>JBBGZY010000662.1:1400000-2100000 GCA_037952925.1 Lithobates clamitans
TCCCGCAACTTGTGTCACAATATAAATTATTCCATGGACTCGACATGCCTCTCAGCAAATAGCTTGGGGTGTCTACTTTCCAAAATGGGGTCATTTGGGGGGGTTTTGAACTGTCCTGGCATTTTATGCACAACATCTAGAAGCTTATGTCACACATCACCCACTCTTCTAAGCACTTGAAGACATAGCCCTTTCTGACACTTATTGTTTACATAAAAAAATAATTTTTTTTTGCAAGAAAATTACTTTGAACCCCCAAACATTATATATTTTTTTTAAAGCAAATGCCCTACAGATTAAAATGGTGGGTGTTTCATTTTTTTTTTTCACACAGTATTTGCGCAGCGATTTTTCAAACGCATTTTTTGGGGAAAAAACACACTTTTTTACATTTTAATGCACTAAAACACACTATATTGCCCAAATGTTTGATGAAATAAAAAAGATGATCTTAGGCCGAGTACATGGATACCAAACATGACATGCTTTAAAATTGCGCACAAACGTGCAGTGGCGACAAACTAAATACATTTTTAAAAGCTTTTAAAAGCCTTTACAGGTTACCACTTTAGATTTACAGAGGAGGTCTACTGCTAAACTTACTGCCCTCGATCTGACCTTCGCGGCGATACCTCACATGCATGGTGCAATTGCTGTTTACATTTGACGCCAGACCAACGCTTGCGTTCACCTTAGCGCGAGAGCAGGGGGGACAGGGGTGCTTTTTTTTTTTTTTTTTTTTTTCTCTTTATTATTATTGTTTTTTTATCTTATTTTTAAACTGTTCCTTTCATTTTTTTTTTTTTAAATCATTTTTATTGTTATCTCAGGGAATGTAAATATCCCCTATGATAGCAATAGGTAGTGACAGGTACTCTTTTTTGCAAAAATTGGGGTCTATTAGACCCTAGATTTCTCCTCTGCCCTCAAAGCATCTGATCACACCAAGATCGGTGTGATAAAATGCTTTCCCAATTTCCCAATGGCGCTGTTTACATCCGGCGAAATCTACGTCATAAAATGCTCGTAGCTTCCGGTTTCTTAGGTCATAGAGATGTTTGGAGCCACTCTGGTCTCTGATCAGCTCTATGGTCAGCTGGCTGAATCACCGGCTGCATTTTCAGGTTCCCTGTTGAGACAGGAGAGCCAGAGAAAAACACGGAAGATGTTGGGGGGGGGGGCATTCCCTCCCACTGCTTGTAAAAGCAGTCTAGAGGCTAATTAGCCACTAGGATTGCTTTTACATGAAAGCCGACCGCTGGCTGAAAAGAATGATACCAAGATGATACCTAAACCTGCAGGCATCATTCTGGTATAACCACTCAAAGTCGTGAATGGCATACCTGAAGACAAAAAAATGGTTAACAATAAAGCACAGTAAACGGTAAAGTATAAATAATTACATACCTGAAAAGCAAACGTGATAAAACATAACAACAATAAAACATTGCAGAATAGAATACAGTAAAAAAGAGCAGAACAATAGAGAGAGAATAGAGAGAGAGAGAACAATAAAACGACAACTATTTTTATTTTATATTTTTGTTTGTGTTTTTTTTTTTTTTTTACACTTTTTTTTGTAACTAACTTTTATAACTGTAACCGGTTCCAGGTTCGGGTCTCTCAAAATGCGATGGCATCTTGGGAGACCCTGTGAAAGTGTGTCCTAGTCTGTGCAATGCTGTACCCTACGCTAATAGTCAACTAGTGCATGGTAGCGTTCAAAACATTCACCAATGCAAAGACCAGGATTGTCAGGACAGGAGGGACAATAATAGCGGGTGTCACGCCTATATCCGCGCTTGCTGCAGACACGACATCTTTTTTGGGGGGGTTCGTTGGGTAGGGGTACTCGGGAGGACATAAAAATGCCTCTCATGCAGCCGACTGCATTTGGTTGGGGATGTGAATGGGGGAAGTACGGGTGCTGCAGAAGCGGTGGGTTCCCAATTAGGATTGGCGAATGCAGCAGGAAGGGCACTATGGGCACGACGGGCCTGTGTTTGTCTTTTTGGTGGCAGCGGGACACTACTTGTGCTTGCCACCTCACCAGCTTGAACTGCACTTATGGGACTCGCCACGTCACCAAGTGTTACTGCAGTGCTGGTTTGGCTACGACCGGGGTGTACTAGGCCACTGGCGCTTGCCAGTTCACCAAAACGCTACAAAAAAAACTGTTAGCGATCACAGGGATCAGGCCTGACTCTGCGAACGCTGCAGTTATGCGTTTAGTGTTTTGTAAGTGACAGTGATCGATCGATACTGCACTTGGGTGGGCCGGGCCGGGCGGAGGGGCAAAACGCAGGTGCTAGCAGGTATCTGGGCTGATCCCGCTAACACTGCGTTTTTGGGAACCCTAAACTGCTGGTGACGCTAGTATAGATCTGATCGGATCAGATATTGATGCGATCAGATACTATACCACTAAGGGAGGTGTACGGTGCGTGCGTGGGTGTTAGCGGTACTGGCGCTAATCTGACGCTGCCTGGGGCTGGTGCTTGCCAGTTCACCAAAACGCTACCAAAAAAACTGTTAGCGATCGCAGGGATCAGGCCTGACTCTGCGAACGCTGCAGTTATGCGTTTAGTGTTTTGTAAGTGACAGTGATCGATCGATACTGCACTTGGGTGGGCTGGGCTGGGCGGAGGGGCAAAATGCAGGTGCTAGCAGGTATCTGGGCTGATCCCGCTAACACTGCGTTTTTGGGAACCCTAAACTGCTGGGGACGCTAGTATAGATCTGATCGGATCAGATATTGATGCGTTCAGATACTATACCACTAAGGGAGGTGTACGGTGCGTGCGTGGGTGTTAGCGGTACTGGCGCTAACCTGACGCTGCCTGGGGCTGGTGCTTGCCAGTTCACCAAAACGCTACCAAAAAAACTGTTAGCGATCGCAGGGATCAGGCCTGACTCTGCGAACGCTGCAGTTATGCGTTTAGTGTTTTGTAAGTGACAGTGATCGATCGATACTGCACTTGGGTGGGCTGGGCTGGGCTGGGCGGAGGGGCAAAACGCAGGTGCTAGCGGGTATCTGGGCTGATCCCGCTAACACTGCGTTTTCGGGAACCCTAAACTGCTGGGGACGCTAGTATAGATTTGATCGGATCAGATATTGATCCGATCAGATACTATACCACTAAGGGAGGTGTATGCTGCGTGCGTGGGTGTTCGCGGTACTGGCGCTAATCTGACGCTGCCTGGGGCGACGCATATCACCGCCGGGCGATCAGGGGGCTAAACCTTTATTCGGTAATAAACGGCGGGTGCCCTGACACTATAAAAAATAAACGAACTAACCAGCGTCAACCGTAACGGTTATACGGTGATCAGTGGTGAAAGGGTTAACTAGGGGGCAATCAAGGGGTTAAAACATTTATTAGATAGTATATGGGGGTCCCTGTCGCTATAAAACACTGACGGCGAACCTAAATATTTACGTCCCTAACTAGCGTCACCAGCGACACTAATACAGCGATCAGAAAAATGATCGCTTAGCGACACTGGTGAGGGGGGGTGATCAAGGGGTTAAAACTTTATTAGGGGGGGTTAGGGGGGTATCCTAGACCTAAAGGGGGGTAATATACACTGTCCCAACACTAACTGTCACAAACTGACACAGCAGTAATCAGAAAAAAAAAAAAAAAAAAAATACTGCTAATGTCAGTTTGTGACAGGGGGGGGGGGGGGTGATTGGGGGGGGATCGGGGGGCGATCGGGGGGGGGATCGGGGTGTAAGGTATGCCTGGCATGTTCTACTGTGTGTGTGAGTGTTGTGTGCACTTACATGTCATCTCCCCTCGGCGCTGGAACGGAAACTGCCAGACCGAGGAGAGATGACATCACATCCTCTGCCTGTGTGAAACGACACACAGGCAGAGGAGGATTCCCATTGGCTGGGAGCGATCGCGAGGGGGGGGCCACGATCGGATGGTCTCCCCCTCGCCTCCCGACGCTCCCAGTCAGATGCCGACCGCCGATGGCACCGGGGGGGGGTCCGATCGGACCCCCCGCCCGCGGGAGGCAGATCACGTACGGGTACGTGATTTTGCCTGCCCGTGCCGCTCTGCCGCAGTATATATGCGGTAGGCGGTCGGCAAGTGGTTAAAACCCCTCCTATCCAGACCAATTTTCAGCTTTCAGTGCTCTCACACTTTGAATGACAATTACTCAGTCATGCAATATTGTACCCAAATGATTTTTTTGTCCTTTTTTTCATACAAATAGAGCTTTATTTTGGTGGTATTTGATCACCTCTGGGTTTTTTATTTTTTGCGCTATAAATGAAAAAAGACCAAAACTTTAGAAAAAAAAGGCATTTTTCCTAATTTCTGTGATAAAATTTTGCAAATTCGTAATTTTTCTTCATAAATTTTGGCCACAATTTATACTGCTACATATCTTTGGTAAAAATAACCAAAAATTTATGGAAATTATTTGGTTTGTGTGAAAGTTTTAGAGTCTACAAGCTATGGTGCAAATCATAAAAAAATTATCACATCTGATACTGGTGGCCTATCTCATTTCCTTAGACCCTAACAAGCCAGGAAAGTACAAATTCCCCCCAAATAACCTTTTTGGAAAGTAGACATTTCAATGTATTTAGTTAGAGGCATGGTGAGTTATTTGAAGTTGTATTTTTTTCCCACAATTCTTTGCAAAATTGAGATATTTTTTTCCCCACAAAATTGTCATTGTAATAGCTTATTTCTCTCACATGGCATGTGTATACCACAAATGACACCCCAAAATACATTCTGCTACTCCTCCTGAGTATTACGATACCACATGTGTGTGACTTTTTCACTGCCTGGCCACATACAGAGGCCCAACATGCATGGAGCACCATCAGGTGTTCTAGAAGCATAAATTACACATCACATTTCTCAACCACCTATTATACTTTTGAAGGCCCTGGAGCACCAGGACAATGGAAACACCCACAAAATGACCCCATTTTGGAAAGCTAACACCCCAACGTATAATCTATGAGGCATAATGAGTCTTTTGAATGGTTTATTTTTTTCCAGAAGTTTTTGGAAAATGTGGAAAAAAATGAAAACGCATTTTCTTTTACACAAAGTTGTCCGTTTATAAGATATTTCCAACACATAGCATTTATATAGCAAAAATGACACCCCAAAATACATTCTGCTACTCCTCCTGAGTATTATGATACCACATGTGTGGGACTTTTTCACTGCCTGGCCACATACAGAGGCCCAACATGCATGGAGCACCATCAGGTGTTCTAGGAGCATAAATTACACATCACATTTCTCAACCACCTATTACACTTTTGAAGGCCCTGGAGCACCAGGTATCTGTTTCTGGGCATTACCTTGGAGAATACTGGCATGTGGTGGAGGGGGTGGGTTGACCAATAGGACAGCAAAGTGGTTTTTTTGTGAGTCCCATGTTAAATGTGAGCCCTAAAAAAACCTTCAACTCCTCCACCGTTAGGTCTCTCCACTCATAGGGACGGGATAGTAGGACGTTGGATTATTCAAAATGAATTGCTGTGCATAAAGGTTGCACTGGGCCACAATATTTGACAGCATGTCCTCGGTAAAAATTAAATAAAAAAAATCTATTGGGGAAAAATTTTTCGTGTTCACCTGGACTCCTGGATGGGCAGTGAAGGGGGGAATGTTGGCTTCTCCTGAATTAGAAGGAAGCCACAAGGGGTTCTGCAGGGCATAGGAAAGGCTGGCATGGGTCCTTGGCCTTTCATGCCAAGGCACTGCGGTGCTGGTGGATGGCACTGCGGTGCTGGTGGATGGGACTGCCGTGCTGGAGGATGGGACTGCCGTGCTGGTGGATGGGACTGCCGTGCTGGTGGATGGGACTGCCGTGCTGGTGGATGGCACTGCGGTGCTGGTAGATGCCACTGCCTCCCCACCAGAACGCCTTCGTTTGGCAGGCCGAATCTCTTTCTCCTCTGAGTCACTCAGTGTTCCACTACTGAGGACTGGCTCATAATTTATGTCCGACTCAGAATCGGAGTCGGAAAGGGAATCCGAAAAAGAGGGCTCCCCGTTGCTCTTGTCGGCCTGGGACAATATTTGGTACGCCTCCTCGGCGGAAAAGCTTCTTATGGACATGGTTGCTAAGCCTGCACTGATGGGCACTGATGAGGTGGCACTGATGAGCACAGATGGGCACTGAGGTGGCACAGAGGGGCACTGATGAGGTGGAACAGATGTGCACTGATGAGGTGGAACAGATGTGCACTGATGAGGTGGAACAGATGTGCAGATGTGCACTGATGAGGTGGCACTGGTGGGCACTGATGAGGTGGAACAGATGTGCACTGAGATGGCACAGATGTGCACTGATGAGGTAGCACAGATGTGCACTGATGAGGTGGCACAGCTGGGCACTGATGGGACGGCACAGATGGGGCGGCACAGATGGAGCGGCACAGATGGGGCGACACAAATGGAGCGGGACAGATGGGGCGGCACAGATGGAGCAGCACAGATGGGCACGGATGAGGCGGCACAGATGTGCACTGATTGGCACAGGTGGGCACTGATGAGGTGGCACAGGTGGGCACTGATGAGGTGGCACAGGTGGGCACTGATTGTGCAGATGTTCAGCTGGACACTGATCACCGCTGGGCAGACAGGTGGGCACCAATTGGCACAGGTGGGCACCGATTGGCACAGGTGGGCACCGATTGGCACTGTACTGATGGTGCACTGTACTGATGGGGCACTGTAATGATGGGCACTGTAATGATGGGCACTGTGGGCACTGTAGGCACATTAAAACGCACAGTAAAACTCACAGATCGCTGACAGATCTCTCTCTCCTCATACGCTGTCTCTGTGTGAGGTGAGAGAGCTGGCAATGAGCGATGATCTCAAATGTTTACATTTGAGATCATCGCTCATTGGCCATGGCGATCGCGCTGTAAATGGCCGCTGTGATTGGCCATTTACAGCGATCTGTGATTGGCTGTGTCCAAAGGACACGGCCAACACAGAGTTTCCCCGTTGCGCGCTCGTGAGCGCGCACGGGGAGCGAGGAAAGGGGAGGCCGTCATATGACGGCCTCCCGGGAATTGACATCCGCGCTGTAGCCGTCATTTGGCTATGGCCGGATGTCAGGTGGTTAAAAAAAAAAATACCTTTACAACCCCTTTAATCGTAAAACCAATCAAGTACAAATTTATTGAAATACAATAATATAGGGAAAATTATTTTTTTCCTTAATATAAAAAAAATTGGTGAATAAATAAAATTAAGTGTTTAACAAAAGGACAGTCCCAGTATTCCTCTTCAAGAACTGATTATCCGAATCCCACGTGCACAAATCCACATCCGTGATTGGAAAACTTTCACCAATTCGTGAAACACCACCACCTTCTAACATGGACACTCACCAGAAACAAAATAAAAAGACGCCTTTGGTTTATGCCTGGGTTAACCACTCCACTCATATGAGTATATCTGAAGTCCCGCCCTTTGATGGACATAACACAGGGACATAGCCGAACCTAGCCGAGTACACTCGGCTATGTATGTATATGGGCGGCGCTCAGCTCTGCTCACAGTCACGCCCATTGGACCTGTGTTATGTCCATCATAGGGCGGGACTGGGCGGGACTATGAGAGGAGCCGAGAAGAGCCAAGAGGAGCTGAGGACCGGCTCTCGGTGGTGCCATTTTCAAACTGCAGTGACACTGACAAGTCACTGCAGTTTAACTGCAGCCTGGGCAAGGCTGCAAATGTCCCTGACAAGGCTGCAGATGGACACTGACAAGGCTGCAAGGCTGCAAATTTCACCGACAAGGCTGCAGATGGACACTGACAAGCCTGCAAATTTCACCGACAAGGCTGCAGATGGACACTGACGAGACTGCAAGGCTGCAGATAGACACTGATAAGGCTGCAAGGCTGCAAATGACACTGGCAAGGCTGCAAGGCTGTAAATGACACTGGCAAGGCTTCAAATGACACTGGCAAGGCTGTAAAGGCTGCAAATGACGCTGGACAAGCATGCAGATGGACGCTGTGCAAGGCTGCAGATGGACACTGATAAGGCTGCATTGATGGGCATTCAAATGTAAGTTTTTTTCCTTAAAAATTTTTTTTCCTTAAAATTCCCTCCTAAACTTGGGGTGCGTGTTATACGCCGGCGCGTGTTATACACAGATAAATACGGTAAGTAAATACAAAATACCTTTATACATGTCAAATATTGAATGAAAATAATATAAAAAATCACACACATATATAAATACTCTTTTTCCACCAATAAAAAATACAACGTTGTCTTTTTTTATATATGTGTGTGATATTATTTTCTTTCAATGTTTGATATTTATAAAGATATTTTGTATTTTGTAAGGAAAGGAAGGAAAGACTTTTCTTTTTAGTTTTTAGTATGGTAATTTGTAGGGATTTCCCTTCACTTCCTGTTTTGACAATGGGACAGTAAGTAAAGGTAAAGCTCCCTAATGGGACACAAATGGAAAAAAAACTAAATCTGACAGGGGTTCTAACCCCCCACTACTCTATCCAAAATGAAAAAAGAAGGGGTTGCCTTTAGTTACACTTTCAAGCAACCTTTCACAACCTTTTCAACACAGAACCCTTGAAAATGTTTTCCAGATTCAGGAAACCACTGCTAAATATTACTATATCTACAACTCATAATACATTTATATGATGGTCAGTGGGAAGACTGCTCCTTACACTTGTGGTCACTGTAAAGAATTACCCCCTCATAGATAGCTAAAAAGATCAATGATGTCAGTGGGAACATATCAGTGGAAAGATACAGTGTATCTAAAAATAATTGGGAAAAAGTAAAGTACCCCCACTAAATATGACATATGTTCTAATAAGAGATTGGACCATTGTGATATGCATGTGCATTGTATTATCTTTGGAGTGATTGGGAGTTTTTTGCAGCAAATAATGCTTATATAACATATATATATATATATATATATATATAGCTGCATAAGAGCTGCACACTGAGCTTCCCAGTGAGTGGCTGTGCACGTCAGGACAAGTCGGATCATTGGAGGAGAGTAGACTGAGTTCCCAGCATAGATAGAGAACTGACCAGGGTGTGCTCTCCTGCTTAATGTGGTCATTTTTAATAGGAAAGCAAGGGGACTAGCAGGAACGCAAGGGATTTCACAAAAAGGAATCAATACAAAGAGAACAGGATACTTTCTCATACAAGTGCACGGTACAGTAGGCACAAATCAGGAATATGAAGTAATGCCGCGTACACACGACCAGACTTTACGGCATACTTTGCCCGGCGGACTTTTTGACGGACTTTACGACGAACTTTCCGAATGAACGGACTTGCCTACACATGATTAGGGATGAGCCGAACACCCCCCTGTTCGGTTCGCACCAGAACATGCGAACAGGAAAAAAATTCGTTCGAACACGCGAACGCCGTTAAAGTCTATGGGACACGAACATGAATAATCAAAAGTGCTAATTTTAAAGGCTAATATGCAAGTTATTGTCATAAAAAGTGTTTGGGGACCCGGGTCCTCCCCCAGGGGACATGAATCAATGCAAAAAAAAGTTTTAAAAACGGCCGTTTTTTCAGGAGCAGTGATTTTAATAATGCTTAAAGTCAAACAATAAAAGTGTAATATCCCTTTAAATTTCATACCTGGGGGGTGTCTATAGTATGCCTGTAAAAGGACGCATGTTTCCCGTGTTTAGAACAGTCTGACAGCAAAGTGACATTTTGAAGGAAAAAACACATTTAAAACTACCGCGGCTATTGCATTGCCGACAATACACATAGAAGTTCATTGATAAAAACGGCATGGGAATTCCCCACAGGGGAACCCCGAACCAAAATAAAAAAAAAAAAAATGATGTGGGAGTCCCCCTAAATTCCATACAAGGCCCTTCAGGTCTGGTATGGATATTAAGGGGAACCCCAGCCAAAATTTAAAAAAAAAATTGACGTGGGGTTCCCCCTAAATTCCATACCAGACCCTTCAGGTCTGGTATGGATTTTAAGGGGAACCCCGCGCCAAAAAAAAAAAAAAAACGGCGTGGGGTCCCCCTAAAAATCCATACCAGACCCTTATCCGAGCACGCAACCTGGCAGGCCGCAGGAAAAGAGGGGGGGACGAGAGTGCGGCCCCCCCCCCCTCCTGAACCATACCAGGCCACATGCCCTCAACATTGGGAGGGTGCTTTGGGGTAGCCCCCCAAAACACCTTGTCCCCATGTTGATGAGGACAAGGGCCTCATCCTCACAACCGTGGCCGGTGGTTGTGAGGGTCTGCGGGCGGGGGGCTTATCGGAATCTGGAAGCCCCCTTTAACAAGGGGACCCCCAGATCCCGGCCCCCCCCCTGTGTGAAATGGTAAGGGGGTACTTACCCCTACCATTTCACTAAAAAACTGTCAAAAATGTTAAAAATGACAAGAGACAGTTTTTGACAATTCCTTTATTTAAATGCTTCTTCTTTCTTCTTTCTTCCTTCATCTTCATCTTCTTCTGGTTCTTCTGGCTCTTCTGGTTCTTCCTCCGGCGTTCTCGTCCAGCATCTTCTCCGCGGCGTCTTCTATCTTCTTCTCCTCGGGCCGCTCCGCACCCATGGCATGAGGGGGGAGGCTCCCGCTCTTCTCTTCATCTTCTTCTCTTCTTCATCTTCTTCTTCATCTTCTTCTTCTTCTTCTTCTTCTTCTTCTTCTTCTTCTTCTTCTTCTTCCTTCTTCTCTTCTTCCTGTCTTCTCCGGGCCGCTCCGCAATCCATGCTGTGGCATGGAGGGAGGCTCCCGCTGTGTGACGGCGTCTCTTCGTCTGACGGTTCTTAAATAACGGGGGGCGGGGCCACCCGGTGACCCCGCCCCCCTCTGACGCACGGTGACATGACGGGACTTCCCTGTGGCATTCCCCGTGACGTCACAGGGAAGTCCCTCAAGTCACCGTGCGTCAGAGGGGGGCAGGGTCACCGGATGGCCCCGCCCCCCGTTATTTAAGAACCGTCAGACGAAGAGACGCCGTCACACAGCGGGAGCCTCCCTCCATGCAACAGCATGGCTGCGGAGCGGCCCGGAGAAGACAGGAAGAAGAGAAGAAGAGAAGAAGGAAGAAGAAGAAGAAGAAGATGAAGAAGAAGATGAAGAAGAGAAGAAGATGAAGAGAAGAGCGGGAGCCTCCCCCCTCATGCCATGGGTGCGGAGCGGCCCGAGGAGAAGAAGATAAAAGACGCCGCGGAGAAGATGCTGGACGAGAACGCCGGAGGAAGAACCAGAAGAGCCAGAAGAACCAGAAGAAGAAGAAGATGAAGGAAGAAAGAAGAAAGAAGAAGCATTTAAATAAAGGAATTGTCAAAAACTGTCTCTTGTCATTTTTAACATTTTTGACAGTTTTTTAGTGAAATGGTAGGGGTAAGTACCCCCTTACCATTTCACACAGGGGGGGGGCCGGGATCTGGGGGTCCCCTTGTTAAAGGGGGCTTCCAGATTCCGATAAGCCCCCCGCCCGCAGACCCTCACAACCACCGGCCACGGTTGTGAGGATGAGGCCCTTGTCCTCATCAACATGGGGACAAGGTGTTTTGGGGGGCTACCCCAAAGCACCCTCCCAATGTTGAGGGCATGTGGCCTGGTACGGTTCAGGAGGGGGGGGGGGCCGCACTCTCGTCCCCCCCTCTTTTCCTGCGGCCTGCCAGGTTGCGTGCTCGGATAAGGGTCTGGTATGGATTTTTAGGGGGACCCCACGCCGTTTTTTTTTTTTTTTTTGGCGCGGGGTTCCCCTTAAAATCCATACCAGACCTGAAGGGTCTGGTATGGAATTTAGGGGGAACCCCACGTCAATTTTTTTTTTAAATTTTGGCTGGGGTTCCCCTTAATATCCATACCAGACCTGAAGGGCCTTGTATGGAATTTAGGGGGACCCCCACATCATTTTTTTTTTTTTTTTTTTGGTTCGGGGTTCCCCTGTGGGGAATTCCCATGCCGTTTTTATCAATGAACTTCTATGTGTATTGTCGCTATGCAATAGCCGCGGGTAGTTTTAAATGAGTTTTTTCCTTCCAAATGTCATTTTGCTGTCAGACTGTTCTAAACACGGGAAACATGCGCCCCTTTACAGGCATACTATAGACACCCCCCAGGTACGAAATTTAAAGGGATATTACACTTTTATTGTTTGACTTTAAGCATTAATAAAATCACTGCTCCTGAAAAAACGTCCGTTTTTAAAACTTTTTTTTGCATTGATCCATGTCCCCTGGGGCAGGACCCGGGTCCCCAAACACTTTTTATGACAATAACTTGCATATAAGCCTTTAAAATTAGCACTTTTGATTTCTCCCATAGACTTTTAAAGGGTGTTCCGCGGCATTCGAATTTGCCGCGAACACCCCAAATTGTTCGCTGTTCGGCGAACTTGCGAACAGCCAATGTTCGAGTAGAACATGAGTTCGACTCGAACTCGAAGCTCATCCCTACACATGATCAACCAAAGTCCGACGGATTCGTACGTAATGACGTACGACCGGACTAATACAAGGAAGTTCATAGCCAGTAGCCAATAGCTGCCCTAGTGTCAGTTTTTGTCCGTCGGACTAGCATACAGACGAGCGGATTTTTCGACCGGACTCGAGTCCGTCGGATAAATTTAAAACATGTTTCAAATCTAAGTCCATCAAACTTTTGAGAAAACAAAGTCCGCTGGAGCCCACACACGATCGAATTGTCCAACGAAATCCAGTACGCCGGACCAAGTATGCCGTAAAGTCCGATTGTGTGTACGCGGCATTAGTTTAACAAACGCTTTAAGTAAATCAACCCCAATGATTTCCATATTTCCATATTTAGGTTTCTATGCATTACTGTTGACAGAACTGATCTAAGAAGGCAGAGACACCTCAAATTTGGCTATTATATTTTTACATTCCTTAATTATCTCATGCATTTAATTATTTATTTAATTCCGTGAATTGAGTCTAACACCTTTTCATGCACTATTTAGCATTTTCAGCTTTTTGTGGTAAAACGGCAAAGTGAATTTACAGTTTTAGGATTGCATGCAATATTTAGGGAAAATGTCCAGACACCTAAATACCGCATATGATCTGCTTTAGTGAATGGAGCCCATTGACTTATATTGTGTGTTATCCATGATAACTACATTACCCCCTTTATTAGAGGGTTTGGTTGTAATGGAATGATTATTTTGTGAGGAACATAGAGCTTGTTTTTCAATACTAGAAACATTAGATTCATCAGGAGTTTTTTTTGACAATATTTCGATGTCCTGGTTCACCCTCTTAAGAAAGAGCACTGCACTGAAATTAGTACTAGGAGAAGGAAATTGATGTTTTTTTTTAAAGAAATTTAAGCTGCGTTAAAGTCCCTGGGGAGACAATTTTCCTTGTGATTTAGTCAAGGGATGTGGCAGCCTTTGGCTCATGGGTGACAGTGGTGGCTGGTGCTCAATTTTTTGGGGGGGGCGCAAACATAGCCCCAACCAACAACACCCCCCCTTCGCCGCCACTCGCCCTTGATAGGGCCTACAGACAAACAGATTGATAGGCAGATAGGTACACAGACAGACGGATCGATAGGCAGGCAGATTGATAGGTACACAGGCAGATCGATAGACAGGCAGATAGGTACACAGACAGATCGATAAGCGGACAGATCGATAGGCAGACAGATCGATAGGTACACAGACAGACAGATCGATAGGCAGACAGACGGACAGACAGACAGATCGATAGGCAGGCAGATCGATAGGTACATAGATCGATAGGCAGACAGATAGGTACACAGACAGACAGATCGATAGGCAGGCAGATCGATAGGTACACAGACAGACAGATCGATAGGCAGGCAGATCGATAGGTACACAGACAGACAGATCAGTACACAGACAGACAGATCGATAGGCAGGCAGATCGATAGGTACACAGACAGACAGATCAGTACACAGACAGACAGATCGATAGGCAGGCAGATCGATAGGTACACAGACAGACAGATCGATAGGCAGGCAGATCGATAGGTACACAGACAGACAGATCGATAGGCAGGCAGATAGGTACACAGACAGACAGATCAGTACACAGACAGACAGATCGATAGGCAGGCAGATAGGTACACAGACAGACAGATCAGTACACAGACAGACAGATCGATAGGCAGGCAGATAGGTACACAGACAGACAGATCGATAGGCAGGCAGATCGATAGGTACACAGACAGACAGATCGATAGGCAGGCAGATCGATAGGTACACAGACAGACAGATCGATAGGCAGGCAGATCGATAGGTACACAGACAGACAGATCAGTACACAGACAGACAGATCAGTACACAGACAGACAGATCGATAGGCAGGCAGATCGATAGGTACACAGACAGACAGATCGATAGGTACACAGACAGACAGATCAGTACACAGACAGACAGATCAATAGGCAGGCAGATAGGTACACAGACAGACAGATCGATAGGCAGGCAGATCGATAGGTACACAGACAGACAGATCGATAGGCAGACAGAAGGACAGACAGACAGATCGATAGGCAGGCGGATAGGTGCACAGACAGACAGATCAGTACACAGAAAGACAGATTGATAGGCAGGCAGATCGATAGGTACACAGACAGACAGATCAGTACACAGACAGACAGATCAATAGGTAGATAGATAGATAGATAGATAGATAGATAGATAGATAGATAGATAGATAGATAGATAGATAGATAGATAGATAGATAGATAGAGACCTGGGGAAGGTGAGAATATGCTGTATATGATGGCTGTAGCAGGACACAGTGCTGGGACCCCTCATGGTCAACAAATAAATGCTCCTGCAGATTGCTGGGTGAATGGAGGTTAACTCCGAGCACAGAAGAAGCAGGGCACCCCTCCCCGGGCCCCCCCCTCCACCGCCCGATTACAGATCATCATCACAGGATGGGAACATTACACAAGGAATTACAAGGAACATTGCAAGGTATGTGGAGGGACAGACACTGACAGTGTCAGATCACATTACCTTGATTCTTGCTTCATGGAGCCGACTTCTCACTGGCATAGAAACCGAAAGTAAGAGTGACACTGCTGTCCGGGCTAAAGCACAGCTCAAGTCCTACAGCAGTGCTAATGGTCAGATAGGCAGACAGACAGAAGTCTGACCCAATGAGAGTGGAGAGGCACTTAGCTTTGCGCCACAAAGCAACACAAAACCCCGCAAATGTAGCGTCTCGCCTGCAATCACGGGATTGCATTGGCATGACGCTTCTATAGTGCAATGTGGCCGGCGCCCGAGCACAGTAAATTTAAAGAACTTTTTTTTTTTTTGTCACTAGCTTTGGGGGGGGCGGCGCCCAGGCGCCCCCTATGGGCAGGCCGCCACTGATGGGTGGTCCATCTACCTCGTTTGGTGCAACCTCTTTCCTATTGTAGGTGCAAGCCATTGACACCCACTGTTGAAAGAATTTGTCTGAAGAACCCTAAATGAAATGTTAGGATTTTTGTAGACTGCCTTTAGCATCAACAAGCAGTTTTTGGGCTGAATTTACTAGGCTGGCCAGTCCTTGACAAATTAGCTGTCATTTTAAATCCATTGATAGATTGCTTTCCTTATAGTGGAATGGTTGATTTCAAACTTAATGATCTTTTAAAATCCTTTGCTAGACTCATAGGTATCAACAGCCACCTTTCTTAGGGCCTTAGAGGGCTCTTTTTATCTTGTTACCATATACATCATTAGGTAAACAGAACACAAAACTCTAGATATCTGAGGCCTAAAGTGGTTCTAAAGACTGAAGGTTTTTTACCTTAATGCAGTGGTTCTCAACTCCAGTCCTCAGGACCCACCAAAAGGCCAGGTTTGCAAGATAGCTGAAATACATCACAGGTGATATCACTTGCTGCTCAGTGATTGCAGTATTCTAGTCTGCAACTCCCCAAGGTAATACTTAAAATCTGGCCTGTTGGTGGGTCTCAAGGACTGGAGTTGAGAACCACTGTCTTAATGCAATCTCTGCATTAAGGTAAATAAACCTTCTATGATCACTTCCCCCCCTCCACTCCAATACTTACCTGGGCCCAATCTTAATCTAGAGATGTGCCTGCTCTAACTTATTGGGTATGGAGGCAGCAGCAGGAGTCATTGGCTCCTGCTGTTGTCAATCAAATCCAGTGAAGAAGGAGTGGGTAGTGGGGCCAAGCTGCACTGTGTGTGTCAATAGATGCACGCAGCCTGGCTGGGGACTGAGCCTGCAGAAGCACCCCATAGGAAGCGGCTTCATATGGTGGCATGTGGAGAAAAGGAGGAGTCACGAATGTCAGCGAGGGACGTCAGAAGAGGAGGATCTGGGCTTCTCTGTGCAAAATCCTTCGCACAGAGCAGGTAAGTATAACATGTTTATTTTAAAGCATTTACAATAACTTTAAAAAAGACACATTCCACTGACATACACCCTGAAGGGGAATTTAATGAATGTAAAGTATTCTGGAACACCTACATCTAAATGTATGGATTTGAAGTGGTGGTAAATATAGGAGTGTACTTATTTTTGCACGTTTTTGACTACACCAATGTCGATTTCATGTTTCATTTGTTCAATTATAACACCTTTTTCTGCAGACACTTTTGAAAGAAGATCTAATGTTTGCTTGTTAAATATGTTTAAAAAGTCGACAATTTACATGGGGAGTAGTTACATTTGCACATGATTGATGAACATACATGAAAAAAATACTGTAAGAATTATGTTTAAATTCCATTTTCTTACAAAAATAAATTACCTCTATATACGCCTATTGTTGGCTCCAGTCGATTGTCCCTTAATAAATGCTCTAACTGTGCTTTTTACTATGAAATTAGAGGAGAATGCTTGAGTAGAGCTTTATGAATTAAAGCCCATCTTCTGGAAACATATATCTCCACTCCTCAAAAACCCATTCAGCATGGTGTTCTTTTTTTTAACCTTGGAAGTATTTTATACTCATCTATTGCCCCGTACACACGGTCGGACTTTGTTCGGACATTCCGACAACAAAATCCTAGGATTTTTTCCGACGGATATTGGCTCAAACTTGTTTTGCTTACACACGGTCGCACAAAGTTGTCGGAATTTCCGATCGACAACCACGCGGTCACGTACACCACGTACGACGAGACTAGAATAGGCCTTTTTCAGACTCGTGGCTTTCAGATCATTTTCTGCTGTTCAGTTTGTGCCTGTGGGTTTGTATCTGCTCTTCAGTGCGTGCAGTCAGTTCGTATCAGAGTTTTCTGTGTGATCTTGCCTGCTTGTTGCTGTTTTTCAGGTCGTTCTTCACAGGCCTTGCTGTTCTTCAGTGCGTTCTGTTACTTCGTTCTGAGCAGCCGACCGTTTTCTAGCCATGTTTCGTATGCGTACTCCTCGTACAGTTCGTGCTGTGCGGGGGCTTGGTGTTGGGGTCCTGACCTTGACACAAGTCCAGTCCATGAACAGGGTGGGGAGGAGTTCATGGACCAAGAATTGGTTGCTTCAGTGACACCAGTTCTGTCATATGCCTTTGCTCTGTGAGATCCGTGAGAATAATCCTGATGATTTCAGGAACTTTCTCAGGATGACGGACCCCGTGTTTCACCGTTTGTTGGCTTTGCTGACCCCTTATATTAGCAGGCAGGATACCTGCATGAGGCAAGCCATCACTCCGGAGCAGAGGCTGGTCGCTACCTTGCGGTATTTGGCCACAGGGAGAAGCCTGCAGGACCTCAAGTTCTCGACAGGCATCTCCCCCCAGGCTCTTCTTTGTGGACATTTACTGCTTGTGTTTGTTTGAGCTGACCCTGACAGAAATGTGTGGAGTGCAGAAAATGTTGTGATTGTGTAACCTTATACAAAGCACTGTTGGCTGTTATTTACTAAATGCAAAGACACTTTTCACTACAAGTGCACTTGCAACTGCACTGAAACTGCACTTGTAGTGCAAAGTGGATTTGCCCTTAGGAAATAACCCCCATTTTCTCATAAAACAACAATTACATCACCCCAAAAGTGTTGTAGCGTGAGACAATAATCCACACATTCTTGATGAACAATCTTTTTAATACCTGCACAATCACATGTGCATTTACCAAAGGTTTTTCTGACAAACCAACATGTTTGTTGTATACCAATTTTTGTGGTGTCATTATCCAAAATCAAAATGTCCATTTTATAGAAAACAGGCCTGTGTAAAACCAACAAGAAAGACACAAATCTTGATCTTACAAAGTTCACATTTGGTAGAACTGGAAGGCTATAGCAGACATGAGTATTTAGGAACTGTGTTTGATATAGCGTTCAGATGGGGGGAAATCACCCCTGGAAAAGCCAAATTTGGAAGATGCACACAAATTTCCCAATGTCAACATGTGCTAGCTGCCATCACGGGGGATCAAGGGATGTGTTTTGGGGGAGAAAGCCCTTCTTCGCCGCTACTTTATAATTGAGGAAGGGGTTGCACCCCCAAAACGCGTCCATTGATCTCCTGTGATGGCAGATAGCACATGTTGACACACTGTGTGCATCCTCCAAATTTGGCTTTGGGAAAAATCACAAAAACATTTCGCACATTGTAGCACACAAAAGAAGAAAGTGATTTGGAGGGGTTTTAAACTCGCCCCAAAACATCAATGATGTTTTTATATTTTGGAATAACATCATTGATGTTTTGCTTGATGTTTTCCAATTGTAAATTACACCCCATGATCTCCCCGATCAGGATCTGGGCACTTTCGGATGTGAAAGGATCTGGATCCACAACCTCACGATCACCTAAAAAGAGAGAAAACCCCAAATAAATTAGGTTTCAAAAAAATGCCGCAATCCATCTCTTATCTGAGCCTGTGGTCGCAGACACTCACCTGTTGTGGTAACTACTTCCACCACGTCTTCATCCTCCTGCTCATCTTGTGTTGGGGGGATTTCCCCTTCTTCCAGAGGGGGGGGGGGCTCTGGTCTCCTCGGATGAGGGGTGTCCTCCGAGTCTTTTCTCCCCTATGTAAAACAAAAATGGTATAATTAGCACACAGATATTTAATGTCAGAACTATAAGGATGAAACATTGCTTGGAAGTGGGGTACAATTGTCTATTTTAGCCGAGTTCCAAGATATAGCTTTTTTAGTGCCCTTTGTCAAGCTGCAATACTTTACCTGTTTTGTACAAGCTTCACAGATGTATCCCCCCCTATAGTATACACTGGAGCACCTGTGTGGCCCCCCTAATAAAAATGGTGTTCTTGTGTCCCACACTAGTGCTCCAGCGTCCAGATGTGAAAACAGCTGCTCAGTGTCCTCTCCTTACACAGAATCTAGTTTGCATTTCATTCTAGTAACAAAGCCATCTACACAACCCAATTCTTTGAAGACAAGTATAGGGCGTCAAAATGGTGGCCAAATGCATATGGCCTAAACAATGGTATTTTATCGTACGAAATAACAATGTGTGATCCGAACGAATAATGTGCCCATGAACATGAAAGTTGCCATTTTAAACTGTACAACAGTTCCTAAAAGCACATGGAGCAGCACGAACGTAATAAACATAAAGAATAGGAACACAGCACAACTACTTACTTTTTTGCAGCAATCTCCAGATCTTTCTGTACTGCTCATGTTCTCATAATTTCAGGTCCGACCACCGCTTCCTGAGCTGATCTTTCGATCGTCGTACCCCGAATTTCCGGTGCAGACTCCTGACCACTTTCGCCATGATCTTGGCCTTTTTGACATTGGGGTTGGGGTAAGGCCCATACTTTCCATCATAGTCGGCCTTCTTCAGGATGTCCACCATCTCCAACATCTCCCCAAAGGACATATTTGAGTCCTTTAATCTCCTTCTGGATCGGGACGTTTCAGGCTCCAGCCTTTCCTTCTCCTCCTCCTCGTTGCTACAATTAGCACGATCCTGCTGTCTATCCGCCATGTGCTCTTCCCCACTGCGCCGAACGAAAAGGGGCGGGGAATAGACTAGAAAGAACGTCAGGAGTTATACGCATGCGCAGTGTGTATAAATCGTAACGCGCGCGTCTTACGTACGATCTGTGAGCAGAGGAAGGAGCATCGGAGACGCCGATCGTGCTAACGAAGGTAGGATCTAAACTTGGGCCTATACTGCATCGAAATGGAAGCCTATATTGTAACAAGATTAGGGGAGTTTGGCCTGACATTAGGCTTTGTCTTGTGTTGTGTCTTACAGAGAAAATGGATGGGTTCAACGACCACAATTTCCTGCCCCTGTTCATAGACAAGTACAGGGAGCTGCCCTGTCTGTGGCAAGTGAGACACCCCCACTATAATCACAAACAGAAGAGGCAGGCAGCGCTGGAGAAACTGCTGGAGTTGGTGAAGCCGGTGGTCCCCACAGCAACCATCCCTTATTTAAAAGCTAAAATTGGTGGCCTGAGGAGCACATATCTGAGGGAGCGCAAGAAGGTCACAGATTCCCAGAGATCAGGAGCTGCAGCAGATGACATTTATGTCCCCAGGCTGTGGTACTACGAGAGACTGCGATTTCTGTCAGACCACACTGAAGTCAGGGAATCCCTCTCCACTCTTCCTTCCACCCTTCCTTTCATCCCAGCTGAGGCTTCTGGTGTCCAACCTGGGCCTTCCAGCCAGGAAGAAATGGAGGAGCCCAGCTGGAGTCAGGTATAGCATTCTTCTACAGATTTCTGGGCAATAAATAAATGATGTTTATTAGATGTTATTATTGATCACTAATTGCTGATTAAAAAAAGTGCTTTACATATCAATAGACAGTAGTGGGCACCCAAAATTGGGAAAAGAATGAAAACTGCTGGGCTCAGAAGGATAGTCTGTTATATTTGTTAATATTCAATTTGCAGCAGTCAGGAGGTGAAAATTGTGTGTGATTGATGTAAAAAATACTAAAACTATGTCCCTTTTTCATACACAGAAAGACCTCAGCCAGGAGGAGGTTGTGGAATGTGGCAGTCAGGAGGAGGCGGGGATTAGTGGCAGCCAGGAGGAGGCGGGGCTAAGTGGAAGCCTGGGACAAGTCGCAGCCTGACTGAGTCTCAGGTCCCTCCCCTCCGCCTGCCATATAAACGAGCCAGGAAGGCCACTCTGAGTCCCGTGCAGGATTCAGCGTACAGGCTGATCCAGGAGGCTTTGGCGTCCCTCCGAGCCTTCCCCAGTCCTGAAGAGGCCTTTGCCTGCATGGCTGCCACAAAATTGCAGGGCATGCAGGAGGGTCAACGCAAGATCTCTGAGGACCTGATTTATAAAGTCCTATGTAAGGGGAGAGTGGGGAACTGACACACAAGACGGATGTCATTGAGAGGGACGATCCTCCTCCTCCTCCTCCTCCTGCTGCCACAACTCCACCACCACAGCCAAAGCCTGGAAGGAAGCGTGGAAGGAAGACCTGAGAGTGATGACCCTGGGTTCAGTCTGGTCTGACAGAAGATGCAGTCTCTCGTATGACCACAGCCTGGGGACACAGATGTCATCTGCTGCTTTCCGGATCTCTGGGATTTCTGGACCAGACTGCCCTCCCTTATGATATGGACTCCTCAGGCCACCAATTTTGCTTTTAAATAGTTGATGTCTGCCCCAGGGGTCCAAGGCTTCGCCCACTTCTGCAGTTTCTCCAGCGTTGCCTCCCTCTTTGTTTAGTTGTGAGCCCTTAATAAAATACTCTCCTGTGTGTGTTTTCGTACAAAAAGGACAGTTTGTTGGTGACGATTCAGGTACATTTCTAAAGTACAATGTGAAATTAACAAGGGACAACAACACCAAACAATCTCCTACAGATTAAATAGAACAACATATTAGTGGTGTTGTGGGAACTTGTCACCAAAAACACACACAAACATTTTCGGGAATACAAATCAAAATCACCAAAAAAAAAAAAAAGAGAAACACAAAAAAAAATCTACATTAAAGTCCAAAAAAAATAAAAAATTTTGTTGTCAGATGTGAGAAATCAAAATATATTGAGGGAATCCCGATAAATAGTAACGAAATAAGTTTGCGAGAAGTGTGTGTGAATATGAGCAGCAAAACTACTTAATTCTTGTCACATTATAAAGAAGAAGAGAGTGCGCTGTATTAAACCATTTTGAACATTGCAGCGTGACGAAAGTGCTGTATCCATTCCGAACGATACGTTTACCAGAACGAGCTGTCCCGTGTCGGAATTTCTTCTGAGCATGCGTGGCACTTTGTGCGTCGGAACAGGCCACACACGGTCGGAATTGACGCGATCGGATTTTGTTGTCGGAAAATTTTATCTCCTGCTGTCCAACTTTGTGTGTCGGAAAATCCGATGGAAAATGTCCGATGGCGCCCACACACAGTCGGAATTTCCGACAACACGCTCCGATCGGTCATTGTCCATCGGAAAATCCGACCGTGTGTACGGGGCATAAGCCTGCCATCTGGGTAACTTGGCAGGAATGTTTCCTGGAGTGGGTGACCAGTAATCTCATGCTGCAGACATGCTGACTGGTTTTTGATAGTTCCCTAGCACTGACATCATTAGATTCTCCTCTGGATCTTAAGAAGACCTGATGCTGTACAACCCATAGAAAGTGTCCACATCATGCAGGTAGTGATGTAAACACCCAAAGAAGGACTCTGCCTACTGTAAACAGAAGACTTGGGACCAAAACATCAAATGACTGCAGATATAGGTGACTAAAAGTGGTATTTAGATATCATTTTTGCCAGCAATTTGTTAGAGGGGGATGAGAAGATGAGTGATGGAAAGGAGCCCAGAGGTCAGCTTTAAAGAGTAACTCCACTTTTGTTGAGAAAAAAAGACAACCCTCTCTGGGTGATCAATGTATATTGCAAAGATGTTAACACATTTTTTTTACAGATTTCTACCTGCTTCTGCTCTGATGAAGAAGCTATTTGTTTCCTATTTCCTTTGGACACTGCTCCTGAATGGGAGTGACTGATTTAATGTATTCAGCTGGTGCACCTTCTGTATTCTGTTGAGAAATGAATAATGCTTAGGGAGTATCTCACCAAAAATACAGTTTTTATTGCAGAGGATGCCTAATACCTGGTTTGACTCTTAGTGCTTAGAGTTCTTCACCCAAGCAGGAAATGATAGTGTCCAGATTGCCATATTGCATTAAATGTTACAGACATCACAGTGCTGTAGTTTGAAAAGGAAAGGTCTTTTTTTAATAACAATAAATTACATTATGATTTGTGTAGCAATTGTACTGTACAGGCAGTCCCCGAGTTACAAACATCAGAGTTATGAACAACTTGTACTTACGAATGAAGGGAGAAACAGGAAGTGAGAGGGAAAGGAAAAGAAATCTACCCCTACGAAGGGAAATTTGAACCTGTAAGAGTTATCATGTGAAAAAGATGTCTCCACTGAAACTTTATCACCAATCCTTGTTTCCACATCAACCCAAAATGTTCAAAATCCAATTGTCACAGGGACAGACAGTGAGGTGAAATCTTTTGAACAGGGGCACATACAGATAAAACAAATGTTACAGGGGTGTTAACCCTTCCCTGTGCTATCCAAAAAACTTACAACAGACCCTATCTTGTTTGTAACCCGGGGACCGTGTGTATATGTTATATTAATTGTTTTTCTATTTGCTATATATTTTTTCATAAAAGTATGGTTAACCTTTAGGTTAACCATACTAAAGGTTAACCTTTATTACTGAAAAGTAACTGTTTCTTCAACATTTCTATACACAAGTGTTTAGGTATTTCATTTATTTTATTTCATTTTATACAAATAGTAAAGTATGGTTACATATGTTGGCTACTACAATTGAAATATTCTTTTAAAGCACTGGACCATGAAAATACTAGGCTCGTGTGTTTATTAACTCTTTAGCTACACACCAGATACCACAACCCATTATGAATAGTAATAGGTATAATAGCAAATAATAAAAGTGAACTTTATTTAGAACGTCTTGGTTTAATTTAGCAAACTACTAGATGGGCCAGGAAATGGCCAACAGACCAACACAAGCTTTATTGTTCCCATTACAAACAAACACATTAAAATAATTTGATTTAAATTAAACTACTAAAGATGAAATAGGTTTCCATGGAAAATACATTGATTAAATGCAATAAAAATCCCCAGTAGATTTAGTATAATGCTATTTTGAGAAATAATTGGCCAAATTATCCACAACCCCTACTGTTCATTATATTATATAAGGAAATACATCTTGTCAAAACATTTGTGGTTTATGAGATGAAAAACTCATATGGTTTAAAGTTTTTGCATGTCTAATTTTAATACTTTAAAGCATTTCAAATAAATCAGCTTTGATGTGAACCTTTAGACTCTTAAATAAGGTTCACTGTTTAGAAAGATATAGTTATCCCATTAGGCTTTTGAACAACCTAAGTAAGGTAACATAGGTCATGACAGTTTTCAATCATTTTACACTGTCACACAATGTATTGTACTAAACCATAGACTGTAGCACCTCATTACAGGTCTGTTAGAACCTCTGGAGACATTGTCTCTGGTGTGCTAAAGAAAAAAACAAAAAAAAAAAAACACTGGAACTATTAGTTTGTGACAGTTCCTTTTTATCCAGATTATGGTAAAACAGTAGTAGTTAGCCACATTCAGCTGACTTGTTCTGAAATATTAGATATACAGTATATGTTAGTGTATTTTCCTGACACTAATCAGGACTGAAGAAGTGGACTGGATACATTGAACAATGTCTTCACCATTATAAAACAAGTCTGCTAGGTATAGTGTAAATGTTTAAAGATTCAGGGACAATGCAGAAATGAAACACTATACAACACGGCCAACAAAAAAGTTATCAGGTTATATAAATGATATAACAATTTATTATTAGGATGCCAGCTAACTAGCAACAGCTAATGAACTAAGCAGCTGGTTTTGTAATGCACCAGAAACTCAGATGGGCTCATGTTGTTATGCATGTAACCACACAGAACATGCAATCTCAGCACTGGATTTATTTAGTGCCAATGTGCAGTGCTTTAGAAAATAAAGGGAGACAGTACAGTTACAATACATTTCAATACAATAACATTCAGATGGTCCTTCGCATGAGAGCTTGCAATCCAAAAAGGAGGATCGAGTGAGGTCCGATTTCAGCCCGAATTTTGGCTCGAGTTCGGACCTGAAACGGACCAAAAAAGGCACACGTTTTTCCTGCAAAACGCACCGGACCTGCTGCAGAGATATGTAACTGGCTCCATAGAGAGCCTGTCACATTCTCCTGCTATGTGAATTTGATTGGGGGAAACCCGTATCCAATTTGCATAGGTGTAAACCCAGCCCTAAGGTGGAGGCAGGATAGGCCTTCTTGAAGAGATAAACATTGTCTAAATGTGGGCAGTGTAGAAGATAGCCAGACAAATTGCTTTAGGGAGTTCAGAGGTTTGGAGAGGTGCAGTTCTAGAGGTGAGCATGTGAAAAGGTGACAAGGGAGCTAGAGCAAGAGGTCTTGGAGCAAGGTGGATGGTTTGGATGATATTTTGAGACATGTTTAGGGATTGGTCTTGGACAGAGTTGTGGATGACATTGTACGTTGCTGTTAGTGTTATGAGTTCTTAGGGAAAAGGGGACCTTTAGAGGAGCCTGTGTGCCTTTTTTTTTTTTTTTTTTTTTTTAGGAAACCAGCAATGAAATGTCATTTGCCGAAAATCTAAACTGTATCATTTCAAATCTTTGTAAATGTGTGTAGAGTCCCCCAAAATGCATACCAGCTTTTTTGAGTCTAGTATGACTTTTAAGGGGTTACTTCACATCCATTGGAGTTTGCATGTTCTCCCTGTGCCTGCGTGGGTTTTCTCCGGGTACTCCGGTTTCCTCCCACACTCCAAAGACATGCTGGTAGGTTAATTGGATCCTGTCTAAATTGTCCCTAGTATGTATGAATGTGAGTTAGGGACCTTAGATTGTAAGCTCCTTGAGGGTAGGGACTGATGTGAATGTACAATGTATATGTAAAAGCGCTGCGTAAATTAACGGCGCTATATAAGTACCTGAAATAAATAAAATAAATAAATAAATAAATAAATCCTTCTGATCTAGTGTGGATTTTAATTGGGACCCTCATGCAAAAAAAAGAAAAAATGCACAAGGTCCCCCTAAAAATACCTAAACTCTAAATCTGTGCATGGGTGGCCCAGGGGGTTTGTGTGTGTGTGTGTGTGTGTGGGGGGGGGGGTGGCGAGCATGTGGTTCTCCCCTGAACCATACTAAGCCACATGTCTTCAACATGGGGGGCTATAACCCTGGCAAAGCACTTTGTCTCCATGGGGACAAGAGCTTCTTCCCCTCAATCCTGGCACAATAGTTGTGGGGCTCTGTGGGTGGAGGGCTTGTAGGAAGCTGGAAACCTTAAACCTTAAAATAAGCAGCTTCTCTGAAACCACCGTTCCTACGTGAATCAGTAAGTGGTGCACAGTACCTCTACTCGTTCACAAAAAAAGGTGTAACCCTAAAATAAAGACACCTGAACATTTAATAAGTTCTTTATTTAAAAAATCGCCCAAAAAATCCCTTTATGTAAATCCATCATCGATCAGGCTCTCTATTCAAATGTCACAGCTCAAGTTCAGATGTTTTCTTTCTTGTTGTCTAGCTTCCCCATGGGACCATAACTTTTTATTTTGTGTTTGGAGCCCTTGGCCAAGTCTGTCTGTTTACATCCTGACATTCGTGGGGTGGTGATGAGACAGGGGAATATAAATTATCACTCTTTGCAGATGATATACTGCTGACTATCACTAACTCACTGTTATTGCTCCCATCACTACATAAATTAATTTCCTCTTTTAGTGACATTTCAGGTTATAAGGTAAACACCTCCAAAATTGAGGCCCTTCCGATACATATACCGCCCCCTTTGTTATCCCAGCTCGGGGACTCTTACCCCTATAGGTGGTGCACTGACTCCCTCATGTACTTGGGTGTCCTTCTTACCCCATCCTACTCCTCCCTTTACGGTAAATTACCCCTCTCTGATCCTTGACATCAATAAATCTCTACAGACCTTTGCAAAATTTCCCCTATCCCTTCTGGGCAGTTTTAAAAATGTCTATTCTACCTAGATTACTATACCATTTTGAGACATTACCTGTTGCAGTTCCTCCCCCCAACTTAAAACGCTCCAGAGGAGCTTTCTTAAATTCATATGGAATAATAAGACGCACTGTATAGCGAGTTCGGTTTTCTTCGTGAAAAGATCTAGAGGGCGTTTCGGAGCATTGTCTCATGGTCCTCCCTTCAGGCACCTAATCACTGAACTGCTATTGAAAAAGGAGTACTGTATCCGGTGCACCCATGCTCTCTAGCCCGGTCTCCCTCTCCCTCTGTGGATCCCATCTATAGGCATCAATGTACTGCTCCAATGAATTTTTCTTTAAATATCTGGTGTAAATGTCTTAAAAATTTCCCTCTAATTTCACCTTGTCCTCCTCTCACAAATGTGCTCTTCAATCCCTCCATACCAGACAGTCTGTGTAGGGTATTCCCTTGGATAGATGCTTCTTTGTTCCAGCTTCGGAACTTGGTTCACCCAACCTCCCACAGGCTACACAGTTTTGATACTCTACAGGAGAAATTTGGGATCCCCTCACATCTTTTTCACTTCTATTTACAGATTAGACATTTTTTCCATTCTCAGTGCCCGCTCCTGACCCTAGATAAACCCACTCCTTTTGAATATCTATGTGCACAGGGCCCACAACAACTGCACCTAATATCCTCTATACACCATATCCTCCATGAGTCAACCCCTCTCACTGAAAACACACATCTATACATGAGAAGATGGCCTCATTCAATAGGCAGACCTATCAGTTCCCAGATGTGGGATAGGATCTGGTACTCCACTTTCAAGTCCTGAAGCTGTGTTTTACATAGGGAAACGTCCATCAAGGTGCTCATATTTTGGTGCAAGACCCCTGAAGTTATGCACAAATTCGACCCCACGTCCTCGGCGCATTGCTGGCGATGTGGGACCGAAGTAGGATGTCTAGTGCATATATTTTGGCAATGTTCCATGATTTTTGGCACGAGGTAATGCTATTAATACAAAGGGTGGTGGATGTGTCCCTCCTGCTTGATCCCCTAAATTATCTTTTAGGACTTCCTTTCTCAGGTGTTACAAAAAAGTCAATAGGCTGATTGCATACATTCTCCTAGCGGCCAAGCGGCTCATCCCATTATATTGGCTGTCTAATTCACCCCCTCCATGGTCTAGGTTTTTATAACTAATAGCTGAGATTCGAAGAATGGAATATTTTACGGCCTGTGTTCATGACAATAGCATCCAGTTTAACAAAATCTGGGAACCCTGGGATCAATCGGAATTTGGTACATCTGTGCTACCCAGTAAATCATAAATTACGTCACCTCGACCTATGTTTTACACACAGATAGGTACCCTTTTTAAGTTTTTACTCTCTAATGTATACCAAAAATTTCTTTGCCTTTTATACCCGACCTCAAAATACCTACTGTTGCTTTCTATGAGTTGCTTTTACCTTCTGATGAGATTTACAGAACACTGTTGTGCTCTGTATACATGGACATTTATTATTTGTACTTTTATACTTTTGATTGTAAATCAGTTATTTGTATACTCTGTCTATTTTCTGGAAAAATTCTCAATAAAAACTACAATTTAAAAAAAAAAGAACTGCTGTTCTACTGGGATTTTCACACACAACCATCTATAGTGTTTACAGAGAATCATCCGAAAAAGAGAAACTATCCAGTGAGCGGCTGTTGTGTGGATGAAAATGCCTTGTTGATGTCAGAGTAGAATGGGCAGACTGGTTTGAGATGATAGAAAGGCAACAGTAACTCAAATAATCACTCTATACAACCAAGGTATGCATACCATCTCTGAATCCACAACACATCAAACTGTGTAGCAGATGGGCTATAGCAGCAGACAACCACAAAAGATGCCACTCCTGTCAGCTAAGAACAGGACACTGAGGCAACAATTTACACAGGCTCACCAAAATTGGACAATAGAAGATTGGAAAAAAGTTTTGTGGTCTAATGAATCCTGATTTGAGCTGCAACATTCAGATAGATCCATCCTGCCTTGTATCAATGGATCAGGCTGGTGGGGGTGGTGTAATGGTGTGGGGGATATATATATTTTTTTCTCAATAAATGTTTATATTTTCTTAGTACACTATGGGCCCCTTAGTACCAATTGAGCATTGTTTAAACACCACAGCCTACCTGAATATTGTTGCTGACCATGTCCATCCATTTATGACTACAGCTTCTGATGGCTACTTGCAGTAGGATAATGCACCCTGTCAAAAAGCTCAGTCATCTCAAACTGGTTTCTTGAACATGACAATGAGTTCACTGCACTCCAATGGCTTCCACAGTCGCCAGATCTCAATCCAATAGAGCACCTCTGGGGTGTGGTGGAACAAGAGATTTACATCATGGATGTGCAGCTGACAAATCTGCAGCAACTGCTTGATGCTATCATGTCAATATGGACCAAAATCTCTGAGGAATGTTTCCAACACCTTGTTGAATTAAGGCTGCTCTGAAGGCAAAGGGGGGTTCAACCCGGTACTAGCAAGGTGTACCTAATAAAGTAGCCAGTGAGTGTATATGACCTTCTATATATGATAAATACAGAAACAAGTGCTATGCTAATCCAAACAAACGAATAATGCAATTCTATATATATGATGCTTATGTCTTGCTGAACAACGGGCTGAATGGGCAAAAGTTCACACAATCATCTTAAATGCCAAAACAGACAAAGGAGTGTATTGTGATAGTCGAGGCAAGAGATAACAAGGGAGTGAGTTTGTTGCTTTGTGGTATCATGGGTTAAGAAAGGGAGTATTTAACCACTTGACGACCGCCTCACGCCGATGTACGTCGGCAAAGTGGCACGGACAGGCAAAATCACGTACAGGGTACGTGATTTGCCTTCCGCGGGTGGGGGGTCCGATCGGACCCCCCCCCCGGTGCCCGAGGCGGTCGTCTTTTGTCCAGCGGCGATCGGTGATGAGGGGGAGACCATCCGTTCGTGGCCCCCCCCTCGCGATCGCCGCCGGCCAATCGAATCATTCCTTTGCTGCTGTATGCTAAACAGCAGCAAAGGAAATGATGTCATCTCTCCTCGGCTCGGTAATTTCCGTTCCGGCCCGAGGAGAGAAGACATCAATGTGAGTGCACAACACTACACACACACAGTAGAACATGCCAGGCACACAAAACACCCCGATCCCCCCCCCCGATCGCCCCCCGATCCCCCCCCCAATCACCCCCCCCCCCCCCCCTGTCACAAACTGACACCAGCAGTTTTTTTTTTTTTTCTGATTACTGCATAGTGTCAGTTTGTGACAGTTACAGTGTTGGGACAGTTACTGTTACCCCCCTTTAGGTCTAGGGTACCCCCCTAACCCCTCCTAATAAAGTTTTAACCCCTTGATCACCCCCTGTCACCAGTGTTGCTAAGCGATCATTTTTCTGATCGCTGTATTAGTGTCGCTGGTGACGCTAGTTAGTGAGGTAAATATTTAGGTTCGCCGTCAGCGTTTTATAGCGTCAGGGACCCCCATATACTACCTAATAAATGTTTTAACCCCTTGATTGCCCCCTAGTTAACCCTTTCACCACTGATCACCGTATAACCATTACGGTTGACGCTGGTTAGTTCGTTTATTTTTTATAGTGTCAGGGCACCCGCCGTTTATTACCGAATAAAGGTTTAGCCCCCCGATCGCCCGGCGGTGATATGCGTCGCCCCAGGCAGCGTCAGATTAGCGCCAGTACCGCTAACACCCACGCACGCAGCATACGCCTCCCTTAGTGGTATAGTATCTGATCGGATCAATATCTGATCCGATCAGATCTATACTAGCGTCCCCAGCAGTTTAGGGTTCCCAAAAACGCAGTGTTAGCGGGATCAGCCCAAATACCTGCTAGCACCTGCGTTTTGCCCCTCCGCCCGGCCCAGCCCACCCAAGTGCAGTATCGATCGATCACTGTCACTTACAAAACACTAAACGCATAACTGCAGCGTTCGCAGAGTCAGGCCTGATCCCTGCGATCGCTAACAGTTTTTTTGGTAGCATTTTGGTGAACTGGCAAGCACCAGCCCCAGGCGTCAGGTTAGCGCCAGTACCGCTAACACCCACGCACGCAGCATACACCTCCCTTAGTGGTATAGTATCTGAACGGATCAATATCTGATCCGATCAGATCTATACTAGCGTCCCCAGCAGTTTAGGGTTCCCGAAAACGAAGTGTTAGCGGGATCAGCCCAGATACCTGCTAGCACCTGTGTTTTGCCCCTCCGCCCGGCCCAGCCCAGCCCACCCAAGTGCAGTATCGATCGATCACTGACACTTACAAAACACTAAACGCATAACTGCAGCGTTCGCAGAGTCAGGCCTGATCCCTGCGATCGCTAACAGTTTTTTTTGTAGCGTTTTGGTGAACTGGCAAGCACCAGCCCCAGGCAGCGTCAGATTAGCGCCAGTACCGCTAACACCCACGCACGCACCGTACACCTCCCTTAGTGGTATAGTATCTGAACGGATCAATATCTGATCCGATCAGATCTATACTAGCGTCACCAGCAGTTTAGGGTTCCCAAAAACGCAGTGTTAGCGGGATCAGCCCAGATACCTGCTAGCACCTGCGTTTTGCCCCTCCGCCCGGCCCGGCCCAGCCCACCCAAGTGCAGTATCGATCGATCACTGTCACTTACAAAACACTAAACGCATAACTGCAGCGTTCGCAGAGTCAGGCCTGATCCCTGCGATCGCTAACAGTTTTTTGGTAGCGTTTTGGTGAACTGGCAAGCACCAGTGGCCTAGTACACCCCGGTCGTAGTCAAACCAGCACTGCAGTAACACTTGGTGACGTGGCGAGTCCCATAAGTGCAGTTGAAGCTGGTGAGGTGGCAAGCACAAGTAGTGTCCCGCTGCCACCAAAAAGACAAACACAGGCCCGTCGTGCCCATAATGCCCTTCCTGCTGCATTCGCCAATCCTAATTGAGAACCCACCGCTTCTGCAGCGCCCGTACTTCCCCCATTCACATCCCCAACCAAATGCAGTCAGCTGCATGAGAGGCATTTTTATGTCCTCCCGAGTACCCCTACCCAACGAACCCCCCAAAAAAGATGTCGTGTCTGCAGCAAGCGCGGATATAGGCGTGACACCCACTATTATTGTCCCTCCTGTCCTGACAATCCTGGTCTTTGCATTGGTGAATGTTTTGAACGCTACCATTCACTAGTTGAGTATTAGCGTAGGGTACAGCATTGCACAGACTAGGCGCCATTTCACAGGGTCTCCCAAGATGCCATCGCATTTTGAGAGACCCGAACCTGGAACCGGTTACCGTTATAAAAGTTAGTTACAAAAAAAGTGTAAAAAAAAAAAAAAATATGAAATAAAAAAAAATAGTTGTTGTTTTATTGTTCTCTCTCTCTCTATTCTCTCTCTCTATTGTTCTGCTCTTTTTTACTGTATTCTATTCTGCAATGTTTTATTGTTATTGTTATTGTTATTGTTATTATGTTTTATCATGTTTGTTTTTCAGGTGTGTAATTATTTACACTTTACTGTGCTTTATTGTTAACCATTGTTAACCATTTTTTTGTCTTAAGGTACGCCATTCACGACTTTGAGTGGTTATACCAGAATGATGCCTGCAGGTTTAGGTATCATCTTGGTATCATTCTTTTCAGCCAGCGGTCGGCTTTCATGTAAAAGCAATCCTAGCAGCTAATTAGCCTCTAGACTGCTTTTACAAGCCGTGGGAGGGAATGCCCCCCCCCCCCACCGTCTTCCGTGTTTTTCTCTGGCTCTCCTGTCTCAACAGGGAACCTGAGAATGCAGCCAGTGATTCAGCCAGCTGACCATAGAGCTGATCAGAGACCAGAGTGGCTCCAAACATCTCTATGGCCTAAGAAACCGGAAGCTACGAGTATTTCATGACTTAGATTTTGCCGGATGTAAATAGCGCCATTGGGAAATTGGGGAAGCATTTTATCACACCGATCTTGGTGTGGTCAGATGCTTTGAGGGCAGAGGAGAGATCTAGGGTCTAATACAGTGTTTCTCAACTCCAGTCCTCAAGGCGCCCCAACAGGTCAGGTTTTCAGGATTTCCCTCAGATTAAACAGCTGTGGTAATTACTAAGGCAGTGAAACTGATCAAATCACCTGTGCAAAGTAATGGAAAGCCTGAAAACATGACCTGTTGGGGCGCCTTGAGGACTGGAGTTGAGAAACACTGGTCTAATAGACCACAATTTTTTCAAAAAAGAGTACCTGTCACTACCTATTGCTATCATAGGGGATATTTACATTCCCCGAGATAACAATAAAAATGATTAAAAAAAAAAATATGAAAGGAACAGTTTAAAAGTAAGATTAAAAAAGCAAAAAAAATAATAAATAAAAAAAAAAACAAAAAAAAAAAACACCCCTGTCGCCCCCTGCTCTCGCGCTAAGGCAAACGCAAGCGGCGGTCTGTCGTCAAACGTAAACAGCAATTGCACCATGCATGTGAGGTATCACCGCGAAGGCCAGATCGAGTGCAGTAATTTTTCCAGTAGACCTCCTCTGTAAATCTAAAGTGGTAACCTGTAAAGGCTTTTGAAGGCTTTTAAACATGTATTTATTTTGTTGCCACTGCACGTTTGTGCGCAATTTTAAAGCATGTCATGTTTGGTATCCATGTACTCGGCCTAAGATCATCTTTTTTATTTCATCAAACATTTGGGCAATATAGCGTGTTTTAGTGCATTAAAATTAAAAAAAGTGTGTTTTTTCCCCAAAAAATGCGTTTGAAAAATCGCTGCGCAATTACTGTGTGAAAAAAAAAAATGAAACACCCACCATTTTAATCTGTAGGGCATTTGCTTTAAAAAAATATATAATGTTTGGGGGTTCAAAGTAATTTTTTTGCAAAAAAAAAAAACTTTTTCATGTAAACAATAAGTGTCAGAAAGGGCTTTGTCTTCAAGTGGTTAGAAGAGTGGGTGATGTGTGACATAAGCTTCTAAATGTTGTGCATAAAATGCCAGGACAGTTCAAAACCCCCCCAAATGACCCCATTTTGGAAAGTAGACACCCCAAGCTATTTGCTGAGAGGCATGTCGAGTCCATGGAATATTTTATATTGCGACACAAGTTGCGGGAAAGAGACAAATTTATTTTTTTTTTTTTTTTTTTTTGCACAAAGTTGTCACTAAATGATATATTGCTCAAACATGCCATGGAAATATGTGAAATTACACCCCAAAATACATTCTGCTGCTTCTCCTGAGTACGGGGATACCACATGTGTGAGACTTTTTGGGAGCCTAGCCGCGTATGGGACCCCGAAAACCAAGCACCGCCTTCAGGCTTTCTAAGGGCGTGAATTTTTGATTTCACTCTTCACTGCCTATCACAGTTTCGGATGCCATGGAATGCCCAGGTGGCACAAAACCCCCCCAAATTACCCCATTTTGGAAAGTAGACACCCCAAGCTATTTGCTGAGAGGTATAGTGAGTATTTTGCAGACCTCACTTTTTGTCACAAAGTTTTGAAAATTGAAAAAAGAAAAAAAAAAATGTTTTTTCTTGTCTTTCTTCATTTTCAAAAACAAATGAGAGCTGCAAAATACTCACCATGCCTTTCAGCAAATAGCTTGGGGTGTCTACTTTCCAAAATGGGGTCATTTGGGGGGGTTTTGTGCCACCTGGGCATTCCATGGCCTCCGAAACTGTGATAGGCAGTAAAGAGTGAAATCAAAAATTTTCACCCCTAGAAATCCTGAAGGCAGTGATTGGTTTTCGGGGTCCAGTACGCGGCTAGGCTCCCAAAAAGTCCCACACATGTGGTATCCCCATACTCAGGAGAAGCAGCTAAATGTATTTTGGGGTGCAATTCCACATATGCCCATGGCCTGTGTGAACAATATATCATTTAGTGACAACTTTATGAAAAAAAAAAAAAAAAAAAGTGTCACTTTCCCGCAACTTGTGTCAAAATATAAAATATTCCATGGACTCAATATGCCTCTCAGCAAATAGCTTGGGGTGTCTACTTTCCAAAATGGGGTCATTTTGGGGGGTTTTGTGCCACCTGGGCATTCCATGGCCTCCGAAACTGTGATAGGCAGTGAAGAGTGAAAGCAAAAATTTACACCCTTAGAAATCCTGAAGGCGGTGATTGGTTTTCGGGGCCCCGTACGCGGCTAGGCTCCCAAAAAGTCCCACACATGTGGTATCCCCATACTCAGGAGAAGCAGCTAAATGTATTTTGGGGTGCAATTCCACATAGGCCCATGGCCTGTGTGAGCAATATATCATTTAGTGACGACTTTTTGTAAATATTTTTTTTTTTTGTCATTTTTCAATCACTTGGGACAAAAAAAATAAATATTCAATGGGTTCAACATGCCTCTCAGCAATTTCCTTGGGGTGTCTACTTTCCAAAATGGGGTCATTTGGGGGGGGTTTGTACTGCCCTGCCATTTTAGCACCTCAAGAAATGACATAGGCAGTCATAAACTAAAAGCTGTGTAAATTCCAGAAAATGTACCCTAGTTTGTAGACGCTATAACTTTTGCGCAAACCAATAAATATACGCTTATTGACATTTTTTTTACCAAAGACATGTGGCCGAATACATTTTGGCCTAAATGTATGACTAAAATTTAGTTTATTGGATTTTTTTTATAACAAAAAGTAGAAAATATCATTTTTTTTCAAAATTTTCGGTCTTTTTCTGTTTATAGCGCAAAAAATAAAAACCGCAGAGGTGATCAAATACCATCAAAAGAAAGCTCTATTTGTGGGAAGAAAAGGACGCAAATTTCGTTTGGGTACAGCATTGCATGACCGCGCAATTAGCAGTTAAAGCGACGCAGTGCCAAATTGGAAAAAGACCTCTGGTCCTTACGCAGCATAATGGTCCGGGGCTCAAGTGGTTAAGAGGTTACAGAGGTTATGGCAGCAAGATTTTAGGTGTTGGCAGAAAGGGGAGGTCAGAGTTCAGGATTACATATTTACACCTAGCACCTGGCATGAGGGGAGGGAATCATACTTGCACCATTTATTTGGATGGAAAATTCAGGGAAGATGGCACAGAGCTGGGAGAAATATTATGAGCTCAGCTTTGGAAAGTGGAGTTTGAGGAAGTGATGCAACATTCATACTAATATATCAGCTAATAAATGTATCATCTATAAAAGTAACTGAGCCACAGATGAAACTACTAAATCACAATTTGTATAATAGACCACTGTTGCTCCAGCTATTGATGAACCATTACCAAATGTAATTGGCAATATAGTATAAGCAGTGCTGGTCTGCACATCAACCCTATATCCCTTATTCATAAATACATAACAATAACATCTCATAACATAAATGATGTGCAAACATATACCTTAAAAGTGCTGTAGTACAAATGCTTATTAACTCCAAAAAAGTGTCTTGCAGATAGACTGGACAGTGTAATCTTCAAAAAGTAAGAAATATATAAAAAAAACATAAAATGTCCCAAAATCTTCCAATCCGGTGCAGTGTTCAGAAACAATAGTGTTTCTCAAAATGCTGTGCAACACCCAGGTGTAAATCTGTCACCACTCTCACTAAATTCAACTCCCCAAAAATATAGGCTGGTCAGATTATAAACCAGCGCATACGCTCAATAGCTCCAAATGTAATCACTGACTCCATTCCGCTGCCAATCCGTGAGGACGTCGCTTGATGAATTTAATTGGGTGGGGCAAGGATGCTGACATCACCCCGCATGCCAAATTGTACTCGCGGTTTGTGTTTGTGTTCTGATCGGAGATGGCTAAAGCAATTGAGTGCTTTACACTAGTGTCGGGCGGACACTTTTTACATGTTAGTGTAATATTTTGTTTTAAATAAAAATCCTGTTTTGATGATCTCACACGATGGGAGCTTCCTTCCTCCTTTCTATCGTCTATGTTGAGCGTTAGGAGAAATGTTACTAAATGGAGCCTAATTGGGAGAGGAGCGGAGTCAGTGAGTACATTTGAAGCTATTGAGCGTATGTGCTGGTTTATAATCCGACCAGCCTATATTTTTTGGTGGGTTTTATTTATTGAGACTGGTGACAGATTAACACCTGGGTGTTGCACAGCATTTTGAGAAACACTTCTGTGGAGTCCTGTTTCTGGACACTGAAGATTTTGGGACATTTTATAAGTGTTTATATATATTTTTTACTTTTTGGAGATTATACTGTCCAGTCTATCCACAGGTCACTTTTTTGGAGTTGATAAGTATTTGCACTATAGCACTTTATACTTGTGGGTAGGGATGAGCTTCGTGTTCGAGTCGAACCCATGTTCGACTCGAACATCGTTTGTTCGCCCGTTCGCCGAATTGCGAACGATATGGGCCGTTCGCGCCAAATTCGTATGGCGCGTCACGGCCCATAATTCACTGCGGCATCGCAGTGCATTGCTGATTGGCCAAGCATGCACTATGACCCGCATGGTTGGCCAATCACAGCGCCGTCTGAACAGAGAGCCGTAATTGGCCAAAGCCAAGGAGGCTTTGGCCAATTATGGCTCAGGGGATTTAGTACACGCCCCACACTATATAAGGCCGCCTGCACGGCGGCCCTGTGTAGTGTGTGTTCCGGTGTTGAAAGAGATAGGCAGAGAGACAGTGTCATTTGATTTGAGTTAGATAGATTAGGCAGAACAGTCAGTCAGTTAGCTGCACTTACAGTGTATTGTGTATATATATGCATCCCAGGTGTTGCATATATATATATATACATTGTATTCAGTTTAGCTAGATCCGTTCCTGTTATCTTCCTACTGACAGGCAGGATTGTCTTGTTACAGTAGTTACAGCTACCTGAAGAAAATTGCTGGTGTTCTTTTGATCCTGTTAGTACCACAGTCAGGCAGCTAGACTATTTACAGTTAGTGCAGTGCATCCTGCTCACAGTGTTCAGCTAGATCCGTTCCTGTTATCTTCTTACTGACAGGCAGGCTTGTCTTGTTACAGTATATACAGCTACCTGAAGAAAATTACTGGTGTTCTTTTGATCCTATTAGTACCACAGTCAAGCAGCTAGACTATTTACAGTTAGTGCAGTGCGTCCTGCTCACAGTGTTCAGCTAGGTCCGTTCCTGTTATCTTCTTACTGACAGGCAGGCTTGTCTTGTTACAGTATATACAGCTACCTGAAGAAAATTACTGGTGTTCTTTTGATCCTATTAGTACCACAGTCAGGCAGCTAGACTATTTACAGTTAGTGCAGTGTGTCCTGCTCACAGTGTTCAGCTAAAACTACAAGTTAGTGGGGTGCGTCCACCTCACAGTGTTCAGCTAAACCTACAAGTTAGTGCGGTGCGTCCTGCTCACAGTGTTCAGCTAAAACTACAAGTTAGTGCTGTGCATCCTGCTCACAGTGTTCAGCTAAACCTGTAGACGGTCGGTGATCCTATCACTACCGCAGGCAGCTAAAAAAGCTACAAGTTAGTTTTTTGCGAGCTCTGTACAGTGTTCAGCTAAAGCTACCTATAGAAGGTTGGTGGTGTTCTCATTACTACAGGCAGGCAGTTGATTTTGCTAGCTGCAGTATCAGTATATATATATATATATATATATATATATATATATCCCAGCTTAGTGCAGCTACAGGCCATTAGTATGTCTGGAAGGCCAAGAAGGAGAGGCAGACAGTCACAAGCCAATAAGAGAGGGCAAGCAGGCTCTGTGTCTAGTGCTGGTCGTGGAGACGGTGCATCCTCATCAGCACGTGGCCATGGGACACGCTTGACCTTTTTTTCGGCAGCTGGCCGTGTTGAGCCGCAACATGCGGAAGACTTGGTCGAGTGGATGACCAAGCCGTCCTCATCCTCCTCATCCTCTCTCACCCATATCCAGGGTACTTTGTCTGGCAAAGCAGTGGCCTCTTCCCTCGGCTCAATGTCATCAGTGACTCCTTCCCTAGGCCCACCATGTCCTCCTGAGGAGTCCCTCGAACTGTTTGACCACAGTGTTGGGTACATGCTCCAGGAGGATGCCCAGCGTTTGGAAGGCTCTGATGATGATACTGAGCTCGATGAAGGCAGTAACATGAGCACGGACAGAGGGGGTGCCCAAGAAGGACAGCAATCTGGCAGTCATGCTCCCCCTGCTGCAGCATACTGCCAGGTTTGCTCCAGTGATCAGGAGGGAGGGGATGATGAGGTCACTGACTCAACAAGGGTGCCTGATAGGAGAGAGGAAGAGGAGGAGGAGGAGGAGGCGGCACATCACCAACGAGGCAGGATGCCCTCCATGGGCCAGCCTAAGGGCAGCACATTGACTGCATCACACCCCAAAGCTCCACATGTGCAGGGCGCTGCAGTCTCTGCGCGTTATTCAAAAAGTCCTTTGGTGTGGGCCGTTTTTGAGATGAGGGCATCAGATCACACCGCCGCTATTTGCAACATATGCCTCAAGCGTATCTCGCGTGGCCAAAACATCTCCCGCTTGGGTACCACATGCTTGAACAGACATATGTTGACCTGCCATGCCACACACACCAAAGAACAAAGAAGACCTCTCCTTGCTCCTCATCAGCTGAGATCTCCAACCCCACTATACCTTCGGTCCTCTCTGAGACCTGCACTGAGAGGAATGAAGGTGAAGAATTAGGTGTGTCACAGCCAAGTACTTGTGGGCAATCTGCTTTTGGTACACCGACATCAGATTGTACCAGGCAAATTTTTCCTGCCCCAGCTGCTGCACCGCCGAAAGAAGTTTGCTCCCAGCCATCCACATGCGCAGCGGTTAAATGCTAGCTTGGCAAAATTGCTAGCACTTCAACTGCTGCCTTTTCAGTTGGTAGAATCTGCCCCCTTCCGTGAGTTTGTGGAATGTGCAGTTCCTCAGTGGCAGGTAACCAAACGCCACTTTTTCTCACGGAAGGTGATTCCGGCTCTCTACCGGCATGTGGAAGGCAATGTCCATGCCTCGCTGGACAGGGCGGTCAGCGGTAAGGTGAATATTACCGCTGACTCATGGTCCAGCAGGCATGGACAGGGACGTTACCTAAGTTTCACGGTGCATTGGGTGACTCTGCTGGCAGCTGGGAAGGATGCAGGACAAGGTGCAGTAGTGTTGGAGGTTGTTCCACCACCACGCCTCCAAAATGCTAATGATTGTGACACACCTCTCTCCTCCACCCCCTCCTCTTCTTCTTCCTCCATGGCCTCAGAGAAGATGTTAGGGGTGGAGACTAGAGGGGATGTCACGAAGAGCAACAAATCGTCAGCAAAAAGGGCGCATTTATGCTCACGTTTGCCACACAGCACCCCTTTAATATCGGGGTGATTCCTAATCGCAATAGCCAGGGATTCCATGGCTATGGCGAATAGAAGGGGGGAGAGAGGGCACCCCTGTCTAGTTCCACTTTCTATAGACAGGGGTTTGGAGTAGTAGCCCTGCAATCTGACCTGTGCACTTGGGCTAGAATACAGGGCTCTAAGGATGTTCATGAAACGTGGACCAAAACCCCAGCGTTCCAGTACCTGGAATAAGTAGGGCCAGGTAATTGTGTCGAAAGCCTTCTGCAAGTCGATGGATAACAGATAACCATATTGTGGGGGGCCCCATCCCATTGGGATTTGAGAAGAGAAATAATGTCAATTGCTCTCCTGATCTGGTCAGGTCCTTGTCTCCCCAGAATGAAGCCCATCTGGTCCTTATTGATATAGAGAGCTATACAGGATGCTAGCCGATTAGAGAGAACTTTAGTTAAAATTTTTAAATCATTGTTGATTAAGGAGATAGGGCGGTAATTAGAGACCATAGTTGTATCTTTGCCGGGTTTTGGAATGACTGATATAAAGGCAAGATTTAGTGCTTTATCCAGGGGAGAGCCAGACCTGAGAGAGTTAAAAAATTTGACTAAAGACGGGGTTAGTATGGGACCGAATTTTTTATAATATCCAACAAAGAAGCCGCCAGGGCCCGGGGCTGAGTTTTGTTTCAGGTGCTTAATCACCATGAGGACTTCTGAGACAGTGATTGGATCATCTAGTAGGTCCGAATGTTCAGGAGATAATTTGGGAAGGGATAGGTTATTTAGGAAGTCCGATATAGAATGGTTAGGTGTTTTTTTTCCCTTTTTATATAGTGAGGTGTAGAAGTCATGGAATGTTTCCATTATACGTTTTGGGTTTTGGGATAGTTCACCCGATGGAGTGCGAATTTTGGGGAAGGCAACCGATCGCGGTCTTGGTGACAATTTGGCTGCTAATTTAGCTCCTATTTTATCAGTTTGGTAGTAAAAGCGGGCTCCCGACCACCATGAGCTGTTTCTCAGCCTCGGAGGTAAGAGCCAGGTTTAAAGAAGTCCGCGCATTTTCCAGCGCCTCAAGAGAATCCTTGGTGGGATTCCGTTTATGGGCTCCACACAGAGATTGGAATTTTAACCGAAGATTGTTCTTTCTTAAGATTAGTGGAGATTTGAATAATTTTTCCTCTGAGGACTGCCTTATGGGCTGCCCACAACGTCTCCGGGGAAATCTCTTCAGTATTGTTTAAACGGAAGTATTCCTGTATTTCTTTTGCTAAAATTGAGCATTGGATTGGGTCACTTAGGAGCCCTTCATTAAGGCGCCATGTGAATTTGTTGCCCAGGTTGGGAGATTGTTGCATTTATAAGAGAACCACGGAGTGGTCTGAAATAGGAGTGTCCCTAATAACTGCTTTGTTGGCCATGGGGATGTTATATGATTGAATAAAAATATGATTGATTCTGGTGTAGAGGTGGTGTGGGGCGGAGTAATGAGTGAAGTCCTTGGACCTAGGATTCATTTCTCTCCAGATGTCCACAAGGCCCAGAGAACACAGTGTGGAGGCTATTTTAGTACTTTGTTTTGGAGGTTTTGTAGAGCGAGGGGGTCCAGACCCCGATTTGTCCAGAGAAATATCAAAAGGGAGGTTTGTGTCTCCTCCCATTATTATTTTCCCCTCAAGTTGTGGGCCTAGTGTGGACATCATTGTGGAGAAAAAGGAAGCCTGGCCCTTGTTCGGGGTGTAGTAAGAAATAAAAGAGTGCAATTTTTTATGACTTGTAGTGGTTAAATAGTTTACGTCTTTTGACTGGAGAATTCATTCCCTGCACATTGTGCGTGGCTATACAGAGGGGGGGGGAGGGATGAGCGTGTCAGAATGCATGGATCAGAGGGGGGGATGTGCGCATCACACAATAAGTGCCTACCTGAGACTTCAAGATTTGTGCTTGCGTCCATGCCTTCACAGCCTGAGAGTTTTGAATTCCAGGTTGTAGTTGCATTGTCGGGCTACTGAGTGACTCCGGAAATAGGTGAGAGGAGGAGGGGAGGAAATGAGGGAAGGTTGACCCTGGAAGGGAGAGACAAGACATGTCAAAAGCAATATGAAACAACTGCCATAACCAAGAAAACATTCTTATTATAACTGGATAACAATCAAGAACCCTTACAAGAGGGAAAGGCAGGTAGTCGCCCCCTGTAAGGTTTTCCCTTAGAACAAAAACCCCCAAAGATAGGGTCATGGAGGTGTCTCCGAGTGGGGAAAAATACCACTCCGAAACTCGTGGAGGCGAAGTGCAGCCACTCCGGCCAAACCGCCAAAAAATAAAACCAAAATTAGAACCATAAAAAACATATTTAAAGGAGTCCTGAGAAAAATGAAGCAAAAAGAAAACATCTCAGAATCAAAAAAATTAGAGAGTCTGGCTAAGGTTCTGCCAGAAGAAAACGGGGGCTTAGAAAGTCAGCGTCCCATTTTCAGAAGAAGACTACCGCAGGAGGTCCTGGGGAAAAAAAAAACAGCTCTGGTGATAGTAGACTGTTCCTTAAGGGGGGCGTCCATCTTTGGATCTCTTGGCTTGCTGCTTGTGCCATAAGGGTTGGATGGGACTTGAGGGTGGTGGTCTTTTCGCTGATTGAGGTGTTCTGGGATCCATAACAGCAGGTGGAGCAGGCGAGTGTGAAATAAGGCCCAGTTGTAGCAGCAACCGTTCCCCATCTCCAAAGTTCGTGAAGCTATAGGATTTATTTAGGTAGGCAAAGTTGAGGCGAAAGGGGAACGACCATCTGTAAGCGATCGATTTTTGCGATAGGCTGCTCAAGAGAGGCTTTAAGGATCTCCGTCTCTGTATCGTGTAGGGGGAAAGATCCGCAAAAATTTGAATCGGGTGTCCTTGGAAGGAGAGATTTTCTGTTTCCCTTGCTTTGTGCATAACTTCTTCTTTAACTCTGAAGAAGTGGGGTTTAACCACTATGTCTCTGGGCAAGCCATCTTGGCGCGGAGGTTGCAAGGCCCTATGTGCCCGGTCTAATTCCAGTCTGTAGTCCGGAATGTCCGGAATTAAATGTTTGATGAAAGAGCGAACGATTTTATCTGTGTCTTTAAACGATTCTGGAAGGCCTCTTAGCCTAAAATTGTATCTACGAGACCTATTTTCGAGGTCATCGAGTTTTGAGTACGCCATGTCCAGTTGGTCATGTAATTCTTGGACCCTGTCAGTGTTCTGGTTGGCGACTGCAGCGATTTGATCAGTCTTAGATTCAATTGCTTCAATTCTTATGCCCAGTTGCTGCAGGTCTGCCTGTATAGTGGTGGTGATTTGTGAGGCATTGTGGGGTAACCCTCTTGAGAGCATATTAGAGAAGGTGTCCATTAGGGCTGCAAAGTCTACGGGGATAGGAGCAGGGGGAACAGTCTGAGGGCTGGATGTGGAGCAGCTCTCCTCCATCTGGGTTAGGGGGGGACTTCCATAGGGCTGCAGCCTAAAGAGTCTGTGGGGGATGTTGGAAATATCCCGTCCTGGGGATTACTCACTGTTGGAGGATTCATCCTGTCTTTGTGTGAAGGCAGGGGTGGGAAGTCTTCCAGGGATGCCGCTGGATTCTTTGGGGAGCCTCGTGTTGCGCCGGTGGCCGCCATTTTCGTGAAGGCCGCGATCCGCGGGCCGGGATCCAGGAATCGGGATAGGTCCCGTCTGGCCAATCCCCCGATCATGCGGGGGGGTTCCTCAGGACTCCGGGAGGTGAGGAGGGGGTCCGATGGGCTGATTCTGCCGCTTGTTGTAGCTGTGGTGGTGGATGTCGGCCGGAGTGAAGCGGAGCTCTCAGAACGAGCGACCGCTCATGGAGCTACCGCGCATGCGCCTTCCATTTTGCTGTTTTTTATTACCCCGTCACTACTTTTTGTATTTCAAGTGCCTTATTGTTAAGATCAATAAAGATATTGAACATGGAGAATGACAGTATTCTAATTTCCACAAAATGTGCACATAATTAGTGGATATCGCACAGCAAACTGGAACTAAATCTCTTAAATGCTGTATTATTTGTTTAATTTGCTTAAAAAATAGGGACCTTTACTGCACATCAGTGGCAGTTGGTGCTCCATCTTTTGGGGAGGCAGCAAACAAACCACTCGCCACCCGCCCCGTTCGGTTGGTCAGTTCATAAGTCAAAATCCCCATGTTGCTCGGTCGCTCGGCAAACCCCACACTTACTGCATATAGGTCACGGACCTGCATCTCCTCAGTGTCTCCTCCTCTGTGTCTCCTCCTTGCATCTCCTTCTTGGCAGCCATTACAGTCGCTTCTCCTCTCGGCCAATCGGTTCTCAGGACCCGCTTCCTGAATGGTTGGGAGGAGAATCAGGAAGACAAAAGAGAATATTAATTTGCTATTGTCACACAACTGGGTGGGCTCAGGGTGCAGTGCTCTGTGCCCCGAGCCCACCTTTTTTTGAAGCCAATTAGAGCCTCAAGCTCTAATCACATGCTTCAAAAAAAAAAAATTTAAATCCATGTTTCCAGTGCCCTGCATTGAGATTAGGGGCCAGGCGCATTGACTAGGGGGGCAGCACCCCTGCAATGCTGCACATGGATTGAAGAAAAAAACATCAATTTTTTTCTTTTTTTATAAATCCTATGGCAGTATTATAACAATTAAACAACATAGCAGAATGTAAAAATATGTTAATGATATTATACAATACAAATCAAATTAAAAGTATTTCAAATCATATAGAGTAAGTGAAATTAAAGCCAGTCTGCTGTATAGTAAAACATGTTTTCAAGCTACTGTAGGGCAAAAAAAAGGCAGGTTGCCACACTCCGTCCGTCTGCATTCTGACAGATCTCTCTGTATTTCATCAGTAACATTTGCAAGTGCTCTAAATATGAGAATAACTATTTTACGGTATTTACTACTGCAGTAAGTGTGTGAAGGTACCTCTTCATCACAGACATTCTTAAGAAAGGAAGTTATGAATTTAATTTTCTTGGACATTTTCCACACTGCACTTTAAGAAGTTAAATATAAATGGCATTGACCTCCATTGCCAAGAATACCTATAAGAAGTTAGGAAAATGTAGTCCCTGTGGATACAAAAAACACAACCTAGTGAAGTACTTTTGTAGATCTAACTACATCTCCTTGCCCAGTGGTTAGTATTTCTTTGGTGCCTTCCTTTCTGTGCTCCCTCCTCTTATCATTCCCTCTAACCATCCCTTTATAACATTTGTTCATTCCCCCACATTCCTCTGCAGGTGATCTTGTCCAGACTCTGTTGCCCACCCGTGGGGGCTTGAGTATCCAGTATATGCCCCGTTATTGAGAAGCCATGAAAGGCACTTCATCTTACAATTGCTACAGTGCAAGAAAAAGATCACTACTGTGCCATGTCTTTTCACGAACTCTCCTGCCAAAGAGATCCTTTACTACTTGCTGTATAGTCATGCTATACTGTCTTTTGTTTACTTCAAAACAAAATTAAAAAAAAATGTAAAACAGTTGAGAGACCACAGCAATGTAAAATTGGCTAGCAGCAGGACTATTTTAAACAACAAGGCTGAGTTCAAATTTACATGAGAAAGAGCACAGACTGGAGTTTAACCACATGAATTAAGATACTGTAAAGTATACATCATTTGACCAGTGGTAGGACAGTTTTAATTATTGTTATTATACAAGATTTATATAGTGCCAACAGTTTGCACAGCACTTTACAATGTAGAGTGGGGAAGGGACAGGAGGGCCCGGCTTGTTGATTTTACAATCTAACGGGAGGGGAAAGTGGTACAAAAGGTAATAACTGCAGGGGGTGATCTGATGGAGGTGCCTCGGATATAGTTCTTAGGTGGATGGTGGGGTTGGCTTCCCTGAATAAGTGACTTTTCTGTAATCGCCTAAAGGCAGCCAGGGTAGGGGCTGACCAGACATACTGGGTCTGGGAGATGGTAGAAGCTCCGGAGAAGTCTTGGAGGCAAGCATGGGAGAAGTTAACAAGGGAGCTAGAGAGCAGGGATGGGCTGAACACCCCCCGGTTCTGTTCGCACCAGAACATACCGAACAGGCAAAAAAATTGGCAGAACACACAAACACTGTTTAAGTCTATGGGACAGGAACATGAATAATTTTAAAGATTTATATGCAAGTTATTGTCATAAAAAGTGTTTGGGGACCCGGGTCTTGTCCCAGGAGACATTTATCAATGCAAAAAAGTTTTAAAAATGGCAGTTTTTTTGGGAGCAGTGATTTTAATAATCCTTAAAGTGAAACAATAAACGTGAAATGTTCCTTTAAATTTCATACCTGGGGTGTCTATAGTATGCCTGTAAAGTGGTGCATTTTTTGCGTGTTTAGAACAGTCCCTGCACAAAATGACATTTCTAAAGGAAAAGAAGTCATTTAAAAGTACTCGCGGCTATAATTAATTGTCGGTCCCGGCAATACAGACAAAAGTCATTGAAAAAAATGGCACGGGATTCCCCCAGTCCATTACCAATGAAAAAACAGATTACTGCACTTTGGTGCAGTATCCCTTTGGACGGGCTCTGTTGTCTGTTGTCTCTTCTGGGGTGGATCAGTGTGGACAGAGCGGGACCAGCCACACACACTCCGACTCCTTTCCTTTTTCTGGATCCGTGGGTGGTTTTTGACGTAGTCGCCACTGTGATTCTGGCAATGGGTATTCCAACACTGATATGCTTGGGTAGGCTGTTTCTCTTGTTTGTGATTACAAGACTTGATATTCTTTATGTAATACTAGAGCAAATGTCATTTGGTATACAACTATGTATTTATTTTTTCCTAATTTGTATTCTACTACACAGTAGGATTTTGTCCCACGAGTTGCCCCTAATGAAGGGACGGTCTGTTCAGTCCCGAAACGCGTAGGCCTTTGTCGAAGACCATACAAGTATCTCCATCTCTTGCATATCAGTACAGCTTTTTTAGCTTTTTATTGTTATATGTGACTTCCTTGTTATGTATATATGATAATGCTTATGTTTTGTATATATATCTTTTTCTACTTAATAAAAATTATTTTTACACTACGTTGTTGCCGTTAAAGTCCCACGAATCCTCCTTGGGGGAAATTTTTATTTACCAGTCCATTACCAGGTCCTTTGGGTCTGGAATGAATATTAAGGGGAACCCTGAACCAAAATTTTAAAAAAAAATTGCGTGGGGGTCCCCCTCAAAATCAATACCAGACCCGAAGTGTCTGGTATGGATTTTAAGGGGAACCCCACGCCAAAATTTAAAAAAAAATCCATACCAGACCCTTATCCGAGCATGCAACCTGGCAGGCTGCATGAAACGAGAGAGCGCCCCCCCTCCTGAACTGTACCAGGTTACATGCCCTCAACATGGGGAGGGTGCTTTGGGGTAGCCCCCCAATGCACCTCGTCCCCATGTTGATGGGGACAAGGGCCTCATCCCCACAACCCTTTCCCGGTGGTTGTGGGGGTCTGGCTTATTGGAATTTGGAAGCCCTCTTTACCAGGGGACCTCCAGATCCCGGCCTCCCCCATGTGTGAATTGGTAACAAGGAAAAAAAGTATCCCTACCATTTCACAAAAAAGTGTCAAGATGGTACAAAAGACAAGACACAACTTGGGACAAGTCCTTTATTAAAAAATAAAAAAATAAAAATGTCCCATGAAGTCCATTCATCTTCTTCTTTCGCTCCGCCGACAGACCGAAAAAGAAAAAAAACAAAGCCGCGACCGACCCACCTCCATGGGAGGCACCCACCGTATGGTGCATCCTCACAGGTGACAGTTCTTTTATAACTGAGGGGGGCCACACGGCGATGTTCCCAGGTGATCCTGCCCCCCTCTGATGCACGGGGACTTCCCCATGGCTTTCCTGGGAGGGTGTTCGGCCCATCCCTATATTCTATGAGGCATGGGCTGGTGACAGGTACTCGGATACTCTGATGTGCTGGTGAGAGTACTCGGGTATTCTGATGTGCTGGTAACAGGTACTCGGGTACTCTGATGGTGACAGGTACTCGGGTACTCTGATGGCAACAGGTAATCAGGTACTCTGATGGCAACAGGTACTCGGGTACTCTGATGGTGACAGGTACTCTGATGGTGACAGGTATTTGGGCTGTGACAGGTACTCTGATGGGCTGTGACTTGCACTCTGGGGCTGGTGACAAGTACTCTGATGGCTGTGACAGGTCCTCTTTATTTGGGGGAGATCGGGCACTGTACTGTACATTTCTTTTCCAGATACCCTCCTCACACACTGAGGAGTAGAACCCAGAAACGGCACTACAGCCAGTTGTTGACACTTGTGACTGGCTGTGATTGGACACAGCTGGTCACGTGATAAAGAGCCAATTTAATTGGCTTCGTTGTGTCCGAGGGGCACGCCTCATCCCCAATCACTGCGCTGCGAGCCCGCAGGGGCCTGCATGAGCGGCGATCAAGAGCCTAACACATGTGACTGGCTATGATTGGACACAGCTGGTCACATGGTAAAGAGCCAATTTCATTGGTTCTTTACCCTAATCGGGGATGGGCTATGTCCGAGGGACACACCTCAACTCCTATTGCCGCACTGTGGGCCCCCGGGGGCCCGTAAGAGCAGCGAGAACTCATGGCCATTATATGACGTCCACCCGGAGGGAGGAGATGTTCCTGCTGACGTCATTTTACAATGGTCTGGTATGGAAGTGGTTAATGACCAGGCCATTTTTTGCGATACAGCACTGCATTACTTTAACTGACAAGTAAGCGGTCACGCAACGTAGTATACAAAAAAATTGACGTCCTTTTTTCCCACAAATAGAGCTTTCTTTTGGTGGTATTTGATCACCTCTGTGGTTTTTATTTTTTGCACTATAAACAAAAAAAAAACAATGTTTTACTTTCTGCTATAATACATATCCAAAAATATATATATATAAAAACAAATGTATTCATTAGTTTCGGCCAATATGTATTCTTCTACATATTTTTGGTAAAAAAATCTCAATAAGCGTATATTGATTGGTTTGCGAAAAAGTTATAGTATCTACAAAATAGGAGATATATTTATGGAATTTTTAATTATTTATTAATTTTCTTACTAGTAATGGCGGCAATTATTGATTTTTAGCGGGACTTCGGCATTGCGACAGACAGATCAGATACCTTACTGACATTTTTTACACTTTTTTGGGAACCAGTGACATTATTACAGTGATCAGTGCTAAAAATATGCATTGACATTGTACTAATGACACTGGCAGGGAAGGGGTTAACATCAGGGACGATCAAGGGGTTAAATGTGTTCCCTGTTTGTTTTTTTCCAAGTTAGAAAACACAAACAAATATGATGGACTTTAGCAGTACCAGAGAGGGACTTTCAAATGAAATATTACTAAATATTTTTATTAACAATGGTTAAAATGTTAGTTACATTCATAAAATCATTAAATTGTAATTGGGTATCATTACATTTAAAGATCTCTGTTAAAGCAAAACATCAAGTGGTCGATGCGTTTCACATTCTTGCTTCTTCAGGACCTTAAATTCTTGACTTAGAACAGAGACCTTAATCAGAAACAGAGAGATACATAAATATTATTATGTGAAAAAACGTGAAAAATCAAAAGTCCTTCAGTTTTTTTGGGAGCAGTGATTTTAATAATGCTTAACCACTTCAGCCCCGGAAGGATTTACCCCCTTCCTGACCAGAGCACTTTTTACAATTTGGCACTGCGTCGCTTTAACTGCTAATTGCGCGGTCATGCAATGCTGTACCCAAACGAAATTTGCGTCCTTTTCTTCCCACAAAACAGAGCTTTCTTTTGATGGTATTTGATCACCTCTGCCGTTTTTATTTTTTGCGCTATACACGGAAAAAGACCGAAAATTTTGAAAAAAAATGATATTTTCTACTTTTTGTTCTAAAAAAAATCCAATAAACTCAATTTTAGTCATACATTTAGGCCAAAATGTATTCGGCCACATGTCTTTGGTAAAAAAAATGTCAATAAGTGTATATTTATTGGTTTGCGCAAAAGTTATAGCGCCTACAAACTAGGGTACATTTTCTGGAATTTACACTGCCTTTAATTTATGACTGCCTATATCGTTTCTTGAGGTGCTAAAATGGCAGGGCAGTACAAAACCCCCACAAATGACCCCATTTTGGAAAGTAGACACCCCAAGGAAATTGCTGAGAGGTATGTTGAGCCCATTGAATATTCATTTTTTTTGTCCCAAGTGATTGAATAATGACAAAAAAAAAAAAAATTACAAAAAGTTGTCACTAAATGATATATTGCTCACACAGGCCATGGGCATATGTGGAATTGCACCCCAAAATACATTTAGCTGCTTCTCCTGAGTATGGGGATACCACATGTGTGGGACTTTTTGGGAGCCTAGCCACGTACGGGGCCCCGAAAACCAATCACTGCCTTCAGGATTTCTAAGGGCGTACATTTTTGATTTTACTCCTCACTACCTATCACAGTTTTGAAGGCCATAAAATGCCCAGATGGCACAACTCCCCCCAAATGACCCCATTTTGGAAAGTAGACACCCCAAGCTATTTGCTGAGAGGCATGTTGAGTCCATGGAATATTTTATATTTTGACACAAGTTGCGGTAAAGTGACAATTTTTTTTTTTTTTTTGCACAAAGTTGTCACTAAATGATATATTGCTCACACAGGCCATGGGCATATGTGGAATTGCACCCCAAAATACATTCTGCTGCTTCTCTTGAGTACGGGGATACCACATGTGTGGGACTTTTTAGGAGCCTAGCCGCGTACGGGGCCCCGAAAACCAATCACCGCCTTCAGGATTTCTAAGGGTGTACATTTTTGATTTCACTCTTCACTGCCTATCACAGTTTCGGAGGTCATGGAATGCCCAGGTGGCACAAACCCCCCCAAATGACCCCATTTTGGAAAGTAGACACCCCAAGATATTTGCTGAGAGGCATGGTGAGTATTTTGCAGCTCTCATTTGTTTTTGAAAATGAAGAAAGTCAAAATAAAACTTTTTTTTTTCTTTTTTTAATTTTCAAAACTTTGTGACAAAAAGTGAGGTCTGCAAAATACTCACTATACCGCTCAGCAAATAGCTTTGGGTGTCTACTTTCCAAAATGGGGTCATTGGGGGGGGGGGGGGTTTGTGCCACCTGGGCATTCCATGGCCTCCGAGACTGTGATAGGCAGTGAAGAGTGAAATCAAAAATTTACGCCCTTAGAAAGCCTGAAGCCGGTGCTTGGTTTTCGGGGTCCCGTACGCGGCTAGGCTCCCAAAAAGTCTCACACATGTGGTATCCCCGTACTCAAGAGAAGCAGCAGAATGTATTTTGGGGTGTAATTTCACATATTCCCATGGCATGTTTGAGCAATATATCATTTAGTGACAACTTTGTGCAAAAAAAAAAATTTGTCTCTTTCCCGCAACTTGTGTCACAATATAAAATATTCCATGGACTCGACATGCCTCTCAGCAAATAGCTTGGGGTATCTACTTTCCAAAATGGGGTCATTTGGGGAGGTTTGAACTGTCCTGGCATTTTATGCACAACATTTAGAAGCTTATGTCACACATCACCCACTCTTCTAACCACTTGAAGACAAAGCCCTTTCTGACACTTTCTGATTACATGAAAAAATTATTTTTTTTTGCAAGAAAATTACTTTGAACCCCCAAACATTATATATTTTTTTAAAGCAAATGCCCTACAGATTAAAATGGTGGGTGTTTCATTTTTTTTTTCACACAGTATTTGCGCAGCGATTTTTCAAACGCATTTTTTGGGGAAAAAACACACTTTTTTACATTTTAATGCACTAAAACACACTATATTGCCCAAATGTTTGATGAAATAAAAAAGATGATCTTAGGACGAGTACATGGATACCAAACATGACATGCTTTACAATTGCGCACAAACGTGCAGTGGCAACAAAATAAATACATTTTAAAAGCCTTTAAAAGTCTTTACAGGTTACCACTTTAGATTTACAGAGGAGGTCTACTGCTAAAATTACTGCCCTCGATCTGACCGTCGCGGTGATACCTCACATGCATGGTGCAATTGCTGTTTACATTTGACGCCAGACCGACGCTTGCGTTCGCCTTAGCGCGAGAGCAGGGGGGACAGGGGTGCTTTTTTTATTGTTATCTCAGGGAATGTAAATATCCCCTATGATAGCAATAGGTAGTGACAGGTACTCTTTTTTGAAAAAATTGGGGTCTATTAGACCCTAGATTTCTCCTCTGCCCTCAAAGCATCTGACCACACCAAGATCGGTGTGATAAAATGCTTCCCCAATTTCCCAATGGCGCTATTTACATCCGGCGAAATCTAAGTCATAAAATGCTCGTAGCTTCCGGTTTCTTAGGCCATAGAGATGTTTGGAGCCACTCTGGTCTCTGATCAGCTCTATGGTCAGCTGGCTGAATCACCGGCTGCATTCTCAGGTTCCCTGTTGAGACAGGAGAGCCAGAGAAAAACACGGAAGACGGTGGGGGGGGCATTCTTTCCCACTGCTTGTAAAAGCAGTCTGGAGGCTAATTAGCCGCTAGGATTGCTTTTACATGAAAGCCGACCGCTGGCTGAAAAGAATGATACCAAGTTGATACCTAAACCTGCAAGCATCATTCTGGTATAACCACTCAAAGTCGTGAATGGTGTACCTAAAGACAAAAAAATGGTTAACAATAAAGCACAGTAAACGGTAAAGTATAAAAAATTGCATACCTGAAAAGCAAACATGATAAAACATAATAACAATAAAACATTGCAGAATAGAATACAGTAAAAAAGAGCAGAACAATAGAGAGAATAGAGAGAGAGAGAACAATAAAACGACAACTATTATTTTTTATTTTATATTTTTGTTTGTGTTTTTTTTTTTTACACTTTTTTTGTAACTGTAACTTTTATAACTGTAACCGGTTCCAGGTTTGGGTCTCTCAAAATGCGATGGCATCTTGGGAGACCCTGTGAAAGTGTGCCTAGTCTGTGCAATGCTGTACCCTACGCTAATACTCAACAAGTGAATGGTAGCGTTCAAAACATTCACCAATGCAAAGACCAGGATTGTCAGGACAGGAGGGACAATAATAGCGGGTGTCACGCCTATATCCGCGCTTGCTGCAGACACAACCTCTTTTTTGGGGGGGTTCGTTGGGTAGGGGTACTCGGGAGGACATAAAAATGCCTCTCATGCAGCCGACTGCATTTGGTTGGGGATGTGAATGGGGGAAGTACGGGCGCTGCAAAAGCGGTGGGTTCCCAATTAGGATTGGCGAATGCAGCAGGAAGGGCACTATGGGCATGACGGGCCTGTGTTTGTCTTCTTGGTGGCAGCGGGACACTACTTGTGCTTGCCACCTCACCAGCTTGAACTGCACTTATGGGACTCGCCACGTCACCAAGTGTTACTGCAGTGCTGGTTTGACTACGACCGGGGTGTACTAGGCTGCTGGTGCTTGCCAGTTCACCAAAACGCTGCCAAAAAAACTGTTAGCGATCGCAGGGATCAGGCCTGACTCTGCGAACGCTGCAGTTATGCTTTTAATGTTTTGTAAGTGACAGTGATCGATCGATACTGCACTTGAGTGGGCTGGGCTGGGCCGGGTGGAGGGGCAAAACGCAGGTGCTAGCAGGTGTCTGGGCTGATCCCGCTAACACTGCGTTTTTGGGAACCCTAAACTGCTGGGGACGCCAGTATAGATCTGATCGGATCAGATATTGATCAGTTCCCGCTAACACTGCGTTTTTGGGAACCCTAAACTGCTGGGGACGCCAGTATAGATCTGATCAGATCAGATATTGATCAGTTCAGATACTATACCACTAAGGGAGGTGTACGGTGCGTGCGTGGGTGTTAGCGGTACTGGCACTAACCTGACGCTGCCTGGGGCTGGTGCTTGCCAGTTCACCAAAACGCTACCAAAAATACTGTTAGCGATCGCAGGGATCAGGCCTGACTCTGCGAACGCTGCAGTTATGCGTTTAGTGTTTTTTAAGTGACAGTGATCGATCGATACTGCACTTGGGTGGGCTGGGCTGGGCTGGGCGGAGGGGCAAAACGCAGGTGCTAGCAGGTATCTGGGCTGATCCCGCTAACACTGCGTTTTTGGGAACCCTAAACTGCTGGGGACGCTAGTATAGATCTGATCAGATCAGATATTAATCCGTTCAGATACTATACCACTAAGGGAGGCGTATGCTGCGTGCGTGGGTTTTAGCGGTACTGGTGCTAATCTGACGCTGCCTGGGGCGACGCATTCTACCGCTGGGCGATCAGGGGGCTAAACCTTTATTCGGTAATAAACGGCGGGTGCCCTGACACTATAAAAAATAAACAAACTAACCAGCGTCACCCGTAACACTTATACGGTGATCAGTGGTGAAAGGGTTAACTAGGGGGCAATCAAGGGGTTAAAACATTTATTAGATAGTATATGGGGGTCCCTGTCGCTATAAAACGCTGACGGCGAACCTAAATATTTACGTTCCTAACTAGCGTCACCAGCGACACTAATACAGCGATCAGAAAAATGAACGCCTAGCGACACTGGTGATGGGGGGTGATCAAGGGGTTAAAACTTTATTAGGGGGGGTTAGGGGGGTATCCTAGACCTAAAGGGGGCCTAATACTCACTGCCCTAACACTGTAACTGTCACAAACTAACACCAATGCAGTAATCAGAAAAAAAAAAAAACCTGCTTGGTGTCAGTTTGTGACAGGGGTTGGTGATTGGGGGGGGATCGGGAGGCGATCGGGGGACGGGATCGGGGTGTAATGTGTGCCTGGCATGTTCTACTGTGTGTGTGTGTGTGTGTTGGTGCACTCACATTACAGTCTTCTCTCCTCGGCCCGGGAAGGGAAAATACCGAGCCGAGGAGAGATGACATCATTTCCTCTGCCTCTGTGTACAATACAGAGGCAGGGAAATGATCCCATTGGCTGGGAGCGATCGCAAGGGGGGGCACGAATGGATGGCCTCCCCCTCACCACCGATCGCCGGGGTAGATTTGCCGACCCCCGCAGGCACGGGGGGGGGTCCGATCGGACCCCCCACCCGCGGGCAGGCAAGGACGTACAGGTAAGCCCTTTTGCCTGCCCGTGCCGCTCTGTCGACGTACATCGTCGTGCGGCGGTCGGCAACTGGTTAAAGTGAAACAATAAAAATGAAATATTCCTTTAAATATTGTGCCTGTTTATAACAGTGCCACAGCAAAATGATATTTCTAAATGAAATGTAATTTAAAACTGCTCGCGGCTGTAATGTATGGTCGGATCCCAGCAATATAGATAAAAATACCAAAAAAAATGGCATGGATGTTTCCCTAAAAATCCATATCAGGCCCTTCAGGTCTATAAGAAGATTGCCAAGACCCTGAAACTGAGCTGCAACAAGGTGGCCAAGACCATACAGTGATTTAACAGGACAGGTTTCACTCAGAACAGGCCTCACCATGGTCGACCAAAGAAGTTGAGTACACGTGCTCAGCGTCATGTCCAGAGGTTTTTTTTGGGAAATAGATGTATGAGTGCTGCCAGCATTGATGCAGAGGTTGAAGGGGTGGGGGGTCAGCCTGTCAGTGCTCAGACCATAATCCGCACACTGCATCAAATTGCCCACAAACATTTTGCTGAAGACAAGCAGACTAAGGACATGGATTACTGGAACCATGTCCTGTGGTCTGATGAGACCAATATAAACGTATTTGGTTCGGATGGTGTCGAGCGGGTGTGGCAGCAACCAGATGAGGAGTACAAAGACAAGTGTGTCTTGCCTACAGTCAAGCACGGTGGTGGGAGTGTCATGGTCAGGGGCTGCATGAGCGCTGCCGGAACTGGGGTGCTACAGTTCATTGAGGGAACCACGAATGCCACCATGTACTGTGACATACTGAAGCAGAGCATGATCCCCACCCTTCAGAGACTGGACCACAGGGCAGTATTCCAACATAACGACCCCAAACACACCTCCAAGTTGACCACTGCCTTGCTAAAGAAGCTGAGGGTAAAGGTGATGGACTGGCCAAGCATGTCTCCAGAACTAAACCTTATTGAGCATCTCTGGGGCATCCTCAAACAGAAGGTGGAGGAGCTCAAGGTCTCTAACATCCACCAGCTTCGTGATGTCATCATGGAGGAGTGGAAGAGGACGCCAGTGGCAACCTGTGAAGCTCTGGTGAACTCCATGCCCAAGAGGGTTAAGGCAGTGCTGGAAAATAATGGTGGCCACACAAAATATTGACACTTTGGGCCCAATTTGGAAATTTTCACTTAGGGGTGTACTCACTTTTGTTGCCAGTGGTTTAGACATTAAAGGCTGTGTGTTGAGTTTTTTGAGGGGATAGCAAATTGACACTGTTATACAAGCTGTACACTCACTACTTTACACTGCAGCAAAGTTTCATTTCTTCAGTGTTGTCAGATGAAAAGAAATAATAAAATATTTTCAAAAATGTGAGGGGTGTACTCACTTTTGTTAGATACTGTATATACTAAACAGCCTGCCCTATATACTCTGCATAAAATTGGGCCTTAGATGTTGGTGGTACCAGAACAATGTAAGCCCTCACAGTTACTGTACAGAAAAATATGGGAGTGGGAGATTTGAGGTGCAAAAATGAACTTAACTGCCTAACACATAATCAAAATGATCAAATTTTTATTATATTAACAATAAAAATGTTAAAAACAACATATGGAGCTTATTGTAAACCTTATGTACAGTATCACTACAAATAAATAGAAAAAACATTAAGTATTTAATCAAAAAAATAAATTTGAACAAGCATTTATAGAGACCATGAAGGTCTAAGCTTATGCAAAGTATATATACAATAATTTAGATAGATCATCCGATGATTTGATCCTCACCCCAAGTACAAGAACCACTCCAAAGGACTATCAAGACCCCTGAAAGGACAGTTCCAGCAAAGTATTAGTATGTCACAGAGGGGATATACCCCTTATTTGAACCAGCAGGGGGATATCATTGTTTAAGTCTTGAAAAGAATACATAATGCCATACAAGCATACCCCACTTTTAAGTACACAATGGTGTTTATTTACTAAAGCTGGAAAGTGCAAAATCAGGCTCACTTCTGCATAGAAACCAATAAGCTTCTAGGTTTTATTACCAAAGCTTAATTGAACAAGTCAAGGTTAGAATCTCATTGGTTTCTATGCAGAAGTGAGCCTGATTTTGCACTTTCCAGCTTTAGTAAATAAACCCCTTAAAGACCTTTTTAATTCACTTCCACCTACCCTGTGTCAATAGGTAGCCAAGATGAACAGAATGGCGTCTTTAGAGGGAAAACCTCATCAAAAAAACAAATATAGTTAGATAAAGGCAATGAAACCTAAAGAGGCATACAATATAATCATAAATAACTGTATCCATAGTCACAATAGTTTAGAGAAGCCTAGCAAGTTAGATTTGTATTACCTATAATAGCTAATCTTTGGGTATCAAAAATAAAGTTTCCTTTTTCCCTATGGCAATAACAGACCCGGTGGATCCAGATCAGTAATCAAAAGCCTTATGCTAAAGGTAGAAGCTCCTATAGATGACAATATATTTCAGTTAGAATCTGACTAGATCAAGTCTCACATCCACTCGCCTCAAAGAAATCAATTGGCCATGAAAACAGCTTATAGAAAGGAAAGTCCTCCTGCAGGGAAGAAACACAGCGAGCAGCTGCACCAGCATCACCGCCGCCATTGGGGTGTTTAAATATCCCCTCCATCCCTGCAGCATCTGACGTCACTGCCGGGATGTGGACAACCATTGGCTGCTCCCCCTGAACCTTCCTCCTGTCCCAGGGAGTGAGATCTCATGATAAACACGATTGCTGCACATCGGCCTTAGCGTTCTGCGCATGCGTGAGACAGCCGCAGCCATTTTTGAAACTCCTCACTCCCTTAGAATGGTGATGATGCTGACTGTGCAAGCGCCATATAGCAGGGACTGTAACAGAAAATCCCATTCACATACAGGCAGTCTATGGGGAGGCACAGAGAGGGAGAGACAACAGAGCAACATAGGGATGGATGCACTGGACCTTACCAGGTCATTACCTCATTTAAAGTCCCAAATTGTTTTTCCTTGTCAAAAGAAGTTTATTGAGTATACAATGTTATAAAGATACATAAAGTAAGTTTACAAGGATCTATAAAGTAAGCTCATTGTTTTACAGTAGGGTTTATATAGGTAAATATCATGAAATTTCAAATATTAAACATTGGGTTCACGTAAACCTAAATTAAAGATATATTTCATTTCCTTAGTTACTTTTGTAGGTATTTAATGATTTTATGATTTATACCTACTATACATATTGTTTACAAGTAGAGTTTATATAGGTTAAATAAATTCTGATAATGAGCTTTAATCATAAGGTGGAGAAAAAGAAAGAGAAAGAAGAAAAAGGGTTGAAAGGTAGAGGTATGGTCCACAAGGTTGTCCCGCTCGTCAGTTTATTATTCTTTTTAGTTCTCTTTGAAGCCTTAGAATGGGTGTCTCTGTAAGTCATTTAATCTGTTACCATGGCAACAGGACAGAGTCATTGAAGTTTGACAGGAACTGTTGTTTTATCCAAGGATGCCAAAGTTTTTCAACCAAATTGTTTTTCTTTTATATATATGAGACTGTATTTATATATTAATACTGCCCTTGAAGTGTATTAGAAACAGTACACCACCAAATGCACTGTAGATATAGGCTACACTGGATGCAGATTATATATATATATATATATATATATATATATATATATATATATATATATATATATACACATACGAGTTTGCATATATACCGTATTTATCGGCGTACAACACACATTTTTTCCCCTTAAAATCAGGGGGAAATCGTGGGTGCGCTGATCCCCGCCAATCTCCGCTATCTGTGGAGCGTCGTCGACATTGAACGAGCCGAGCCGAGTGTACTGTTTACTCGGCTCCGCTCGCAGTCATGCCCAGTCCCGCCTCCTATCCTTTACATCCCGCCATTGGACTGGTGTTGTGTCCATCATAGGAGCTGGGCCAAGGGGCGGGACGGGGGCGTTACTGCGAGCGGAGCCGAGTAGCCGAGTAAACGAGTACACTCGGCTCTGCTCGGTCTATGTCGGTGGCAAGAGGAGCCGAAGATTTCGGCAGCCGGGGCGGCGCTAAATTTTAAACCAAAGCATTCTGCAGATGGACAGTGGAAGGCTGCAGATGGACAGTGGAAGGCTGCAGGTGGACAGTGTGCAAGGCTGCATTGATGGGCATTTAAAATATAAGTTTTTTTCCTTAAACTTCCCTCATCATAGTTTTTTTCCTTAAACTTCCCTCCTAAACTTGGGGTGTGTATTATACGCCGGCGCATGTTATACGCCGATAAATACGGTATATTAATAAACTGCCTGCACTGACTGAATATTGAGTAAACACTAAATATAAAGTTTTTTTTTTTTCAAATATAAATTTTATTTCAAAAAAGGAAAGTAAACAAACAAAAATAGAATTGTATTACATTCTCCAGCATGTCATCCATTATACACAATTGAAAACATATTTTGACCATAACAGTAAACTGGTATTTGTGTTTATGAATTCAAAATTGTTAGTTGACATCCAGCTAACCGAGTCAGTGTTTACAGATATTACGAGTCAACGCCTGCTACGTACGATGTATATTTCATTTCTGGGATGTTTTGAGATTACTGTCATGTAATACCTCCATCTTAAGAACCAGAAATACAATAAAGGAAGCAAATAGATTCCACTGAAGAACACTACAAAGTAAAGAGACAAAGAAGAAAGTAGAGAAGAAAGGGAAGAAAGAAGTGAAAGATGAATAAGAAGTTTTTAGGAAGAAGGGAGGGGGTGGGTGAAGAGGGGAGAGGTGGGGTATTCGACCCAGGTGAACCATCTGCTATTAAATTATTTTGTTCTATGTTGCCAAAAGGGCTATTCCCTCATCTGAAAGTATGAACATATTCCACAGCCTCCATGTCTGTGAATGTTGATCTTGTTTGTTTTGCGCCGTTTGAACCAGGTCTTCCAATCTCCTGATCTCTTCCACTCTGCGCAGCCACAGCCCTATAGACGGCGAGAGAGTCTGGTTCCACAAGAGGGAAATACACGCTTTAGCTGCGTTCAGCAAATGTCGTACTATCGATTTTTTTATAGGCTCGAGGCAAGATCGTAGTCGCGTGAAGCAGAATTAGCGCCGGATCATCACTTATTGTGTAATCCGTGAATTTTTGCGTTATCATACGGACTGTCGTCCAAAAATGATGCAGGAGTGGGCAAGACCAGAAGATGTGGAGGAGCGTCCCCTTACTCGTTTGGCATCTCCAGCATTTGTCAGATGTATCCGGAAAGTATTCATAAAGTCTACTAGGCGTGTAGTACCATCTAGTCAGTATCTTATAGTTAAGTTCCTGTATTTTGGTGCATATAGATGTTTTTAAGGAAAATGTGATAATTATTTGTATTTGGTCGCTAGTAAATGTGCGTTGTAAGTCATTTTCACATGCACGTATAAACGTCAAAGCAGGTTGTTCAGAAGGGAAATTAATCAAAGCATATGTTTTGGACAGGACTTGAGGTAAATTTCCCTTGTCATTACAATAGCTTTCAAAAGTCGTTAGGTCACGGTTAAACTGTTGGGGATGGTACAAAGAAAGTGATGCAAACGTATTGCAGTCCAGAATGGGAGTCGAAATTGGCCACTCTCTAGAGTTAGGGATTGTATGGACTGCCATTTGTTGTTTATCAAAAAATGAGAAGCTCGATCTCTACCTGTCACTCTAAGTGATTCAAATCCTAATTGTTCCAGTCCTGGAGGAAAACCTGGGTTACCCAGAATTGGGTATAGAGGTGAGCTATCTGTGGATAAGGAGTTTGCATGTATCGTGGCATTTCCCACCCTAAGTGATGTGCCAATTATAGGGTGCGATTTCAATATCCCAGGTAGCTTGTCAAAGCACCAGACCGCTCCCTGCAAAGAGGCCTCGGACTGTGCCTGTTCTAGTTGTATCCATAACTTGTTGTCGCCGTGTCTACACCAATCTATTATTCTCCCCAGATGTACTGCCCTATAGTAGTTTTTTAAATCTGGAAGGGCTAAACCTCCATAGTGTTTGGGAAGGGTAAGGTAACTTCTACATAGTCGAGGTTTTGATTTTCCCCATATAAATTGTATGAAAATAGAGTGTATTTGCTTAAAATATTTAAGCGGGATTTTAATTGGCAGGGTTTGAAACAAATATAAAAATTTCGGGAGTATGGTCATTTTAATTAGATTGCACCTGCCAAACCAAGAGTGTAGCCCCTTGTTCCATTCTTCTAACAGCATTCTAGATTTGATTAGCAGAGGGGGGAAGTTAAGGTCGAAGGTGTGTCTTAGGTCCCTGGGAATCAAGGTCCCCAGGTATTTAAGGGATGTATCTGACCATCTGAACTTAAATTGTGATTTTAAAGAGCTCAGTCTATTTGGCGTTATATGAATTCCCATGTCCTCTGACTTATCAAAGTTGATTTTTAGATTGGAAAGAGTGCCATATTTTCCAAATTCCCTCAAAAGGTTTGGAAGTGACACTGTAGGGTTAGTTAGGGTGAACATAAGGTCGTCTGCATAGGCAGAAATTTTGTATTGAGTATCCCCTACTGTTATACCCGATATATCTGAATTCAATCTTATAGTGCAAAGAAAGGGTTCTAACGTTAGGGCAAAAAGGAGGGGTGAAAGCGGGAATCCCTGTCTGGTACCGTTTGTTATTGGGAATGAATCTGAGAGAAGTCCGTTCGTCTTGATCTGTGCTGTGGGTGTAGAGTATATACTAGATATCCAATGTATCATTTTGTGTCCTAGACCAATATGCTTAAGGACCGCCAACATGAACACCCAATTAACTCGGTCAAACGCCTTCTCAGTGTCTGTGCTGAGAAAGACGGATGGCACATGTTGTTTGTTTAACTCATGGATGAGGTTGAGTACCTTGGTGGTATTATCCCTTGCCTCTCGGGCAGGGATAAATCCCACTTGGTCCAAATGAACTAGATTTGGCATAAACTGTGTCAGTCTGTTGGCTAGGATTTTTGTGAAAAGTTTAAGGTCCACGTTCAAGAGCGATATGGGCCTATAGCTGCCACACGCCGCTGGGTCCTTGTCTTCTTTGAGTACAAGAGATACGTGTGCCCGTAAGGTATCCCTCAGCAAGGGATCCCCCTTACCTAGCCCATTAAACATCTTCACCATATGGGGGCCTAATATTGTCAGGAGTGTTTGGTAATATTGTATTGTCATCCCATCTGGACCCGGAGCTTTACCCGGTTTCATCCCCCTACCGCTCTTTGCAGTTCCTCTATTGTGATGGGATCTTCCAGTCCTAACTTATCCTCTAAGGACAATCTGGGCATTTGAGATGCTGTAAGGTATTCATTGACTGTGTCATCAGATAGCGGTTTAACAGGGAGGTTATATAGAGAAGCGTAATATTTCTTGAATGCATCTGCAATTTGAGTTGGTGTGGTCTGTTTTTGCCCTTTTACGTCAATAATTTGAGGAATGTACGTATTAAGGCGATGTCTTCTGACTGACCGTGCTAGAAGTTTCCCGCATTTGTTCCCTGACTCATAAGATATTCTCCTGCATATTTGCAGGTCAGCTTTAGCTCTATATTGTAATAGATCAACAATTTGTTTCCTGAGGGATGTTAGGTCTGCTTATATTGAGACGGTCGGCGTTTGTTTGTGTTTGGCTTCCACGTCATGTATTTTGTCAAGAAGAGTCAGTAGTAGTTGTTCCCTTTCTTTCTTAATGCGTGCACCGTGCTTTATAAATATGCCTCTTATTACCGTCTTATGGGCTTCCCATACTATGCCCGGGTCACAATATCCTGTGTCATTAAGTCGAAAGTAATGTGTCAGTTCAGTCTGTACGTCTGCCAGGACCTCTGGCGTCTGCAATAGACTTTCATTCAATCTCCAAAATTTGGGTCTGGTCGTCAAGGACGGTGACAAACAGTAACACATGGTGATAGGTGCATGGTCCGACCATGTGATGTTGCCTATCTCCACCCTGTGAAATGCCTCTAACTGACTATGGGGGACAAAGAAGTAATCTATTCTCGAGTATATTTTGTGTGGAGAGGAATAGAGAGTATAATCGCGTTCCCCGGGGTGAAGTAATCTCCATGCGTCTATCAGTCGGGTGTCATGTAATTCTTGAGTTATGCGTTTGTGTACTCTAGAACATATGGACGTGGATCTAGATGATGTGTCTTCCGATGGGTTTAAGGGTACATTGATATCTCCACCCAACACTAATTGTCCTTCCACGAATTCCGTGTGTCAGTGTGTGATGTAGGAAGGTGTCTTGTCGGTCGTTCGGTGCATATATGGTGGCTAGTGTTACTTTGGTACCTCTAAGTAAGCCTTTAATGAACATATATCGGCCGTTCGGGTCCACAAGGGTATCTGCACAGGTCCAGGGTACCATCCCTGCAATAAGTATTGATACTCCTCTGGACTTGGCCGCCTTATTAGTGGCATGGTAAGCATGTGGAAAGTGTCGGCTTTTGAGATATGTCTGATTTCCTGTCCTAAAGTGTGTCTCTTGAATAAATGCGACATCCATGGGAGCTCTTTTAAGGTCAGACAAGAGCATACGGCGTTTCTCTGGAATATTAAGACCCTTGGCGTTCAAGGAATATATATTGATTGAGACCATCCTCACCTGGGTCAGAGGAGGTTAAGGGATGGGTGTGGGATAAGGGGGTGGAAAGTGAGAGAATGTAAGGAAGAGTATATGTAGAGAAAGGAGAAGATAGGAAAAGAAGGCGAGATGAAAAGACCGTCAAGTAAGACATCTACCAGTTGGTTTGTATCATCTGTTTACTAAAGTAAATTAAGTAAATTACTTTACAAGAGAGCACATCCTGGGCTTTACCAGGAGACTTGCTCCGACCTATTGGGGGAGAGGTAAGAGTAGACCAGTGAAGGCGTCCCCGGTCCGTCCCCTACCACCCAGCTTGACAACATTATATAAACCTCTACTTAGAATCTTACTATATATGCCATTGAACAGGGCAGAAAAAAAAAACCCAAGTTAGCTCAACAAATAACCGAGCAGAAATTTTTGTAGGGTGTATGATGTAAAATACATAGCATCCTGACTTGTTGCATAGCCACTAACTGTGGGCAATGCACTTTACAGTAGTATATAGATACCTTTGAGAGAAGATAGGGGATGTACAGTAGCCCTCAAGCGAACCCCTTCGTTACTACCATGTCTCCCTTCTGAAACTAACCACCCCTCCTATACTACTTGCGTCTTCCCCTATGGGGAGTCAAAACTCCAATAAAGGTGTATGCGGGTGGGCGTGTATACAGATGACTTTTCCTCCATAACCAGAGATCTGAAACCTCCCATGTCATCCTCACATAATGTGAGTTTGTCCGCGATGCTATTCATCTCCTCCTGCTAACGTGGGTGGATGCCTCCTTCTACTCCCCTCACCGCCCAGATTGCTCCGCAGCATCCCATCCCTGTTTGGCAACTCGGGATTTCTCAAAACCTGTCTCTAGGGGTATATGTATGATAACCAGTTGAGGGTAAGCAATCCTGTCCCCCTATATTGCCCCATTAATAATATCAATATTATAAGCAACTTTATAAGCAATACCAATATCAATTTTCCCTTAGCCAACATCCCCCCGTTACCATGTATAGGATACAAAAAAAAAAACAAAAAACAAAAAAACAAAACCACAACCCCGTTAGAGTCATACTGTGTTACATGTAATAACTTGGATCCAAGTTCTGAATATGTTCTTCAGGACCTTTCAATCAGTTAGCGGTATATGTGGCAATTGTAATCCTGCGTTAAAATAACGGGTCAGATGAAGAGGGAGCCACAGTGACTTCACAGGCTATTTCAGTAACAGTCTGTGCAAATAGTCTCCCCTCTTTCATGTCATTTTATGGAGCTGTTCAGTTAGGGTGAGACATCTTTATCAGCAGGGGGTGGGAGAACAAGCAAATCACAGGAGGATTGCAGTGAAGACATGAAAGGTATATGTCCGGGGATAGCATCAAAAGGATAAAGAGGTCATATGGTATCCATCAAGAAAAGGGGTAAACAAAAAAAAAAATGATATATATATAAGAAGGGGGTGCATACAGGAACATCAGTGGTAATAGATAGCAGCTTCTATCAGCTCACCGCTCGGAGTGATTCGTTCAGTCTTCCCTCGGCGCTTCTACAGAAGTGTAGCGTGACCTGCGTTGGTTCCGCTGTGGTCTCGGTGATCGGAATCTCTGCCTGCCAGATGATCCAGGCCGGTTGTTGGAACGTTGCAGCAACTGTAGCCAATCCGGGACTACCACCGGTTCCACCTCCAGGAATGCAAACAGGGCGGGAAGTTCGGCAGGAATCCGCAGTGTGAATGAATGCTGAGCTTTTCTAAACGTCACTGAGATGGGGAAACCCCACCTATAGGTGCAGCCAGCATTTCTCGCCACCTCCAGCACTGGCTTTAACTGTGCTCTTCTCTGCAAGGTCGATTGCGATAAATCCGGGAGAATTCGGATAATTGCTCAATCAAATGTGACATCTCCTTTCTCCCAAGCCGCTGGTAGCACCATTTTTTTGTGTGTATACTGGTGTATATGGCAAATAACATCTCTCGGTCTGCCCATATCATTCGAGCGGGGACCCAGCGCTCGGTGTATGCGATCAAAAGACAGGCTTGAAGGATATTGATCTCCCAGTAGATCCCTGAAAATCGCCAGTGTGGATTCCGCTAGGTCTTCTATCCCCGTAGCCTCCGGTATTCCCCTCAGACGTAAATTATTGCGTCTGCTGCGGTCTTCGGCCTCCTCTAACCGTAGCTGTTGAGTGAGGAGCGCCGGGGCCTGTGTAGTTTGAGCTGCCTCGACTACCGCCAAACGTCTTTCAATCATGGTCATTGAGGATTCTCCCACTTCCACTCGTCCTGACAGAGTCTGTATCTCCTGTCTCTCCCCCCTCTATCTCCTGCCGGTGGGAAGCCTCTAGTCTGCTGACAATGGCTTCAAAATCTGCTCTGGTTGGAAGGGCTTGTAAGAGCGCCCTTAGCTCCGCATCAGCCCTCAAAGTCAGCCCTCAAAATTGAGCAGTCTAAATTCTGGACCGTCGGTGTCGACATCTGGCCAGAGGTAGCCTGTGGTTGCCGGTCCTTGTGTGCGCCGGGCCTCGTGGTGTCCACCATCTTGGTAGTTGGTGCTGCCCCTGGAGCGTTCACTAGAAATCGGTGTATGTCACCGCCGTTACGTGGTTTAGGAGACACCCGCTGTCTGAATCTGCCTCTCCGCTTTCCAGCAGAGTACATACCGGGTGAAACGAGCAGAGTATATGCGATTAAAAGCTGGTAATGGACGGGTCAGGCCGGGAGCTCCTCAGAAAGACGTCCTCACTCGGCCATTTCGAGACCACGCCCCTAAATATAAAGTTTATACTAAATGCAGAGTATATATATATATATATATATATATATATATATATATATATGTATATGTATATATATATATATACACAGTATATCAAATACACTGCCACTAACTGAATAACCTGCCCGCTTAATCTAACTCAAGCTATCTCTCTGTCCACGCCAACAACATTACGATCTCGCAGTGCATTATGGGGCGTTTGGCGGTGCTCTAATTTCCCATGAACGCCCCATAATGTTCACTGTTCTGCTCATCCCTATTTGGAAGAAGCTAATGTTATTCTATACTGATTTAGTGTGTGTGAATGCGCTACCCCTATAGTGACCACCACTTGTTCTCTTCGTATTAATCCGAATGAATCACTTACATAAGATAAAATACAAAATCATATGCATAATCTTATAGCTCTAAATCAAACAAAAGATATAACCATATATTGTCCAGTACATAAAAAAATCCTTCAAACGTGCTGCAAAAAAGTCCTTTGGTAATTAATTGTGACTGGCGTGCTCCTATGTTCCTTCAGTGATCATATGTGACTGAGTGAAAAACCTCCACCATTCAGATTGGCCACTCACCAGATGCTTAATAAAGATGCGCCTTTGGTTCATTCAAGGGATAACCACTCCACCTATGTAACACTCCTCACCGGCTAAATTTGGACTCCAATGTTCCTCATTGGAGAGCATAAGGGACAAAAAACGATCATAGCGCAATATGCTTGAACTATTTATTTAAAATTACAGGAAAAGTATCAACACACATTTAAAAGTGCCCTCGAGCTGGCACAAAGCTTATCCAGCAGTTATGGACGGGTACTGGGCTGTTTACATGGTCCGCCTGATGTTGTGTTGTGGCCTCCACGCTCGGCTTGCGCTCCAAGCCTCGTTCCCGTTCACGTCCGGTCACCTGATGTGAAAAAAACTCCCAGCAGCCTCTACGCGTTTCGCATCATAGAATGCGTCATCAGGAAGCTGCCGTATGATTGGTTCACGTTCTATTTGTATTGCGTGCGGCCGGAAGTAGATGTTCCGCCATTTTGACTAAGGTTATATTCCCATCTGTGACTTCCTTCCTAATATCGCCATTTTAACTAAGGGCTTAGCCCATTGTATATATCCTAGATATACATAACCATTTTCCCTTTACTATCTTTGCTTAAATTAAATATTTGGATGTCTTTGTGGTCTAAATTTTAACCCATCTATACCTGCTGGAGAGGCTTTTTACAAATCCTTAAACATATCACACATATATAAAACATTTTGTATATTTTACCCATTCCGCTCTAAATGTTGATCCATCAGCAATATGGAACAGCAAAAGACTTTTTTTGTTATTCTTTAAAAATTAACTTAAAATATACATACAACCCCTATTTTCCTTTAATTCATCACGTTTATAATGGTTCTATCCATACAGAAATCAAAACATGTAAAAAAATATAAAAAATAAAAAATAAATAAATAATAAATATTAAATCAAATATAAAATAAAATAAAATAAAATAAAATAAAATAAAAAATAAAAATAAGAATAAAAATAAAAATAAAAATACAAATAAAAATAAAAAATAAATAATAAAAAATATTAAAATAAAATAAAATAAAATAAAAAAATAAAATAAAAAATAAAATAATAAATAAAAATTAAAAATAAAATAAAAAATAAAAAATAAATGATAAAAATAAAAAATGAAAAATGGATGTACTAATAATTTTCCAGATAGCAGTTGATGTCAAGTTCCACGTTCAACCCCTTTGGCCTCATTGTGTCCATTTTGTATATCCAATGGGTTTCATTTCTTGAAACCTCCCTTCTCCTGTTGTTGTTTCTCCAGTTTTTTTCTATTCTATCTATTCCATAGAACTTTAGATGTTGGGGGTTCCTACCATGCACATCCCTGAAGTGTTTGGATACACTGTGGTGTTTGAATCCTTTTTTAATGTTTCTAACATGCTCTCCTATTCTTACTGATAGGGCTCTGGTTGTTCTGCCCACGTACTGCAGTCCACAACTGCACTCCAGTAAGTAGGTTACATGAGTGCTACAACATGTTATAAGTTTATCAATTTTATAGGTTAGCCCATTACTACTTGACCTGAAGTTCGTTATCTTTCTATCTCTTTTGTTAGTGGATTTGCACGCCTTGCATTTCCCACATCTAACAAAACCTTCCTGGTTGAAAAAAAGTTGCCATAGTTTTAGGGGGGTCTGGTACATTTTTTACTATTTTGTCACGGATACTCCTTGCTCTCCTATATACGAATGTTGTTTTTTTTGGTAGGATCTTACTTAATTGTGGATCATTACTGATTATGGGCCAATATTTCCTTATGGTGTTTTCTAATGTTCTGTATTGTTTATTGAATCCTGTTATAAATGGTATTTTATCATTCTGGTTTTGGTTTCTGGTTTTGTTAGTTAATGTTGACTCCCTATCCATATTGGCTATTTTCAAGCGGGTTTCCTCCAGTGTCTCTCTTTTGTACCCCTTGTCCATAAATCTCTCTATTAAGATATCGGTCTGCTGGAAATAATCCTCTATTTGATCACAATTTCCTCTTATCCTGATAAACTGGCTTTTTGGGATTGCTTTTTTCCAATGGGGGTGGTGACAGCTCCCCATCGGTATGTATCCATTTCGATCCGTTTCTTTGAAATGTGTCCTAGTCCCAAGTTTATTCTTATTCTTATAGATTTCTAGGTCCAAAAAATGTATCTTTTGCTGATGTACTGTGGCTGTAAATTTGATATCATATTTATTGTGGCCAATATGTTGGATGAATGCTTCCAGTTGTTCTTGGCTTCCCTTCCACACTATCAGGATGTCATCAATAAAGCGTTTGTATAACAGCAAGTGTGGCCAGCATCCCCCGAAGATTTCTTCCTCCTCCCATTTGCTTAGGAAGATGTTGGCCACACTCGGTGCATACTTGTTGCCCATTCCCACTCCCTTGATCTGTCTATAATAGTTATGATTATACCAGAAAAAATTGTTCCCCATAGCCATCCTTAATCCCTCCAGTATGAACCTTCTTTGTTTTAATTTCAGATCTGATAGGTTCTTCATTCCTGATGCTACGGCTGCCAAGGCGTCTGTTTGTTTTATGTTGGTATACAACGACTCCACATCCATTGTTACCAGTAATGTAGAGTCATCCACCTGTATGTCCTTTAAATTGTTAATTACATCTTTGCTATCCTTGAGGAATGCCTTTCCCTCTCCTGCTATTGGTTGGAGGAATATGTCCAAATATTCCCCCAATCTAGAATATACTGATTCGATGCCGCTAATTATGGGCCTCCCTGGTGGTCTAGTCTTGTTTTTGTGAATTTTAGAGACCTGATATATTACTGGTATCCTTGGTGCCTCCGTTAACAAATACCTGCCTTCTTTTTTATTGATAATATTGTCAGCTATGCCCTTGTTCAGATATTCTTTCAATTTCTTTTTAAGTTCTCTATTGGGATTCTTTTTCAGGGGTTGGTATGTGCTAATATCTTTAACTAGTCTTTCCAACTCTGTATAGTAATCCTGTTTGGTTAGGACCACTACCCCTCCCCCCTTGTCCGCTGGTCGAATTACTATGTTTTTTCTTTTTTCCAGTTTTTTTAGACCTTGCCATATTCTGTCTTTAATGCACTTCTCCGGTTTAATGTTTCTCATTTCCTTCTCTACTAATCTTTTAAATATATGTTGGTTAGTGTTGGACCTGGGGTTGAACGTGGATCTGTTCCTCAACTGACTATGTGTGTATTCTGTTTCATTTGATTGGTATTGGGGTTCTCCTTTCTCTAAAAAATGTTTTTTTAAATTTAATTTTCTAACAAACTTTTGTAAGTCAATGAATGCTTCAAATTGGTTGAAAGTCGCACTAGGTGCATATTTTATGCCGCTATCCAGTACTAACAATTCCTCATGGGTAAATGTTATGTCTGTTAGGTTAAAAATACCCTCCCCTCCCCTCCTTAGTAGAGAAGGAAATGAGAAACATTAAACCGGAGAAGTGCAATAAAGACAGAATATGGCAAGGTCTAAAAAAACTGGAAAAAAGAAAAAACATAGTAATTTGACCAGCGGACAAGGGGGGAGGATTACTATACAGAGTTGGAAAGACTAGTTAAATATATTAGCACATACCAACCCCTGAAAAAGAATCCCAATAGAGAACTTAAAAAGAAATTGAAAGAATATCTGAACAAGGGCATAGCTGACAATATTATCAATAAAAAAGAAGGCAGGTATTTGTTAACGGAGGCACCAAGGATACCAGTAATATATCAGGTCCCTAAAATTCACAAAAACAAGACTAGACCACCAGGGAGGCCCATAATTAGCGGCATCGAATCAGTATATTCTAGATTGGGGGAATATTTGGACATATTCCTCCAACCAATAGCAGGAGAGGGAAAGGCATTCCTCAAGGATAGCAAAGATGTAATTAACAATTTAAAGGACATACAGGTGGATGACTCTACATTACTGGTAACAATGGATGTGGAGTCGTTGTATACCAACATAAAACAAACAGACGCCTTGGCAGCCGTAGCATCAGGAATGAAGAACCTATCAGATCTGAAATTAAAACAAAGAAGGTTCATACTGGAGGGATTAAGGATGGCTATGGGGAACAATTTTTTCTGGTATAATCATAACTATTATAGACAGATCAAGGGAGTGGGAATGGGCAACAAGTATGCACCGAGTGTGGCCAACATCTTCCTAAGCAAATGGGAGGAGGAAGAAATCTTCGGGGGATGCTGGCCACACTTGCTGTTATACAAACGCTTTATTGATGACATCCTGATAGTGTGGAAGGGAAGCCAAGAACAACTGGAAGCATTCATCCAACATATTGGCCACAATAAATATGATATCAAATTTACAGCCACAGTACATCAGCAAAAGATACATTTTTTGGACCTAGAAATCTATAAGAATAAGAATAAACTTGGGACTAGGACACATTTCAAAGAAACGGATCAAAATGGATACATACCGATGGGGAGCTGTCACCACCCCCATTGGAAAAAAGCAATCCCAAAAAGCCAGTTTATCAGGATAAGATGAAATTGTGATCAAATAGAGGATTATTTCCAGCAGACCGATATCTTAATAGAGAGATTTATGGACAAGAGGTACAAAAGAGAGACACTGGAGGAAACCCGCTTGAAAATAGCCAATATGGATAGGGAGTCAACATTAACTAACAAAACCAGAAACCAAAACCAGAATGATAAAATACCATTTATAACAGGATTCAATAAACAATACAGAACATTAGAAAACACCATAAGGAAATATTGGCCCATAATCAGTAATGATCCACAATTAAGTAAGATCCTACCAAAAAAAACAACATTCGTATATAGGAGAGCAAGGAGTATCCGTGACAAAATAGTAAAAAATGTACCAGACCCCCCTAAAACTATGGCAACTTTTTTTCAACCAGGAAGGTTTTTTTAGATGTGGGAAATGCAAGGCGTGCAAATCCACTAACAAAAGAGATAGAAAGATAACGAACTTCAGGTCAAGTAGTAATGGGCTAACCTATAAAATTGATAAACTTATAACATGTTGTAGCACTCATGTAACCTACTTACTGGAGTGCAGTTGTGGACTGCAGTACGTGGGCAGAACAACCAGAGCCCTATCAGTAAGAATAGGAGAGCATGTTAGAAACATTAAAAAAGGATTCAAACACCACAGTGTATCCAAACACTTCAGGGATGTGCATGGTAGGAACCCCCAACATCTAAAGTTCTATGGAATAGATAGAATAGAAAAAAACTGGAGAAACAACAACAGGAGAAGGGAGGTTTCAAGAAATGAAACCCATTGGATATACAAAATGGACACAATGAGGCCAAAGGGGTTGAACATGGAACTTGACATCAACTGCTATCTGGAAAATTATTAGTACATCCATTTTTCATTTTTTATTTTTATCATTTATTTTTTATTTTTTATTTTATTTTTAATTTTTATTTATTATTTTATTTATTATTTTATTTTTTATTTTATTTTTTTATTTTATTTTATTTTATTTTAATATTTTTTATTATTTATTTTTTATTTTTATTTGTATTTTTATTTTTATTCTTATTTTTATTTTTTATTTTATTTTATTTTATTTTATATTTGATTTATTATTTATTATTTATTTATTTTTTATTTTTTATATTTTTTTACATGTTTTGATTTCTGTATGGATAGAACCATTATAAACGTGATGAATTAAAGGAAAATAGGGGTTGTATGTATATTTTAAGTTAATTTTTAAAGAATAACAAAAAAAGTCTTTTGCTGTTCCATATTGCTGATGGATCAACATTTAGAGCGGAATGGGTAAAATATACAAAATGTTTTATATATGTGTGATATGTTTAAGGATTTGTAAAAAGCCTCTCCAGCAGGTATAGATGGGTTAAAATTTAGACCACAAAGACATCCAAATATTTAATTTAAGCAAAGATAGTAAAGGGAAAATGGTTATGTATATCTAGGATATATACAATGGGCTAAGCCCTTAGTTAAAATGGCGATATTAGGAAGGAAGTCACAGATGGGAATATAACCTTAGTCAAAATGGCGGAACATCTACTTCCGGCCGCACGCAATACAAATAGAACGTGAACCAATCATACGGCAGCTTCCTGATGACGCATTCTATGATGCGAAACGCGTAGAGGCTGCTGGGAGTTTTTTTCACATCAGGTGACCGGACGTGAACGGGAACGAGGCTTGGAGCGCAAGCCGAGCGTGGAGGCCGCAACACAACATCAGGCGGACCATGTAAACAGCCCAGTACCCGTCCATAACTGCTGGATAAGCTTTGTGCCAGCTCGAGGGCACTTTTAAATGTGAGTTGATACTTTTCCTGTAATTTTAAATAAATAGTTCAAGCATATTGCGCTATGATCGTTTTTTGTCCCTTATGCTCTCCAATGAGGAACATTGGAGTCCAAGTTTAGCCGGTGAGGAGTGTTACATAGGTGGAGTGGTTATCCCTTGAATGAACCAAAGGCGCATCTTTATTAAGCATCTGGTGAGTGGCCAATCTGAATGGTGGAGGTTTTTCACTCAGTCACATATGATCACTGAAGGAACATAGGAGCACGCCAGTCACAATTAATTACCAAAGGACTTTTTTGCAGCACGTTTGAAGGATTTTTTTATGTACTGGACAATATATGGTTATATCTTTTGTTTGATTTAGAGCTATAAGATTATGCATATGATTTTGTATTTTATTTTATGTAAGTGATTCATTCGGATTAATAGGAAGAGAACAAGTGGTGGTCACTATAGGGGTAGCGCATTCACACACACTAAATCAGTATCTTTAGCCCATCTTAATGCAAGGTTTTTTTTGAAAGCAGCAACCCTGACACATATGGTTAATGTAGAAGTGATTTTTGCGCCAGTGACACACATAAATAATTCAATGTTATTCTATGTGTATATGCACATTAAGATGCATGCACATTTTAGGCTATGCGTTTAGAGGCAGAAAAAAACCTTCTGTCTTGTGTTATTGAAAGCAGTTTTCTGGCAGAAAAAAAATGCTAAATGCTTCTAAGCGCTCCTAAATGCTCCTAAGCACCAGTACAAAAACAAACAGAATTGAATTTTTTTTAAGCCCAGTGTGCATGGACCCTGAATGTTTCTTCTCAAAGCGGAGTTCCACCCACTTTTGAGAGGTGGTCTTAAACAAAAGACCACCTCTCCACCCCTCGTTTTTGGATATTGAAAAAAAAAATTTTTCTTTAGTACCTTTTTTGGAAGTACAAACATACTTCCGATTCAGCCCGGCCACGGTCCAGGACGTCATTTCCTCTTCTTCGGCGAGCACCCCCATTGTCTTCTGGGACCTGTGTGTCCCAGAAGACAAGCTGGCCATTCACAAAGCATCGCGGGACTCACGCATGTGCAGTCGAAAACCGGCAGTGAAGCCGCAATGCTTCACTGTCGGTTTCCCTTAGTTGGAATGGCGGCACCTGCACCCAATCCGATGGATGGTTTGGCCTTGGGGGGCCGACATCGTGGGCTCCTTGGACAGGTAAGTGTCCTTATTAAAAGTCAGCAGCTACAGTGTTTGTAGCTGCTGACTTTTAAAAACATTTTTTTTGCGGCTGGAACACCGCTTTAATTTCCTGTAATTGAATCCAGCAGAGACAGTACAAATGAAGATGAGCTGAAATGTAAATACAGTGAGAGAACATCATTAGAACCGAGCCACGTATTTTTACTACCCCCCAACCACATGTATAAATGAGCCCTTAGGAAAACTAGTTTTTATGGTAACAGGGTTGGTATGAACTACTGGGTTTCTTGAAAACTGGCATAATTAACTCTTCGAATAGTATAGCTGTGGCAGATATTTTTTAAGAAGCTGCCATCATTTTCTTAGCAAAAAAGATTCTCTGCCAATTCCATAATGTTCGACTCAACCCACAAGGCACTTGGCCAAAAATTAGGCCTTTAACTTTTCCAGATTTCCTCCCCTTCCACATCAGATCTTTTAGTGGTACAGGCCAACAATAACAGCTCTAGACACAGAAACTTTTCTTTTTTTGGTGTGGGTACCCGGGCCTGATGCTCATTTCCTTCCTGTTGTGTGTTAAACTAGTTCCTTTAAATAAAAATGAACTTTGTCCTGAACATCTGACCATACTGTTTAAGAAACTTTGTAAGTAGGGGACGTGTCCTGCTGGTTTCTTGGTTGGACTTGGTCTAAGGAGCTCCAGGTCATGGACCTGCAGAGTAGCTACAGTGAGAAACTGAGGCTTCAGCATTTCAACACTCTAGGTAGTGTTGCCATTACCCAACAGTCTGGTAATGCCAAAGCTGGGCTCCCAGTGGTTGGTGCCACAGAAATTAACAGATATTTTCTCTCCTGTGCTGGAGCCTGACATCCAAGATGGCACCAACCCCGCCATGTGCACCACGATGAAGGAAGACTCAACCTCTGACTCCAGAAGCTTGGCTTCCTCCACCTGCATGGTGATCTGCCTTTCATCACAGCCCTCCAGTGAGTTATCTCCACCTGACAGTCCCACCACCTGAAGCCCTGGTAAAACCAAAAAGGCTAAGCAAGGGGGAAATAATGAAGAGAAGCAGGGAATGATAGTACAGCCATCTTCTAACCCCAAGCAGAATTCCCTCGAGCACTTTCCAGCTTCTACCCAGCTTGTGTCCCTTTCTGACCTTAAGGAGATACTGATCTCCCTGCGGGATTCCTTACATTTAGATATGGTCAATATGATTGCTAATACTCACTCTTCTGTCAATGATTTACATCAAAGAGTGGTGCATATTGAGCATAAAATGAAGGATGCGGTTTCGGCCCATAACTCCTTAGTGGATGCATGCATATACCAACAGACAGAAGTGCAGAAGATCCAGGTCAAACTGGCAGCCCTTGAAGACAGGTCTAGCAAGAATAATGTTACATTCCATGGCATTTCTGAAAAAAATCCTTCCTCTGGGCTGCATAGCTACTTACAGAAGTTGCTGCAGTGTCTGGTTCCAGATTTAAAGACATATGAGCTTATCATTAACCGAGCCCACAGGTTACCCAATCCAGCCAACTGGCAGAAACAATGCTAAGGGAAGTATTGGCCACGACCCATCACTCCCATGTTAAGGAAAAGGCCATGCAAGCAGCTAGGAAACATCCTCATCTCCAGAATCAATTTGCCGGGGTTACTCTCTATGCTGACCTATCTTAAGCTACCATACAAAATAGGAATACATTTCTGACCATTACAAAGGCACTTTGCAACCATAATATCATATATAGATGGGGATTCCCCACTATAAGCTTACTGTTACATACCAAGGGAAGGATACTACTATCCACTTATTGGAAGCGGGCCTTAAATATTTAAAGGATTTGTAAATCCTGGCTCCTGACACTCCTACTGACACCAGGAAAAGTCCTACTATACTGAGAATGGGTGAGTTATTGTCATCTGCCATCCCTTCACAGCCTATGATCTTCACTTAATATTATTAGTTCTCACCAATGCGCAAAATGCATTCAACTTCTCAACATTTGGCAAACTGCATGTGACTGGCACTAATTTGTGGAAAATTATTACCTCACAGGAGACACGTGTCTACAGTTTGGTGTACACATAAAGCATATATATGGGGCCTACTAATACAATTAGCCTCTAGAAAGTAAAAAAAAGGAGAACACAGGCCACAACTGTTGTTGCATATTAGACAGCTTGAAAGCCTAAATAAACAACAAGTTTCTCAAGCTTTAACTCAGCAGCTTTAGGATTGCAGATGTGAGCTACAACAACTTTTAGCTTATACCCACAATTAAAGCCTAAAATGTATTCGAGCTACAGTCTACTCCCAGGGCAAAAAAGTTGTGAAATATTGGCTGGGGTGTCCCCTATCACCAATTCCATTTTCATTGGTCATGGAACCCTTTGCTGACTCTATCCAAAAGTTCATGTCTATTGCAGGTATATAAGCTTCAGGAGTTTTGCACAAACTAAGGCTATTTACAGATTACATAGTATTAACATTCCCAGATGTAGTTTCCTCACTAGCCCAAGTCAATGAGATGATCCAAGCCTTTGGGGCAGTAAGATACTATAAGGTAAATATTGTAAGTTACAAAGTTACATAGTTAGTCTGGTTGAAAAAATACACAAATCCATCAAGTTCAACCAATAGAAGGAAAAAAATTATACAATCCTATATACACAATCATATACTCCCAGTTGATCCAGAGAAAGGCACCCCCCCTCCCAATAAATCTTAATCCAGTTTGCTCCAGTGGGGGGGGGGGATTCATTCCTAAGCCCCCCAAGAGGCAATTAGATATTCCATGGATCAACTTTACCTATAAATATTAGTATACAGTTATATTATGTGTATCCAGGAAAGAATCCAGGCTTTTTTGTAAACAATCTACAGAGCTAGATGGTTTACAAAGATTTGATTTTTACAGAAAAAGAATGGGGTATAGAGTTCAAATATCTTTACACAGCTTCTCAATGTAGTTCACATTGGGAGACTGCCCTAAAGATTGCACACGAGTGCTATCTTCCCTCAAATAGGCTGGTGTATATGTACTCCCCAATCTCTCCTGAGTGTTGCCATAATTGTGGACAGAGAGGTGATCTCTTTCATGTTTTCTGGCAATGTAAATCAGTAATTAGCTTCTGGAGCTCTGTATTTGTGTTAGTTTCTACTGTTACGGGCATACTTACCCCACCTTCACCACAGTTGGCACAATTAGGTCTGGGAATAGAATGATTTCCCACATAACTCCGTAAAGTTGTAGTACATATATTAACAGCAGCATGTTTAACAATATTTAACAAATTGAGACTTAATCACAAGCCTAAACTGTTAGGGGTTGTACGAGTCCATCTACATTGTTCATCTGAACTCTTCTATGCTGCTCCTAATGGTAGAAGTAAAAAAATTCGACAAGAATTGGAACCTTGGATAAAGATGTACATAATGTTAACATGTGAATACTCACATTAAATATCCAATTCTCACTGTCCTCTCTTTATTACCAACAAGATGCACTGTAGTAGTACAACAGTAGTTTAGTACTCGCTCTTCTTTCTTTTTTCTATTTAGTTTCCTACTGTTATCTTCGAGGGGTAATACAATGATAAACCGTTTTTGACTGGTTATGATTCATAATGGCTGGTCTAGTCGGAACCACTAATTTGCATGTATTATAACCCTTAAAGGTTTTTTTATATCAAAATATGATTGTATTGCATGTTGTACAACAAGGTGTACACCCAGATTAAAATCTGTGATTTAATGGGGACTTTTTTATTGTTACAATTTATTCTAATAAAAAAAATAATGTTTAAAAAAAAAGAAAAAACTCTGTAAGCATTGGTACCTGGGCTTTGACCTGAGCCACCGATTTAGTAAATTAGAACAAATCAATATCATACTTCAATGTGTGCATGACTGCATGTACCTTTTCCTATCTTGACAAGCCAAGTACATGGATTTGGAGAAAAGGCCATAATGCAAGCTGTCTATGTCTCAGCTGTTGTATTTTAGCCTAGGCACCCCATACCCTACCTGGTCTACTTTTCACACACAGATGCGGGTTGACAGTCTGAGAAACAGGTCAGGAATAGATTTTAAACAAATAGATTTGCAGAATGGGAGAGGGGGTAATATGCGCTCTCACTGAACTTCTTGAAAATTAGAGGATAAATGCTGGAACAAATTATAGGATCCGTTACCATAAAAAGTATTCTTGTATGTAATGTTTTTGAGGTGATACAGATCTGGTACAAAATAAAACATACACAACAGAATTATACCTTAATGTAATGTTTATTGTGTTTCAGGCCATACCAATCTGATACAAAATAAAACAAACAATACAGCAGATTTGCACCTTTATATCCAAAAGAAAAGCATACCATACAAGTGAAGTAGAGTCTCCAAAAATAAAAGAAAGCATTTTGTTCATGTTATAATGCAGTGAAAAGGTTTCTGTTAACTTGCACAAAGAAAAAGAGGAAGAGATTACCAAAATCCCTTATACTCAGTTCTTTGTGATGTCATCTAGATTAGGAGTTGCAGATATTCATTCATAGGAAGTAGCTGTTAAGAGGAAAAATCAATTTGTTTCAGCCATGCTACTTAGTTTATTGGATGAAGTGGCTCCTTAGTATGGTCACTTTAAATTGCTGGGAGAATCAAGGAAATTCAGACAAGAATACAAACTATTTGAAGTTTAGAGGTGGTTTGCATTAAATATGTTTGTATGGATTTGCTTCTGTTTCTAATTGCATTCTCAAAAAAATTATTAATTCAGAATTCCTGCATAAGTCTTTGATGATTTTTATGATTTACTTTTCTGTTCAGAGACATTCATTTTGAAATGTAAATTTTAGATAAATTAGCACCTAAAATTTGAGAAAAGGCACCCAAACTACACCATTTGTGTAATTGTATATTTATACCTTTTGCAATAATTTGATCATAAATCTTTCCAAATCTAGTAAACAACCAGCAGTAATCGGACTAGTGGATGAAATATTTTGGTATACCTGGTATAACTAAGTGACTCAACTTGCAAAGTTCCGTTTTGCTAGTCATAAGCTTGGTGATTAACAGTGATAAACATTTTAGGAAGATCAGGCATATTCTAAAACTAAAAAGCAATTTGGTTATGCAATGGTGAACTTTATTTGTGCTTGAGATCATAGTCTACTGAAATTGTTATCATTCATAGGGTTGGGTCAGTAGTGTTACTAATTTAAATAAATGCATGCTGGAGGGTCAAGCAAGTCAGCCTGTATAAATTGTCAAACCTACCAGTGTATCAGAGTGTCCATTTACTCATCATGTTTGGATGCAAATGTAGGCTTTATGAAGTTACAAAAAGTTACATAGTTGGTAAGGTCGAAAAAAGACATAAAGCCATCAATTAAAACCACTGAGTGTACCTTTTATGTGTTTGATTTAGAGGATGGCAAAAAAAAAAACTTCACAAGCATGAGCCAGTAGAATTGGGCTGAACACCCCTCAGTTTGATTCACATCAGAACTCCTGAACATAGCAAAAGTTCCAACTCCAAACCTCATTGAAGTCTACTGTGAAAAATGAAAAGTCCCCATTTTTAAGGCTTATATGCAAGTTATTGACCATAAAAAAGAGTATGGGGGCTTGGATACTGCCCTAAGGGACATGTATCAATGCAAACAATTTTTTTTAAAAGATCGTTTTTTAAGGAGCAGTGATTTTAATGATGCTCAAAGTGAAACAATAAAAATTAAAAACTTAATATAGTGCCTGGGGGGGGCTGGTATGTATGGGGGGGGGGGACCCACAGCATTTTCTTTTCACTTTTTTATATTGCTGGCAATGTTTTTTTTTATTCAGCTGTCAGCAGGGAAGCTCATTGACAGCTGATAACTCATCGGTTGTTAAGGATGCCGCGACCGGCATTCCTTAACAACGAGCTTGCACTGTGCCGTGATTGGGCAAAGCTTTTCCCAATCAGGGCTTAGAATGCACTGTGCAGTGTGCAGTGCATTGTGGAGCGCCCTGCAAATTCAGATGTTCGCTGAACGGGCAAACAGGCAAAGTTCTGGCTGAACTTTTGCTCAGCCCAAATCATTCGCCCAGCACTATGGCCCAGTAAATCTACAAATCAATCACCTGTTTTTTTTTTATTTTTGTTCCTGTAACAAAAATATACCTTATGCCAAATTTACCCTGCAAAATTTCAAATCATCAACACAACTGGGTTCCTGGTTCCCATAATCCCCAGGGCTACTCGACATACTCAGGAAATATGTTTCCCTGTTTCCCACCCTCTGCAACTCAGGGAGACTGCTTCTAATGAAGCAGAAGTATTTGGGCATGTGATCTGCAGCCAGGTGTATAGTTCTCCACTGTGCCTGGGGGGTCCCCTTAGTCTGCCTATAAAGTGGCACATCTGTACCATGTATAGAACCTACTGCAGCAAAACTGACATTTATAAAGAAAAGAAAAAATTACATTTACATTTCCAGCAATAGAAAACCATTGCTGGCAATAGAAAAAGCGTGGGGTTCTCCTCCCAATCCATGCCCTCAACCCCAAAGCACCTTATCCCCATGTTGATGAGAACAAGGGCCTTTTCCCAACAACCCTGGGCAGTGGTTGTGGGGGGTCTGTGGATGGGGGGCATACAAGGGGGCCCCCAGATCCCAGCCCCAATGTGAATGAGTATGGGGTAAAATGCTCCTTCTGCAACGAAGGCTAACCACTGTGGGCCTGCTCTGCCATCCAAATGTTCTTATATAGGTACGGGGCAGAGTCAGCTTGTGATGTCACCTGGTGGCACTGCCCACTTGTAATGTCACTGATGTCACTGACACAGCATGCACCAGTCAGTGACACCACAAAGGGGGGGTCCCACCGGGTGATGTCACCAGGTGGTCCCACGCCTTACCTATTTAAGAACTCTCAAATGGCAGAGCAGGCAGAAGGAGGCTACCCTTTATTGCAGGCGGTGCATTTTTTTTAGGTCCACCGGTGGTGGCGGTGGCATGACTGATGATGGATCTACATCGGGAACATTATCAAAAACTCTTGTACTGTCTTTATTCACTTTTACACTTTTTTGGTGAATGGGTAGGGGTATTATGTACCTCATACTCATTCACATGGGGGGCAGGATCTGGTGGGGCAAATTCCAATAAGCCCCCACCCGCAGACCCCACAACCACCACCCAGGGTTGTCAAGAAGAGACTCTTGTCCCCATCAACATGGGGACCAGCTTATCGGCCCTGCTCCTTAACAACCAGCTTTCACTGTGCCCTGATTGGGCAAGGCTTTGCCCAATCGAAGCTTAGTGTCACGTACCTGAAGGGAGACTGAATTGATGAGGTCGGCCTCTCTTGTATCTCCAGTCCAGGTCCCGCTGAGAGTGAAACAAAAGGAGCCAATGAACAGGAGGCACATGAGTGCCTGCAGGTGGAAGCCAGGAACCCTGTTGCAGGAAATCGCAGCTGGTCGCAGGACTGTAGTTGCAGAGAGGGAAGTCGCAGCTGGTCGCAGGACTGTAATTGCAGAGCAGGAAGTTGCAGCTGGTCGCAGGACTGTAGTTGCAGAGCAGGAAGTCGCAGCTGGTCGCAGGACTGTAATTGCAGAGCAGGAAGTCGCAGCTGGTCACAGGACTGTAGTTGCAGACCCTCAGCTAGTTGTGCTGGGCCAAGCTGGGCACCAGGGCCAGGTCACAGGGATAGCCTGGTTCGTCAACAGGCGGGCAGCAGGGTACCGGAACATCAGGCAAAGACGGGTCAGATGGGAAGCCGGGTTCGTCAACAGGCGGGCAGCAGGGAACCGGAACATCAGGCAGAGGCGGGTCAGATGGGAAGCCAGGATCAGGAACCAGAGATCAGGTAAAACAGAGTTCAGGGCCGGGTAAACAGGAGCCAAAGTCAGCAATGGGAATCAGGCAGAATAACACAGGTTCAGAGTAACAGGGACACAGCTGAAGACCAGTCAGCACCGATCAGTAGCTGGGGCCTCCTTTAAATAGGCCCACTGGCACCAACTGCGAATGCGCACAAGCACGCACGGGCATCTGTGGTCTCCCATGCGTGCGCGCATGAGTGCGCGCATGCGCACCAGCGCGCGCCAGGCGATTTCTGCTGGTTTACTTACATTGCCCCCCCTTAAGGGCAGCCTCCAGATGCCCACTAAGGGTTTTTTCTCAGGATGGAGGCGAAGGTAGGCTTGAACCAATTGTGGAGCGTGCACAACGGAGCTGGGTTCCCATGAATTATCTTCAGGGCCGTAGCCCTTCCACTTAATAAGGAACTGGGTCTGGCCCCTTCTCTTCCTGCAATCCAGGACAGCCTCCACTTCAAACTCCTCATTCCCTTCCACCAACAGAGGAGTAGGAGTCTCGGATTCTCGGTCAGGAAAGGGATTAGCCCCGGATCGTTTCAAGAGGGACACGTGGAACACCCGATGAATTCTCAAATTCTCTGGTAGGCTTAACTAGAAAGCAACGACGTTAATCCTTCTTTTAATAGGGAATGGGCCAAATTATCTTGGTCCTAGCTTCCTTGAAGGGCAGGCCAGCTTCAGATTTCTGGTAGATAGCCATACCTTCTCTCCGGGTTTCAGATCCAGATTACCTCTTCTTCTCCTGTCATAGAATCTCTTGTCATCTACTTGGGACTTGGAGATAGCTTCTTGCAGGAAGAGGTTGTTAACTTTCCAGAACTCCAGACGATCCTGTACTGCCGGTACTGAGGATTCTTGGGGGACATCGGGCAAAAAAGATGGATGGAACCCATAATTAGCAAAAAAGGGGGTTTGCTTGATAGAAGAGTGTATTGAGTTATTGTAGGCGATTTCTGCTAACGGCAAAAGAGATGCCCAATCATCCTGTGCAAAAGAAGAGAAACATCGGAGATATTGCTCCAGTGTCTGTTTGGTTCTCTCTGTTTGGCCGTTAGTCTGGGGGTGGTAAGCAGATGATAGGCAGAGTTTAATGCCCAAAACTTCACACAAGGATTTCCAAAATCTGGACGTAAGCTGAACTCCACGATCCGACGTGATGTTGACAGGGATACCATGTAGGCGTACCACTTCTTTGACGAAAGATGAGGCAGTCTCTGCAGCGGTAGGGGTACCCTTTAGGGGCACAAAGTACACCATCTTGGATAGGCGATCCACAATAACAAAGATGGTGGTAAACCCCTCGGATGGGGGTAACTCGACAATGAAGTCCATGGAGATCATGCTCCATAATTTATCTGGTACAGGGAGAGGTTCCAGCAAACCCCAATTCTTAGATCTGTCCGTCTTGTTCCGTAAGCACGTAGTGCAAGATCTTACATAGTCTCTGCAGAATTGTATTAAGCCTGGCCACCAGAAGGAGCGAAGGACCAGTCTTGAAGTCTTGTGTACCCCGACATGCCCTGCCAGAGGATGATCGTGGCACATGTAGAGGACTGCTGTCCGTAATTGCTCTGTAACAAAGATCTGTGTACGATGGAAGTAAAGACCCTCTTTAAGCTGGAGATGGAGTTCTTGGGAGGGAGGTTGATTCAGGACTGCTGTCTTGATTTGGGAGATGAGATCAGTTTGTAGTAACAGGAAGTTCTTAGCGGGTAGGATGGTATCAGGTTTGGGAGATGCTTCAGTATCTTGAAACATGCGGAAAAGAGCGTCTGGCTTCCCATTCTTTGACCCGGGCTGGTAAGTGATGTGGAAGCAGAATCTTGCAAAAAAAAGAGCCCACCTGGCCTGGCGAGGTCTTAATCTTTTCGCTGTTCTTAACTACTCCAATTGTTTGTGATCCGTGAATACAAGAATAGGGTGCGCAGCTCCCTCTAGCAAATAACGCCATTCTTCAAGGGCAGACTTAATAGCGAGTAATTCCCGATCACCAACATCGTAGTTCCTTTCAGGATTACTTAGTTTCTGGAGAAGAAAGCGACAGGATGGAGTAGCGATTTTGTCCCTTGTCATTGAGACAATATGGCTCCGACAGCTATTTCGGAGGCATCCACTTCAAGAACTTAGGGCAGAGCAGGATCTGAGTGTTTCAGGATGGGTGCGGATGTGAAGAGGCCTTTCAGTTTTTCGAACGCTGTCTGAGCTTCAGAGGTCCATGTGAAGGTCGTGCGTAGCTTGGTTAGCTGGGTGATAGGGGATACAATACTGGAAAAGTCTTTAATAAACTTCCTGTAAAAATTAGCGAACCCAACAAACCACTCTACAGAGTTCTTACCAGTAGGGGCAGGCCAATCGAGTACTGCAGATACCTTCTCTGGGTCCATGGCAATTCCGTCTGCAGAGATAACGAGCCCCAGGAACTGGATGGTGAGTTTTTCGAATTCACACTTCTCCGCCTTATCATAGAGATGGTGTTCCCTTTTTAACACTTTCTTCACGTGAATTCGATGGGACTCTAAGGAGGTAGAAAAAATTAAAATGTCATCCAAGTAAACAATAGTAAATAAATCAAGAAAGTCCCTGAACACATCATTTACAAAATGCTCGAAGGTGGCTGGAGCATTACAGAGTCCAAAGGGCATCACTAGGTACTCAAAATGTCCAAAACACTTCCATTCATCCCCTTCTCTTATTCTGATCAGGTTGTATGCTCCTCTCAAGTCCAGTTTTGTGAATATACGAGCTTTCCGAAGCCTCTGGAATAGTTCTGGAATAAGAGGTAAGGGGTACAGGTTTTTGATGGTTACCTTATTTAAGTCCTGGTAATCAATACAGGGCCGGAGGGAGTGACCCTTCTTCTCCACGAAAAATATTCCCGCTCCCGCAGGGGGGGAGAAGATGGCCGAATAAACCCCTTATCAAGGTTCCCATCAATATACTTCCGCAACTCCTCCAGTTCTGGTTCTGAGAGTGGATAGATCCTGCCAAAGGGAATTTCTGCACCGGGAAAGAGATCAACAGGGCAGTCATATGGTCTATGAAGAGGGAGAGTGTCAGCGCTCTTTTTATTGAAAACGTCCAGAAAGTCATGGTGAATGGAAGGCACAAGTTTAATAGTTTCAGGGTCCGTGTTAATGCAGAGGAGCGGTTCTTCAGACTTGAGTAGAGGAGGAATGCAGAATTCATTACAGTACTTAGAAGAAAAAGTCACTTCCCCTGTGATCCAGTTGGTGAGGGAGTTATGTGCCTTCAACTAGGGTTGTCCAAGAATGACAGGAAATAGGGGAGATGTAATGACATCTAGACGTAGCAGCACATGATGTCCAGAAGCTGTAAGGCACAGGATGGGTTCAGTCTCTAGAGTGACGGGCCCAGATTTGATGCCTGAACCATCTACCAGGTGGACCGTGAAGCTGTTCTTCTTATCACGCAAAGGGAGTTTGCAGAGTCCACGAAACAGCTACAGGCCCCAGAGTCCACAATAGCAGAAATATTAAGAGTCTTTCCGGTTAACTGAAGGGAAACAGGCAGCAGGGTGTGGTTTTGACTGGAACTTAATGCCACGGCTGTAGAAGATGGACGGAGGGGTCTTTTATGATGCCTTCTGGAACAAGTCTGTAGGAAGTGACCCTGCTCGCCACAATAAAGACAGAGATTATTGCGGCGACGATGAGACCGCTCTTCTTCGGTCAGAGGGGGCCTAGGAAAGCTGGCATGTGGAATTTTCCTGATGTCAGAAACTTTTCTTGGCACGCTTGAGAAGGAGGCAGGTGATGGGCCCATCGAGCAGGTAGGCATTAGATGAAGATTTCTGGCTTTCTCGAACCGTCTTTCACGTAGGCGACGGTCAATTTGTATGCTGAGGTGGATTAAGTAATTCAAAGAGGTAGGTATTTCTACCCTGGCAAGTTCATTTTTGACGGCTTCTGACAGGCCAAGATGAAATCGGAAGTGTAGAGCTGAATCATTCCACTCAGTATCAGTGCTCCATAAACGAAAGTCCGAGACATAGTCCTCCATAGGCCTAGAACCTTGTTGTAAATGACTCAGCGAAGTCTCTGCTGTCTGGTGGCGGAAAGGATCGGCATGTAATTAAGTCATGGCAGTGAAAAAGGATTTGACGGAAGCCAGGACAGGTTCGTGTTGTTCCCTGTGCAGTGCGCAGTGCATTGTGGGGTGCTCGGTGGGTGAACATCCCACCGAGCTCCCTGCAAATTCGGATGTTCGCCGAACAGGCAAAGTTGGGGCCAAACTTTTACTCAGCCAAATCGTCCACCCAACACTATGGCCCAGTAAATCTACAAATCAATCTCCTGAAAAAGATATCCAAAAGTTTTTTTTTTAATATTTGTTCCTGTAACAATAATATACCTTATGCCAAATTTTTCCTGCAAAATCAGCACAACTGGGTTCCAGGTTCCCATAATTCCCAGAGCTACTCAACATACCCATTCAATATGTTTCCCTGTTTCCCACCCCCTGCAGCTCAGAGAGACTGCTCCTAATGAAGCAGAAGTGTCTGGACATGTGACCTGCAGCCAGGTGTATAGTTCTCCGCTGTTAGTCTTGGCAGTTGGGCAGCCAGGCAGGAGCCTAATAGCATGCATCTTCCTTAGAAAACCCAGCCACGTTTAAGAGCACTATTCCAATTGCGACCAGAGTATTGTGCTTAAGGTGGGATGGCCTTGCATCTCCAGCTATTTGCCTGTGGCTCCAGCCCTGAGACTCCTCCAGCCATTCACATGTGTTACCAATCCTGAGATCTCTCCAGCTGTTCACCTTCGCTACCAAAGCCCGGACTTCATTGTAAGGGACAATGTCTGCGAGGATAAGTGCTGTTTGTGTACTGTACTGTTTACTAAAGTAGTGTTACTAGTTTATGTTACTAAAGAGCCTTTTTGACACTGTGCTGTGGTGACACCTAATGTATTGATTGAAACACAGAGGAATGCTTTGAGGGGCACAGTTTCCACAGCTTCATAATCTAATAAACATTGCTTTGTACGTTCTTTGCCATTTTTACCTTATTTTCATAGCTAACCCTACTCTACAGCTGTTTAGTAAACTTCGGGTTCCCCTATCTGATCATGTTAGCATTCAGAATTAAAAATCAAGTTCACAGAAAACCCAATTTGTCTGTACAAATGTCAAAGGCTAACAAAAGAAAAAAAAAGGTATAAGAGAGTGTAGACCATAACATACCTGATGCAGAGGGGCAGTGTCTGGTTCTCCCTCCAAAATCCTCTTCCTTAAGGTATACATACTCTTAGGCCCCTTTCACATTGATGGATGAAAAACGGACACCAATCCGCTTCCGTCAACATCCGTTTTTTTTGAATGGATGAAAGCCATATTTTAAATTAAAATTTTAAATTAAATTGGATCAGATGAAAAATGGATGTAAACTGACAAATGGTCAATTTTTCATTCGTTTTTGCATTGGTAGTGGTTGTAAAAAAAAAACTGATGAAAAACTGATGAACTGAACTGATGAAAAATGGATAAACTGAACTGATAAAAAAATGGATGAACTGATGAAAAATGGATGAACTGAACTGATGACCTGAACGATCCATATGTGTGAAAGGACCCTTAAGCCTCGTACACACTATGCGATTGTTGGCAGGGGATTGTCTGTTGACAGACTGTTGTCCTAAATCTGACGGTTAGTACACTCCTTTTGACAATTGTTGTCCATTTTTTAGACAACAAATGTTGGATGGCAGGCTAGTAAAGTTTTGGTGGACAACGGTCTGTTGTCTGATTTTCGTATGGTCAGGAAACAAGCCCATTACACAAAAGTCGAAAGTACAAACACACATGATTGGAAGCAAGGAACGAACCGGAAGCAGTCGAACTTGTAAACTAGTGTTCGTAATGGAGAATTAACATTTGTGACGCCACAAATTATGAAATGTCGAAATGCAGTGCACATTCTCTTCTTTAATGGGATAAAAATGAAGCTGGTTTGCTGGTGATCCTGATGGAGTTATGGCAAAAGTATTTTAAAAGGCTTTTGTTTTCTAGTGATATCAAGAATATTCTTATTATGCTTTTTTTTTTTTTGGGGGGGGGGGCAAGTTACCACAACACCATTATCCCATGGTTTTTAAGATCAAAGATACATCTATGTTGGTGTACCTTGTTAATTTTACATTGTATTTTTTAAAATGTAACTACCTACTCCCAAACTGTCATTTGAAGTAAAACACATAGCCAAATATTATTCTACACAATTTTTCCATTCCATCGACCGTGCATTCTGGCTTTATATACACTGCGCATGCGTCAAACTCCGCTCTCAGTGTGTGATGACGCTGGTGTGTGATCATCTCTCTTCTGCATGAGACACACACGACGGAACATTCGGAAAGGACAATAAGGCCAATTCAGAGGATTACAGCCAGCCCCGCGGTGGTGGAGCTCATAAGAGCCACAAAGCAACCCCCATGAGCAAGGGTGAGATGGTGGAGATGGTGTGCATGCTAGAGAAGCACGATTACGACTGCAAGCTACGCAATCACTAAAGGCCCAACAGCCGAAAGGACCTCATTTTGGAGACGGTCATCGCCGCTTTATATAACGAAATTTTCAGTGTAACCATCAAAGGACCAAATCCGAAAACCATGGTCTGATCTCAAACACTGTGAACAAGACCAGATGGAGTACATGCATCAGATCATAAAAAAAAGTAAGCAATATTTGTATCTAAATATAACAATATGTACAGTATATGTGTAAATTAGCTGTCTGTATGTTTTTTAAACAAGTAGTTCTAGAGAATTCTATATAAGCTGTTCTTAAATCTTTGTATGACTTGGGATTCCAAAAAAGAAGGTAAATATAAAGCATATATGAACATTCTTATTTGGTCATGTTTTTGGGCATTCGTTTTTTTTGGAACTTATTGTTTTTTCTTCTTTCAACAGGGAGGAACCAAAAAGGAGGCTCCAGCCAAGCCACCACAAGGGACGAAGTGAGGCTACCCTCACTCGGGCCCCAACAGGGGAGGCAACAAGGCCATTTTCCCCCAAAAAACGTAAGTGACAACTTCAAACACACTCATTTAGCCACCGACAGGGGTATTTCTAAGTGGGTCAAAGGTCATGGGCTTAGGGCAAAACTTAGAGGGTAAAGAACACTTTCTGGTTGCTGCCTGAATCATCAGTGCCCATTAATGCAGCCCTGCCAGTGTACACATGGGTAGAGGAGAGGGCTCCCAGTCAAACCTGATAGGATGGTCATCATATATCCCGTATCCCATAGGAGACAAGAGGGTTGGGGGCAACTGAAGGACTTTTTCAATGTTGGCATTTGTCAAGTGTTTGCCCTCTGTAAAATGCCATCACCTTCCATTTTCTATGCATTTTTCACAGTAAAAAAAAACAATGCAGCATGGTGGAGTCCACTAGTCAGGAGCAAACATTGACATTAGGCCAAGTGCAAGGTTGGTCAACCCCTTCAGTCCACCTGCCCTCATTTATCCATCAGAATGTATGTGCCTCCACTGTGGGGACACTCATATTTTAGTGTTAGGACCACAGATATCAGGGTGCCGTGACGAGGCTCTGTGGCTTACACATGCATTTGCAAATGCGTGCGGACTAAACCCCTGTTTTTAATGCATACTGTTAGACAGGTTAATTGGTTGTCTGCGAGCTGGTGATAAGTAGGCTTGGATTTTTTCCTGGTCATTCCCCAGGCTTTGTTGGTATTGGTTTGTAGCCTTCCAATGCCACTTACTGCGATAGTCAGCTATAAATGAGGGTGGTGGCAAGTTTTTTGTGATCACGTTGGTGTGTGTATTGGTCCAGCAATGCACCAGCACCTTTGCAGCCATTGTGCTACCTGCTGGGTGTTTGGTGTGCTCCTGTACCTTTAAGAAGGGGTGGGCTCCCCTTCAGTCCACCTGCCCTCATTTATCCATCAGAATGTAAGTGTCTCCACTGTGGGGACACTCATATTTTAGTGTTAGGACTACAGATATCAGGGTGCCGTGACGAGGCTCTGTGGCTTTACGCATGCATTTGCAAATGCGTGCGGACTAAACCCCTGTTTTTAACGCATACTGTTAGACAGGTTAATTGGTTGTCTGCGAGCTGGTGGAAAGTAGGCTTGTATTTTTTCCTAGGCATTCCCCAGGCTTTGTTGGTGTTGGTCAACTAATGTAGCAAACAAAACATATTAGACATTTAAGAAACACAAACAACAGTAGTTCAAATGAAATAGGAGTTTATGATCTTCCAAAAAAATGTGAAAATATCAGCTACAATTTGCTGCCAAGACACTGCCCTCTTCCCACAAAATATTCCAGGTATTTCTGCCGTAAATCTCTGACAATTTGTGAGGGCAATCCAGCACGGGCATTTTCAATAGCCATCAGCATGCCCACAGACAGACGAGCTGCAGCCTCTTCAGCTGGGCCTGCCACTGCAGGGTCACTTAGCAGTGAGGCTAGATAGCTGGTAGCATTTCTCCTTAAAAAATTATGGAGAATACAGCAGCACATTCTCCTCAGCTGGTGGCAAGTTTAAGGTGCCATTCTGGAGCCACTTGCAGAACTCTGTCTGCATAATCCTCCGTCAGAGTTGCGACTGTTCTTCCCAACATCCAGATACAGGAACTCGTAGTTGGCAGACACTACAGCTAGCATGACTATGCTGCAAAAAGCCTTTATCATTAAAATAATAGGAGCCAGAGTTGGATGGTGGTACAATCCAGACATGCTTGCCATCAATAGCACCTCCACAGTTGGGAAAATCCCACTGATGATGGAACTGGGCTGCAACGTCATGCCATTGCTCTGGATTGGAAGGAAACAGTGGATTAAAAAATTACTTCTGCACATAACATTGCAAGCAGATTTGACACAAACATGCTTAGCTCACATAAGGATACACTTAAATGAGTATTTAAAGACAAAAGTGGAAGGTCAACTTCTGATTCCTCCCCCCTCTGGTGGCCATTAGACAAATTTTAGGGGGTGGGTGTAATGGGAAGATGTTTTGGACAGGTAACCCTCTCCACTTCCATTAGATCTGTTTGCATAAATAATCAGTGATACTTTGGCTAGCCCCTTCTTACACTATTGGCAGCCCAGTGGACAGGTAAAAAGTATCATAATCGAAAAAAGCTGGATACACACTATCCAAATTGCAGCACATCTTGACATTATGATTTAACCTATCAATATAATAGGAGCAGGCCCTTGCACTACATGGTTTGGGGAATTTATACAGAAATATGAACATAAAAGAGGGATAGTGTGTATGGGTTTTGCAAAGTCAGCAGCTAGACTATTTGGATCCGTTGACATTTTATTTCCAAATGAGTTTGGGCCACAAAAAATGGCCTCTTGCACTCTGTCTGAATTTGAGGACAACAATAACATTTGTACACATTTTAGGGGTTGTTTAGGGTGAACTCCAAAATGTAGCTGACAAAAAAAATGTTACGTTACTAGGCTACGTGTGTTTGGGCTCAGGATAGTATGCTGGGAACTTAGTGAAGGAAAATATGCATGTAGGTCAAAAAAGGAGCAGGAAAAGCTTACAGCATGCATGAGGACAAAGAGGACATTCACAGCATATTACAATATTGCAAATTGTGTAATCAACAAATAATACAATACATTAGCAAATATAAATACATAGAATGTGGTCTTAAAGGTAAAACGTACCCTAATATGGTCCTTCTTCAGGACTTGAATGATGGCTGAGCAGGTCTCTGGAATAATGACTCTTATGCCCTGTACAAACAATCACACATTCAGACAACTAAATCCATGATATTTTTTTGACAGATGTTGGCGCAAACTTGTCTTACATACACACGGTCGCACAAAGTTGTGGAATTTGCTAACGTCAAGAACGCGGTGACGTAGAACACGTACGACAGGACTATAAAAGGGGAGTTCAATACCAAGTGCACCACCCTTTGGGCTCCTTCTGCTGATCTTGTGTTTATCTAGTGTTAGTAGAAGTTTGGTTAGAGACAATTTGCGCTTTTCAGACTCGTGCTTTTTAAATCGATTTACGCTGTTCAGTTTGTGCTTTTAGGATTATATCTGGTTTTCAGTGCGTGTAGACAGTTCGTATCTGGTTTGTCCGTGTGTTCTTGTCCACTCGTTGCTGATTTTCAGCTCGCTCTTCACAGGCCTTGCTGTTCTTCCGTGCGTTCTGTTAGTTCATTCTGACCAGCCGACCGTTTTGAAGCCATGTTGCAGGTACATACTCGACGTAGAGTTCGTGCTGTGCAGGGGCTTGGTGTTGGGCTTCTAGCTTTGATACAAGCCCAGTCCATGAACAGGGCGAGGAGGAGTTCATGGACCAAGAATTGGTTACTCCAGTGTGACCAATTCTCTCCAATGCCTTTGCTGCGTGAGATCCGGGAGAATAATCCTGATGATTTGAGGAACTTTCTCAGGATGACGGACCCGGTTTTTCACCGTCTGTTGGCTTTGCTGACCCCTTATATCAGCAGGCAGGATACCTGAATGAGGCAAGCCATCACTCCAGGGCAGAGGCTAATCACCACGTTGCGGTACTTGGAGGCTGGGAGAAGCCTGCAGGACCTCAAGTTCTCTACAGGCATCTCCCCCCAGGCTCTCGGGATCATTATCCCAGAGACCTGTTCTGCCATTATTCAGGTACTGCAGAAGGACTATATTAAGGTAAGATTTCTCCTTTAACATCACATTATATGTATTTAATGTTTGCTAATGTATTGTATTTATTTCATCATTCCCTAATTACCATAATTGTAATATGCTGTGACTGTCCCCTTTGTTCTCATGCATGCTGTAAGCTTTTAATGCTCCTTTTTTGACCTACATGCATATTTGCCTTCACTAACCTCCCCAGCATGCTATCCTGGGCCCATATACACCTACTGTATAGCCTAGTCACTTAACAATGTATTTTGTCAGCTCCATTGTAGTGCTTACCCTAAACACCCCCTAAATTGTGTACAAATGTTATTTATGTCCTTAAATTCATGCAGAGTGCCAAAGGCATATTTTTGGGGGGCCCAAACACATTTGGAACCCTCCCTCCCCCCAACCGCTAAGTCAGCTGATACCAATCCTCTATTTGCTGACTTTGCCAAACCCATACACACTATACCTACCTCTTTTGTGGTCATATTTATGGCTAAATTCACCAAAGCATGTAGGGAAAGGGCCTGCCTGAATATGTTTAAATGGTACTGTTTAAAGTTTTGTTCTCCTATTATCTTGATAAGTAATTGCAGAATGTAAAATTGTGCTTCAATTTGGACAGTGTGTATTTATATGTTTGTATTATGACACTTCTTACCTGTCCAATGGGCTGCCAATAGTGTGAGTAAGGAGGGACTGGCCAAAGTAAAACACATTATGTATGCATTCATCTCTCAATGAAGTGGAGAGGGTTACCTATTTTTACAATGGGCCATCAGAGGGGGGGAGGAATCTGATAAGTGGACCTTATACTTTTGTCTTTAAATACTCCTTAAAATAAATGTTATACTGATGTTGGCCAAGAATGTTTGTATCTAATATGCTTGCAATGTTTATGTGCAAAATGACAAATTTTTATTTTCTTGTTTGACTCCACAGTTTCCTTCAACGGCACAGGAATGGCAGACTGTGGCCTTCCACTTTGCCACCCGTTGGGACTTTCCCAACTGTGGAGAGGCAATTGATGGGAAACATGTCCACATAGTCCCACCCCCAACTCAGGGTCATACTATTATAATTACAATGGGTTTATTAGTATTGTGATGTTGGCAGTGGGGTTAGCTACTTATGAGTTCCTCTATGTGGACGTGGGGAAAAATGGCCGGTTGTTGGATGTTTGCCCAGACGGAGTCCTAAAGGCATCACCAGAAGGGCAGCTTGGGCTTGCCACCTCCTGAAGACAATGTGGAAGGACTCCCGTTCATCTTTGTTGTGGATGAAGCATTTGCGCTGGGGGACCATCTTATGCGGCCATTCCCTATGAGGACCCTCACCCCGCACCAGAGGGTTTTTAATTACCGGCTGGCCAGAGCAAGAAGAGTGGTGGAGAATACATTTGGAATAATGGCCAGCCGGTTCCGCCTATTTCTTACACCCATACACATGGCGGAATATAAACTTAATCATATTATCCTTTATTGCTGCATTCTCCACAACTTTTTAAGGAAAAATTATTTTAACTATGTTGCCTCAGTTGAGCCTGATGCCGGACTTATTAATGAACCAACCATGACGGCGATTGAAACTGGCCGTCCTGGCTTGCCCCCCCAAAGCGCACCCGAGGTCCGTATAAAATACATGGAATACTTTGTAGGTAGGGGGGCCATTGATATGCCAGACAATGTCGGAGACATTTTGAAAATAAATTTATTTTTGAAACTGAACTAATATTTGTTTTGATTTACTGCTTGGCTTTCTTTTAGCTGTCCCCTCAGTTATCTAATGGTCTTTTTTTTTTGCCTTTTTCTTCAACAGTGCAAACAAAATTTCTTTGAGACATGAGGTGACAATCTCTTCTTCGGCTAACTATTATTATTATGTTGTGGGTCTGCTACACACACACCTTGTTTTTGTTGTTAATATATGTAATGCATTACTGACAAAAATAGTCACAAATTTTCAGCACCATGACAGAAATTTGGGGAGTCATGAAAATGGCGTGATTGTGGCAAATTATAAAGCACTGTGGGTGTTATTTACTAAAGGCAAATCCACTTTCCACTGCAAGTGCACTTGAACCTGCACTTGTAGTGAAAAGTAAATTGCCTTTAGTAAATAAACCCCATTGTCATTGAAAACACCAACTTTACTCCAAAAACTGCTTTTGAGCATTGAAAGAAGAAGCCACACATTGTTGATTATAAAACTTTTTACTCAAAGCACATTCACATTTGTGTTTATAAAAGGGTTTTTGAACAAACCAACATCTTTGGTGTATCACATTTTTTTTGGTCACATTAATTAGAAATAGCATTTTTTGGTTAAACAGGCATGTTTCAAAGTATAACATACACTAATCAGGAACTTACAAAGTTTAACTTTGATAAAGTAAAGGCAATATCAGACATTAGTATGTCCAAAATGTGTTGATATTGCCTTCAACAGATGGGGTGATGTCACTCCTGTAAAAAACAAATTTAGAAGATGCACACAAATTGGGATTCAAACTGGGGATTTTCCTCCTGATCCCATGCCTAATGTCAACATGTGCTATCTCCCATCATGGGGGATCAATGGACATGTTTTGGGGGTGCAACCCCTTCATCTCAGCCACTTTAGTAGCAAGAAAGGGGTTGCACCCACAAAACGCATACATTGATATTCCCTGATGGCAGATAGCAGATGTTGACACTTTTAAAATACTTTAAAACTTTTTTGGAAAAACAAAAATAGACGAGAAAAAATGTTGTTATTTTTGGGTGTTTCATTTTTTGTTGAACATCATTGATGTTTTCCTTTAGATATTCTAAATCACGATTGCACCCCATTATCTCCTTGATGAGGATCTGGGCACTTTCACTTGTGAAATGACATTCTTCTTCCACAACATTCACATCACCTAAAAAAAACCAAAAAAACAAAAACACACCATGTATTATAAATATGCAGGCATACATCTGTTACCTGTGGTCTCTGACACTAACCTGTTGTGGTGACTATTTTGCCAAGTTACAAACGTCTCCCTCTTCCTCATCTGCTTATGTTTTGGGGAGTTCCCCTTCTTTCGAAGGTGGTGGGTCCCTGGTCTCCTCAGATGTCCCAAGTCTTTTCTCCCCTATGTGAATAAAAAAAGGTATACTTAGCACACAGATATTTGAGGGCAGAACTAGTAATATGAAACATTGCTTGGAAGTGTCGTACAATTGTCTTTTTGGCAGAGTTCCAAGCTGAAAACATTATTTTTTTCCCTTTCTAAAGCTGGAATACTTACCTGTTTTGTGCAAGTTTCACAGATGGAGACACCCCCATAGTATCCACTGTAGCACCTGTGTAGGACACCCTGACAAAAAGGGTGTTCTGGTGTCCCACACTAGTGCTCCTGCGTCCAGATGTGTAAACAGCTGCTGAGTGTCCTCTCCTTACACTGAATGAAGTTTGCATTTCATTCTAGTTACAAACCCATCTAGACAACAAACTTCTTTTAATAGAAATAGGCCTGAACAAATGTAGTTAACTGCATCTTCCCAAAACATCGTATTTTAGTGGGCAAATGAACAATGATTAATGTGCCCATGAACATGAAAGTTGCCATTTTAAACTGTACAACAGTAAAGAAAAGCACATGGAGCAGCATAAGAATAGGAACACACAACAACTACTTATTTTTTTTAATTAACTCTCTTGATCCTTCTGTACTGATCATGCTCCCTCAGTTTCAGGTCTGAGCAGCGTTTCCTCAATTGCTCCTTGGATCGTTGCACCCCAAAATTCATGGTGCAGACAACTTTAGTCATGATCTTGGCCTTTCTCACATTTGGGTTTGAAAAAGGTCCATACTTCCCATCATAGTTGGCCCTCTTCAAGATGTCCACCATCTCCACCATCTCTACAAATGCCATATTTGAGGCCTTAAACCTCCTCTTCCTGGATCCGGACGTTTCTTGCTCTGGGCTTTCCTCCTTGTTACTGCTATTCAGCACCTGCTGTGTCTCCGCTAGGGATGAGCTTCGAGTTTGAGTCGAACTCATGTTCGACTCGAACATAGGCTGTTCACCAGTTCGCCGAACAGCAAACAATTTGGGGTGTTCGCGGCAAATTCGAAAGCCGCAGAACAACCTTTAAAGGTCTATGGGAGAAATCAAAAGTGCTAATTTTAAAGGCTTATATGCATGGTATTGTCATAAAAAGTGTTTGAGGACCTGGGTCCTGCCCCAGGGGACATGGATCAATGCAAAAAAAAAGTTTTAAAAACAGCCGTTTTTTCGGGAGCAGTGATTTTAATAATGCTTAAAGTGAAACAATAAAAGTGTAATATTCCTTTAAATTTCGTACCTGGGGGGTGTCTATAGTATGCCTGTAAAGGGGCGCATGTTTCCTGTGTTTAGAACAGTCTGACAGCAAAATGACATTTCAAAGGAAAAAATGTCATTTCAAAACTACTCACGGCTATTAATGAATTGCCGGTCCAACAATACACATAAAAGTTAATTGATAAAAATGGCATGGGAATTCCCCACAGGGGAACCCCGACCCTTCAGGTCTGGTATGGATTTTAAGAGGAACCCCGCACCACAATTAAAAAAAAAATGACGTGGGTTCCCCCAAAAATCCATACCAGACCCTTATCTGAGCATGCAACCTGGCAGGCCGCAGGAAAAGAGGGGGGATCGAGAGAGCGCCCACCCCTCCTGAACCGTACCAGGCCACATGCCCTCAACATTGGGAGGGTGCTTTGGGGTATCCCCCCAAAACACCTTGTCCCCATGTTGATGGGGACAAGGACCTCATCCCCACAACCCTTGCCCGGTGGTTGTGGGGGTCTGCGGGGGGCTTATCAGAATCTGGAAGCCCCTTTTAACAAGGGGACCCCCAGATCCTGGCCCTACCCCTGTGTGAAATGGTAAGGGGGTACAAAAGTACCCCTACCATTTCACAAAAAAACTGTCAAAAATGTTTTTTAAAAATGACGAGACAGTTTTTGACAATTCCTTTATTTAAATGCTTCTTCTTTCTTCTATCTTCTATCTTCTTTCTTCTATCTTCTATCTTCCTTCGGTTTCTTCCTCCATCTTCTTCTTTTTCTGGTTCTTGTGGTTCTTCTGGTTCTTCCTCCGGTGTTCTCGTCCGGCATCTTCATCCGCGGCGTCTTCTAAATGATGGCATGATGGGAGTCTCCCGCTGTGTGATGCTTCTTCTCTTCTGACGGTTCTTAAATAACGGGGGGGCCACCTGATGACCCCACCCCCCTCTGACGCACGGGGACTTGACGGGGACTTTCCTGTGGCATTCCCTGTGATGTCAGAAGGGGGCGGGGTTATGTAACGGGGAAATTCCGATGGAAAAAGTCTGATGGAGCCCACACACGGTCAGAATTTCCGACAACAAGCTCTGATCACACATTTTCTGTGGGAAAGTCCGACCGAGTGTACAGGGCATTAGAGCCTGGAGGGAGATCCCAGTCATAAACTTGAGGTCCTGGAGACTTCTCCCAGTTGCCAAGTACCGCAAGGTGGCTATGAGCCTTTGCTCTGGAGTGATGGAAAGCCTCATACATGTGTCCTGCTTCTTAATATAGGAGGACAACAATTCCAGGAGTTGGCGAAGGCAGGGGTCCGTCATCTGAAGATAATTCTGAAAATCATCTGGATTATTCTCCTAGAGCTCCCATAGCAATGGCATATGATGTAATTGGTCATGATTAAGCAACAAATTTTTGGTCCAAGAACTCGTCCTGTTCCTGGACTGGACTTGGGTCAAAGCAATAACTCCTAGCCCAATAATAACATGTTCTCTCCTCCGATTACGCAACATGGCTGGTTTACGAACAACCGTTCAGAAACTAACTGAAAAGCATGAACTGAAAAGCATGAATCAACACTTACCAAACTTCTACTAACATGAAATTAGCAGAAGGAGCCCAAAGGGTGGTGCTTGAGAAATGAACTTCCTCTTTATAGTCTTGTAGTATGTCTAGTATGTCACTACATTTATCGCCCGGCAATTTGTGTACCGTTAGTATGCAAGACAAGATCCTGGCACACGCCCTTAAGACAAAAATCAGAAGCTTGGTTGGCCAACAATCGTATCGTGTGTACGAGGCTTTAAAGTGTATGTAAACTTAAAATCTCTATTTCAATATATTTGGCATCATACCTTGTGTTGTGAACCTGCCATGTTCATTAATTCAGTTATTGGCAGGATCTCCAGGTAGGAGTTTGTAATAGTTTCATAAAACAAATAGCAATTTCAAAACTGCCAAACATACCAAGAACAGAGTTAGGGCTTACATATGTTGTACACCATAAGACTTTAAGTCTTGATTCCCAAAAAGCATACCAGCTCAGGAATTCTGAGTAAAGTGCTGGTTCCTGTAAATGCCCCATTGTACTGCTACTGCTACTCACCGTAAATGACTTCTGTACATTGGTAGTTAAAAATTAAGGTTCCTGTTACATTAGTGTTTAATGCAAATGTTCCTTTTATAGTGGTGGTCAGGGTAAATATCCACTTTACATTGACATTTATTGATATATAGCAGAAGCTGGCAAGAGTACTTTCATTCACTTTCTTTTCAGCTTTCAATGTCCAGTGACACATTACAGACTGGGTATGATTTTATTTGTGCATGTGCTTCAGGCATTATTATTATTATTATACAGGATTTATATAGCACCAACAGTTTACGCAGCGTCCCCACCAGGCACCTTTAAGTGGAGTTCCACTCCTAAAATTATTTTTGCACTATTCAACTGCATTAAAAACAATTAATAACATTTGGAAAAAATTTTTTTTTTTTTTACTCACCTTTTCATGACTGTTGCTAGGTAGTCCTTTGTAATCTGCCTCTTCCTCTCCCTGGTGCCTGACGTCATTTCCCTCGGAGTCCGTGCTCACTAGTGCTCCTGGGAGATGCTTGTCATAATTTTCCAGGAGTCAGTGGGCAGCGCAGAGGGCTTTGTTGCCATAACAATGGGGGCAGGCACTTCCGACGATGCTGCCCGTTGTGGTGGCAACGTCAGAAGTGTACAGCACTGCACCGTACATACAGCGCATGCGCGAGAACGGGCGGTGCATGCTGGTCGCTCAGCTGCACCAGAGCCTGGAAGATAGTGCTTGTGGGCTTCACATGCCCACAAGCATTATGGAAACTGCCAGCAATGCGCCGATTTAACACAGAAAAGTGACTACTATAATAATCTTTATAAAGAAAACATATTCATCCTAAAAAAAAATTGCAAGAGGGGGTGGAGAAAAGGAAGCGCCACCTGAGTTTAGTATTAATATAAAGATTTAATGACATATAAAAAATGAACACTTACAAGAAAGACATATTAAAAAGGCTCATCTGTGAGTAGGCAGTGTGTATCTTCCTCGAGTTCCAGTCCGGAAGTTGTATCAGCGTTGTAGGGCTGCAGATGGAAGCTTGTAGCTGGTATCTCTTCCTGTGGCCATCAGGGAGAAGCTGAGACTGGCGTGGAACGCACGGAGGAGATGCGTGGCGTCACGGGTCATCCAAGGACTTCCGAGTACACTCCACTTAGCCGACGCTGAGCCTTGTTGTCATACAGAGTCGGCATATAAATAGCACATCACTGAAACACTCTCCCTCCGGGCCTATTGAAGGGGCAGCAGCTCCGAGCGCATAGCCAAGCACATTCAGCCTTCAGAACCTTCCCTTGGTGTTAGCCCTCCCCCTGGAGTGTACCCGGAAGTCCTTGGATGACCCGTGATGTCACGCACCTCCTCCGTGCGTTCCACGCCAGTCTCAGCTTCTCCCTGATGGCCACAGGAAGAGATACCAGCTACAAGCTTCCATCTGCAGCCCTACAACGCTGATACAACTTCCGGACTGGAACTCGAGGAAGATACACACTTCCTTTTCTCCACCCCCTCTTGCAATACCACAGAGCCAGCTCTCTGAGGACAGCAACCACCTTTAGGACCAACCACCTCACTAGCCAGCCATTCATATCTTGAACGATCAGAGACTATATTAACCCCTGGACTGCCACTACTATGGCCATGGACTTTATGCCTGACTAACTTTATATACCCCCAGGATTGTATGCATCTTTTGTATATGCGCTTACAGTTATTATCACCTTTATTTGCTAAAAAAAAATTGTTAACAATGGGAACTCCGCTTTAAGCCCCGCCAACATGCTAGTCACAAACACAGTGTGTGCAGGCAGCATTTAGTACTACTGCCATTAATCTACTAATTCTTGTCAGTGTATTCCCCTGGCCACCCCTATGCGCGAATGTAAATGTAACCTAATACAGCTTTGTGCTTGGACTGGGGAGTGTGCATGATAGGCATTTTACCCCTATACTGGTGCTCCTACATAGTTATATACTGCATAATTCATGGCTCTGCAGCAGCTCCTGCATAGAGGTATTGTGTGGGAGTTGCTGGCCAGGGTGATCAAAGAGCAAACCCTGGTGCCTGGACCAACGATGCCGCTGACTATATCACAGAGCTTAGTTCCTAAATTCTGATGTTTTGCATTTAAACACAGTCCTCATTTTTCTCCATTTCTTGTTATCATTTTCTTTCACATATAGGTCATACAGCGACCTCCTATAACATCTTCACAATCTGTCACCTAAAATTATGAAAAGATTTTAAGAATGCTTTTTAAATTATAATTGTTCTGACCTTTGCTTACATTTCTGCATGGTGAGTTTTAATTCATGTAAAAAAAGTACATTTAAGCTAATATTTTACCATAATACTTTTATTTAATCATTAATGTTAATTAATAGTTGCGGTTAAGTATCTAGTCAAAATGTTTAGCATGAACAGACAGTCCTGTGGTAAAAAGGGGCTCTGTATAATTCAGTTACAAGGAAAATAGTTTTTTGCTTGCTATAATCATTTAGTACCATGCACAGATGAACTACAAAGTGTTATAAGTATTTGCATTGTTACTTATATTGAGTTATAATTACATTTTATTAAATAAGTCTGCGTTGCTGCTTTTATCACTCGGTAAGCATTTAATTGTAGTATTTGGTGAGGAGCTACAATGGGATGCCCATAGCACCTTTTTTTTTTTTTTTTTTTCCTTCAATCATTTTTATTGCACATATGCCAATAAGTTATAACAATGTAAGGCAAAAGCCAGGTCGACCCACACAGGGGCTATGTCTGGCAAAAAAGGAAGAGCATAGTTTCAATCATTCACATTATATTGTAAGGCAAAACATGGTATAGAGTGTATAGTTTATGTAGTCCTATTCTCGTGTTCCCACCCTTCCTCCATACAAAATCATATCTCTATTGCTAATTCATTCCTCCATTTCCCTTCATTTTGTTCCAACCCTCCCCTCCACCCCTCCCTGCCCCACCCCCCCTCCGTCACAGCAGACCTTTCATATTACCTTTGATGGTTCTTGCACCACCTATACAACTACCACGAGTTTCCCTCCTATCCAATGTTCTTATATGTCTGATTATGTTGTCATTAATTTTACAGGCCATCTTCCTGTTCCTCCTTCTTCTCCCCCCCCTGTGTACTTACACTCGCTTTCCTTCCCCTCGGGTATCTCAGTCTCGTTCTTCCACTCTACGTCACCCCCCCCCAGTCACTACATCTGAAGCCTCTCTACTATCAATTGATGTGGGGCCAAGTCCGCATCCCCCAGCCATGGGTGCCATATCTTGTTAAATTTACTCCGATCGCTTCTACGGGCGTAAGCCAGTCGTTCTCTGGGGAGAGACGAATTGACGTAGGCAATCCATTGCTTAGCTGTAGGGACAGTTGGAGCCATCCAGTACTTTGCAATAAGTTTCCTGGCGAGATACATCAGTCTAGATAACATGAAGTACTTTCCTCCCGGGTACATCTTTGCACTTATAGCTCCGAGCAGGTATACGGTCGGATTAAGGGGGATGGGGACCCGCGCCAACCTTGAAATATGTTGGGAAACCTCGTCCCAGTACCTATGCAGCTTTGGGCACCTCCAAATTAGATGAATAAAGTCCCCTCTGTGTACCTTGCACTTGGGGCACAGTGGGTAGTCTCCTCGACCCCATTTATGGAGCTGTACTGATGTCCTATAGGCCCTATGAAGAATGAGTAATTGTGACAGTCTTTGGGTTGCGGAGAGTGACACCACTGGAATAGCCTCGAGCGCCATTTCCCATTGTTTTTCATCTATTTCTCCTATGTCCTCTACCCATTTATTTCGGCACTTTAACAATGTATGGTCCTGGGCTGACCTCAGCAACTCCTTATATATTTTGGATATTAACCCTTTCCTTGTATCTGCTAAAAAGATCTCATTCAGAAGTGAAACTGCCGGTACTGTCTGGGAGTGTGTTATTTGTTGTGCCTGTATCGCATGGCGCAATTGAAGGTACTGGAAAAAGCCCCTCGGATTCAAATGGAATTCCCTACATAATTGTTCGTATGTCTTCAACGCCTCTCCCTCATATAATTGTGGGAAGAACTGAATCCCCTTTTCTTGCCATTGTGTGAACCCCTGTAGTCCCTGGATCTCAGAGTATCTGCTATTGTGCCAGATCGGCGTGAATGAAAGCACGCCTGTTATCTTTAGGATTTTCCGAACCTCACCCCATACCTTTTTAAAAAGCATACTTATTGGATGTACCCCCTTCAGACTTGGCAAGTCCATTTCCAGATGAGAGGCCGCTTCTAGTGTGGGTTCCATCATGGTCACCAATTGGTATGTAGGGTCCTCATTTCCCTTTCGACCCCATCCTGCCATTTGTTGAAATTGTGATGCCAGGAAATATAGCCTAGAGTTGGGTATTGCAAGCCCTCCTCTATCCTTTTCGTATTGCAATGTTTCTAAGCTAATTCTGGGTGTCTTTTTTTTCCATATCAATTCCCTCATTAGTGTGTCAATTTGCTTAAACCATTTTTTTGGTATCCATGTCGGAGAGTTGTGGAAGATATATAATTGCTGTGGGGCCCACACCATTTTTATTAGGTTTGCTCGTCCTATAACTGATAGGGGGAGCCTGCACCAGCTGTTGCTTTTTTGTTTCTGCCTAGAGAGCAGTGGTTCCAGGTTCAACCGGAGATACTCGGCCGGGTTCGGGGACACCATCACTCCCAAGTACTTAAAACTATCAACTATTGTTATTTGTTCCGTTCCCACTGGTAGTCGGTCCCTCTGCTGGTCTATAGGCATTAGCGTTGATTTTGACCAGTTAATGACAAAGCCTGAGAAACTGCCATATTCTCTCACTATCTCCATCACTGCCCGCAAGGATGAGGTCATGTCACCCAGATATATAAGTACATCGTCTGCATATAAAGATATTTTTTCTTCTCTCTGATGTCTACGGAACCCCACCACCTCCATTGAGTTCCGGATCTTTATAGCTAAAGGCTCTATTGCCAAGGCGAACAGTAATGGAGACAATGGGCAACCCTGTCTCGTCCCCCTGTGCAGTTCAAATGGAGGGGAAAGGTCACCATTAATACGTATTCTGGCTCTGGGTTTAAAGTAAAGTATCTCTACCCAAGCTACAAACCTACTTCCCAACCCGAATCTTTTCAGTGTTTCCATGAGGTAGGGCCACTCCACGCTATCAAATGCTTTTGAGGCGTCGAGAGATAGAATGGCCCTACTCCCTGGGTTGTCCACTGGCATCTGAAGGTTCATGTAGAGTCTCCTTATATTATCTGATGTAGATCGGGTAGGTATAAAGCCAGACTGATCGCGATGGACCAGCTAGCTAATCACTCGAGATAACCTTTTGGCCAGGACACATGCGAACAGTTTGACATCCGCATTTAGTAGCGAAATTGGGCGATATGAGTCTAATAGAAGATTATCTTTCCCGGGCTTTAAAATTACTGTTATTATTGCCTCACGCATGCTATCCGGTAGATAACCCAGTTCCTCAGCTTCCCTTATAGCCTGCAGTAATGATGGTAGGAGGTCCTCTCTATAGTGGGAGTATACCTCTGCCGGAATCCCGTCTGGGCCTGGTGATCTATGGTGACCTGTCCCCTCCAGTGCTTCTCTTAATTCCACTAATGTGATTGGGCAGTTCAACAGTTCCCTGTCCGCTTCCGATAATTGCGGGAGCGGACAGGTCTGCAAGAACTGCATCAACTCAGACGGGTTATATCTAGTTTTACTGGAGTACAAGTCCCCGTAGAACTGCTGAAAGCTGCTCAAAATGTCTGAACTACGGGTCTGCCTCTCCCCGGATTTAGCCCTCACAGCCAGGATAGTAGTAGGATCTCTTTGCTCTCTGGCTATAAGGGCTAGAAGACGGCCAGTGTTTTCCCCCTCTTCAAAGTAACTTTGTTGTTGAAAGTATCTTCTCTTCTCTGCTGCTGATAACCAAACCGAGCTATATATCGCTTGTACCTCTCTCCAGGATTCTTGATTAGATTTTGATGGATCTCTTATCAAAACCTGTTCCCTTTCTATCAGTTCTTCCCGTACCTTGTTTTCCCATTCCCTGGAGCGTGTTTTAATACCCGCAATTTCTTTAATAAGACATCCCCTCAAGAATGCCTTAAGTGTATCCCATATTACCATAGCGCTTGCAGACCCCCTATTAAATTGCAGGAACTCCCGTAGCGCCTCTCTTGTACTATCTATTTGGGGAAACAGAGATAACCAGTAGGGGTTCACCTTCCATAATGGTCGCCCCAGCTTTCCAGTGGTGCCTAACCGTACCCAAAGTGGGGAGTGGTCAGATAATAAGCGTGGCTCATACGCCGAGTCCTCCACTAACTGCAGGAGTGCCTCGTTCCCTAAACCCAGGTCAATACGGGAGAGGACATCATGTGTTGCAGAATAACATGAATAGCATCTATCCTCTTCGTGTCTCTCTCTCCATACGTCCCGGAGTCCTATTTCCATAAGCAGGGCTGCAAAAGCAGTCCTGCCGGTTGTCTGTTTCGTAGTTCTAGATGTCAAAGACATTCTATCCTGGGAGTTGTCCAAAATGTTATTGTAGTCACCCAGTGCTAGTACCGGGACATCCGGGTATGAGGCTATGAATTGTGATAGACACCCGAGTGACGCTGGTGAGAATGGTGGTGGAATGTATATTGATGCAATTATGCACGTTAGACCGTTAATTTTACATAGCAAGAAGACAAATTTTCCTTCCCTGTCCACCCTCTGTTCTATGCATTCAAAGGAGACATCCGAGGAGACCACTATACTGACTCCTCTTGAGTGTGAGGTGTACATGGAGTGGAACTGAGTCGGGTATCTCCTTGAGCGCAGTAGGTGGACCGAGTTGGAACACAAATGTGTTTCCTGTAAACAGATTATCTGGGGTTTCATTATATCAAAATATCTAAACATTGCCCTTCTCTTGTCGCTATCCCCCAACCCCCTCACATTCCATGTCATCAAGAGCAGGCCTTTCCTTTTCCCAGATTCCTTACTCATGTAGGGGATCATACCAATTCAAATAACTATAAAGCAGGAGACAACAACATGAGCAGGGAATAAGAATACAATTGTCCCTCAGAATTGTACCTGCCCCTTGGATCCCCTCAGTGAGTAATACATAACAGTCAGCATTCCTCCTAATCCCCTTACCATCCTTGGTGAAACATAGGAGGTATTTGTATATGATTTTGTATTTGTGGTGTTTTTCATTATTTGTTTGGATTGTGACTTTCCCACCCACCCCTCCCCATCCTCCCCCACCCCCCACCCCACTCCACCCCCCCTCCCACCCCTTTCCCTCCTGTCTCCCCCACCCCCTCTCCCACCCACCTCCTTCCTTCCCTCCCTGCCCAGCTGGGCCTACCCTAGGGGCTATGTTCCGGACCTCCCACTTACTCTCATTCCCCATACTACACTGGCATACCTTGCCAGTGCCAAACATTTACGATACCCCTTTGACCCAGGGGTCCCTATCCCACCCCCTCCCCCCTCCCTGACCATCTTAGTGCTATTCAAGTGTTCTAATTTATTATACTTATAAACAAAATCGTTTATCGTGGCAACTCAGTGTATTCTAGAAAGTGAATATCCAATTAATGCTAATTTATAATCCTATTCCTTCAACCTTATTAGTGCTGTTCATGTGTTTTTAATTTTTTGTGTTCGTATGAGAGATAATCTGTCGTGTCAATCCAGTGAGTTAAGTGAGTGTATACTAACCTTTACTACTTTATGGTCTATCCCTGTGCCTCTTTCTCAACTCTACCTGCAACACATCATTTACTTAATTCTTTAGTGTGTTACTCATTGTTTCACCCTCCCCTCTTCTCTCCCCCCTCCCTAGTACCACAGAGGGACAAACAAAAAAAAAAAAAAAAAAAGGGGGGAAGGAAAAAAGAGGGACCCAAGGAAACAAGAAAACAAAACAACCCCCCCTCCATGATCTAATCAATCTCTAGTCTCTCCTCTCCTTCATTCCGTGTTGTTCTCTCTGCATTCTCCAGCCAATCTTCCACTTTGCGGGGGGAATCAAAGAAGAATGTCCCATTCCTGGTGGTTATTCTCATGCGGGCAGGGTACAGTAGAGCATAATCCATCTTTTTTTGCTGAAGCACACGTTTAGTTGGCATGTATGCCGCCCTGAGCTTTTGCAGGTCTGGGGAGAAGTCTTGATATAGTGAAATTCGCGCTCCCCTATACAAGATTTCTCTCATTTCTCTCGCTTTCCGAAGCAACGACACCTTATCTCTGAAATTGAACATTTTCATAATTATAGGTCTTGGGTACTCCTTGCCCTGCCGGGGTTTGGAGGGGATTCGATGGGCGCGTTCAATGCCAAAGAAAAGAGAAAAAGATGTAGCCCCAAATGTCTCCTTGATCCATCCCTCCAGAAATTCAATAGGATCAGGTCCCTCGCTCCGTTCAGGCATGCCTATTACTCTTATGTTGTTTCTTCGATTTCTATTTTCTAGTTCGTCTATTTTGGCGGATTGATTTTCTATGCGTTTCTTCATATCAGTCATATCTTGTCTAAGCGGAGATAGTATGTCTTCCACCAAGCTTAATCTTTCCTCTAGGGCTGTTGTTCTTCCCTCCATTTCTTTCAATCTACCACCCAACGCTGTCAGTTCTTCTCTTATGCTTTTTAGCTGAACGTCCAGACCAGAAATTGATTCCTTACAAGCAGTAATCGCATACAGGAGGTCCCTCATTGATGGCTCTTCCGCTCCTCCACTTTGGCTACTCTCCATCCCGGGCTCAGCTGTGTTGGGTAGCCTTTTAGGGTCTGTGTCACCGCTTATAGGGGCAAGTTTTCCTGCTCCGTGATCTTTTGAGGGCGGAACTGCGAGTGGACTTGTTGCGGCCGATATTGGCCCGCTGCTTTGGCTTTGACTTTTCCTACTCGCCTGGGTACTCGCTTGAGTTAGCTGTTGGGATTTTACTGGTGATAGGGATGTCCTGGAAAAACGCTCTAATTTTGTTGCTGCCGCTACTGCAGCTGCTGCTGCGACTTTCGCTTGGTTTGTCTGGTTTCTGGCAGAGCGTGTAACCTGGCCTCCTGCTTGATGCGATTGATTTTGTAACTGGTGCTGGTTTAATTTTTCCTCTGCTGCCCGCTTCCCAGCCATGCTATTATGCCATGGGGGAGGGGGAGAGAAAAAAGAAAAAAAAAGGGGGGGGGGAGGTAGAAGAAAAAAAAAAAAATTTCCTTTCCTTTTAGCAAATTGAGATATAAAATTGTTACAGTCCCGGACTACTAGTTTTGCATGGAGAAAAAAAGAAAAGAGGTATCACAAAGATAACCCTCCGTATAACTCTGCCAGCGCCGGATCAATAACTCTTGGGACAGTGAACAAGTACTTGAGCAACGCCGTTTCACTTACAGCTGGTGTTTATAATAAGCAGCTTACAACACACAGTTCCACTGGTTCTATTATTGTTTTAAAAAACAAAAAGGTGAAACCTCATACGCCAGTACCCCGTCCGTCTCCCACTTCGGACTGGGGTTGCTATTTTCCTCTATTATGTCACTTCAATAGGATAAATAAGCTCAAAAGATAATAAGGCAGCATGTTTCTATTTAACCCAGGTTTCACATTACAGACTCAATTAGGTTTCTTCAAGAACCAATCAATCAAAGGCCAACTCACAGGCCAACTCTTTAACCAGGAACCAGGGAAAAAAGTCATCCGCCACAAACAAAGTATATAAAAAAAGTAGGAATGTTTTCACCTATGTCTGGGGTCTTCTTAGCAACTCTCCAGATTCACAGCGTTGCGATGTTAATTCTGATGGCTTACTTCGTTCACTGCCCCGCTGCTGCTACTGTGTTCGGCTAGAATTGATTGCTGCTGATAGCCCGGGGGGGGCCTCTCACGCCACCCCTATGGCTCCGTCTTCCTGGCTCTCCACCGCCACACTCACTGACGCCGCCACTGCTGGTGCTGCTATAGCCGCCACCGGAGCATCCCCTCACCCGGCCGCTGGCACGCCACAGGGGTCTCTCACACCCCACCTCAGCTCCGTCCACCGCGACTGCACCGGGGTCCGATCTGCTCAGTAGTGCTATAGTTAGCCGGACACCGCTGCTTACACTGCCGCTTGAGCTGTTGCACACACCGGTAGTCTCCTCAGCCCGTAGCTTAGCTGGTCAGAGCGGGGGGAGAGGAGATCTCACGCACCCTCTCACTCCCACATCCGGTCACGCCCCCCCCGCCCATAGCACCTTTGCTTTGATATTTAATTTGCTCTTATAAAATCATGTCAGGTGTAGTGGGGAATTGATGTTCTCTCTAGATGCCATGTTAAAGAGTAATAGCAATGGTATCTGAACAAGTAGGAAAAGACTAGGCTTTATGGAACTATAAGTTCTTTCTCTGAATTGTTCCTAGAATTAGTTCCTGAGTAATTTGACATTCCTGTGCTGGTATCAATAACTTCTGGCTGTCCAAGGTGAGGGTAGTTTGAGGATGTGAGGCTGGTGATATTTATCATGTAAGGTATACGAGCCACATCTTACAGGTCAGTTGGTTGTTGCCTGAGAAAAGAAGAGCAGTTATGACTAGTTCTAATCACAATTCAGTAGTCATGGGACCACTTGGGACAGTCTTCTGTGAAAAAGAAAATACGATTTACTTCACATATGAACTTTGAACCCTATTATACAGTATATCCATCTTAATATAAAGGTGTCTTCTAACTTCCTGGATTTTGGCTTCTTGTGCTGGTAGCGATTCCCTTGCATTGTTCTATCCAGCAGACTTCCTGTTTTTTTTTGTTTTTTTTAATTTGTAAGAAGGCATTCCATGTTGTTTTTTGAACAGGGCTGTGGGTTTGTGTCTATCATACATACACTATATTACCAAAAGTATTGGGACACCTGCCTTTACACACACATGAACTTTAATGGCATCCCAGTCTTAGTCCGTAGGGTTCAATGTAGAGTTGGCCCACCCTTTGCAGCTATAACAGCTTCAACTAATCTGGGAAGGCTGTCCACTAGGGATGAGCCGAACACCCCCCCCGGTTAGGTTCGCACCAGAACCTGAGAACGGACTGAAAATTTGCACGAACGTTAGAACCCCATTGAAATCTATGGGACTCGAACGTTCAAAATCAAAAGTGCTCATTTTAAATGCTAATTTGCATAGTATTGTCTTAAAAAGGGTTTGGGGACCCGGGTCCTGCCCCAGAGGACGTGTATTAATGCAAAAAAAGTTTTTTTCGGGAGTAGTGATTTTAATGATGCTTAAAGTGAAAAAAAAGTGAAATATTCCTTTAAATATCATACCTGGGGGGGTGTCTATAGTATGCCTGTAAAGCTTGCAGCTTTAATGTAATGTTGGGTCCTGACAATATGGATGAAAATCAGTGAGACAAACGGCATGGGTACCCCCCCTTGTCCATTACCAGGCCCTTTGGGTCTTGTATGGATATTAAGGGGAACCCCGCACCCAAATTAAAAAAAGGAAAGGCGTGGGGCCCCCAGGCCCTATATACTCTGAACAGCAGTATACAGGCGGTGCAAAGAAGACAGGGACTGTAGGTTTGTTGTTAAGTAGAATGTGTTTGTAATTTTGAACTGGTACATTTTTAAAGTGTAGCTCCAGCCAAAAAATCTATTTTTAAGCTTTTTGGAAAACATAGGGAAGGGTTATCACCCCTGTGACATTTGTTTTGCTATCTGTGCTCCTCTTCAGAAGATTTCACCTCACTTTCTGTCCCAATGACAAATGTTTTTAGAAAATGTGGGGTTTTTAGGGAAACAAGGATTGGTGATAAAGCATCAGTGGAAAGGAGAAACATTTTTCCCATATTAACTTTTACAGGAAAGAATTTCCCTTCCTAGGGGTAGATTTCATCTGTTGTCGTCCTTCCGTTTGCAAGTAGGAGTCGTTTGTAAGTTGGGTCTTTGAAAGTAGGGGCCTGCACTATATACTCTGCAGAAACTGTGGCCTTAGGAGTTGGTACTGCCACAACACTAAGCCCTCACATGGCCCTGCTGTGAAATATTAGATCAAGGATTGTAATTACATGCACCTGTTGAACAGGGACAGAAAAATTTGGCCTTTGGTGGTGGTGGTGGTGCTGGTGCCACAACACTGTAATGCCCCATACACACGGTCGGATTTTCAGATGGAAAATGTCCGATCGGAGCGTGTTGTCTGAAATTCCAACCGTGTGTGGGCTCCATCGGACATTTTCCATCGGATTTTCCGACACACAAAGTTTGAGAACAGGATATAAAATTACGATCGTGTGTACACAAATCCGACGCACAAAGTGCCATGCATGCTCAGAATAAATAAAGAGAAGCTATTGGCCGCTGCCCCGTTTATAGTCCCGATGTACGTGTTTTACGTCACTGCGTTTAGAAGGATCGGATTTTCCGACAACTTTGTGTGACCGTGTGTATGCAAGACAAGTTTGAGCCAACATCCGTCGGAAAAAATCAATGGATTTTGTTGTCGGAATGTCCGAACAAAGTCCGACCGTGTGTACGGGGCATAAGTCTTCACAGTTACTCTTGGTGGGCGCTGGAACGGGCCCTGCTGTGAAATATTAGATCAAGAATTGTAATTACATGTCCCTGTTGAACAGGAACAGAAAAATTGGGCCTTAGGCACTGGTGCCACAACACTGCAACCCCTCACAGATACTCTAGTTGGAGCGCAGGAACGAGCCCTGCTGCAAAGAATTGCATCAAAAATTGTAATTACACGCCCCTGTTGAACAGGGGCTGAAAAATTGGACCTTAGGCACTGGTGCTGGTGCCACAACACTGCAACCCCTCACAGATACTCTAGATGGAGCTCAGGAACGAGCCCTGCTGCAAAGAATTGCATCAAAAATTGTAATTACACGCCCCTGTTAAACAAGGGCTGAAAAATTGGGCCTTAGGCACTGGCGGCGGTGCCCAGAAACAAAAATATTCTTACAAGCTATCAGCATGATCATTGAGGAAGAGGATAGTCACTCAGCATAACAGGATAGTCACTCAGCATCAGCATAGGCAGTCTTGAAGGGATCTGACATTTAAAAAAAATTTATTCGGTTACATCAGCATCAGGTGCTTGGTATCTGGTGGTGATCCAAGACTGATTCATTTTTATGAAGGTCAGTCGGTGGACAGGCGCACCCTGTGATCGGTTACAAAGCCTCCAGCAGCACTGAATGTGCGTTCCGAAAGAACGCTGGATGCAGGACAGGCCAGTAGCTCAATTGCATACTGTGCAAGCTCTGGCCAGTGATCCATCCTCAAGACCCAGTAACCCAGAGAATTTTCGGTGGGAAAGGTGTCCAAGTCAGATCTTTCCCCTAGGTATTCCTGCACCATGTAAAACAGATGCTGGCGATGGTTGCTGGAACCGATCATACCTTGGGGCTGCGGATTAAAAAAATTGTCTGAATGCATTGGTCAGATGGCCACCTTCTTCACTGCTCCTTCTTTGACTGAACGAAGCCTCGGCAACACGTTGTCCAGGAACAGGAGTTTGTAACCTCCCAGTCTCTGGGAACACGTTGCACAGACCTTTCTGCAAGGCCTCCAGAAGATGTTTCATTCTCTGCTCCCTCTGCGACGACAAGATAAGGTCTTCAACCTTACTCTTGTAACGTGGATTGCCAGCCAGTAACGATCCCTCTCCTTGATACCACAAATACGAGGATCCTTCCGCAGGCTTTGCAGGATCAGGGAGGCCATGCAGCGTAGGTTTGCTGAGGCATTCGGTCTGGAGTCCCCTGGGTCACTAAGGATGAAATGATCCGCACCCACCTCCTCCCTGCCATGTACAAGTCCATGGGTTTCTTGGGACTGTAAATGATCCCTTAAAGACTGCTGCTGATGCTGAGTGCCAGGCTCCTCCTCCATGCTGACACAATCCTCCTCCTCCTCATCCTCTTCCTGTGTGATCGGCGGGCACGCAGCAACACTGTCTGGATAAAGGGGGCCTTGAGAGCGAAGGAAGTCCTCCTCTTCCTGCCTCTGTTCTGCCTCAAGTGTCCTGTCTATTATTCCATGCAGCGTGTGCTCCAACAGGTGGACAAGGGGGACAGTGTCACTGATGCATGCACTTTCACTGCTCACCATCCTCGTGGCTTCCTCAAATGGTGACAGGACAGTCCATGCATCCCTGATCATGGCCCATTGGCATAGGGAATAAAAACAAGCTCCCCTGACCCTGTCCTGGTGCCATAGTCACACAGGTACTCATTGATGGCCCTCTGCTGCGTGTGCAGCAGCTGCAGCATGGCCAACATTGAGTTCCACCTAGTGGGCAGGTCACAGATTAGGCGGTTCTTGGGTAGGTTAAATTCCTTTTGGAGGTCTGCCAGCCGAGCACTGGCATTATATGACCGGCGGAAATGCACACAGACTTTCCTGCCCTGCCTCAGGACATCCTGTTAGCCCGGGTACCTGCCCAAGAACCGCTGCACCACCAAGTTAAGGACGTGAGCCAAACAGAGCATATGGGTCAGTTGTCCCTGTCAGAGGGCGGAGAGGAGGTTGGTGCCATTGTCGCAAACCACCATTCCTGGCTTAAGTTGGCATGGCGTCAACCACCTCTGAACCTGCCCCTGCAGAGCTGACAGAATCTCTGCCCCAGTGTGGCTTCTGTCCCCCAAGAACACCAGCTCAAGCACCGCATGGCATCTTTTGGCCTGCGTACTTGCGTAGCTCCTTGAACGCCTACGGAGCACCACTGGTTCCGAGGACAAAGCACAGGAAGAGGCCATGGAGGAAGAAGAAGAGGAGGGGGTGGAGGAGAGAGGTGTGTCAGAATCACCAGTAGTGGCATTTTGGAGGCGTGGTGGTGGAACAACCTCCAACACTACTGCACCTTCTCCTGCATCCTTCCCAGCTGCCAGCAGAGTCACCCAATGCGCTGTGAAACTTAGGTAACGTCCCTGTCCATGCCTGCTGGACCATGGGTCAGCAGTAATATGCACCTTACCACTGACCGCCCTTTCCAGCGAGGCCAAGATATTGCCTTCCACATGCCAGTAGAGAGCTGGAATCGCCTTCCGTGAGAAAAAGTGGTGTTCCGGAATCTGCCACTGAGGAAGCACACATTCCACAAACTCACGGAAGGGGGCAGAGTCTACCAACTGAAAAGGTAGCAGTTGAAGTGCTAGCAATTTTGCCAAGCTAGCTTTCAACCGCTGGGCACGTGGATGGCTGGAAGCAAACTTCTTTCGGCGGTGCAGCAGCTGGGGCAGGGAAATTTGCCTGGTACAATCTGACATTGGTGTACCGATAGCAGATTGCCCGCAAGTACTTGGCTGTGACACACCTTCATTCCTCTCAGTGCAGGTCTCAGAGAGGACTGAAGGTATAGTGGGGTTGGAGATCCCAGCTGATGAGAAGCAAGGAGAGGTCCTCTTTGTTCTTTGGTGTGGATCTTTTAGGTACGCTTGCCAACGAACTGCATGGCAGGTCAACATATGTCTGGTCAAGCATGAGGTGCCCAAGCGGGAGATGTTTTGGCCACACAAGATACGCTTGAGACATATGTTGCAAATAGCAGTGGTAGGATCTGATACACTCATCTCAAAAAAGGCCCACACCAAAGAACTTTTGGAATAACGTGCAGAGACAGCAGCGCCCTGTACATGTGGAGCTCTGCGGTGTGATGCAGTCAGTGTGATTGGTGATGTGCCTCCTCCTCCTCCTCTCTCCTATCAGGCACCCACGTGGAGTCAGTGACCTCATCATCCCCTCCCTCCTCATCACTGGAGCAAACCTGTCAGTATGCTGCAGCAAGGGGAACATGACTGCCAGATTGCTGTCCTTCTTGGGCACCCCCTCTGTCTCCATCATCGGAGCCTTCAAAACGCTGGGCATCCTCCCGGAGCATGTACCCAACACTGTGGTCAAACAGTTCGGGGGACTCCTCAGGAGGACATAGTGGGGCTAGGGAAGGAGTCACTGATGCCATAGAGCCGAGGGAAGAGGCCGCGTTGGCAGCCGCTTTGCCAGACAAAGTACCCTGAGCCTGGGTGAGATAGGATAAGGAGGATGAGGACGGCTTGGTCATCCACTCGACCAAGTCTTCCGCATGTTGTGGGTCAACATGGCCAGCTGCTGGAAAAAAGGCCAAGCGTGTCCCATGGCCACGTGCTGATGAGGATGCACCGTGTCCACAACCAGCACTGTTGCCTCTAGACACAGAGCCTGCTTGCCCTCTTTTATTGGCTTGTGACTGTCTGCCTCTCCTTGTTGGCCTTCCAGACATACTATTTGCCTGCAGTGAGATGTAGCTGCACAAAACTGGGATGTATATATATACCAATTATACTGCAGCTAACAGAATCAACTGCCTGCCTGTAGTATTATTAGTATGAGAACACCTGCACTTGTCTTCAGGTAGCTATACTGTAGGTGCACTGGAAATACGTCAAGAGCCTACACAAGCACCTGCCTTCAGGTAGTTATACTGTAGGGGGCAACTGTGCAGGGTACACAGTACACTAACTGGAAATACGTCAAGAGCCTACACAAGCACCTGGCATCAGGTAGCTATACTGTAGGTGCAACTGTGCAGGGTACACAGTACAGTAACTGGAAATATGTCAAGAGCCTACATAAGCACCTGGCTTCAGGTAGTTATACTGTAGGTGCAACTGTGCAGGGTACACAGTACAGTAACTGGAAATACGTCAAGAGCCTACTCAAGCACCTGGCTTCAGGTAATTATACTGTAGGTGCAACTGTGCAGGGTACACAGTACAGTAACTGGAAATGCATCAAGAGCCTACACAAGCGCCTGGCTTCAGGTAGCTATACTGTAGGTGCAACTGTGCAGGGTACACAGTACAGTAACTGGAAATATGTCAAGAGCCTACACAAGCACCTGGCTTCAGGTAGTTATACTGTAGGTGCAACTGTGCAGGGTACACAGTACAGTAATTGGAAATACATCAAGAGCCTACACAAGCACCTGGCTTCAGGTAATTATACTGTAGGTGCAACTGTGCAGGGTACACAGTACAGTAACTGGAAATGCGTCAAGAGCCTACACAAGCACCTGGCTTCAGGTAGTTATACTGTAGGTGCAACTGTGCAGGGTACACAGTACAGTAACTGGAAATACGTCAAGAGCCTACACAAGCACCTGGCTTCAGGTAGCTATACTGTAGGTGCAACTGTACAGGGTACACAGTACAGTAACTGGAAATACGTCAAGAGCCTACACAAGCACCTGGCTTCAGGTAGTTATACTGTAGGTGCAACTGTGCAGGGTACACAGTACAGTAACTGGAAATACGTCAAGAGCCTACACAAGCACCTAGCTTCAGGTAGTTATACTGTAGGTGCAACTGTGCAGGGTACACATTACAGTAACTGGAAATACGTCAAGAGCCTACACAAGCACCTGGCTTCAGGTAGTTATACTGTAGGTGCAACTGTGCAGGGTACACAGCACAGTAGCTGGAAAAACGTCAAGAGCCTACACAAGCACCTGGCTTCAGGTAGTTATACTGTAGGTGCAACTGTGCAGGGTACACAGTACAGTAACTGGAAATACGTCAAGAGCCTACACAAGCACCTAGCTTCAGGTAGTTATACTGTAGGTGCAACTGTGCAGGGTACACAGTACAGTAACTGGAAATACGTCAAGAGCCTACTCAAGCACCTGGCTTCAGGTAATTATACTGTAGGTGCAACTGTGCAGGGTACACAGTACAGTAACTGGAAATGCATCAAGAGCCTACACAAGCGCCTGGCTTCAGGTAGCTATACTGTAGGTGCAACTGTGCAGGGTACACAGTACAGTAACTGGAAATATGTCAAGAGCCTACACAAGCACCTGGCTTCAGGTAGTTATACTGTAGGTGCAACTGTGCAGGGTACACAGTACAGTAATTGGAAATACATCAAGAGCCTACACAAGCACCTGGCTTCAGGTAATTATACTGTAGGTGCAACTGTGCAGGGTACACAGTACAGTAACTGGAAATGCGTCAAGAGCCTACACAAGCACCTGGCTTCAGGTAGTTATACTGTAGGTGCAACTGTGCAGGGTACACAGTACAGTAACTGGAAATACGTCAAGAGCCTACACAAGCACCTGGCTTCAGGTAGCTATACTGTAGGTGCAACTGTACAGGGTACACAGTACAGTAACTGGAAATACGTCAAGAGCCTACACAAGCACCTGGCTTCAGGTAGTTATACTGTAGGTGCAACTGTGCAGGGTACACAGTACAGTAACTGGAAATACGTCAAGAGCCTACACAAGCACCTAGCTTCAGGTAGTTATACTGTAGGTGCAACTGTGCAGGGTACACATTACAGTAACTGGAAATACGTCAAGAGCCTACACAAGCACCTGGCTTCAGGTAGTTATACTGTAGGTGCAACTGTGCAGGGTACACAGCACAGTAGCTGGAAAAACGTCAAGAGCCTACACAAGCACCTGGCTTCAGGTAGTTATACTGTAGGTGCAACTGTGCAGGGTACACAGTACAGTAACTGAAAATACTGTAAAAACACCTGCCTGCCTGCCTGTCAGTATATTAGGAAGAAAAGAACAGGATCTAGCTAAACTGAATACAGTATATATATATATATATATATATATATATATATATATATATATATAACACCAGGGATGCATATATATACACAATACACTGCAAGTGCAGCTAACTGACTCGACCTGCCTACTCTATCTAACTTAAATCAAATAACACTGTCTCTCTGTCTATCTATCTCTCTTCACCGCAACACACTACACAGGAGCCGATGTGCAGGCGGCCTTATATAGTGTGAGGCATGTACAAAACACCCTGAGCCATAATTGGCCAAAGCCTCCCTGGCTTTGGCCAATTACGGCTCTCTGTACACACGGCGCTGTGATTGGCCATGCATGTGGGTCATAGTGCATGCTTGGCCAATCATCAGCCAGCAATGCACTGCGATGCCACAGTGAATGATGGGCCGTGACGCGCCACTCGAATTTGGTGCAAACGGCCCATAACGTTCGTAATTCGGCGAACGACCGAACACACAATGTTCGAGTCGAGCATGCGTTGATTTGTACACGAAGCTCATCCCTACTGTCCACAAGGTTTAGGAGTGTGTCTATGTGAATGTTTGACCATTCTTTCAGAATTGCATATGTGAGGTCAGTCACTGATGTGGACAAGAAGGCCTGGCTCGCAGTCTCCGCTCGAATTCATCCCAAAGGTGTTCTATTGGGTTGAGGTCAGGACTCTATGCAGGTCAATCAAGTTCCCCCACTTCAAATTCGCTCATCCATCTCTTTATGGACCTTGTTTATGCACTGGTGCACAGTCGTGTTGGAACAGGAAGGGGCCATCCCAAAACTGTTCCCACAAAGTTGGGAGCATGAAATTGTCCAAAATGTCTTGGTATGCTGACACTTAAGAGTTCCCTTCACTGGAACTAAGGGGCCAAGCCCAAACCCTGAATAATAACTCCACATTATAACCACCCTCTACCAAATGATTTGGACCAGTGCACAAAGCAAGGTCCATAAATACATGGATGAGCAAGTTTGGGGTGGAGGAACTTAACTGGCCTGCACAGAGTCCTGACCTCATCCCGATAGAACTCCTTTGAGATGAATTAGAGCAGAGACTGCGAGCCAGGCCTTCCCATCCACATCAGTGCCTGATCTCACAAATGAGCTTGTGGAAGAATGGTCAAACATTTCCATAGACAGACTTCTAAACCTTGTGGACAGCCTTTCCAGAAGAGTTGAAGCTGTTATAGCTGCAAAGAGTGGGCCAACCCAATATTGAACCCTACTGACTAAGACTGGGGTGCCATTAAAGTGCATGTGCGTGTAAGGTCAGGCGTCCCAATAATTTTGATAATATAGTGTAAGTTAAAGCTGAACTATAAGCACACAAATACTAATTCAGATATATTATTTAATAGACACTAGGCATTATCTTACAAAGAAGAAATTACATCATCACTGGGCTGCACATGGCCATGGCAGAGATCAGAGATGTGGATGGGAAGCAAAACTACTGGCATCAGAAAACTTCAGGGGCAGCTACAAGACTAGTCACCCTGCAGAAACAGATAGAACAGCAGTGATCACTGATCAGTCTTTATTTTAGCAAAAGATATGATCTGCCGGAGAGAACCAACCCCCACGAAGTGGAGTGGTGTGGGCGGGGCTGGGATCTCCTCAGCTGAGCGTTGTGCCTCATCTTCAGTAAATTACTACACTATAAGATCATATTTTTTGCTTGGGCTGGGTGATTTCTCACAAGTGTATGCTGATTGCTGCCCCCAGAGGAGGAAAGGAGGTATAGTGGACAATATTTAAAGTTTTCCTGCAACACTTCTCATGCTAATGTGCTGCTTATAATTTGGTGGCATTTATTTCTGGTGAGTTTGCACTTCTGCTAGATGGTAAAGAGACACTGTTATACTATATCCAAGTGGAAACATATCATATCAGGTGGAGGAAGTCGTTTAGGTGAAAGCACGTACTGGGATTGTTTTCTATCTATAGATGTGGATTGCATTGATATAATATTATTTTATTTTATTTATTGTTAGTGAAACTTGCTCAAAGCCTGAAGTTTGTGAACTCTGTAGTAAACCTCATTAACGTATATAAAGGAGGGGTGAACCTTGTTATTCAATTTTGCCTATTTATAGGGCTAACAAGCAAGCTATTGTCAACAAAGCATGGAAAGCTGGTCACATGCATGGGGGCATGTACCAATAAAAAAAAAAACTACAAAAAAATAGTATCTATCCCTACATAGAATTGTCAGATCTCCCTAACTTATATAACACAAACCGACAATATGGCTTCTGTGAGCTGAACCATTTATAGAAAGGGGAGCAAGTTATCCATTCCTTTAAATTATTGATGCTTGTGACTTAGCTCATCAGGAAAAAGGCTATGAACTACATTATAGGTTGTTTGTTATTTCTGATGGTGAAATTGATAACTTTTCAGCCAAAGGTTTGTGATTCTTCATGAATCCCAGGGATCCACCACAAACCCATTGAACCCCAAACCTGGACCCTAGTTGTCACTCTAGGAGCAAAAGTTCCAATGGAGACTGATACACCAGGTTTCATCAGGTTTAAAGAAAAGCAAAAGAAGCCTGAAATGAAAAATGAGGAGATCCAAATAGATAAGAAGAGATAAGCTACCAACTGATGATTTTTTAAATGTCTACAGATATTTTTAAACAATTCCAGGGCCAAATCTTTGTCCAGTTCTGTCTCTTAAAAGCCTCTGTGTAATAAGGTGAACAATTTACAAATAATGATTCCTTGCGGTTCTTATACCAAACTGCTGAAAGCTGATATCTGATTGCTTGTTGTCTGAAAGTTAAATTCTAATTGATTGTGCATTATTTTTTTCCCACTGTGCTATTTCAGTAAATAAATATCCACATTTTACATGATGCAATTTATAAATGACTTTTGAATACAATATCTATAATGCACATCTCAGTTTATTTTGCTAGTTATTTAGGAATAATTTAATCAGTATCCTGTTCACAACTACACTACACACAACTTTCCAGCTGTGACCTTATGAAATATATATTCTTGCAACATGCCTTGTAACTGTCATGTCTCGGTTTATTACCCACTCTGACATAAAACATTATGAAGAGGAAATAAAAAGAATTCACAATCAGCTACTATTAAATTATGAAAATATTGGACATGAAGGTCCAGATGTATATTATAAACACAATGATAAATGAGCCTAATTTTAGAACAAGGTTGTTCTAAAGTCATTCTTGAAATTGCTGGTGACAGTTTTTGGACGTGTTGTTTTAACTCCTCAAGTGAACTTTAAACAAATTACAGTGCTAGTATCCCCACAATGGAACAAAGTCTTGACACAACAGATTTAGAATACATAGCAGATGTTCATTGTCCTATAACAGCATCATGAGAGTTATGGTAAGTGTAAAATTATGTCCACAAGGCCAGAATTACATTTCTTATTGACAATAGACAAAATCCAATTGAGTTTCCTATAAAAAAGTATAATCAACGTAGTGACAAGTAACAAAAAAGTGGCACCTTTTAAAAGGTCCAGGACAAATCAATCACATATTGTTCTAATTAAAAACGGTGTATAATTTTATTATGTCCCATGCATTTCCTGCCTGGTCATCTGTATTTTGAAACGTTTATTATAATATCTGAAAGCAGTAAATTAAAGCTGATCAGTGCAGCTGTGTATTCATAAAAATAAAATATTCATTCAAAAAATGCAGTTAGTATACTTTAAGTACCTGAACTGTAAGGTAAGTACCTTCATATCAGCCTTTTGTAGTCCCCTATAGAGAAGCACATACAGTATAATGGAAGATCATTTGAAGTCAAGCAGGCTCTTCTGTAATACTAATGTGCTGACAAAGAACTGTTTTCTTTCACTGCTTGAACCTTGAAAACACTTTGCTAGTAGTTATACAGAGCAATCAAGGATATTGTCACTTGAAAAAAAAAAAAACCTTCTAATAAAACTGTTCAGTACTGTTGAGTACAGCACTGCCTTTCAAAACGAAGGTATTCTGATGAGATTCCTTTCAAATAAATGTACTCAAAGCCCATGCCCAGGTTGAGTAAAAATACAAAAAGGCAGCTCCAACCACAGTACTTACCTAAACTCCTCTTCTCCATTTATCTGCCACCCAACATCTTTTAATCCTCACCCAGAGATCCTAGGGTGTCAAAGATGACCCCCCCCCCCTTCTTGGACACACAGGAAAATGCTGTAAAGAGCAGCACTGTCAGGATCATTTAGTGCTCCTGATCCTAATTCCAGCATCCGGGTGCTGGCTGTTGCATTCTCCCTGACAGTGTTCACCTGCAAGGTGATTGATCTGGTCAGTCACCTGATATAAGCAAAGAGAACACTCAGTCCCTTGCTTGTAATAGAGACCAAGTTGCCTGCATTGTTCCTGATCAAGCCTCCCATTTGTCTGCCCTGCTTTGCTGTTGGATTTCCCTGTGTATGACCTGGATTGCATATTGGACTATTCCCTGAACTCAGCCTGCCTTTAACTTGGACTGTCATTGGATCGGATATTGGACTATTCCCTGAACTCAGCCTGCCTTTTACCTGGACTGTCATAGAACCACGCTATCTGTCTGCTAAACTGCAAGTAGTCTGTTGTTTGCTCTGTTTGTGTACAATAGCATTGTATATAAGTCCTGGGGGCAACCAAGTACCAGTAGGCCTGCTTGCCTTAAGGGAAAGGGGGATGCTATAGGTGAAGCACACAGTAGCTAGCTATAGTGTCTGACCGCCTGCATTGGGGTAGACGTGACTAGGGATGAGCCGAACACCCCACTGTTCGGTTCGCACCAGAACACGCAAAAAAAAAAAAAATTTGTTCGAACACGTGAACACTGTTAAAGTCTATGGGACACGAACATGAATAATCAAAAGTGCTAATTTTAAAGGCCTTTATGCAAGTTATTGTCATAAAAAGTGTTTGGGGACCTGGGTCCTGCCCCAGGGGACATGGATCAATGCAAAAAAAAGTTTTAAAAATGGACGTTTTTTCAGTGATTTTAATAATGCTTAAAGTCAAACAATAAAAGTGTAATATCCCTTTAAATTTTGTAGCTGGGGGGTGTCTATAGTATACCTGTAAAGGGGCGCATGTTTCCCGTGTTTAGAACAGTCTGACAGCAAAATGACATTTCGAAGGAAAAAAAACACTTAAAACTACTCGCGGCTATTGCATTGCCAACAATACACATAGAAGTTCATTGATAAAAACGGCACCCCCGAACCAAAATTAAAAAAAAAAAATGACGTGGGGTTCCCCCTAAATTCCATACCAGACCCTTCAGGTCTGGTATGGATTTTAAGGGAAACCCCGCACCAAAAAAAAAAAAAAAAACGGCGTGGGGTCCCCCCAAAAATCCATACCAGACCCTTATCCGAGCACGCAACCTGGCAGGCCGCAGGGAAAGAGGGGGGACGTGAGTGCGGCCCCCCCTCCTGAACCATACCAGGCCACATGCCCTCAACATTGGGAGGGTGCTTTGGGGTAGCCCCCAAAACACCTTGTCCCCATGTTGATGAGGACAAGGGCCTCATCCCCACAACCCTGGCCGGTGGTTGTGGGGGTCTGCGGGCAGGGGGCTTATCAGAATCTGGAAGCCTGGAAGATCCTGGCCCTCCCCCCTGTGTGAAATGGTAAGGGGGTACAAAAGTACCCCTACCATTTCACAAAAAAACTATCAAAATTTTTTTTTAAAAATGACAAGAGACAGTTTTTGACAATTCCTTAATTTAAATGCTTCTTCTTTCTTCTATCTTCCTTCATCTTCTTCTTCTGGTTCTTCTGGCTCTTCTGGTTCTTCCTCCGGCGTTCTCGTCCAGCATCTCCTCCGCGGCGTCTTCCATCTTTTTCTCCTCGGGCCGCTCCGCACCCATGGCATGGGGGGAGGCTCCCGCTCTTCTCTTACTCTCTTCTCTTCTTCATTTTCTTCTCCGGGCCGCTCTGCACCCATGCTGGCATGGAGGGAGGCTCCCGCTGTGTGACGGATTCTCCTCATCTGACAGTTCTTAAATAACGGGGGCGGGGCCACCCGGTGACCCCGCCCCTTCTGACGCATGGTGACTTGACGGGACTTCCCTGTGACGTCCAGGGGAATGCTACAGGGAAGTCCCGTCATGTCCCGTGCATCAGAGGGGGGTGGGGTCACTGGGTGGCCCCGCCCCCCGTTATTTAAGAACCGTCAGACGAGGAGATACCGTCACACAGCGGGAGCCTCCCTCCATGCCAGCATGGGTGCGGAGCGGCCCGGAGAAGAAAATGAAGAAGAGAAGAGCGGGAGCCTCCCCCCATGCCATGGGTGCGGAGCGGCCCGAGGAGAAGAAGATAGAAGCGCCGCGGAGCAGATGCTGGACGAGAACGCCGGAGGAAGAACCAGAAGAGCCAGAAGAACCAGAAGAAGAAGATGAAGGAAGATAGAAGAAAGAAGAAGCATTTAAATAAAGGAATTGTCAAAAACTGTCTCTTGTCATTTTTAACATTTTTGACAGTTTTTTAGTGAAATGGTAGGGGTAAGTACCCCCTTACCATTTCACACAGGGGGGGGCCGGGATCTGGGGGTCCCCTTGTTAAAGGGGGCTTCCAGATTCTGATAAGCCCCCCGCCCGCAGACCCCCACAACCACCGGCCAGGGTTGTGGGGATGAGGCCCTTGTCCTCATCAACATGGGGACAAGGTGTTTTGGGGGCTACCCCAAAGCACCCTCCCAATGTTGAGGGCATGTGGCCTGGTATGGTTCAGGAGGGGGGGCCGCACTCTCGTCCCCCCCTCTTTTCCTGCCAGGTTGCGTGCTCGGATAAGGGTCTGGTATGGATTTATGGAGGGGACCCCACGCTGATTTTTTTTTTTTGGCTTGAAGGGTATGGTATGGAATTTAGGGGGAACCCCACGTCATTTTTAAAAAAAATTTTGGCTGGGGTTCCCCTTAATATCCATACCAGACCTGAAGGGCCTTGTATGGAATTTAGGGGGACTCCCAAGTCATTTTTTTTTTAAATTTTGGTTCGGGGTTCCCCTGTGGGGAATTCCCATGCCGTTTTTATTAATGAACTTCTATGTGTATTGTCGGTAATGCAATAGCCGCGAGTAGTTTTAAATGGGTTTTTTCCTTCGAAATGTCATTTTGCTGTCAGACTGTTCTAAACACAGGAAACATGCGCCCCTTTACAGGCATACTATAGACACTCCCCAGCTACGAAATTTAAAGGGATATTACACTTTTATTGTTTGACTTTAAGCATTATTAAATTCACTGCTCCTGAAAAAACGGCCGTTTTTAAAACTTTTTTTTGCATTGATCCATGTCCCCTGGGGCAGGACCCGGGTCCCCAAACACTTTTTATGACAATAACTTGCATATAAGCCTTTAAAATTAGCACTTTTGATTTCTCCCATAGACTTTTAAAGGATGTTCCGCGGCATTCGAATTTGCCGCGAACACCCCAAATTGTTCGCTATTCGGCGAACTTGCGAACAGCCAATGTTCGAGTCGAATATGAGTTTGAGTCGAACTCGAAGCTCATCCCTAGACGTGACATTCGTGACAAGCACCACCTCATTGTATGGCATTGCTCTCTGTAGCATTCAGGATCCACCCACCACTTGAGGGAGAAGAGGGCGAGAGGACTTAAGTTCTCATCAGACCAAAGAGACCTGTGAAAAAGGGTCAGAGGCCAGGTTCTCCAATTGGGGAGCATTGCGTATAAGTCCTGGGGACAATGAACAATCTCAAGCTTAGAGTTGGACTTTAGAGATTTGTGGGCAGAGAATTTTCACTGTTGGAAAATATGCATTCAAAACTAATAGTTTGCAGCATATATATACTAACTCCACATTTCCATTATGTCTTCAACAAAAATACAATTAACATTAGCTTCCGTCACTGCAAGATGTTTAAATCTAGCATAGTAGAAAGATCATTATATGTCTTCCCACATTTCTTGAAGGGAATCTATGACATGACCTCTCAACCCTCAGTCAAGCCTCCCAATCAGTACTGCTGGCATGATTGCATCAAAATTAGTGATGTGTCTGCCTCAAAGTTAGCAGCATATTGAGGAATTGGAGAACATAAGATATCAGAGAACTATTTGGAAGCCTTGAGTGTGACAGATCATAGTTTGTTTCACAGGTTCCCTTTAGGGGCTCATTCACAAAGCTGTTCTCGAACATACACTGGCTAAATCACTGCTTTAATGTGGTGAGTACAGAAAGCCATTTATGTTCAGCTGCAGCCTTAGATACAAACAGTCTGTGTACATAGCCACTTATCTGCTCCTAGCCACATATACCAGCTGCAGACAGTGTCCCATGATCAATGGGAACAGCCACAGACAGTGTCAACTTTTAGCGTTGTCAACTAATTGATTTGTACAGGTTCTGTACAATCCTGTCTGCAGCTCAACATAAAGACCTGACCATACGCACCGTGAAAATATTCCACAGTTTTATGAATAGAGAAGTGATTTTATATAAACATTGGGTAAAATAAGTATTTGATCCCCTGCAGATTTTGTAAGTTTGCCCACTTACAAAGAAATGAAAGGTCTATCATTTTTATCATTGGTGTATTTTAAATGATAGGAATAGAATATCTACCAAAAATCCAGAAAAAAACACATAAAACAAATGCTATAAATTGTTGTAGTTCAGTGAGCAAAATAAGTAATTAATCCCTCAGCAAAACATGACTTAGTACTTGGTGGAGAAACCCTTGTTGGCAAGCACAGAGGTAAAATGTTTCTTGTAGTTGGTGACCAGGTTTGAACAAATCCCAGGAGGGATTTTAGTCCATTCTTCTTTACAAATCTTCTTTAAATCCTTAAGGTTTCTTGGCTGTCTCTTGGCAACTTGAAGTTTCAGCTCCCTCTATAAATTTTCTATAGGATTAAGGTCTGGAGACTAGCTAGGTCACTCCATGACCTAATGTGCTTCTTCTTGAACCACTCCTTTATTGCCTTGGTGGTGTGTTTTGGGTCATTGTCATGCTGGAAGACCCAGCCATGACTCATCTTAGTGTTCTAGCTGAGGGAAGAAGGTTCTCATCCAAGATTCTACAATACATAGCCCAGTCCATTGGCCCCTCGATGCGGCAAAGTTGGCCTGTACCTTTAGCAGAGAAACAACCCCAAAGCATCATGTTTCCACCTCAGTGCTAGACTGTAGAGATTGTGTTCCTAGAGTCATAGTCAGCATTTTTCTTCCTCCACAGCAAGTGTTTGATGCCAAAGAGCTAAATTTTGGTCTCATCTGGCCACAGAATATTCTCTCAATCCTTCTCTGAATTATTTAGATGTTCATTGGCCTGACTGTACATGTGCCTTCTTGGGGAGGGGAACTCACTGTGTTTGGAAGAAGAAAATGCTATGCTATGACCCTAAGAACACCATCCCTACAGTCAAGCACAGAGGTGGAAACATGCTTTGGGGCCGTGTTTCTGCTAAAGGTACAAACCAACTTTGCTGCATTGAGAGGCCAATAGATGGGGCCCTGTATTGTAAAATCTTGGATGAGAACCTTCTTCCCTCAGCCAGAAGATAGGTCATAGATGGGTCTTCCAGCATGACAGTGACCCAAAACATACCACCAAGGCAACAAAGGAGTGGCTCAAGAAGAAGGTCGTGGAGTGGTCTAGCCAGTCTCCAGACCTTAATCCTATAAACAGTTTATGAAGTGAGCTGAAACTTTGAGTTGCCAAGTGACAGCCAAGAATCCTAAAAGATTTAAAGAAGATCTGTAAAAAAAAGTGGACCAAAATCTCTCCTGAAATGTATGCAAACTTGGTCAATAACTACAAAACACATTTTACCTCTGTGCTTGCCAACAAGGGTTTCTCCACTAGTACCAAGTCATGTTTTGCTTTGGGATCAAATACTTATTTTACTCACTGAACTGCAACTCAATTTTTAACATTTGTATTATGTGTTTTTCCTGGATTTTTGGTTGCTATTCTGCGCTATGATTTAAAATATACCTATGATTCAAATTATAGACCCTTCATTTCTTTGTAAGTGGGCAAACTTACAAAATCTGCAGGGGATCAAATCATTTTTTCTCCACTGTATGTATTATATTTAATTTACTAAGGTAAAAAGACTGTTCATTTTGCAAGGAATTTTTCAGTTTGAAGGAAATTATCCCTCAACTTTGTGAATGTGATGAAAGTTCACATGCAAGGAAAATAACATATAACCATTCACTAAGCTAAGGGAACATTCTTTTGCATAGTTTGCATAGTTAAAAATATTTGCACAGTAACCAGCCTAATTGCCTTTAGTAACTCAACCCCCTTGTGTTGTAATACACTGTAGCTCATAAAATAATTTCCAAAGAATATTTCTAATGTATGTTATACTATAGTTAAGAATGGCAGTATTGTTGCAATTCTGAACAGCTACAATGACTACAAATATTTCCCCCAGTAGGAAAAGGGATGTGCATATGTATTGCTAAACAATAGAGTACAAACAATAAACTCATTTTCCCACATGTATCCAGCTAAATGAATGCAGTAAAAATCATTTCCTTATCTGCAGAACAGACATAACAAGTGGGTAGTTTTTGGGCCACTCGTGCCTCCTCTATTTGCTCCTTGTGGCTTTCAGCCAATTTACTTTTAATGTGTTTGTTCTATAGGCTAAAAAAAATGGTCCTTCCTTCTAGAATTGCTTAACCACTTGCTGACATCCCTATAGCAGTTTTACTACTACAGGGTGGCAGCTCTGCACAGGATCACCTATACATACGTGATCCTGCACTTCCACCTGCAGGGGGCATGTGCCACCAGCGGGCCACATCTGCTGTGATTATTCACAGCAGAAGCCGATCTGCAGGTGCACTCGATGTCCTCTGGCACTCGCTGATCATCAGTTAACCACACAGTACACTCAAAACACTGGCTAGGCACACAGTTAACCCTTTAAAGTGCCCTAGATGTTTAACCCCTTCCCAGCCAGTGTCATTAGTACAGTGACAGTGTATATTATTAGCACTGATCACTGTATGATCACTCTGTATGTGTCACTGGTTCCCGCAAATCTGTCCGATTGTCCATTGCAATATCGCAGTCCTGCTATAAGTCACTGATCATCGCCATTACTAGTATACATAAATAAATAAACAAAACTTCCATAAATATATACCATAGTTTTTAGACACTATTACATTTGCGTAAACCATCTGCTAGATGTTTTACCGTAAACATCTAGCAGAATACTTATTGGCCTAAATATATGAAGAAATTTGATTTTTAAAATGTTTTTATTGGATATGTTTTATAGCAGAAAGTAAGAAATATTGTTTTTTTTATCAAAATTTGCTGTTTTGTTTGTGTATAGCGCAAAAAAAAAACACAAAAAAATGCAGTGGTGATCAAATACCACCAAAAGAACTCTCTATTAGTGGGGCAAAAAAATGATATAAATTGTCTTTGGATAACATGTTGCATGACCGTGCAATCGTCAGTTAAAGTAACGCAGTGCCGTATCGCAAAAAATGGCCTGGTCAAAAAGGTGGTAAATCTGCCTGAGGTCAAGTGGTTAAAAGACTAAAAGTTGCAAAATTATAAGGGCATACAATAAATTAAAGATTTTTTTAATTGTTACGATAACCCCTCAAAATTAGCTATTATTTTTATAAACTAGCTAAGTGCATCTGTCATAGATCTGTCATAGAGCTCTTGCAGCCCTTTACATATTTCCCATATTTCGTTTTTCACTGTCTTGTAACTTAGATCTTCCTACAAAAAATCTCTGGAATGGGCTCACCTTACTTTACATGTGCATGTGTATAGTACCTCAACCTACATATTCACAACCATTGCATAATCCCAACTATGAAGTATTTTATCATGAAGCAGAGGCTTTCTCTGGATGTTCTGGCAAAGACAATCCTGGAGGAAAGAAAATGAAAAACACAGCTAAACCCGCAGTGTTTAACTATACATTATGAGAGTGATTTATTAAATTGTAGTGGACGTATATTATAGTCAAACACAAAATGGCAATAGCCCCCCCCCCGTTTTACTTACCTGAACCCCTTCATTCTGTCTTTCTCTCCAAGAGCTCCCAGCTCTTGATTGGATAGATTGATAGCAGCGCAGCCATTGGCTCTTGCTGCTGTCAATCAAATCCAATGACGTGGGCGCCGGGGGGTGGGGCTGAGTCCAGCATTCTGTGTCTATAGACGCAAATGCTGGGCTTGGCAGGGCGCCCTCAAGGTAACCCCCTCAGGGAAGTGATTCTCCGAGGGGGTTATCAGATGTGGGGAGGAGCCGCGAGAGCCACCTGGGGAACCCAGAAGACGAGGTTCGGGGCCACTCTGTGCAAAACGAGCTACACAGTGGAGGTTAGTATGATATGTATGTTATTAAAAAAAAAATACCCTTACTATCACTTTAAGCGATACAACCTGTTTTTGTTTGCTGCATTTTTTCCCATTTGTCACACAACAGCATAGAGCAGATCATTCATTTGATTTGAATGTGCTGCCCAACATTTAACAAACACACCAAAGTAGTTCATGCATCTTGCTTTTTGGCACTTATGTTTTAATTATGTTATGAGTTAATTATGTTTTGCATTGTGTGTTTTTGCATGTTTTTTTACTCAATCTGTCATGTGTCAAATGCGCAGCACAGCACAGGACTGCAGCTCAGATTTGGGTTACCATTAAGGCCAATTCTGTTGCTCAGACCCGCACAAGAATGGGAATTAAATTTTCAATGGTGCCCTTTAACATAAATGCAGCACAATTCAGCACAGCACATTTTTGGAAAAGGTACATGCAGGGGCATTGCTAGGTGGGCAAAAGACCAGGGGCTTCAGCCCGAAGTCTGAGCCCGTGGCGGTGGGTTGGGTAAGCTCACCTGCTGGTTGCTGCCTCGCTTACCAGTGCCCATCAATGCTGACCACAAAAACTGACCTACCTGACCCACACTGACCTACCTGACACACACTGACCCACACTGATCATTACACTGACCTACCTGACCATTACACTGACCTACCTGACCCACACTGACCTACCTGACCCACACTGACCTACCTGACCATTACGCTGACCTACCTGACACACACTGACCCACACTGACCTACCTGACCCACACTGATCATTACACTGACCCACACTGACCTACCTGACCCACACTGATCATTACACTGACCCACATTGACCTACCTGACACACGCTGACCCACACTGACCTACCTGACCCACACTGACCTACCTGACCATTACACTGACCTACCTGACCCACACTAACCTACCTGACACACACTGACCTACCTGACACACACTGACCCACACTGACCTACTTGACCCACACTGACCATTACACTGACCTACCAGATGCACACTGACCTATCTGACCACACACTGACCATTACACTGACCCACACTGACCTACCTGATGCACACTGACCTACCTGACCCACACTGACCTATCAGACACACACTGACCCACACTGACCTACCTGACCCACATTGACCATGACACTGACCCACACTGACCATTACACTGACCCACACTGACCATTACACTGACCCACACTGACCTACCTGACAGCACACACTGACCTGCCTGACAGCACACACTGACCTACCTGACAGCATGCACTGACCTACATGACAACATACACTGATCTACCTGACATACACTAACCATTACACTGACCCAGACCCACATTGACCTACCTGACCCACACTGACCTACCTGACACACACTGACATGCACTGACTTACCTGACAATTACACGTGATGTCAGACTTCAGATAACTGTGACCTCCAGCTCCTCCTGTAGCTCAGTCATAGTGTGCGACGCGGGCGTGCCCATCCCAGGAGACAGCAGGCAGCCAGAGACAGAAGAGGACAGGAGAGGAGAGCCGCCCGCCCGAGTGCCGAGTGGGGATCTCCTTATAGTGATGCCGCAGCCGCAATGTAATTCCTGCCTTCTGGAGCCTGTAGCACCTATGATGGACATGACACGTCCCGTGGTCCTGGCATTGGACCAGTGGGACATCCATCATAGGCGCTGCAGGCTCCAGAAGGCGGGACCTGCTATGTCACTCAGCTGCACTCTGAGTCAGATCGGTCCCCACTTGGACTTGGGCCAAATAATAGGTTTGTGAATGCCCGAGACTCTGGGTTTTTTGGGGGCCCACTCGGGGCTCCAGCCTCCCTTAGCACCCCCTCCCGATGCCACTGGGTACATATGTTACTTTGATGAGGCTGCAACATGATTTTGCCCCAGTCAATTGAAATGAACAAAAATGAGTGTAAAATGCATGTACGTGCATTTTCTGTGTATTTTTGGCAGATCTTTGTGTATAAATTACAGGGGTTTAATTGCTAAAATTGGAAAGCAAAATCTGGTGCAGCTCTAAACCAACCAGCTTCCAGGTTTTTTTGTCAAAGCTTAAAGCAGAGTTTCTCCCAAAAATGGAACTTCCACTTTTCCTTTTCCTCTCTCCCTTGGGTGTCACGTTTGGCACCTTTCGGGGGGGGGCCACATACCTGTCTAATACAGGTATTTGCTCCCACTTCCGGCGATAGATCCCAGCAGATACTGCGGCGATCTACGCCATGTCCGGTCCCTCCTCCATCTCCCCGCTGTCTTCTGAGAGGCGCACAGGTCCCAGAAGACAGCATGGACGAGTGAGGACGCGCAGTACGACTCGCGCATGTGCAGTAGGGAATCAGGCTGTGAAGCCGCAAGGCTTCACTTCCTGATTTCCTTACTGAAGATGCTGGTGCTTGCACCTGAGAGCCGAGGGACGGATCGACTTTGGGTGAGGACATTGCAGGTGCCCTGGACAGGTAAGTGTCCTAATATTAAAGTCAGCAGCTGCAGTATTTGTAGCTGCCGACCTTTATTTATTTTTTTTCAGTGGAACTCCGCTTTAAAGACTAACTCCACTAGTTGGTAAAAAAACATTCCCCCTTGGGTGATGTATGTACATTACAAGGATTTCAACAAACGTTGTTGAAGATTCCTACTGTCTGTTATTCTGAAGAAATCCCTGTGTGTTTGTCTGTGTCCATGCGGGAAAGTGAATGTAATGGGAGTGGTTTCATAATTATGAATCAGCTGCAGAGCCCTAATGAGGAAAGCTGCTTGGCCTGCATCTCTTTGTTCATATTGGGAGTATCTCACCAAAAATGATTTTGTTACAGGGGATGTCTGAAATCTAACTTAGGCAGACTTCTGGGAAAATTGGTGAGCCAATCGCACAAGCAGGAAATTATGTTTCTGGGGGTGTTCTGTACACATTCTGTGTACAGAACACCTCCAGGTATCTATATTGCATTGCAATTTCAGAAAATTACAGAGCTACAAATTAAAAAGAAACAGTATTTTTTAATAACATTTGATTACAATATGACTTGTTTCGCAATTGTGTACGCTATAATATTTTATTCTTCATTTGCTTTTTCTTTTTTTTCCCAACAAAATAGCGTTACCCTTTAACTGGTTCCCGTCGGCAGAATGGCATGGCTAGGCAAAAGGGCGTACCTGTAAGTCCCTTTAAAATTGCCGCAGTGCCATTGCAAGCGCGCCGGCGGCGGCACGCGCGCACTGGCCGGGAGCTCCGTGAGTCGGGTCACGGGTCCTGTGGACTCGATCGCTGCGGGGATACCCACGATCGTCTCACGGAGAGGAAGAACGGGGAGGTGCTAAGGTAAATAAGCATCTCCCCGTTGTGCCTAGTGACAGTGTCACTGATTTCTGCTCCCTGTCATCGGGAGCAGAGATCAGTGTGTGCTAGCCCATCCCCCCTACAGTTAGAACACATTCCTTGGACACATTTAACCCCTACAGCGCCACCTAGTGTTAACCCCTTCATTGCCAGTCACATTTACACAGTAATTAATGCGATTTTAATCGCACTGATCGCTGGTTAAATATGAATGGTCCCAAAATCACAACAAAATTGTCCAACGTGTCCGCCATAATGTCGCAGTCATGATAAAAATCGCTGAGCACTGCCATTACTAGTAAAAAAAATAAATGATAAAAATGCCATAAAACTATCCCCTATTTTGTAAACGCTATAACTTTTGCGCAAACCAATCAATAAACGCTTATTGCAAATTTTTTTTACCAAAAACATATAGAAGAATACGTATCGGCCTAAACTGAGGAAAAAAAATGTTTTTATATAAATTTTTGGGGGATATTTATTATAGCAAAAAGCAAAAAATAATGCGTTTTTTTTTTTCAAAATTGTCCCTCTCTTTTTTTGTTTATAGAGCAAAAAATAAAAACCGAAGAGGTGATCAAATACCACCAAAAGAATGCTCTATTTGTGGGCAAAAAAGAACGCCAAATTTTGTTTGGGAGCCACGTCGCACAACCACGCAATTGTCAGTTAAAGCGACGCAGTGCCGAATCACAAAAATTGCTCTGGTCAGGAAGGGGGTAAATTCTTCTGGGGCTGAAGTGGTTAATTGAAGATAGAAGCTGAATGGCTGCCATGCTGAGCTGCACCAGATTTTGCACTCTCCGGTTTTAGTTAATCAATCCCACAGTCTCCATCTCTTACAATAAAACAAATGAAATATGAAAATTTAATCAAAAACGTGTCAAAAATGCACCATACAATTGCACTGAAAATTGGATTAAGTTGCAACTGCACATTTTGCTGAACTTTTCACGTGTTTCCTGGAAATGTGGACAGAAATGCACATTTTTGCCCACATTCCTGGAACACATTTAGGTGTGAATGCAATCTAAAAGTTCATTCTCTAAGCTCAGGAGATTTTAATCAGAAGGGTAGAGAGGTAACCGGAAGCAGAATGTACTGAAGTGAGCTTTTGAAAGGTTTGTCACAATGGTAAAAGATCTATCAGCATTTTACTAGCTTTAGTGTAGCCATTGAGTAAATTTGGAACTTTTTTACTGAAGAAGAAATTACAGAATGGAAAATAATTAACATTTATCTAATCTTCTTGTCTAGTGTTTAATGCTAAAGCAAACCCAAGGTGTGTGTGTGAGCTGCTCAGGCTGCATGGACATATAGTCCAATACCCGCTGCTGTGAGTGCTGGCCAGGAAAGGAGCCTGCCCATGCTCCAAACAATGATAGATGAGAGTGTAGATCCCCTTGGAGCCACATATCAAGACAAGAGCAGCTGCGCGTGGACAAGTGGCAGTCTTAGCCTGGACCACCGAAAGGCCATGTCCCCATGCATCTCAGTTAATGCTAAAGAATAGCAACCATTTTTTAAATCAGCTATTTTACTTACCTTTCTGTTCCTGAAGTCTGCATGGCTTCTTCTTTTCAAATACACACCTCCTACATACAAGAGCTTATCGTTATGATAAATGATGCCAGTTCCTCCTCAGGTTTACTCTATGGATGCAGGATGAAAGTGCATCTGTTGGCATGTCAGCTTGCAGTTCAAAAGACAAATGACCTGCCTAGAGGAACAATACTACTCCTCCTTAAATGCCAAATGTTATACTTAACCCCGATCCTCCTCTTCTGACATTCCCTGCCAGCACTCATGGCTCCTCTTCCCCACTGAGTGCTCCCATAGAAAGCCACATTCTATAGGGGCACACATGCTGGCCCACTCCTGAGCCACACTGTCTGCGTCTATTGACACAGCTGGGCTCGGCCCTGTCCATTAACTCCTTCTTCATAGGATTTGATTGATGGCTCCTGCTGCTATCAATCTGCTCAGTAAGGAGGGGCAGAAGCAGGAGAGCTGCTTCTTTCATGCACAGCACTGGATTGAGATCAGGCTCAGGTAAGTATAAGGGGGCTGGGGGGGGATCCTCTGTAACAAAAGGTTTTTTACCTTAATGTACTTTTAAGGGACCAGGATTGGGCAGGTGTTGGTGCTAAACTGTGCCATCCCCATCCCGGTTCTTCTTGGATAAGACAGCTAACCTACATGTAGTTGGATTACCTTCTGCCATATTGTGTCATACTCCTGGCCCACTCATGACATAACTGGCCAGTGACATCAATATTTGCAAATAAAGAAATGACCAAACATAAAATGCACTTCCCGCCTTTTACTGTAATTTCCCAAAGATTTCTGCGACACCTGAAATCACATTTTACACACTTTCAGAATTCTTTGCCACAGAATGCCACATATAGGAGTAGAAATTCTGTAGCTGTCATTTCTGCACAGATTGCAAACACATGTCTTTTAACCCATCTTCCCTCTACACCTCCATCCTTCTCACTGGGGTCACCACAGAGTTGGTCCCATGTGTACTAATTCCACAGCATTAGCGTCCATTACCTTGTCACAGGACCCACAGCTGATGGTCAGGAGGATCAAGGTGCTTCCTTTAGTGTACCAGTCTCTATTTCCTTTTCCTTTCTTTTCTCTGCCCAGACAGGCATGCTCCCAGATGGCACACTCATTTCCACCATTACTCAAATAAGAAGACTTAAGGCCTTTTAGGGTCTATACCACCTTGCCTGAGACTAGAGGAGGGTTTTCTCTAAAAGGGAAGCTAACACCTATTTACAACTTTCCCTTTACCATACTATCTGTGAATAGTGTCACCTGGTGGCAGACAAGCTAAATGCACCTGCCAACAAATGAGTGCTGTCACCCCAGGACAAGAAGCTTTTAATGACAGAATCACCAAGTGAAAAAAAGGGAATAAAAGCCTGAAAAACAGCAGACTAATGTAGTCACCACATCTAAGCACTGGTAGGCTGCAATATATTGTATTTTGGGTTTTGAGCTTGGATAATCCTTAATGGCAAACCAATGACATCTATCCATCTTGAATGTTTCATTACTTCTTCTAAAGTGATTTAAAATACAGTCCACTGCAAAAATCATCTTGAGCTTTGGGATTAGTTTCAAATAGTCTTTTAAAATTAAAATGATCCCTATGAGAAAAATCCACTATGAGACTGAATCTGCTGTACTAATGAAGAACTACAGAGAGGATACATGTCACTGGTAAATACTTATAATACTATATTATCTCCACTTGATTTATATTTTAGTTTGGTTGTGAGATGCAGCTGTACTTGCAATGAATGTTCCATTCAGCTGAGTGGATGTTTCTAATTACATACCAGTGTCCACTGTTCGTGGTATGAGAGTAGGAGTTCACTCATAAATAAGCCTGTATAGGGAAGGTTTCTTTTTCAAACCCTTTTTTATGTAATTTTGGTGTGTTTTTTTCTGCATTTCTTCTTTTACATCCTCAAAACTTACTTAGTTGTTTTAGAATCTTTCTAAATCTTGGCAAAAAAATGTCAAAAACTGATCTTGTTTTAGCATTTAAAAGTCTCAGTTTGCTAGTGAAATATAATTCTAAAATCTGTTCTCTTCCTCATCACAGAATTACATGGCAAAAATGGTTATGTTAGTTACGTCTGAAGAAAAAAAATCCAGTTTCTGTATAATATTTATCCTTGTCTTCACCTGTTTGTGCCTGCAGAGACCACTAAAAAAGCCCATAAAAGAGAGAGATATTGAGAGCTTAATATAAGTACAGTGAAACATGCGGCTTGCAAAAACGAACTAATGAAAACATTATATTTCTATCAGAGTAAAAACCAGAATGAAACCACTGAGCCAAAATATAATCTCTTTTTTATTATTGACTCATATGCCTGCTGCTTTTTAGATGTTTTTCTTTTTGTTCTCATGTGGTGTTTCTTGTATCTGAATGTTGGTTTTGTAATCAAACTTTAAGATTGAATCAGCCTATTTCTACGTTAGCAATTGACTATTGATAAATAAAAGCAAAAAACAATCCAACTTTCCACATCAAACAGCTGTAGTACCACTTTATGTAAAATTAAAATGTAATGGCCTAGGACTGTTTAACATTGTAAAATATTTAGATGCAAAAAAAAATATAATAATAATGTAATTTTGTGTAGGAAGTGGTGTAGATTGAATAAATATAGCTATGGTCATTAGGTGCATGAGTTCTTGTGGCCCGGCTCTGCTTCCACTTCTCTTCCCATCAATGGAACATTGTCATTATAGGTTAAAATGAATATACTGACATGTTGACGCCCAATTAAAGTACACTAGTGCTGTTGATGAAAAATATATGTGGTTGTTCTTCATGACACCTGAATAGGGATGAGCCGAACACCCCCCCCGGTTCGGTTTGCACCAGAACATGCGAACAGGCAAAAAATTTGTTCGAACACGCGAACACCGTTAAAGTCTATGGGACACGAACATGAATAATCAAAAGTGCTAATTTTAAAGGCTTATATGCAAGTTATTGTCATAAAAAGTGTTTGGGGACCTGGGTCCTGCCCTAGGGGATATGGATCAATGCAAAAAAAAGTTTTAAAAACGGACGTTTTTTTGGGAGCAGTGATTTTAATAATGCTTAAAGTGAAACAATAAAAGTGTAATATTCTTTTAAATTTCATACCTGGGGGGTGTCTATAGTATGCCTGTAAACGGGCGCATGTGGTCTGGTATGGTTCAGGAGGGGGGCGCTCTCTCGTCCCCCCTCTTTTCCTGTGGCCTGCCAGGTTGCGTGCTCGGATAAGGGTCTGGTATGGATTTTTGGGGGACCCCACTCCATTTTTTTTTTATTTTGGCGCGGGATTCCCCTTAAAAACCATACCAGACCTGAAGGGTCTGGTATAGATTTTGAGGGGGACCCCATGCCATTTTTTTTTAAATTTTGGCCGGGGTTCCCCTTAATATCCATACCGGACCTGAAGGGCCTGGTATGGAACTCAGGGGGACATCATATTTTTTTTTAAATTTTGGTTCGGGGTTCCCTGTGGGGAATTCCCATGCTGTTTTTAATCAATTAACTTTTATGTGTATTGTCGGACCGGCAATTCATTAATAGCCGCGAGTAGTTTTAAATGACTTTTTTTCCTTTGAAATGTCCCCCCCTCTTTTCCTGCGGCCTGCCAGGTTGCGTGCTCGGATAAGGGTCTGGTATGGATTTTTGGGGGGACCCCACGCCATTTTTTTTTTTTTTTGGCGCGGGGTTTCCCTTAAAATCCATACCAGACCTGAAGGGTCTGGTATGGAATTTAGGGGGAACCCCACGTCATTTTTTTTTTTTTAAATTTTGGTTCGGGGTTCCCCTGTGGGGAATTCCCATGCCGTTTTTATCAATGAACTTCTATGTGTATTGTCGGCAATGCAATAGCCGCGAGTAGTTTTAAATGGGTTTTTTCCTTCGAAATGTCATTTTGCTGTCAGACTGTTCTAAACACAGGAAACATGCGCCCCTTTACAGGCATACTATAGACACCCTCTAGGTATGAAATTTAAAGGAATATTACATTTTTATTGTTTCACTTTAAGCATTATTAAAATCACTGCTCCCGAAAAAATGTCAGTTTTTAAAACTTTTTTTTGCATTGATCCATGTCCCCTGGGGCAGAACTCAGGTCCCCAAACACTTTTTATGACAATAACTTGCATATAAGCCTTTAAAATTAGCACTTTTGATTATTCATGTTCGTGTCCCATAGGCTTTAATGGTGTTCGCGTGTTCAAACTAATTTTTTGCCTGTTCGCATGTTCTGGTGCGAACCGAACAGGGGGGTGTTCGGCTCATCCCTATTGATTTATAGGCCCGAGTAGTTTTAAATTACTTTTTGCCTTTGAAATGTTATTTTGCTGTCAGACTGTTCTAAACACGGAAACATGCACCCCATTTACAGGCATATTATAGACACCCCCCAGGTACGAAATTTAAAGGAATATTACACTTTTATTGTTTCACTTTAAGCATTATTAAAATCACTGCTCCCGAAAAAATGGCCGTTTTTAAAACTTTTTTTGCATTGATCCATGTCCCCTGGGGCAGGACCCAGGTCCCCAAACATTTTTTTATGACAATACCATGCATATAAGCCTTTAAAATTAGCACTTTTGATTTCTCCCATAGACTTTTAAAGGGTGTTCAGCGGCTTTCAAATTTGCCGCGAACACCCCAAATTGTTCGCTGTTCAGCGAACTGGCGAACAGCCGATGTTTGAGTCGAACATGAGTTCTAGTAATAGTCCGCAGTACAGCTGGCCCTCCTGCTCATCAGGTGCCCAGGCCCCACACAGGAGGGCTGGATGTACTGCCTTATTAGTGCCCCTGACTATATATGAGGTTCTAATCTCTAAATGGCAGACATCTGGTGGTTGAATGCATCTGTCACTCTGTTAAGGAGTTGAAGACTGTGTCATTGTACTGTAAAATGTGTCTGCATTTTATGGCAAAAAGACATCTGTTGATTACTGTTTACCATTTCATATACTAATGCATTAAATAAATTAAGTTCTGATAATATCATGGATATAATGTACTCCCACAGTACTAACACAGCCACAACCAGCTGTCCTTACCTTGGATGCGGGCAGTGAGAGCGTGGCAAACTCGGGGAAAGCTGCTCCGGTGTCCTCTCCTGGAGCAGCTTCTGCAGTGTCTCCTCTCTCCTCCTCCCGACACTAAGCCTCCAATAGGATTGCCTTATGTTTTGGCCAATCGGGAAAAGGTTTTCATACCTGTGCAACACGCCTGGGTGGATAGGGGTGGCGCCCGGGGGGCCCCTAATGGACGGGCTGCCCCTGGTAGAGAGCAAGGCTGGTTAGGATGATATAAAAGAATCATAGCCTCTAAAAGCCTGAAACAGATATAACAAAGAAATATTTATGACTGACCTGTAACATGTACCGTTTTTTATATGGTTTTACAGTAACAAAGGTTCCAGCCAGCTGTATTTAGCTTTCTTTTGCATTTTGGTGACAATAGCATGTCTAGCAGCCCTCCTAAGGACCAAAAGTGACCATCAAAACAGGTCATTTATTAACATCAATGCACTTAATAATTAGGGATGAGCCCGATGTTCGAGTCAAACGTATGTTTGACTCAAACATTGGGTGTTCGCCTATTCACTGAATAGCAAACAATTTGGGGTGTTTGTGGCAAATTCAAAAGCCGCAGAACACCCTATAAAAGTCTATGGGAGAAATCAAAAGTGCTACTTTTAAAGGCTTATATGCATGCTATTGTCATAAAAAGTGTTTGGGGACCTGGGTCCTGCCCCAGGGGACATGTGTCAATGCAAAAAAAAATTTTAAAAACTGAAATTTTTTCAGGAGCAGTGATTTTAATAATGCATAAAGTGAAACAATAAAAGTGAAATATTCCTTTAAATTTTGTACCTGGGGAGTGTCTATAGTATGCCTATGAAGTGGCACATTTTTCCCATGTTTAGAACAGTCTGACAGCAAAATGACATTTCTAAAGGAACAAAAGTAATTTAAAAGTACTCGCGGCTATAATGAATTGTTGGTACCGGCAATACAGATAAAAGAAGACATTGAAAAAAATGGCATGGGATTCCCCCAGTGCATTACCAGGCCCTTTGGGTTTGGTATGAATATTAAGGGGAAACCCGAACCAAAATTTAGCCCAATTTAGCAAAATTTAGCCCCCCAAAGCACCTTGTCCCCATGTTGATGTTTTAAAGTTTTCAAAAAACGTTAAAATAGGAAATCATTATCTTGTTTCTATAACTTAATTTAAATGTTTCTTTCATGAATGTAAGTACAAGTTCCAAGTAAACATTAATCATCAAGTTAATTAAACCATTTAAACAGATTTATGGCATTTTGTTTAGAACTAGCATCGCTATCTTAGCTTGTAAGTGACAAATAATGAGTGTTTTAATATGGTACATGAATGTTTAATAGAATATAAATCAACTATATACAATGTGGTTTCAAAAAACTTGTGATCAAAGTTTTGGCTTACTCTTTGCTCAATGCAGTGTAGCCACTGTACTCCCAGGGTTAGATTTTGTGTACTGCTGACCTTACGCTTTTGAAGCCTTTATTCTTTTATGTTTATATCTTCATGTAATATTGAGATAATTTGCTCATTGAAATTGATGATGTTAGTAATGTCTGTAAAACTGGACAGCGAACTTTAAATGTCTTTTTTCTATGTACTACAAAGGCTGTAGTATACAACTGAGGAAGACATAAGCCAGACATTCCACAGATTGATCTACTACTAGCCACACTGTAAACGTAACTCGTGTATTTAAAAGGTTTCTTTTATAGATGCTAGTTTGTCAGTCTAGCAATAAAAATTAGATATCTCTTTCAAGCCTTAATTTAGGAGCAAAATGTTGTATGCTTTGCTTCTCTGCTCATATATCTTGAACTAAACTTTTTTTTTCAGTGTACATTTGACTGCCCATATTTTACTACAATGACGTTTCCTTAAAAACAAAGAAACCAGTGGAGAAAGAAATGTGAACCAGATCATTTTTTAATTGTTAAAGATGGTAATAATAAGCTTACATCCATTACTAAAAGAAAAAACACAAAAAATGTAATGCTTTAATAACATCCACAATATTAATACTATAGCAAACTGTGCTGGTACATTTTTCTGTATTTCAGTTTTAGGGAAATCTTGATACAATTGCCAGTAATACAACAGTGGCAATGTTATGACTAAAAAAACATATTGTGTAGTTTGGCTCCAGGAAAAAAAAGTGTTTAAAATCTGCTGGCACAGTTTTTTTTGTTTCTTTACAATTTACTGTTTTATTGAGGGCCAATTATATGGCTATCACTATACTTCTGGCGCACTGACACCCCAACTACAGGTGTCCCACACAACAGTCATGGTGTTGTCTGCAGCTACACTGCCCAATCCTCCTCTCCCCTTGAAGTACAGAATGCTTTGCATTTTATGAACCCATTTTATCAAATGCAAAACTTTCTGTGAATGGCCAGGGGAGAGGAGGGGTGGGGAGAGGAGGGGTGGGGAGAGCAGCTTCTGTGTAGGAGCAGTATCTTTCCTCTCTGGGTGCTGGCACATGGTGAAAATGATACTGGTGCTCAGTAAATCAGTAAATTGTAAACAAAATAGAAAAATCCAGGAAGTGGCATACGCCTCCTTGCACCTAACTCCTTGTATCCCAGAAAATGTCAATGATTTTTAAAAACAAAAAAAGTCCTGGGGTTGTTCATTAAAGAGGAGGAAAAAAAATTAAAAGTCAGCAGCTACAAATACTGTAGCTGCTGACTTTTAATATTAGGACACTTACCTGTCCATGAATCTAGAAGTGTCTTCACTCCAGACGATTTTTTAATCGGCTCTCGGGTGATGCCGCCATCATTTTTGTAAGAGAAACGGGCAGGGAAGCCTTGCAGCTTCACAGCTGGATCCCATACCAGGCCGCTTGCCCTCAACATGGGGAGGGTACCTTGCAGATTCACAGCCAGTTCCTTACTGCACATGCGTGACGTGTGCTGCGCTTTGTGAATGGCCTGAGGGTGGGGGAAGGAGGAGGGGGCCGAACCTCCTGGTAACTTTCCTGTCATGAGATCAGCCGGAAGAGGGAGCAGGTACCTGTCAAAACCAGATACCCACTCTCAGCGGAGGGGGGAAGGGGGCAAACATGTGGAGCTTCTCCTTTTGAGTGGAGCTCCGCTTTAAGTGCACAATGTAGTATTTCATCATGAAATTGCCACTGTTGCATTACAGGGAATGGTAACAAATATTGTTCCCTTGCAAAGCCAGGAGCCCCTCTGCTATCTCATACTTCCAAACGTATCCCCCACTGGATGCTGTTACTCCTCCCACTCGCTGCTACATCACTATCGTGACAGGGAATAGGTTATCCAACACTTGGAAGTGTCTGATAGCAGCAATGCTCTTTGCAAGATAGGTAGATTTTCCTCCCCATCTAAGGAGAAGTGAATGTTAGCTTCTTCTTTGCCAGGTTTTATCTGGCTAGATTTATTTATACAGTATAAGTGACAGAGTTGCTTTAAATGGAACCTTTTGCTTTTCCCATGCATACCACTCTGTCACACGGGGGTGAGAAGGATGCCTCATCCCAATATCCTTACACAGGAAATCCTCTCTTTGCTTCCAGTAGCCAAATAGAGCAGCATGGGAAAAAAAGCAGGGTAAAATGTGCATGCTAGGGTGTGGATGATGTAAACCTTAATTGAGTTAAGATGTTGGTAAAGCACTCTTGATTCATTCACAAGCCCTGCAAACTGACAGCCCGTATGGTGAAAGCTGTAGGGCTTGTCTGTTGCATCTCAGTCCTGCAGATTTCTTTGCAGCCACTTTCAATCTAACATGCATTCTACTGAATGTTGCATAGCATTTTTAGGGGAGGTTTTCTGATGGTGACAACAATGGATAATGTCTGTGCATTGTATGTTGAAACAGTCACTTGTAGTCCTCACTGTAAGCCTGTTTGACAATGCAATAGAGACATTGACAGAATATTGTCTTCCAATAACAGGAGGTGCAGTTGGTCAGGGTTGGTCCTGAAAGCCTATGGAGTATGTGCCCCTGGAGTGGCAGTCCAGGGGTGCCAAAAAATCACTGTGAGTGAGAGTGAGAGTGAGAGTCACTTTGGTTTGAGGCACCAGGGTCACTGCACCATAGAACACGCTTTTTTAGCACCTACCTCTTGGGCCGGGCCTTTTGGCTGGGACCAGAGGAATTTTTTATTCCTGGCCGGAGGGCCTGGTCATTGTTTTACACAATGGCCACTTTTTCACTCTCCTCTTCACTTATTCCTTCCCCCCCTTTTTTTTTTATTAAGCCTATGTTTGTCACTTTTTGTATTTTTATGTTTGTATACGGTTTGTTGCACTGTGTGATGGGTTGCAGGTCCTCGGGCCAGCCCTGAAAGTCTTGGGAGGGGGTGGATAATAGGCCTTTTGGCTTGGTTCACCCTCACTCATGGGGTCTCCCTTCGGGGGAGCCTCACCTAGTACTTGGGTGGGTCTGTTTCGGCAGGCCCTCCAGAGAACGGGGTCCGTCTGGTTTCGGCCAGATGGACCAATTGTAAGTACCCTTGTCCCCTTCCGGAGCCTAACGCCCCGGGGGATTCACGGCAAGGCACACTTGTGTACCCGTTTTTTTTTTTTTGGTTTCACTCTTTGTGTGTTCACATTTTTTGGCACCGGGTGAAGTTTTTGGGTGTGTTATGCACGCCATAGGCTTTCAAAAAAAAAAGAAATTACCACATGTTAAAGTGGTTGTAAACCCCCCTGAGACATTTTTACATATAGGTAAGCCTATAATAAAGCTTACCTGTATATACTGTGCCGTTTAGGAGATATTTACCTTGTAGTGCGCCTATGTGGCCCTCCATGCCATTTCTTCCCCAGTGTGTACTGTGACTGGTGGCTCCCACGCGCATGCACAGGAATGACATCGCGCAGATACGGTCAGTCACAGAGCCAGAGTCTGTGGCCCAAGAAGGAAGAACGGTGAAGATGGATGCTTCCACCAGCAGGAACATCGCAGGCTTCATTTGCAGGTAAGTGCTACGTAATGGGCTAGTATGCGATGTATACTAGCCCATTAGGCTTTTACTTTGTAGGGGAATAAAGAGGAAGCAAAACCCATCGGGTTTATTTCCTCTTTAATTAATGGAAGTTGGCAGATTTATTAAAAATTACATTTAAAATTGCATGAACAAGTTAATGTTTGTTGAGAGTATAGTGATTGAATTTACATATGCTTTATGTTAATTTGTTGTTTTGTCCAGCATGGGAAAACAAAGGTTTACTTTAAGCCACAGCTTGCGCTACTTACAGCACTTTTTAGTTGAAGTTACTCTTTCAAGCAGACTCTTTTTTTTTTCAACAATATACTTAAATCTAAATCTGGGAAAGCTAGAGGTTAAATGTTTTGAAAGAGAAAGTAATATATTTGTACCCAAAAGGTTTTCAAACATGTAAGTTTTCTTTGCATTTTTAAATACAAATATGAATTATTTATGAGAAAGAATGCTTTTAGATGCTAGAAAAGTACTGAGAAATGCTAGCTTCACAGAACCTTTTTACTTAGATCCAAATACATGTTCAGACCAACCATTATACTTAAAGGGCAATGTTTATGGAAAAAATTATAAAAAAAACGAAAAAAAATAAAAATAAGCATATACAATTGCTACACAAGCTATGCTTTAATTTAATGTTATTAAAAATCACCTTTACTTTTCAATCTGCAGCTGCTGTAATGTTCTGTAAAATGCAATATGGCAACCTAGAGGAGTTCTGTACCCTGTTGGTGTATACAACACCCTAGAAATGTAATTTCCTGCTTGTCTGATTGGCTTACTGGCATATACTGTACACTAAGAAGGCACCCCTTCACTAGAGATAGTCCCGTTGTTCGAATCAAACATAATTTCGACTTGAACATCGGGTGTTCATTTGCCCGCAAACGAACTGAACATATGGGGCGTTCGCGGCAAACTCTAGTACTGCGGAGCTCCCCCCATAATTCACTGCGAGATTGCAGTGCATTGACGGCTGCTGATTGGCCAAAGCATGCACCTGACCTGCATGCTTTGGCCAATCACAGTGCGATCTGCTGGGAGAGCCATGATTGGCCAAAGGCCAGGGGGCTAAGTCCACACCCCACACTATATAAGGCTGCTTACACGGCGGCCGTATGTAATGTGATAATGTGGAGAGATTGAGAGAACTTGAGCTAGATTAGTCAGGTTAGTTAGTGGTGTGCAGGCAGTTTAGTATATATATATATATATATATATATATATATATATATATATATATACACTAAACTAAATATTACGCAGTGCATTATACAGTGCATTCAGTGTAGACTATATATACAGTGCAGTCAGTGCAGAGTATATAATACAGTGCATTGAAGTAGTTAAGGGAATCCTATGACAGAATTAAGAAAAAAAGGCATGGAGTCCCCCCCAAAATCCATACCAGGCTGGGTCTGGTATAGATTTTTAAGAGGAACACCACGCCAAAATAAAAACAACAACGTGGGGTCCCTCCAAAATCCATACCAGGCCCTTTGGGTCTGGCATAGATTTTAAGGGGAACTCCACACCAAAACTGAAAAAAAAATTGCGTGGGGTCCCCCCAAAATCCATACCAGACCCTTATCCAAGCAATCAGCCTGGCAGGCCAGGAAAGGCTGGGGGTGAATGAGCGCCCCCCCTAAACCATACCAGGCTGCTTGCCCTAAACATGGGGAGGGTGCTTTGGGGTCTCCCCCAAAGCATCTTGTCCCCATGTTGATGGGGACAAGGACCTCTTCCTGACATCCCTGCCCATTGGTTGTCGGGGTCTGTGGGTGGGGGGCTTATCGAAATCTGGCATCCCCCTTTAACAACCCCATTCACGTAACCGGGTGGCCCCGCCCCCTCTGACACCACAGGGAAGCCATGGGAAAGTCCCTGTGGCATCAGAGGGGGGCAGGGTCCCCCCGGGTACGTCACCGGGTGGCCCCGCCCTCAGTTATATAAGAACTGTCAAAGGCAATGAAGCGTCACATGGCGGGAGACTCCCATGGAGGCAAATCGATGGCGGATTTTTTTTCTTTTCCGGTCCGTCCGTAGAGCGATATAAGAAGATGAATGGACATTGTGGGACATTTTTATTTTTTTCTTTTTTAATAAAGGACTTGTCTCCAAGCTGTGTCTTGTCATTTTTAACATTTTGACACTTTTTTTAAATGGTAGGGGTACATTTGTACCCTGTTACCATTTCACACGGGGGCGGGATCTGGGGGTCCCCTTGTTAAAGGGAGCTTCCAGATTCCGATAAGCCCCCCAGCCGCAGACAAGGGTTGTGGGGATGAGGCCCTAGTCCCCATCAACATGGGGACAAGGTGCTTTGGGGTGCTACCCCAAAGCACCCTCCCTATGTTGAGGGCATGTGGCCTGGTACGGTTCAGAAGGGGGGTGCCGATCTCTCGTCCCCCCTCTTTTCCTGCGGCCTGCCAGGTTGTGTGCTTGGATAAGGGTCTGGTATGGATTTTGGGGGGACCCCACGCCTTTTTTTTTTGTAAATTTTGGCACAGGGTTCCCCTTAAAATCCATATCAGACCAGGGTCTTGTATGGATTTTGGGGGGACCGCTGCGCCATTTCTTTTTAAATTCGGCACAGGGTTCCCCTTAATTTCCATATCAGACCCGAAGGGCCTGGTATGGATTTAAGGGGGACCCCCACACAATTTTTATTTTTTTTTAATTTTGGTTCAGGGTTCCCCTTAATATTCATACCAGACCCAAAGGGCCTGGTAATGGACTGGGGGATCCCATACTCTTTTTTTTAAATGAGTTTTATCTATATTGCCAAGGCCCCACAATTCACTACAGCCGCAATCAGTTTTAAATGACAATTTTTCCTTTAGAAATGTCATTTTGCTGTGGTAAACATGGGAAAAATGTGCCACTTTACAGGCATACTGTAGTAACCCCCAGGCACGATATTTAAAGGAATATTTAATTTTTATTGTTTCACTTTAAGCATTAAAAAAATCACTGCTCCCAGAAAAACGGACGTTTTTAAAAAAATTTTTGCATTGATACATGTCCCCTGGGGCAGGACCCGGGTCCCCAAACACTTTTTATGACAATAACTTGCATATAAGCCTTTAAAATGAGCACTTTTGATTTTTCATGTTAGTGTCCCATAGACTTTAACGGTGTTTCGGTGGCTTTCGAATTTGCCCCAAACACCGCATATTGTTCGGTTATCCGAGCAACGAAAGTTCAGCCCGAACTTATGCTCGGGCTGAACCGTTCGCCCATCCCTATAAACCACTTAAGGACCGGGCCTATTTTTCAGACTCGGTGTTTACAAGTTAAAATCATTTTTTTTGCTATAAAATTACTTAGAACCACCAAACATTATATATTTTATTTTTTCAGACACCCAGAGAATAAAATGGCGGTCGTTGCAATACTTTATGTCACACTGTATTTGCGCAGCAGTCTTACAAGAGCACTTTTTTGGAAAAAATACACTTTTTTGAATGAAATATTAAGACAACAGTAAAGTTAGCCCATTTTCTTTTATATTGTAAAAGATAATGTTATGCCGAGTAAATTGATACTCAACATGTCACGCTTCAAAATTCAAAATTGCGCCCACTTGTGGAATTGTGATAAACTTTTACCCTTAAAAATCTCCATAGGCGACGTTTAAAAATTTCTACAGGTTACCAGTTTTGAGTTACAGAGGGGATCTAGAGCTAGCATTATTGCTCTTGCTCTAACGATCTTGGCGATACCTCACATGTGTGGTTTGAACACCGTTTTCATATGCAGGAACGACTCACGTATACATTTGCTTCTGCATGCGGGTTCGGTGGGACTGTGCACTTTAATTCTTTTTTTTTTCTTATTCATTTTACTTTTTTTTTTGGCACTGTCCTTTCAAAAAAAAAAAAGAAATTTGGGTCACTTTTATTCCTATTACAAGGAATTTAAACATCCATTGTAATGAAAAAAAGCATGGCAGGACCTCTTAAATATGAGATCTAGGGTCAAAAAGACCTCAGATCTTATACTTACACTCAATTGCAATAAAAAAATAAATAAATGTCATTTGAAAAAAAAAAAAAAATCCCCTTTAAGAGCATTGGGCAGAAGTGACGTTTGACGTCTCTTCCGTCCTCCAATACTATGGAGCCGAGCGGGGGTCATCTTACCATCACTCAGCATCCAGGCAGTGAGGGGAGAGGAACCAATTTACTCCGCCGCTACTGACGGCTCCGGTAAGTGGTGGAGACGACCAGAGCATGGCGGGGGGCCTCTCCTGCCCCCAATAAAAGTGATCTCGTGGGGAAAACACCACTGAGACCACTTTTATCTGTTAGAGGACAGTCCTCCATTTTTAAAAATACCGGGGTTATGACAGCTAGCTTTTCTAAGGTGTAAAAACTTGGACGAGAAGTATGGTCATGTCTATTTTGGCCATGCTTCTCCTGTGGGTCACAGAGTGAACTTGGTTCTTCACTCCCGTGACCCAGATTCAGCCAGCAGCAGGCTAAAGTCTGCTGTCAGCTGACGTTATGAAGTCGGTCTAGGCTCTGCAGGGTTCCCGACCATAAAGTCCGGATCCACCCAGATGCCTGATTGGCAGTTGGTTCAGCCTCTCAGAATGCCGCAGAGAGGCTGGGCCAGCCACTCCCACCCCCTCCACAGCCCGGAACTCCAGTGAGCATTGGAGGGGTAGATCAGAGAGCCAATGGCTGACAGTCGTCACTCCGTGCTCAAAGTAGACCCAAGAACTAAGCGACCAGTAGGCGTAGATCATCCAGTTCTCAGTGTAGAAGCGGTGGGGGACAGCAGTAGCATCATATCAATGCTGCATGCATCTAGGTGAGTATGTATGTTAATTTTTTTAAATCCTGTGCTTCTATTTTAGGCATAAATCATAAATAGATTGAAGGCAATTTGTATAAGCAGAGGAGTGGAGGGATAGTTAGTGTAGGGTATTTAAAGTGAACCTCTGTCTTAGCTAGACATTTAAATATTTACCTCTGTAGATGCAGGAGTAGTGCAATAACTCATCCTCACAGTTTACAGCACAAGCACTAAAGCCAACTTTTTTTTCCCTCAACAGTTCAGCTCTCCATGCCCCCCCCCCCAGCAGTCACTCAGTAGCTTTCTATTTTTCTAATCTCTAGACACAGAACATGGGCTCAGGGAAAGAGGAGAAAGATGAACTTGGGAAAATTATATGACTTGAATTGGCATCAGTGTTTCTTCTGCAAACCTTACAGTGTTTGTTACCCTAACATTTTATATTCCTGATATGTGGCTGCTGTACCATGTACTAGTATGAAAAAGTACCCTGTTCTCTTTGTATTGCTTCCTTTGTGTGACATCCCTGACATTCCTGCTAGTCCCCTGGCTTTCCTATTAAAAACTGACAACACTAAACATGAGAACACACTGTGGTCAGTTCTCTAGCTGTGCGGGGAACTCTGCCTGCTCTCCTCCGATGATCAGACATGCCCCCCCCCCTCCCACACAGCCTGTCACTGGGAACTCAGTGTGCTGTTGCTTCTCCTCCCCCCAGCTCTTGCGCAGCTGAGAACTGAGGGAACAGAGAGTAAATGATCACTGACAAAAAAAGGAAAAAAGGTATTTATATGTTTGTTTTTTTTCATATCTAAACAAAGTGTTTTGCCTTTCATTTCTATGCTAAACTGAATGGTTTGTTTTACAAGGTGATAGTTTACAATCGCTTTAAGAATGAATTGCTCCTCAGTGCCTGCAGCTGCGTAGATATGTGAAGGCATGTGCAAATGTTCATTTACGAATTGTTAGATATGTAAATACATGGGCATCCATAGCCTGACCACAGGTTCTCTTTAAAGTCCCTGCTCTTGAATCAATCACTTTTAACCAGATATGGCCCTAGGAAGTATTTCCTATAGCAAATGCTAGCTTAGAAAACATGGATGATCATAGCTATTGAGATGTGTTGTCTCCTATTCATCTACTCATTCATCTATCTATTAAAGCTGTTATTAGCAGCTATCACAGCATAGGTGTTTCTGCTCAGTGCTTGCTAAAATATAAGCAAATAATTATACACTGTAATTCATTACAGTTCTCAAAATAAATGTTTATTACTTTATTTATATAAATAAAACTCCAAATAAAGCCCTTGTTATCCATAATTAGCTCTAGTTAAATTATTGCTATACCTGCTAGCTTTTTCACCAAATAAAAATAAAACATTTAATACTGTTTGTACACAAATGTTTTTGTGTATGCATGTATTTCATACATTTGCTTTTAAAGCATAAACATAAAAATCGTGAAATAAAACGGTCACACTTTGTACCAGAAACAAAATGTCATGATAAATGGAACAAATCACACAATTATATGAGCACTTTATTTTAACACTTGCTATTTTAAAATAATAAAACTTCCATGATGCATTACCCTGTCAGGAGGTAAAAACATGTAAAAAAAAAACCTAACCTTGAAGAATGTGGTGTTATAGATATCTGTCTGTTAGCCCTGAGCTTCTTTTGAGGTCTAAATCATTATTACACACTGTTATGTCTCAGGGTCATCAGGAGAAACCACAGCGGCCAATGGGGGGAATCCTTTATTTGAGCAATCTGAAGAAACAAAAAGGATTGATGTTTATCAATTTATCTCTTGTGAAAATGACATGAAAGGAAAACCTTAGTGTGAGTCCTATTTCTCTACAATAGAAAGAGCCAGCCTTGTAGATGGTTATTGGTCTACTTTGTAAAACGTAATAAAGAACACTGAAGACTAAAGCAGGCTTAAATGTTGTGCTATTATATTTGAAATATATGTTTAACTTTAATATTTAGATGTAAACCTTAATTTAGATTTACTGAAAAATGTGAGTATCATCTAAATTTCACACTTTTATCTTGTTGATGCTTTTCACAGTTGTGTTCTCTTTTTTTTTTTTCTATTTGTCATGGCTAGGCCAAAAGCTTTGGTTTCTTTCATCTAAGGTGCTTATTGAATCTTAAACTTCTATCTGAAGAAACTTGATGTGTTAGATATTTGTAACACCTTATGATATGACTCTAATAAAACTCAGTAGGCTTTTATGCATGAAACTTTAATCCTCTTGCACTTGAAAAATGAAAATCATAAAATACTCTTCTCAATGATCGTTGTCATTGCAAATTATTTGAACGTTACCATTGCTTTAACACATATTTTATTAAAAGCATGGCATTTATAATTTGCCAGTGCTGTATCACTTCAGTTTGCAGATGTTTTTGCAAGTTTAAGAAGTAGAGAACTGTACATATTTTTACACTAGATGGTGGCTTATGATTAATGGTATGATCGACCTAAATTTATTCCAGCTGAATTATTGCAACATAATAATACCTCAAACTATGTTTTTTAAATTGCCTTTCTACAAAAGAAATATTAACATTTGGAGGTAAGGCATTATTTAATTAATAGATATCCTGAAAAAATAATGTGTAGAAAGCATCTCATCCTAAATATCATAGCAGGAAAGTGTTTATAATATGATTGATTATAGGCAAAAATGCTTATTGTTATGTTGTCTATTAATGTTTTGCATTCAGTAGAGGGAATGAAACATAGTTAGTGTTCTTAGATCTTCCACTCTTTCTCTGTTTAACCACTTCAGCCCCAAAAGAATTTACCCCCTTAATGACCAGAGCATTTTTTGCGATACTGCACTGCGTCGCTTTAACTGACAATTGCGCGGTTGTGCGACGTTGCACCCAAACAAAATGAACGTCCTTTTTTTCCCCACAAATAGAGCATTCTTTTGGTGGTATTTGATCACCTCTGTGGTTTTAATTTTTTGTGCTATAAACCAAAAAAGGGCGACAATTTTGAAAAGAAGCAATATTTTTTATTTTTTGCTATAATAAATATCCCCCAAAAAATTAAAAAAAAAACAAATTTCTTCCTCAGTTTAGGCCGATATGTATTCTTCTACATATTTTTGGTAAAAATAAATGCAATAAGCATACATTGATTGGTTTGTGCAAAAGTTATTGCGTCCTCAAAATAGGGGATAGATTTATGTAATTTTTATTATAATTATTTTTTACTAGTAATGGCGGCGATCAGCGATTTTTATCAGGACCGCAACATTGCTTGCATGGGCATCTTTCTGTTATGCCTCTCCTTGCCACGATTGCAGGCCACCGGCAGACGTCGAGCCTGCGGAATCTGCAGATACGCGCCTCCACCAGTGTGCGCGCGTCCGCTAGCCTGCGATGATGGAGGGATGTGCAGGTACGCCCATTTGTGCCGCACCCATGCCATTCTGCCGATGTACATTGTCATCTAGTAGTTGGCAAGTGGTTAATCATGGAATCATACAAATATAAGGGGCGTTACAAATCAAAGGATTTTTTATTCTCCTGATTTGGTATCAAGTTTGGCTATGGTTAGCAGAGAGTTAGCCTTTGAAGCTCATGCATACTGTCTACTAACATCATATAATTCACCAATAAATGTTTTTATTGCCTCGTTAAAGGTTGGTCAGGGTGTCTGAAGATGTTAATTCTGGTAGCCAGTGTCAGAGGAAACACCGGAATTGTGGTATCAATATAACCCCTTTAAAGAGGCCCAGATCATTTACTTCAACAAAAATATTCCCATAAAATTGTATGTGCATTTTTAAATAAATGTTATGATTATTACTTACCTGTAAAAACCTCTCTTGTGTAGACATCCAAAAGCTCAGAGACTGTTTCTGGGCACCACCATCGTGGATGTGATGTCAGAAGCTCCAGCAGTTACTTAAAGCACAGTACACACTGCAAGATTTTTTTTTCCGCTGGGTTGAGTGAAAAGAGAGCTCACAGATTGCCATGCCAACACAATGTTGGTGTGGAGATCTCCCCCACTCTGCTCTTCTGATAGTGAGACTTCCTTCCCCACTGGAATACACTGATCAGCACTCACAGCCATTGGCTGTGAGCACTGATTGGATGCTGATTTTCCAGCATGTTCATTTGACAAAAGCTGCTGGTCATTAGACAGGCTTCTGTTTGACAGACTGCTATACACACTGTGCAGAAGTCAGGCTGTTCCTGCTGAAATGGATGATTATCGGACAGTTTGTACCCAGCTTAAAGCGGATCTTCACTGCATCTCAGCACCACAAGCCAAAAAGACTATTTAATACATTTTAATATTTAAAGCAAACTCCCCCATACATCCATGTCTCCATGCCTTAATTTTGTTGAGAAATCACTTTAAAAAACAACTCCCTAGCATTTCTGGCCATAGCAATCTTGAGTAAGGGCACATGATTCATGATTCATGTAGCATTTACTTCCCGAATCCATTTGTCCCTAGCTCAGGCATGCATGCAGGAAAGTGTGCTTAGCTGAGAAAACCCCTACTCTCCTCCCCTCCTGAAGACTCCAGCCATGTATGACATCAATTTCCTAGGCAAGAAAACAGGAAGTAACTGAAGAAATGTAAAAAAAAAAAAAAAGTTTAAATATATTATACTTTCCTATCTATTTACTAATGTTAGCAGCACGACAACTAAAATTAATCAATGCTGATTGGAAGAGTGAAGATCCACTTTAAGTGACACTCCATAGTATTTCCCTGTGTTCCTCCCCCAGCAACTGCATAAAATGTCATGTAGGGATGGGAAAGGAAGGGTGGAGAACTTAGCACAGAGAATAATCTGACACTCCCAGACAAGGAGAGGGATATGACGTCTAAAAATGGGAGGGTCTGTGCTAGGGAATTGACTGATAACATTTCCAACAAGTTCAAAGGTACATTGCAAGTCTATTAAAATACATTTAAGGAAAAGAAAAGTTGGGGATAGTGTCTCTTAAATTAAAAAAAATTGGAGAAAATGTTAAAGCTTTAAACTTGGTCAGCAGCCTAAAGATTTCTATTTCTTTTTCTAAGTTACATACTGTATGTGAATTGTTCGAAAAATAAAATCAAAAGCATTTTTTATTATTTGTAAGGGTACAGTATATGGTAAGTTTTCATTCTGTGATGTTGGACTAATTAGCACAGATCCCAAACATTTTTCGTGGTAAAGCTGAACACAGAATGACAACATACTAATACTGGTCTGCATAATACAACATGCATAAGTAAAATGTGCTATGACATGTTTATTTGCATAGACTGATACTCATTTTGTCATGAAATGCCAGCACAAAGGGCACCATTATCTAATGTTCCACCAACATGTCACTCATAAAAAGAAGTCTAATGCAGCTGAAAAAATATCTGTGAAACATCATGTCATATAGTTATCACAGCCACCATTAGCAGAAAATACTGTATATGTTATGTATGCAAGAACAAAATATCAAAGTATCCTGGTATTTAAATTGTTTGATGAATATTTCATGTAGAGTCTTTGTCAGTCATCAAATTGTTAAATTGTAACTGATCTCTAAAATGAAGTTCTGCTATGTTATTGGGAAAACTTAAAAAGATAATTGTGCCCAAGCACCCTGAAAAAATGTAGTTAATGTATTGAATTTCTCCTTAAAACAGAAAATCACCCGGGACTTTAAATGAGGTGAATGCCTTTAGCCAACAATTGACAGAGTAAATGCAGTCTCAAAATGTATTAAAATAGTCATGCAAACATAACATGAATCATAGCCAAGCCACTGAAATGATACTTACAGTAGAAAATGTCATTACCAATGTGATAAAGTGTGTGTCCCATACAGCATGTATCCAAGTCCATTGTATATGTCAGCTGAGATAAAAATATATGTATACCAACTGAGTAACCATGGAGTATGCAATGTAATGACAAAAATATGTATATGTATATATATATATATACTGTATATATAAACACATATGAACCACTGTTGTTCAAAGCTTGGAAACTCGGAGACAGTGAAATGAATGAGATGAATGTGTAATGTTGTGTACATGAATGAACCATGAGAGTGAATATGAGTTTTTGAATGGGCCCAGTCTAGAATCCAAGCTTGCCACTACTGAACACCAATAATTGTTGGATTGTTTTTGATGTGTTTAAAATGGCGATCAATGAGTGTGGGATTACTGCTGGAAGGTTAAAGTGTTTTGGGCTTATCCTAGACATCTAGCCATTGCACACAATAAAATATCAGTGCAATGCAATTTCATCCTCCTGGAGCTTTCTTGCACTATTTTTTTTTATAATCACCTTTTCCTTTATTAAGACAAATTCATTATACAGCATAATAATACACACAACAGAATTGTTTATATAATTAAGAAGGGGGCTTTACAGCACCCTATTAAGTGTGTCAAACCTAATACAAAAAAAAGGTGTCAATGAACTAATCTCATCATCTTCAGCAATATTAAGTGTAGCCTCCCCCTCCTAATTCATTAAATATTTATTCCTCTCTTTGTTACAGATTAGTGTCTTAATCAACCCTCCTTTATGTGCATTAATTAAGTGCTACCAATCCAATGGTTTTTTTTGTTACAATAAATTTTTCTCTTACTTTAATGATATCAACCTTCTCTCCAATTTTGTTCCTTAAAAAAAAAAAAAAAAAAAACTCAAATTCCCCTTACCAGATGCATCCCTCAGACTATCCGATCTATCGCACAACAATGTTCCCTTTATGATTGTTTAATCTACACCTATTTCTGAGGAGTGATACAATCATCCTGCCCATGTGTCCTTGAATTTATCATTTTGATCTTTAACCACATGTACCCATCTCTCGGCTTCCATTATTTTTTCCACCTCCCTTTTTCAATCCATTATATTGGATGATCTGGACTGTTTCCAAAATCTAGGTATCAATATTTTGGCTGCATTTAGCAAGTGTTGAGTGATACTTATTTTATAGAACCTAGCAGATGATAGCATCTCGACCATTTATTGGTTTAAGTGTCATTCTTTTTATCCAGGGTGCAAAATATTTTAATCTTAGGATAAAACCACCATGAATGAAGAAATTAACCCCTCCTTTTTCATCCCCTCCAGCAGTTAACATCTGCCGTTGGGTACATCTGTGCCAACCGGACCAGTGTATGGTACCATCCTGTCAAAAATGTATAAGAAATTTCCTGTATATGAGAGCTTATTGAAGTATGGTGTGTTGCCCTGATCAACCTTTGAATTTGTACAGATGTAAAATTATGACCTATTTCTCTTTCCCATTCTCTAATAAAATAAAATACACTGAGTACTCAGAACCAGTTTATTCATTCAGGACAACATGTGACCTGACTCTGGGATATTAGCACACCATACTTCAAAAGTAGTAAGAGGATTCCACTTATTAAACAAGTCTGCCAATTGACAGTATCTCCATGTAGCCATTGGTATCTCCCCTAAAGTCGAAATGATCTCTGTTAAAGGTAACAATTTGCCCATAACAGGAAAAACACATATAGTCCAGCGCTCAGGATATTTTGTGGAAGCAAACTGCGACAGTCATAGAAATTTGATCGTTTTAATAAATCAATAATGAACCAGTAACTGCTAATGAAACCAGGTTCAGAAACACATTGTTGCAGAAAAATCACACACAATAACACAGTATTAAAACAGTATTAAAATTGTTGAAAAACCAAAGTCTCTCAATAATATAAAAATCAATCAGGGGACAGGAGCATTGACCAGCAGGAGGCTAACACAGGAGATCCATCCTAAAATGCCCTATAGGGACTGCTAAGTGAAGTAATGAAAGTTACATGCCAGCTCGAAGCAGGTGACAGTGGGCAAGATAGTGGAGGTAAGCCAAAAGTACTCACAGCCAGGTAGAAGTGCTCAGGGCTGCCTCATATGATGGGAAGGTTGGCATCATGTAGCGGGGCTCACTGGCTCAGGTGGATGGTGTGATGGCTGCGGTGTGGAAGTGTAAAGCTCCGCCATGCAGAGAGCAGCCTGGCCGAAGCTGTGTGTCTGTAAAGGATGATGTCAGCACGGAGGAAGCAAACAAGCCGCTGGTCAGCCGGAAGGTGTCTCCACAGGGATGATGCCTCCTCAATGAGACACAGTGACACCGCACTCATTTTCAGATGGATCTCCTGTGTTAGCCTCCTGCTGGTCAATGCTCCTGTCCCCTGATTGATTTTTATATTATTGAGAGACTTTGGTTTTTCAACAATTTTAATACTGTTTTAATACTGTGTTATTGTGTGTGATTTTTCTGCAACAATGTGTTTCTGAACCTGGTTTCATTAGCAGTTACTGGTTCATTATTGATTTATTAAAACGATCAAATTTCTATGACTGTCACAGTTTGCTTCCACAAAATATCCTGAGCGCTGGACTATATGTGTTTTTCCTGTTATGATCTGTTTCTACCAGTTACAGTTTGTCTGGCTGCACGGGTTATTATTATTATTATTTTTTATCATATATATTTTTTACGGTTCCCTCTTTCATTTTTGTGTATGTACCATGCAATGTATATATCCACATTGTCCCAATAGATGGCATGGTTAATATATTTAATTACATGTTCTGTTTTAAACTCTCTGGGTGGCCCATCACTGGCGCCGGGCTATTTTTCTGTTTTTTTTCTGTAACAATTTGCCCTGTGGAGCCATTCTAGCGCAACTAACCTTTCCGTCCATTCCCTATAGATCTAAACCTCCCTTCTCTTCCCTTGGGAAACCAAGGGAATGTTTCCAGTGGTGTCATGGGGATATTGGAGGGGCAAACTTTCCAGTATTATTCAATCTATCTCATATCGATAGTGTTGTTCCTGTTAATGGTGATACCCATTCCGATAAACCCCTAAAGGTGGCTGGGATCCATGGGGCTCCTGCCAAGTTCCTACCTGCTAGTGTCTTCTCCAAGGGCACCCAAAGTTTACTAACAGAGTCATGGCATCAGTTCATAATACGTACCAGGGCCATGGCTCTATAATACATCAACATGTCTGGAAGCCCTACTCCCCCTTCCTGTTTAGGTCTCCTCAAAATCTCATATGCCAACCTGGGGTGTTTATCTCTTCACACGAACGTCATAAATGCCCTACTTATCTGTTTAAAGAATATCTGTGGGAGTGCTATGGGTACTGAATGTAAAACATAAATGATTCTAGGAATTATACTCATTTTAAAAGCGTTTACCATGCCAAACCATGTCAGAGTATGACTTTTCCATCTCTGCAAGTGCTTTAGTATAGATACTACCAGGGAGCCATAATTAAGATCATATAGGTGCTTTACATCCGGCAAAATATGAATCCCCAAATAAGGTATAGATTCAAAGCACCAAACAAAAGGAAAGGATTGTTGCACAGTGGCTATCATCCCTGAAGGAACATGGCTGTTACGTACCTAAAGGGTGAGCCCGAATTGCAGAGGATGGCCTCTCCTACGCCTCCAACTCGAGGGCCTCTGGTAGTGGTGACAGGGGTGCAGGAGTGCGGAGTGGTATGAGTGCCTGGCAGAATCAACAGCAGAAGGATCAGATGGCCCGCACAGCTGACAGGATGGATCAGTAGACAGGAACTGGAGACTGGACAACTCAGCAGACAAGACAGCAGGCAGGATAGATCAACAGACAGGTGAGCAGCCTGGATGGCTCAGCAGACAGGCCCAGCAGACTGGATGGATCAGCAAACAGGTGAGCGGCCTAGATGTGTACCTCAAAATGGGATTTTAAGGGCAATGCAGAAATTGGCAGTGTTGAATTGTAGTTAAAAAGAAGTTTATTGATACAAAAACGAATAGGATATACATGAACATACACATTGATCTATAGTTAAGAATAATTATAAAAACATCAGATATATGGAAACATATGATGCATCCTACTGCTAGTTACAAGTACCACCCCCGATAGGTGTGATGGCGTCCTGATAGCAGATTTCCAACGCGTTTCAACTTATTGTAAGGATAAAGTCTTCCTCAGGGAGGGACTGCATCACATTCTAAAATTTTAAGTAACAGCATGATTATTGGTATATACTTAAATATTTGTTTGTTACCTATATCTACAGAAATCGCATTACAGCAAAAAAGTATTGTATGCGACTTACATTTGCGACTACAGAAATCGCATTACAACAGAAAAGTATTATATGCGACTTACATTTGCATTTAACTGTGAAAAATCGCTTTTCCCAGTGCTGGCAGGGGTCCTAACACATGGTTGTCAATGCTGCTCAAATATCCTCTACGGGATGGCCTGGTGTATTGTGAAGAAACCAGTATTTGGCAGTCGTGATAATTAAACAACTGAAAAACATGAAGGTATAAGGGAAATGCTAAGAATTTGAACATCAAAAAGGTCAAAGAATGGAAATAATGGTGATTCGTAGGGGAAATAAGGTTCCCCAGGGCCATCATAGAGTAAAAGAGATCAAATACCTTAAATTGATTGTGTCAGGTGTATTGTTCCAAGTGGCAGGGAGCTCTGGTCCTGGAGTACCTCTCTGTAACAAAGCCAGTTGTGGAATGCTGCCTGTGGCCATCCCTGGCGTCCTAATATATGGGGTGTGGGCGTGGCTAAGTGATGGGCGTAGCCCTATTGTAGGTAGAGTCTCACATTCATTGGTGGTGCAGTGGAGGGGGTGCGACTTCAATTAGCTGCTGTCACTGTTTAGAGGAAGCACCTTTGTACAATGTATTGAGGGGAAGCGTCCACAAGCTTCCCTGTTGTCTAGGTAGCAGACGCTTGGACCTCCTCCTTCCTTTTCTCCTCCTCAGGTGAGCGGCCTGGACGGCTCAGCAGACAGGCCCAGCAGACTAGAGGGATTAGCAAACAGGTGAGCATCCTGGATGGCTCAGCAGACAGGCCCAGCAGACTGGATGGATCAGCAGACAAGCTCAGCAGACTGGATGGTAGTTCAGGAACATCAGAGAGGCCGGGTCGGAAAGCAGGCTGGCAGCAGAGGTACAAAAGGAGCAGGCAGAGGGATCATCAAACAAGCCAAAGGTCAGGTACAGGCTGATAACAGGAACAGTCTCAAAGCAAGCTGGGTCAAAACAGGAGCAGATATCAGGTTTTCAGGGAACAGAGCTGCAGAGCAAACAGCAATGATGCAAGTGTCAGACAGGTTTAAATAACCCGCCAGAGTGCATGTGTGCGTGCGCATAGACGCCCGCAATCGTGCACCGATGGGTTTAATCTGCCTGTTACTGGCAGGATCTTCATGACAATTTACTCTGCATCAGTACCAACTTCTCAATGTTTGTTTTAAAATTGGATAGGAGACCAAATTTACTTCTTTCTAACATCAATTCGGTCAGGGATTCTTGAGAGGAGAAAAGATATCAGTAAATCGTCTGCATAAGCTGAGATCTTATGTTCCATTGATCCAATACAAATCCCTCTGATCTTTCTATTTCTCCTAATCATACGCAGAAAGAGCTCAAGCACCATAACAAATAATAATGGAGACACTGGACACCATTGGATAGTCCCATTCCGTATCTCAAAATAGTCTGATAGTCTGCCATTAACTTTAACCCTTGCTCTGGGATCAGCGTATAGTGCCATCTCCCAACCCATCATCCGTTCTCTCTGGCCCATCTCCCTCAAAACTCTGGCCATAAACTCCCACCCCACCCTATCGAATGCTTTTTCAGCATTCATTTAAAGTACTACAGTCGGGGTCTGATTCTGTCCATTATGCACCCAGTGCAATACATGCATGGCCCGGATAGTATTTAGCCACTAGCCCTTCATAAAGCCTGTTTGATCTGTGTGAATAAGTTTTACTATATGACCTTGTAGTCTAAGGACCAGAATCTTAGCCAGAAGCTTAGTGTCAGAGTTAAGGAGGGAGATGGGTCTATAACTGGCACACCGCTGAGGGTCCTTCGGGAGAGCCGTCACATAAGCCAACAATGCCTCTGGGGGCAATGTGTTAGAGACTGAGATGGAGTTTAGATACCTACAAAGAGGGGATAATAAAGTTGAGTTAAACTTTTTACAATACATATTTGTAAAACCATCTTGTCCCAGGCTTTTACCCATTGACAAGTCAGCAATTACTCCACCCAACTCTTCAATAGAAATTCCTTTTTCCTTTTCTTCCAAGGCCGCAGGCAGAATGGCCACTATCTGTTTATCACGAACCATTAGAGTATGAACATGGCGTGAGTCTTGTTGCTTCTTTAATTGTCTAGCCAATAACTTCCCACCTTTATTCCCCGTTCATAAAAATGATGGGCAAAGTACCTATGCGTCAGATCCGCCCGCAATTTCTCCAGTCTCTGTACATCCCCAGGATTTAAATGTGCCTTATGTTTAATTTCATAAATAATACTATACTGTCTCCCCACCATCACCTCCATCCCTAATTCAATACATATATACATGGGTTCGCCCTGGGACTTTGAGTGAGGTAAATATGGTTAGTCAAAAAACATGTCATGGAAGTAAAAAAATACTACTTGTATTACAGATATAGCAAAGCATTTACCCCTGAAGAGCGACCGCGGTCTCGCAAAACATCTTTGGGTACTACTGATGCTTGCACATTTCTGTGATGTTTGTATATTGGTATAAACTGTTTTACCATGTATGTGGATTGTCCCATGTTTCACATTGTATGCATATTTTATCGGCCTGCATTTATTGCTGTTGTGTTTCAGATGTGCAACAATTGTAATATATTTATATTTTTTACTTCTATGACATGTTTTTTGACTAACCATATTCACCTCACTCAAAGTCCCAGGGCTAACCACATGTATATATGTATGTTTAACTTCAAGTTTATGTATTTCCTCTAAAAGCTCTATCATTTCTTTCTGCCTCTCCTTTCTAATATGGGTGCCCTGTGAGATCGATTTCCATCTAATAACCACTTGGTCAGACACCTCTTCAGGTGTATTATTTCAAAATATGATGCTAGTGTACGAGACAGGGACTCCATAGTCTGTTTATCATCCAAAATAGATTCATTCAATCGCCACATTTGTTCCATACTACCGACGGATGCAAAAAAAAGTCAAATTTATAGGGGCATGGTCTGATATGGTGATTGACTCAATAGTTGATGAACATATGTAATTCAAGTAATACTGATCTACCATCAACAGATCAATCCCTGAATATGCATTATGTATTTTAGAGTAGTAACTGAAATCCCTGTTCCCCTCAAGCAGCACCCTCCAACTATCTACCAAATTCAGAGAGCATAGGCACTGTTTAATATGCCTTATAGCTCTATAGAACAAAAATATTTTCCCCGAAGAGGTATCCAAACTGGGATCCAAGGTGATGTTAAAATCCGCTCCCACTACCAAAACACCTTCCCTAAACTTCCCCAAAATATCCAGAGTTTTAGATAGAAATTTAACAGTATGATTATTGGGGGCATTTATAATAGCGAAGGTATAACATTGATCCTGGATTTTACCCTTAACAAAAAGAAAACGACCCTCGGGGTCTACTCGTATTTATATAAGTACCAAAGGACACGAATTATGGATAGCTATTGTAATTCCTCTGTCCCTTGGAACAGGTGATGGTGCATGGAACCACTGATTATATGGAAAAAGGGGCATACGAGGGACCGACCCTGTCACGAAGTGTGTCTCCTGCAGAAACACTATCTCTGTCTTCATGTGACACAGTTCGTGCCAGAGACGGCCCCTTTTACCAGATGAACAAAGCCCTCTCATATTATACGATATAATCTTCATTATACCTGTCAGTATCTCAAAACGTATAGTTCCATGGATCTCTTGTTACATTGCTGCGCCTGATCAATGTCTGTCTCTCCCATTCCAACCCTCTGGGTTTCTCCCCTTGGATGTATCTGATGAGAGGAAAAAAACCCACAACAACCCCCCCTCTCCCACATAAACCCCCCATGGACCGCATCAAAAAACTCCAAGACAAAATAACATGATATGCCACTATATCTGGAACATCCCCTAAGGGGAAGACAAGTCTGAGCAGGGGTAAAGCACCCATGCCCAGAGTCCCCTTTCCATCTGCCTCTTGGCAGAAAACCAAGTCCCTTGTCACAGAACCGACCTATTGGGGGATAGATAGTTAAAAACATGAACAGAGTACCTCGTACTCCCCAGGCTTCCATTTAAATTACTCTACCAATTATCATTTCATATCATAATACTTCAGCAATTTATATCAGGGATTCAAAAAAAAAAGAAGGGAGAGAGAGGGAGAGAGAGAGGAAAAAAAAGAGGAATCCCCCCCTCCACATCTTTACAATCTATATAATCCTTTCTACCCATTCTTACTTTAGGCAGCTAACTCCATTCCTATCAATCTTAGACCATATTCAGGCATGTCCTACTGGGGCTAAGTTATAATCCTGTCTATCCACATGATTCTTCCATCAGCCTTTAGCTGGCACCTGTTGCCATCATTCTGGGCCTTGTATTGATGACTTATGGTTATTCCTTTTTTTTTTTTTTTTTTTTTTTTTTTTTTTAAACCACATCAGTATTCGTTTTCGGGGGTGGAAGTTTCACCTTAACGGTTCAATCCTTTCCCGGCTCATTACTCACATCATGGTGGCTTTATTAAATATCTTTTTTTTTTTTTTTTTTTTTTTTTTTTCCTCTTACGGTATTACCGGTCTCTTTTATAGCTATCTTCTTATTGGTAGCATCAAACTGACCAATCTAATTTTTAATCATAAATCTGAACATAACCCCCTGGTAAACCCCCCTAATCACACCCCCTACCCTTCCCCTCCCTCCCCCTACCACACCCTACCCCACCCGACTTATGGTTATTCAATCTCCAATCTGGAAAGTCCACCAAAGGTAGCTCCAGCACTTCTATAAAATGTTGCAGGTCATCTTTAGTTTGAAGTGTTGCTGTTTTCCCATTCCGTGTTGCTATAACCTGAAAGGGGTACCCCCAAGGATATTTGACCTCAACTGCCCGCAGGGCTTCCAGTAAAGGTTTAATTATTCTTCATTGCATAAGTGTTCTAGGTGATAAATCTGGGAACAGGGCTATTTATGCTTCCTCAAAATCAACTGTGGATCCATTGCGGACTGCTTTCATAATGGCTTCTTTCACTGGATATCTGTGCATTTTACATATAACATCTCTTGGTCTCTCTGCATTTTGGGTGGTAGGGAGAAGAGCATGGTGCACGCTGTCTATTTCAATCATATCTGGTGCAGATGTCCCCAGAATTAAGTGAAACAGGCTGGTCACCTTTAGAAGTAATTCAGTATGCTGTTTTATTACAGGCAAGCCTCTTATACATATATTCTGCCTATGGTCTCTATTTTCATAATTATCCATCTGATCCAACAGAGAATTCAGCACTTCCTCATAATATTTTGTCATATCTTGGATACCAGCCACTGCCTGTCTAATATCATCCTGACCTATCTACATTTCTTCCACCCTGTGTCCCAATGCTCCTATATCCTCCCTTAACCCCTCCACCGCCTGTTTCAACAGCAGTTATAAGTAACTGGATATCTTTCTTTGCTGGGAGTGCTCTTAAATGCTCTCTTATGTCCCAATCCACTGTTAACTCTGATTGAGATGTAATTAGTTCAGTATTAAGGTCGCAATTCAAAGAGTTAGCATACTGCACCTGCCCTGTAGAGGCTATCCCAGATTTAATCACAAATCCTTTGCTGATGTTTGAAAGTTCACTGCTGGGCTTTGTAGTGCTGCCTTTTTCTCTCAAAAGTCCACATTCCAGGGGCTCAGCAACCCCACTTGGAATTCCTTCTGTCTCACGGAGACTCAGGTCCGCTTCTGTATGTTCCCCATCCGGGTCAACAATCTCACAAGCATGGGCCATAGGCTCTCTACCTTCTCCTGGGAGATCCCCTCACAGAATTGTAGGGCTTTGCTTTTGGCTCAAAGGGGTATGGCCGCGACCAGCCACTCCTCGGACCTGTGCAGGGGGATCATATCCAGCCATCCTCGCAGTCAGGGGAGCTGTGCTTCCTTCCCTCCTGGGAATGGTGTCTTCTTTTCAATGCACTCTGTGCAGTGAGGTAGGCTCTAAGCCCATTTGCCTGGTTCTTTCCACCGCCGAGCGGATGTGCAGGTGTGCGGCGGCGTGTGGACATGCCTCTAGCGGTTAGGAGCCTGCCATGCGAACGCTGCCTGTCTCCTTTCTGCACTAATAATAGAAAATTTGCACTTGGCTTCAGTGGGCAACTTTTAAAGGCTAAGCACATCTTAGCCACTTTAACATTTTACATTGCCTATTTTCTTTATATAATAAAGAAAATAAATAAAAAGGTAATCATTGAATATCACCCAAATAAAGATCTATATTTATGGAATATAATGGTGGATGTCACAACAAAAAATTTGCTAAGAAATCAGAGAGAAAACATGGAAAGAGACACTTGCATAACCAAGTAATTGTCAGTCAAACTATTACAGCATTAAAAACTGAAAAATGTCATGTAAAGAAAGGTATATAACATGCTGGTATTGGGGTGGTTAAAATAGCAGTGCACATCCTGGTATGTGAGGGTGCCTATGTACCCCTGTGTCTGCAGACTCATAGCTGTATATTTTCAGTGCGAGACTAAAGCATATCTAAACCCAAAAGCAAAAATGTAATTTATTTAATTACCAAGCCTTAGATGCAGTGGCTGCATTAGTTCTTTTTTTAGGCTGTTTTTCTTTTATTTTCACCTTTAATGGACAAAGCTGTCCAAGAAAAGTGTCACTTGGAAGATTAAGACAAACCATTTAACCCTCAGTCTACCGACCCTGTAGGTAGTTTGTGTTGTGTTTTTTTAATGGAATTTATTATTATTATTTGATAAGAACTTTTTTACTGCTAATTAGACAGTTATAAATCTGAAAGCATTATTTTTTTGTATTTCCACTTTTTCTGTAAATTCAAATTATAGCTTCGTACACTGGCAGGGTCCATCGGACCCGTGTTGCTCTTCAATGATTTCTCCGTTATGTCTCATCCAGTCACATGATTACTGTACTGCACTTTGTGAGCCATTTTCAGTCTGCAAGTTAGGACATGTTTCTGCATGTTAAGACTTGCTTTCTTAACTTTTGAAGATTTGTTATGATTTCTTGATTTGGTGGTATAGTTTCATTATGGCTCGCAAACTCCTCTGTAATGAAGAAATAATTACGGTAGTTTGTTGAACTCAAATTCTGAAGAAGATCAACATGCATCAGATTACCAGCCATCAGATGACGAAAATAAATGACATCCTTGTAGAAGACAACTCGGATTCTGATGATAGCACCAGCACAGCACCTACCACCCAAACTGATTTGCCATCTTCATCTGCAAATAGAGCTATTTACTATGCAGGTGTACACTGGGAAATGTCAAGACCAAGAAAGGAAAGTGAATCAGGGGGAGCAAGTGGTAATGGATTTGGATCAAGGAATATTACATTCTGAGAGAAGCATCACTTGTGATAACTTCTTCACGAGCCTACAGTTAGCTAAAAAAGAACTGGAGAAGAAAATCTTAGTTGTTGGAACAATTCGTAAGAACTGCCCCAAGAATTTGTGACCGCAAAAAAACAAAATGTCTACTCTACTCTGTTTGGTTTCCGGAAAGACGTGATGAATGCATCATACTGTTCCAAGACAAACAAAGTTGTTACTCTCTTGCGCTCTATGCATTCCCAACCTATTGTTCAAAACTGAGAAGACAAAACCCAGAGATAACTCAGTCATACAATAAGACAAAAGGAGGTGTCGATACGATGGATTAGATGGTTCACACTTACAGTACTAAACGAATGACCAGAAGATGGCCAATGGTTATATTTTATAACATGTTGAATGTTAGTGCTATCAACGCCTACATTATCTGGATGTAGATAAAACCAGACTGGAATGCAAGTAAATCGCACAAAAAGAAGGTTTTTCATTACACATCTTGGGAAAGCACTGACTGGAGTATATGATGGGCCTGACATTCCTCAAACTTCTACCTCAGAAGAACCACCAAGAAAGAAAGCACGTTGCAGTATCTACCCCAACAGCTAAGACAGAAAAACCTCAAACAGTGTGTTGTGTGAGCAAAAAATATGTATGCCAAGAAAATCTGAAAGAGGTGTGTTTGAACTGTGGACAGTGAAACTTTTTCATCATATTAACATAACTTTTCTAACTACTTATGCCCTGTACATACAGTATCTCACAAAAGTGAGTACACCCTCACATTTTTGTAAATTTTTTACTATATCTTTTCATGTGACAACACTGAAGAAATTACATTGTGCTACAATGTAAAGTAGTGAGTGTACAGCTTGTATAACCATGTAAATTTGCTGTCCCCTCAAAATAACTCAACACACAGCCATTAATGTATAAACCACTGGCAACAAAAGTGAGTACACCCCTAAGTGAAAATGTCCAAATTATGTCCAATTAGTCATTTCCCTCCTCAGTGTCATGTGACTAGTTAGTGGTACAATATCTCAGGGGTGAATAGATAACAGGTGTGTTAAATGTGGTGTTATTGCCCTCACTCTCTCATACTGGTCACTCTAAGTTAAACATGGCACCTCATGGCAAAGAACTCTCTGAGGATCTGAAAAAAAGAATTGATGCTCTACATAAACATGGCCCAGGCTCTACAAAAATTGCCAAGACCCTAAAACTGAGCTGCAGCACAGTGGCCAAGACCATACAGTGGTTTAAGAGGACAAGTTCCACTCAGAACAGGCATCGCAATGGTCAACCAAAGAAGTTGAGTGCACGTGCTCAGCATCATATCTAGAGGTTGTCTTTGGGAAATTGACATATGAGTACTGCCAACATTGCTGCAGAGGTTGAAGGGGTGGGGGGTCAGCCTGTCAGTGCTCAGACCATACACCGCACACTGCATCAAAATGGTCTGCATGACTGTCGCCCCAGAAGGAAGCCTCTTCCAAAGATGATGCACAAGAAGCCAGCAAACAGTTTGCTGAAGACAAGCAGACTAAGGACACGGATTACTGGAACCATGTCCTGTGGTCTGATGAGACCAAGATAAACTTATTTGGTTCATATGGTGTCAAGCGTGTATGGCAGCAATCAGGTGAGGAGTACAAAGACAAGTGTGTCTTGTCTATAGGGATGAGCCGAATACCCCCCTGTTCGGTTCGCACCAGAACATGCGAACAGGCAAAAAATTTGTTCGAACACGCAAACACCGTTAAGGTCTATGGGACTCGAACATGAATAATCAAAAGTGCTAATTTTAAAGGCTTATATGCAAGTTATTGTCATAAAAAGTGTTTGGGGACCTGGGTCTTGCCCTAGGGGACATGGATCAATGCAAAAAAAAGTTTTAAAAACGGACGTTTTTTCGGGATCAGTGATTTTAATAATGCTTAAAGTGAAACAATAAAAGTGTAATATTCCTTTAAATTTTGTACTTGGGGGGTGTCTATAATATGCCTGTAAAGGGGCGCATGTTTCCCGTGTTTAAAACAGTCTGACAACAAAATGACATTTCAAAGGAAAAAAGTCATTTAAAACTACTTGCGGCTATTAATGAATTGTCGGTCCGACAATACACATAAAAGTTCATTGATAAAAACAGCATGGGATTTCCCCACAGGGGAACCCCGCACTTAAATTAAAAAAAAATGGCATGGGGGTCCCCCTAAATTCCATACCAGGCTCTTCAGGTCTGGTATGGATATTAAGGGGAACCCCGCGCCAAGAAAAAAAAAAGGCGTGGGGGTCCCCCCAAAAATCCATACCAGACCCTTATCCGAGCACGCAACCTGGCAGGCCGCAGAAAAAGAGGGGGACGAGAGAGCACCCCCCCTCCTGAACTGTACCAGGCCACATGCCCTCAACATTGGGAGGGTGCTTTGGGGTTCCCCCCAAAGCACCTTGTCCCCATGCTGATGGGGACAAGGGCCTCATAATTGTGGGGGTCTGCGGGCGGGGGGCTTATCGGAATCTGGAAGCCCCCTTTTAACAAGGGAACCCCCAGATCCTGCCCACCCTGTGTGAAATGGTAAGGGGGTACAAAAGTACCCCTACCATTTCACAAAAAAAGTGTCAAAAATGTTAAAAATGACAGGAGACAGCTTTTGACAATTCCTTTATTGAAAGTCTTCTTCTTTCCATCTTCTTTCTTCTATCATCTTTCTTCTATCTTCCTTCGGTTTCTTCCTCCATCTTCTTCTTTCTCTGGTTCTTCCTCTGATCCTCTGCTTCTTGCTATGATTAAGGGCTTCTTGGTTATGTAACGGGTGACCCCGCCCCCTCTGACATCACAGGGAAACCCATAGGGAAGTCCCCGTCAAGTCCCTGTACGTCAGAGGGGGGCGGGGTCACCGGGTTGCCCCACCCTCCGTTATTTAAGAAGTATCAGAAGACGAGAAGCATCACACAACGGGAGCCTCCCATCATGGATGTGGAGCGACCCAAAAACAAAGAAGGAAAGAAGACGCCGCGGAGGAAGATGCCGGACAAAAACATCAGAGCAAGAAGCAGAGGATCGAAGGAAGAACCAGAGGAAGAAGAAGATGGAGGAAGAAACCGAAGGAAGATAGAAGAAAGAAGATAGAATAAAGAAGATGGAAAGAAGAAGACTTTAAATAAAGGAATAGTCAAAAACTGTCTCCTGTCATTTTTAACATTTTTGTCACTTTTTTTGTGAAATGGGAGGGGCACTTTTGTACCCCCTTACCATTTCACACAGGGTGGGCCGGGATATGGGGGTCCCCTTGTTAAAGGGGGCTTCCAGATTCCGATAAGCCCCCCTCCCGCAGACCCCCACAACCACTGGGCAAGGGTTGTGGGGATGAGGCCCTAGTCCCCATCAACATGGGGACAAGGTGCTTTGGGGGGACCCCAAAGCACCCTCCTAATATTGAGGGCATGTGGCCTTGTATGGTTCAGGAGGGGGGGCGCTCACTCGTCCCCCCTCTTTTCCTGTGGCCTGCCAGGTTGCGTGCTCGGATAAGGGTCTGGTATGGATTTTTGTGGGGACCCCACAGCATTTTTTTTTAAATTTTGGCACAGGGTTCCCCTTAATATCCATACCAGACCTGAAGGGCCTGGTATAGAATTTAGGGGGACCCCCATGCCATTTAAAAAGAAATGTTGGTTTGGGGTTCCCCTGTGGGGAAATCCCATGCCGTTTTTATTAATGAACTTTTAGGTGTATTGTCGGACCGACAATTCATTAATAGCCGGGAGTAGTTTTAAATAATTTTTTTCCTTTGAAATGTCATTTTGCTGTCAGACTGTTTTAAACACGGGAAACATGCGCCCCTTTACAGGCATATTATAGACACCCCCCAGGTATAAAATTTAAAGGAATATTGCACTTTTATTGTTTCACTTTAAGCATTATTAAAATCACTGCTCCTGAAAAAATGGCCGTTTTTAAAACTTTTTTTGCATTGATCCATGTCCCCTGGGGCAGGACCCAGGTCCCCAAACACTTTTTATGACAATACCATGCATATAAGCCTTTAAAATTAGCACTTTTGATTTCTCCTATAGACTTTTAAAGGGTGTTCCGCGGCTTTCGAATTTGCCGCGAACACCTCAAATTGTTTGCTGTTCGGCGAACTTGCAAACAGCCGATGTTCGAGTTGAACATGAGTTTGACTCGAACTCAAAGGTCATCCCTACTTGCCTACAGTCAAGCATGGTGGTGGAAGTGTCATGGTCTGGGGCTGCATGAGTGCTGGCGGCACTGGTGTTGTGGATCGAACCAGAACTGTCTGGTACTTTTGTTTCTGTCCCCCTGGCCAAATTAACCTTCAATGTAAAAGTGTGCACTGAATTACTGACACATACACGAGTTCAGTAGATTGATACTTCTGCTTTAATTACTTCCTGGACCCCAGGTAATATACCCTGAGCCGGATATTTTGTTATCAAATCAAATATCAAATAAGACAAGCGTATGCAGACCACAAGATATACATATTCATTATTGTGACAAAGTATAAGCTTTTAGCTGGGTTATATCTATATAAGGGAATAGCAGACTGTCATATCTAAATAGGGTGTCTTGTTTCCAGTTCTTGAAAACAGGCGCAATCTTCTTTAACTGGTTCTTAACTCTTGCAATTCTGTTCCACATGAAGGGATAGGATAAGCTGGCAGACATTTAATTGAATATGGTTAAGGCTGATAGCTGAGAGAGAGAGATAAGCACTTACGGTATATCTATATGGTTATATCTGAAATAGGCATTTCACCATAACACTCATAATCACATCCATTACAGTTCCCTCCTTGAAATGCTTATTTCACAAAACTGTCCCTCACACTGAAAGGCCTACACCACCCAGCCCACCCCTGTCTGCAACTCTTTTAAGCTGTATGTAGAGAAAGGGCAGCGACTAGTTCACTACCCCCCTTGAAACAGCTGGGGGAGGGCGGCCAAATGCTATCTGTCCCTATAGCCCTACGGTGTTGCATCTCGGGGGAGGGTGACTGTAACGGAGTGTAACACATAATTATCATCATAATTTTCATCAAGCCTTACATAGACATGTCATCATCATCTGGTATCTCCTGGTTCACGAATGTAGGGGTAGTTTGATCGACAGCTTTTTCTACACACTTCCTAATACAGGGGAGAACACAGCAGATTATGGCAGCTATTACCAGGATAGCTATTCCTATCTTGGTCAACAATCCCTGCCATCCTCCCTTTATCCAGGTAAAGTACTGATCCCAGGGGTTGGTGAGCCCTGAATTCTGTTTAAAATCTTTGGACAGGTCCTCTAGTTTCTGGATGGCTAAAGTCACTTTACCATTTGGGCCGGTGTTGTCTGGGATGTAATTGCAACATGTGCTTGTCTCAGGGATCATTTTACATACACCCCCCTTCTCTGCCAGGAGCATGTCTAAGACCATACGGTTTTGGAAGGTCATGTGTGAGGCCGCTTCCAACTGTTCGGCTAAACCCTGGAGTGCATCTCTGGTGAAATTGACAAATCTTTGTTAGTTATAGTAGATGTAATTTATCCAGTCTACATTCTTATTCACAGTGATAATGGGAATCAGTGACCCAAAATCTGCTGCTACTTGGTCTCTTGCTTTAAACTCATCTGGGACCCCCCTTAGGACCCCTATGGCATCTACGTATACGTGGGGGTCAAAACTTCCTGCTGGGGCACTCCTGCGTCTTCTGTTGGGTTTGGGTACATCGCTTGCTTCTGGCTCTGCGTTCTCTGAGAGAATATGCAGGGGCATTATGGCTTTAGCCATTGCACATTCTCCTGTCCACTGTCCTGTCATTCTTCTTCTAATTTTCATGCCTCCACAGATCCAGTACACGTCCCCTAAGGACTGAACTGAATTGATTTTTGCTCTAGTTCTGCAGACACCTCACTGTAAGACTGTAAGAGGTAGCGGGAGGGGGGCAGTAACCTTCGGTGAAATTTCCAAGGGGCTTTCCCGCTCCATGGTACTTTCCATAACATGTGTAATTACCAGGATATATGGTGATAACTTCTGCTGACTTGGGAGCCTTAGTGACTATGGGGTACTCTTTTTTTCCAATGCTCACACAGGGAGTATGGAAGGAAGAAGCTGCGGGTCAACGATGCGGGTCAACAATGCATTATGTGATACAAAATATTGAAGTGCAGTTGAAACATACAACACCCGGGTGAGCTATATCCTTATCAGTGCCACCACCTAATAAAAGACTCGCTTACCAGATAGTAAGCAAGGAAGAGCGGATGGCTATAGGCCAGCCAAGGCCTTTGTTTAAACGGCAGGAACGTCCAGGCAGGGGTAGTCACTGAATTGAATACGTGCTCCAATCCCTTTATGCCGTAGATAGCCCATAGACTATATCTCCGATGGAAAGGCTGTGTTTGTAATCTCCGAGAAATCCGCTATAGGGCGCTGTGCCTCTTCTGTGACAGGAGCCGATAACACACGCCCTCTCGCTGGCAATCCCCAGAAGAAAATTTTCTTCTGGGGATTGCCAGCGAGAGGGCGGATTTCTCGGAGATTACAAACACAGCCTTTCCATCGGAGATATGGTCTATGGGCTATCTATGGCATAAAGGGATTGGAGCACGTATTCAATTCAGTTACTACCCCTGCCTGTACGTTCCTGCCATTTAAACAAAGGCCTTGGCTGGGCTATAGCCATCCGCTCTTCCTTGCTTACTATCTGGTAAGCGAGTCTTTTATTAGGTGGTGGCACTTATAAGGATATAGCTCACCCGGGTGTCGTATGTTTCAACTGCACTTCAATATTATTATCACTATTTTTTATCTCAATAGGTTTGTTATATATATCTAAGCGTGGTTTTCTTTCCCTATATATCACACAGGGAGTAGTTAGTGGTTGTGTTGGTGAATAAGCTAAGGACACAGGTCTCATATTCTGGGAGTACATTAAGGGGCACTGTTCCTAGATGTGGTTTAGCCCCCCCACACACATAACAGTTGGTCTTATTGTGCTTCCCTGCATTGTATCTCATCCACTCAAGCCACAAGTTGACATCTGCGAAACCGGTTTCTGCAGCCATGGTGTCCTCAAAGGTAGGGTCTGCTATGGCCACCATGTCCCCTAATGTTTGCATGTGAGGCTTTAGGGGGTTAGAGTTGGATGTAGATTGGGGAACTGTCCACTCTGGGTTATTGAACATGTCCTTCAGTTGGAAAGGTTTTCTAAAACTGTAATACCCACTTCCCCACCATAGGCCCAATACATAGGTCCCACTGTCCCCTGGGCTGGGATTCTCAATGGTCAGTCTGAACTCTTTGGAAAAATATTGATCTTTGGAAATATTGATCTGTGTGTTTGTTGATTGTCATCCTATCTAAGAGTGACTTCCCATTTTTGTCCCTTCTATTCTGGGTGGTTTTGGTCTTGTACCCCCATTTTTCATCCCCAGTGTTCCAACCCACTGCTCCCCAATAATCACAGTTGTTGCCCCAGTAGGTGTCAGTGACACATACATACAAAGTCATGGGACCTATTGCTCTCTCATTGGACCGGACACTGTACACCTGGAAGTATTTTATTATAAAGGGATATGAAAGTGGCAACATGTGTATTAGATAAGTTATACCATCTTTCTGTTTGATGGCCACCTCCTGGGCCTGAACAAAAATCACAACAAAAAGGACAAACAGGATCATGGCTTTGTCTTCTCAGCCTCTTCTTCGGGCACAGAGACTTTTTTGCAGTGAGAGGCGTGTATCCACGAGTTCCTTCTGGCCACTTTTACTGATGTGGTAGTTGTCAGAAGGACTTGGAAAGGACCATCATATCTGGGTTCAAGGGTGTGTTTCCTCACAAACTTCTTTACCATGACCCAGTCACCAGGAACCAGCTTGTGCGTTCCTGTATCTAGCTCAGGATCTGGAATGGAAGAAAACACTTCTGAATGGATACGGGTTAATTCTCGAGATAAAACAATCACATACACAGTTAATACATCAGATTAGAGCTGCAACAGTTGTGGAAAATAACAACCTATACTGAGGACTGAACCAAACAATATCCCATAGGATAACAAACCATGATTTCCCCTTGGAGTGTACCTAACACTGAACAAGGCAATGGCAAAGGCAATGGGTAGGCTGTCTGGCTAACTCATTCCCATTTCCTGAGACATTTTCAGCATTCTAGAGTTTATTGTGCCATTCAATCTTTCCACCTTCCCACTACTCTGAGGATGGTATGTGGTGTGGAAAGCTAGTGTGACCCCTAAGGTTGTCCATATCTCCTTGGTTACTGAGGCCGTAAAAGCTGGCCCCTGGTCACTCTCTATAACCTCTGGGACACCATATCTGCACACTATTTCTGTTAAAAGTCTTTTAGCTGTGGTCTTCGCCATCATGTTGGTAACGGGATAGGCTTCCGGCCTACGTGGCAGACACAGTCTCTTGTTTCTCCTTGAGGTGAGTCCTGTTTACAGGAAGGTTTTGTAGAATCATGGCAGCTTACGCAGTCTCTTCGGGGCTGTCTATTGGGTCATTCAGGATAATAATTCTTCCTCCTGCTCTTCTTGTGTTGGGGGGATTTCCCCTTCTTCCAGGGGGGGGGGCTCTGGTCTCCTCGGATGAGGGGTGTCCTCCGAGTCTTTTCTCCCCTATGTTAAACAAAAATTCTATACTTAGCACACAGATATTTGAGGGAAGAACTATAAATAGGAAACATTGCTTGGAAGTGGGGTACAATTGTCTATTTTGGCAGAGTTCCAAAATGTAGCATTTTCAGTGTCCTTTGTCAAGCTGCAATACTTTACCTGTTTAGTACAAGCTTCACAGATGGAGACCCCCCTATAGTATACACTGGAGCACCTGTGTGCCCACCCTAATAAAAATGGTGTTCTGGTGTCCCACACTTGTGCTCCAGTGTCCAGATGTGAAAACAGCTGCTCAGTGTCCTCTCCTTACACAGAATCTAGTTTGCATTTCATTCTAGTAACAAAGCCATCTACACAACCAAATTCATTTCATACAAGTAGGGCGTAAAAAATGTGGCCAAATGCAAATGGCCAAAACAATGGTGTTTTATAGGCCGAAAGAAAAATGTTTGATGCGAACGAATAATGTGCCCATGAACATGAAAGTTGCCATTTTAAAATGTACACAGAAAAGCACATGGAGCAGCACGAACGTAATAAAGACAAAAAGAAGAGGAACACAGCACAACTACTTACTTTTTTGCAGCACTCTCCGGATCTTTCTGTACTGCTCATGTTCTCATAATTTGAGGTCCGACCACCGTTTCCTGAGCTGATCTTTCGATCAACGTACTCCAAAATTCCGGTGCAGACTCTTGACCACTTTCGCCATGATCCGGCCTTTCTGACATTGGGGTTGGGGTAAGGTCCATACTTTTCATCATAGTCGGCCCTCTTCAGGATGTCGACCATCTCCAACGTCTCCCCAAAGGACATATTTGAGGCCTTAAAGCGTCTCCTTCTGGATCGGGACGTCTCCGGATCCGGGCTTTCCTCCTCCTCGTTGCTGTAATTAGCACGCACCTGCTGTGTCTCTCCCCCATGTGCTCTTCCCCACTGCGCAGAACGAAAAGGGCGGGGAATAGACTAGAAAGAACGTCAGGGGCGGGCGGAGTTACACGCATGCACAGTGTCTATAAAGCGTAACACGCGTGCGTATTACGTATGATCTGTGAGCGGAGGAAGGAGCATCGGAGGCGCCCATTGTGATAACGAAGGTAAAATCGAAACTTGGGCCTATACTGCTTCGAAATTGAAGCCTACATTGTAACAAGATTAGGAGAGTTTGGCCTGACCTTAGGGTTTGTCTTGTGTTGTGTCTTGCAGTGAAAATGGATATCTTGAACGATACCGACTTCATGGCAATATTCATTGACATGTTCAGGGAGCTGCCTTGTCTGTGGGAGATAACCCACCCACATATTGTGAAGCAGGTGATCCACACGGCAGACATCACCTAAATGAAGATCCTAATTGGTGGCCTGAGGAGCACATATGTAAGGGAGCACAAGAAAGTCCAGGATTCGCAGAGATCTGGAGCAGCAGATGACATCTATGTCCCCAGGATGTGGTACTATGACAGGCTGCATTTTCTGGCAGGTCAGACTGAACCCAGGTCATCACTCTCCAGTCTTCCTTCCACGCTTCTTTCCCCCCCAGCTGAGGCTTCTGAAGCCCAACCTGGGCCTTCCAGGCAGCAACATGTGGAGAAGCTAAGCTTGAGCCAGGTATAGCATTCTTCTAAATATTTCCGGTTGTCCAATCAATGATGTTAACTAGATGTTATTTGGAGTACTAATATTTGATTGTGATTGATGATGCAAAACATTAAACCATGTCCCTTTTTCATACACAGGGAAGTCTCAGCCAGGAGGTGGCCGGGCCGATCAGGCTGCCTGATATGCAGTACCCTAGAGGAGGCTGCCATAGGCCTCTTTTGGAAGGCTACAGAGGCCCTGGGAGCACCCCACACTGCGGAGGATGACTTTGCTGGCATAATTGCCTGTAAAATGCAGCGTATTGAGGAGGGCCAACAACTCATGTGTGAGTCATTAATGTTGGAAGCTCTCAATAAGGGATTGAGGGCCCAAATAACATCTGCTACCCACATTTGTGACCTCACACGTGGTCCTCCTCCTCCTCCAGGTCCTACTCCTCCTCCTCCTCCTCCTCCAGGTAATACTAGTCCTCCTCCTCCTCCAGGTCATACTCCTCCTCCTGCCACATCTCCAACAGCAGAGCCACAGCCAGGAAGGAAGCGTGGAAGGAAGACCAGAAAGTGATGACCCTGGATCCAGTCTGATCTGGCAAAAGATGCAGCCTCTTGTAATACCACAGCCTGGGGACATACATGTCATCTGCTGCTTTCCGGATCTCTGGGACTTCTGGACCAGACTGTACTCCCTTACATATGGACTCCTCAGGCCACCAATTTTGATGTTCAAGAATTGATGTCTGCCCTAGGGGTCCAAGGCTTCGCTAATTTCTGCTGTTTCTCCAGCGTTGCCTCCCTCTTTGTTTGGTTCTGAGCCCTTAATAAAGGATTTTTGGTTTCAATTATACTTGCCTATGTGTGTTTTCCTTCAAAAAGGACAGTTTGTTTGTGAGGATTCAGGTACATTTCAACTATACATTGTGAAATTAACAAGGGACACCAACACCAAACAACCTCCTTGAGATTAAATAATACAAGATAATAATGGTGTTGTGGTAACTTGACACACAAAACACACACAAAAATATTCTGGAGTAAAACTAAAAATAAAATAAAACAAAGATCAGCCTTGGAAAAAATACAAACCTAAAATAAAAAAAAATCTGCCTTAAAAAAAAATTTAAAAAAATATATATTTTTGTCAGATGTGACAAATCAAAATATATTAAGGGAATCACGATAAATAATAAAGAAATAAGTTTGTGAGAAGTCTGTGTGAATATGAGCAGCAAAACTACTTCATTCTTCTCACATTATAAAGAAGAGAGTGCGCTGTATTAAACCATTTTTAACATTGCACCGTGACGAAAGTGTTGTATCCATTGTGAACGCTAAGTTTACCAGACCAAGCTTTTCCGTCTCGGAATTTCTTCTGAGCATGCGTGGCACTTTGTGCGTCGGAACAGGCCACACACGGTCGGAATTGGCGTGATCGGATTTTGTTGTCGGAAAATTTTATAGCCTGCTCTCAAACTGTGTGTGTCGGAAAATCCGATGGAAAATGTCCGATGGAGCCCACACACGGTCGGAATTTCTGACAACACGCTCCGATCGGGCATTTTCCATCGGAAAATCAGACCGTGCGTACGGGGCATAGGTGTTCAAAATATGGAGAATACACTTTATTATCACCAAATGAGTAAACATTAGTATTTCATGGTTATTCAATATTTTGCTAGCTAAAATTTAAAAATAACATCATAATTACCCTGTTTCACAATAAAAATAATGATACTAAAACCTTTAATCATAATATGTACCAAACTATAGTACAGGGCCCATTGGACCCTGGCCGTGCAAGGTGGTACAAAAAGAAAGCCGGTAGACCGAGGGTTAATACTGACTTTGGTGCTTAAAATGGGTAGCTTTTATTCATTCATGTAAAACAAAAAGTAAAACACTGTTCTTACAACTACGCAAAAAGTGAAAATGAATGTGTTAGCTGAATGTTAGCTTTAATTTGCTAGTCAAGTCTATCTGAATTTGTTAGAGCAGCTAATTTTACCTTCTCCACAGGTCTACAATGCTGTGCCATTGCTTCTCCCTTTTGCTGAGCAACTCTAAAACAGAAAGTATTTTGCTGGCTGGATCATTAGGTGAAAAGAAAGGTGAAAAGTCAAGCCATGTAGCCAACATATTTAAGATCAACAAGCTGCATAACATTTTTTGGTTTTAGATATTTTAGTTTTAGTTTTTGGGTTTAGATATGGATTTAGATATGCTTTAAAAAAATTTTTTTTGCACATTCATACATACCTAGGTCGAAAACTGCTGATCGCTTGGTTTTTAGAGCTCCGTGAGCAGAGAGCTGTAGACTGTCAGTCACAGCTCTCTGCTCTTCTCCCTCCCCGCTCACTGGAGCTCTAAGCTGTGGAGGGGGAGGAACTGGCTGACTGAGGCCACTCATGCACACTGGACATTTTTGGACATTTTCAAAGCTGCTGTTTTTGGCTTCAGACGTTTTTTTCTACAGTCAATAAATTCTCCAGCATGATATCCTATGACAATTGAGCAGTCATGCTACACTGTACTCAAATGAAATTTTTATTATTTTTTTCACACAAATGGAGCTTTTTTTTTTGTGGTATTTAATCACAGCTGGGGTTTTTATTTTTTGCTAAACAAACAAAAAAAAGACAGAAATTAAAAAAAAAAAAACATGTTTTAAATTTTGCAAATGGGTAATTTTTCTCCTTCATTGATATTCGCTGATGAGGCTGCACTGATGGGCTGCACTGATGGGCAGAGATAAGGCGACACTGACATGCACAGATAAGACGACACTGATGGGCACTGATGGGCACTGATAAGACAGCACTGATAAGACGGCACTGATGGGCCCTGATGGGTGGCACTGGTGGGTGGAACTGGTGGGTGGCACTGATGGGTGGCACTGATGGGCACTGGTAGGTGGCACTGATGGGCACTGGTAGGTGGTATTGATAGGCAACACTGGTGATGACGCACTGATTGGCGATTTATAAGTGTTACTGTGGACACTGATAGGTGGCACTGTGGGCACTGATGGGTGGCGCTGGTGGGCACTGGTAGGTGGCGCTGGTGGGCACTGGTAGGTGATGCTGGTGGGCACAGAAGCCTCTCCATGATCGGGAGCGATGTCCCTCTCGCAGCCGCCAGTGATCGGCTTTTTTTTTTCTCCTCACGCTACTAGTGTGAGGAGAAAAAATAGCCGATTACCGGCTCTGTTTACATCACATGATAGATTCACATGATCACATCATAGACTCGCTGATCACAGAGCGTGCAGCGCACCCCCTGCAGGGGGCGCGCAGGCCGCTCAAGCATGGGAGGTCGTCCAGGGATGCCCTCCCAGCAAATTAAGTCCACGCTGCAGCCATGTTACGGCTATAGCGCGGAGGGAGGTGGTTAAAAACGCTAACGCAAAAAAGCTGAAAAACCACAAACAAAACGCTAAAAACTGCTATTTCAAAAATGCTGAAAAACTTTGAAAAACTCACTGCAAAGCTACTGGTGTTTATAACGTTATTATAATGTCCAGTGTACATGAGGCCTAAAAGTTGGCAGTTTCTTTTAGGCAGCCTAGTAGGGAGTAATTAAAGGTGTTAGCGGCGGCTGAAGCTGACACCCAGTCACTAAAATCTCACATAAGCTTTAACATGTTAATGTAACTTTGATAGTCAATTTAAACAGTATTTTAAATCTACAGCTTTCATTACAATAATGCCCTGTGATTCTGACATACAGGGATGCTGTCACTGTCTCCAAATTGTGTTTCTGCATTTTGACCCTGTTATGTCATTCTTTGGTGAAGATGACAAGTGGCCATTGTTGTCACCTTCAGGAAATTCGCCCTGAAAATCCATGCAGCCTTGCTAAAATGCCTAATTGTAGATGTGAAGGAGCTTCAAAGAGGCTATGGGAGATGTGCAGCACTGAGAGGAAAAGAATGAAAATGATTCTGAAAACAAGTACTAGTAGTTCATAGTTCATTTAAAAAATCCAGTCAGTTAGGGTTTACATCTACTTTAATATCATATTATGTAACGGGTCTTCTAATAAAAAGGTAACTCAGTAGCTACTAATGCTACCTTAAAGGCTCTTTAGGTAGCTTTAGAATTCGGCTCCTAAAGTTGAGTACTGGCCCATATTCTCCTCCTGGTGATGCATGACATTTAGCAATGGCAATTTGGTGGAGTGATTGAACTTTCAATTCCATTTTCTGTCAAGCAATTAAAGATTACAAAGCAATTAAATTGCCATTCTCCAACCCAGCGTAAAAATCCAATCAAATTCAATGACCATGCAGTCGTTTTGTCTGTTTACCATTTGATCTGTCAGTATATTATGTTGAAGCTGTCAATGCATTGCCCAGTTTCAACTTTACAACTGATCAACTCTGGTCATTTGAACTTGTGGGTGGTAGATTGCTAGTTTCTGGTGATTACTTGTAAACTCTAGTTTGAAAGATAGCTGTGAGTCTGTAATAGTTTGGTTTTGCAAGCTGATGTTTTTACCGTATATAATTGATCTCATCAGATTTCTGGGTGCTCAGAAAGAAATTTAAAGGTATCCCCACCACTGCTTTTTCCCCATTCTGTAACTGTCTACAATAGTTAGCAATCATCCACAGTGGCATGAAAACCAGGTTTATTATTTCATGCATGTACTTTATATCAGCGTGGATAGACTTATGCCCCGTACACACGATCATTGATCATTGATCGGACATTCCGACAACAAAATCCATGGATTTTTTCCGACGGATGTTGGCTCAAACTTGTCTTGCATACACACGGTCACACAAAGTTGTCGGAAAATCCGATCGTTCTGAACGCGGTGACGTAAAACACATACGTCAGGACTATAAACAGGGCAGTAGCCATTAGCTTTCGTCTCTTTATCTATTCTGAGCATGCGTGGCACTTTGTGCGTCGGATTTGTGTACACACGATCGGAATTTCCAACAGCGGATTTTGTTGTCGGAAAATTTTATAGCAAGCTCTCAAACTTTGTGAGTTGTAAATTCTAATGGAAAATGTGTGATGGAACCCACACACGGTCGGAATTTCCGACAACAAGGTCCTATCACACATTTTCCGTCGGAAAATCCAACCGTGTGTACAGGGCATTAGTCAAAGAAAACATCAGCAGAGACTTTAGTAGCACACAAAGGTATTTTGCCAAACAGTTCAAATTGTTGAATGGGCTGTCAGGTATGTAGATAGTTACAGTATGTATGCATTTTGGTAAAGTAATTTAAAAAAAGATATATTGTAAAGCAATAAAAAGCCTGCTCCAAGCCATATAAATAAAATAATTGGATATGTGATTTAAAATGGCAAAGTTTCATATTATCTTCTCATTATTACTTTTTTAGTTTGCTGGCTGACGTACAGGAAATCGGTCTACAATTAATGTAATGACAGTATGTCCCCAGGTCCTGCGATTGTCATAACAAAAACAAGCCAAGTCAGCAACCTGGTCTGGACCACTACAAATTAAAATAAAATAGTTTCATGAAACTATGTTAGGACCAAATATAATTAATAATTAATAGCCAGTAAAGGAGTGCATATAAGGATATTTTTAAAGGGCCGATAAACTATGTTAATATGGAAAAGCCAACTTTAGAATCAAAAATCAAGAAAATATTTATACTTCTTTTGAATTAGTGTATGACTACAGGTGAATGTGAAAATTAACAGGCGATCCTGTTATCCTTCATAAGAGCCCATCACAGACGTTACATATTTCAGTCATATTAAGCACATTAACCACTTCAGCCCCGGAAGGTTTTACCCCCTTCCTGACCAGAGCACTTTTTACAATTCGGCACTGCGTCGCTTTAACTGCTAATTGCGCGGTCATGCAATGCTGTACCCAAACGAAATTTGCGTCCTTTTCTTCCCACAAATAGAGCTTTCTTTTGATGGTATTTGATCACCTCTGCCATTTTTATTTTTTGCGCTATACACGGAAAAAGACCGAAAATTTTGAAAAAAAATGATATTTTCTACTTTTTGTTCTAAAAAAAATCCAATAAACTCAATTTTAGTCATACATTTAGGCCAAAATGTATTTGGCCACATGTCTTTGGTAAAAAAAATGTCAATAAGTGTATATTTATTGGTTTGCGCAAAAGTTATAGCGTCTACAAACTAGGGTACATTTTCTGGAATTTACACAGCCTTTAATTTATGACTGCCTATGTCGTTTCTTGAGGTGCTAAAATGGCAGGGCAGTACAAAACCCCCACAAATGACCCCATTTTGGAAAGTAGACACCCCAAGGAATTTGCTGAGAGGCATGTTGAGCCCATTGAATATTTATTTTTTTTGTCCCAAGTGATTGAATAATGACAAAAAAAAAAAAAAAAAAAAAAATTACAAAAAGTTGTCACTAAATGATATATTGCTCACACAGGCCATGGGCATATGTGGAATTGCACCCCAAAATACATTTAGCTGCTTCTCCTGAGTACGGGGATACCACATGTGTGGGACTTTTTGGGAGCCTAGCCGCGTACGGGGCCCCGAAAACCAAGCAACGCCTTCAGGATTTCTAAGGGCGTACATTTTTGATTTTACTCCTCACTACCTATCACAGTTTTGAAGGCCATAAAATGCCCAGATGACATAAAACCCCCCCAAATGACCCCATTTTGGAAAGTAGACACCCCAAGCTATTTGCTTTGAGGCATGTTGAGTCCATGGAATGTTTTATATTTTGACACAAGTTGCGGGAAAGTGACACATTTTTTTTTTTTATTTTTTTTTTTGCACAAAGTTGACACTAAATGATATATTGCTCACACAGGCCATGGGCATATGTGGAATTGCACCCCAAAATACATTTAGCTGCTTCTCCTGAGTACGGGGATACCACATGTGTGGGACTTTTTAGGAGCCTAGCCGCGTACGGGACCCCGAAAACCAAGCACCGCCTTCAGGATTTCTAAGGGCGTACATTTTTGATTTTACTCCTCACTGCCTATCACAGTTTCGGAGGCCATGGAATGCCCAGGTGGCACAAACCCCCCCCCAAATGACCCCATTTTGGAAAGTAGACACCCCAAGCTATTTGCTGAGAGGCATGGTGAGTATTTTGCAGCTCTCATTTGTTTTTGAAAATAAAGAAAGACGAGAAAAAAAATTTTTTTTTTTCTTTTTTCAATTTTCAAAACTTTGTGACAAAAAGTGAGGTCTGCAAAATACTCACTATACCTCTCATCAAATAGCTTGGGGTGTCTACTTTCCAAAATGGGGTCATTTGGGGGGGTTTTGTGCCACCTGGGCATTCCATGGCCTCCGAAACTGTGATAGGCAGTGAAGAGTGAAATCAAAAATTTACGGCCTTAGAAAGCCTGAAGGCGGTGCTTGGTTTTCGGGGTCCCGTACGCGGCTAGGCTCCCAAAAAGTCCCACACATGTGGTATCCCCGTACTCAGGAGAAGCAACAGAATGTATTTTGGGGTGTAATTTCACATATTCCCATGGCATGTTTGAGCAATATATCATTTAGTGACAACTTTGCGCAAAAAAAAATAAAAAAAAATAAAAAATTGTCTCTTTCCCGCAACTTGTGTCACAATATAAATTATTCCATGGACTCGACATGCCTCTCAGCAAATAGCTTGGGGTGTCTACTTTCCAAAATGGGGTCATTTGGGGGGGTTTTGAACTGTCCTGGCATTTTATGCACAACATCTAGAAGCTTATGTCACACATCACCCACTCTTCTAAGCACTTGAAGACATAGCCCTTTCTGACACTTATTGTTTACATAAAAAAATAATTTTTTTTTGCAAGAAAATTACTTTGAACCCCCAAACATTATATATTTTTTTTAAAGCAAATGCCCTACAGATTAAAATGGTGGGTGTTTCATTTTTTTTTTCACACAGTATTTGCGCAGCGATTTTTCAAACGCATTTTTTGGGGAAAAAACACACTTTTTTACATTTTAATGCACTAAAACACACTATATTGCCCAAATGTTTGATGAAATAAAAAAGATGATCTTAGGCCGAGTACATGGATACCAAACATGACATGCTTTAAAATTGCGCACAAACGTGCAGTGGCGACAAACTAAATACATTTTTAAAAGCCTTTAAAAGCCTTTACAGGTTACCACTTTAGATTTACAGAGGAGGTCTACTGCTAAACTTACTGCCCTCGATCTGACCTTCGCGGCGATACCTCACATGCATGGTGCAATTGCTGTTTACATTTGACGCCAGACCAACGCTTGCGTTCACCTTAGCGCGAGAGCAGGGGGGACAGGGGTGCTTTTTTTTTTTTTTTTTTTTTTTTCTCTTTATTATTATTGTTTTTTTATCTTATTTTTAAACTGTTCCTTTCATTTTTTTTTTTTTTTTAAATCATTTTTATTGTTATCTCAGGGAATGTAAATATCCCCTATGATAGCAATAGGTAGTGACAGGTACTCTTTTTTGCAAAAATTGGGGTCTATTAGACCCTAGATTTCTCCTCTGCCCTCAAAGCATCTGATCACACCAAGATCGGTGTGATAAAATGCTTTCCCAATTTCCCAATGGCGCTGTTTACATCCGGCGAAATCTACGTCATAAAATGCTCGTAGCTTCCGGTTTCTTAGGTCATAGAGATGTTTGGAGCCACTCTGGTCTCTGATCAGCTCTATGGTCAGCTGGCTGAATCACCGGCTGCATTTTCAGGTTCCCTGTTGAGACAGGAGAGCCAGAGAAAAACACGGAAGATGTTGGGGGGGGGGGGGCATTCCCTCCCACTGCTTGTAAAAGCAGTCTAGAGGCTAATTAGCCACTAGGATTGCTTTTACATGAAAGCCGACCGCTGGCTGAAAAGAATGATACCAAGATGATACCTAAACCTGCAGGCATCATTCTGGTATAACCACTCAAAGTCGTGAATGGCATACCTGAAGACAAAAAAATGGTTATCAATAAAGCACAGTAAACGGTAAAGTATAAATAATTACATACCTGAAAAGCAAACGTGATAAAACATAACAACAATAAAACATTGCAGAATAGAATACAGTAAAAAAGAGCAGAACAATAGAGAGAGAATAGAGAGAGAGAGAACAATAAAACGACAACTATTTTTATTTTATATTTTTGTTTGTGTTTTTTTTTTTTTTTACACTTTTTTTTGTAACTAACTTTTATAACTGTAACCGGTTCCAGGTTCGGGTCTCTCAAAATGCGATGGCATCTCGGGAGACCCTGTGAAAATGCGCCTAGTCTGTGCAATGCTGTACCCTACGCTAATACTCAACTAGTGCATGGTAGTGTTCAAAACATTCACCAATGCAAAGACCAGGATTATCAGGACAGGAGGGACAATAATAGCGGGTGTCACGCCTATATCCGCGCTAGCTGCAGACACAACATCTTTTTTGGGGGGGTTCGTTGGGTAGGGGTACTCGGGAGGACATAAAAATGCCTCTCATGCAGCCGACTGCATTTGGTTGGGGATGTGAATGGGGGAAGTACGGGCGCTGCAGAAGCGGTGGGTTCCCAATTAGGATTGGCGAATGCAGCAGGAAGGGCACTATGGGCACGACGGGCCTGTGTTTGTCTTTTTGGTGGCAGCGAGACACTACTTGTGCTTGCCACCTCACCAGCTTGAACTGCACTTATGGGACTCGCCACGTCACCAAGTGTTACTGCAGTGCTGGTTTGGCTACGACCGGGGTGTACTAGGCCGCTGGCGCTTGCCAGTTCACCAAAACGCTACAAAAAAAACTGTTAGCGATCACAGGGATCAGGCCTGACTCTGCGAACGCTGCAGTTATGCGTTTAGTGTTTTGTAAGTGACAGTGATCGATCGATGCTGCACTTGGGTGGGCTGGGCCGGGCGGAGGGGCAAAACGCAGGTGCTAGCAGGTATCTGGGCTGATCCCACTAACACTGCGTTTTTGGGAACCCTAAACTGCTGGTGACGCTAGTATAGATCTGATCGGATCAGATATTGATGCGATCAGATACTATACCACTAAGGGAGGTGTATGGTGCGTGCGTGGGTGTTAGCGGTACTGGCGCTAATCTGACGCTGCCTGGGGCTGGTGCTTGCCAGTTCACCAAAACGCTACCAAAAAAACTGTTAGCGATCGCAGGGATCAGGCCTGACTCTGCGAACGCTGCAGTTATGCGTTTAGTGTTTTGTAAGTGACAGTGATCGATCGATACTGCACTTGGGTGGGCTGGGCTGGGCGGAGGGGCAAAACGCAGGTGCTAGCAGGTATCTGGGCTGATCCCGCTAACACTGCGTTTTTGGGAACCCTAAACTGCTGGGGACGCTAGTATAGATCTGATCGGATCAGATATTGATGCGTTCAGATACTATACCACTAAGGGAGGTGTACGGTGCGTGCGTGGGTGTTAGCGGTACTGGCGCTAACATGACGCTGCCTGGGGCTGGTGCTTGCCAGTTCACCAAAACGCTACCAAAAAAACTGTTAGCGATCGCAGGGATCAGGCCTGACTCTGCGAACGCTGCAGTTATGCGTTTAGTGTTTTGTAAGTGACAGTGATCGATCGATACTGCACTTGGGTGGGCTGGGCTGGGCTGGGCGGAGGGGCAAAACGCAGGTGCTAGCGGGTATCTGGGCTGATCCCGCTAACACTGCATTTTCGGGAACCCTAAACTGCTGGGGACGCTAGTATAGATCTGATCAGATCAGATATTGATCCGATCAGATACTATACCACTAAGGGAGGTGTATGCTGCGTGCGTGGGTGTTCGCGGTACTGGCGCTAATCTGACGCTGCCTGGGGCGACGCATATCACCGCCGGGCGATCGGGGGGCTAAACCTTTATTCGGTAATAAACGGCGGGTGCCCTGACACTATAAAAAATAAACGAACTAACCAGCGTCACCCGTAACGGTTATACGGTGATCAGTGGTGAAAGGGTTAACTAGGGGGCAATCAAGGGGTTAAAACATTTATTAGATAGTATATGGGGGTCCCTGTCGCTATAAAACACTGACGGCGAACCTAAATATTTACGTCCCTAACTAGCGTCACCAGCGACACTAATACAGCGATCAGAAAAATGATCGCTTAGCGACACTGGTGACAGGGGGTGATCAAGGGGTTAAAACTTTATTAGGGGGGGTTAGGGGGGTATCCTAGACCTAAAGGGGGGTAATACTCACTGCCCTAACACTAACTGTCACAAACTGACACAGCAGTAATCAGAAAAAAAAAAAAAAAAAAAATACTGCTAATGTCAGTTTGTGACAGGGGGGGGGGGTGATTGGGGGGGGATCGGGGGGCGATCGGGGGGGGATCGGGGGTGTAAAGTATGCCTGGCATGTTCTACTGTGTGTGTGAGTGTTGTGTGCACTTACATGTCATCTCCCCTCGGCGCTGGAACGGAAACTGCCAGACCGAGGAGAGATGACATCACATCCTCTGCCTGTGTGAAACGACACACAGGCAGAGGAGGATTCCCATTGGCTGGGAGCGATCGCGAGGGGGGGCCACGATCGGATGGTCTCCCCCTCGCCTCCCGACGCTCCCAGTCAGATGCCGACCGCCGATGGCACCGGGGGGGGGTCCGATCGGACCCCCCGCCCGCGGGAGGCAGATCACGTACGGGTACGTGATTTTGCCTGCCCGTGCCGCTCTGCCGCAGTATATATGCGGTAGGCGGTCGGCAAGTGGTTAAAGCAAGGCAACATTTTTGAATAATAAATTATAACTACATTTCAAGCAGATAAAAAAGCACCCTAATAATGTGCGTATGTATTAACCACTTGACTCCCAGAAGATATACCCCCCTTCAGGACCAGGCCATTTTTTGCGACACGGCACTTACAATTGTGCGGTAGTGCGATGCTGTACCCAAATAAAATGTCCTTTTTGCCCCACACATAGAACTTTATTTTGGTGGTATTTGATCACCTCTGTGTTTTTTTTATGCACTATAAACAAAAAAAGGCCGACAATCTTGAAAAAAAAAAAAAACTATATTTTTTACTTTCTGCTATAAAACATATGCTATAAAAAAATTAAAAAATCAAATGTCTTCATAAATTTAGGCCAATATGCATTCTGCTACATATTTTTGGTTAAAAAAATCCCAATAAGCGTATGTTGATTGATTTGCACAAACGTTCTAGTATTTACAAACTAGGGGATATTTTTAATTATTTACATTTTTTTCCAAACAAGATTTATTGAGAGTAGAATTTTCGAACATACAATACAAAAAATATGTCAAGCATATTGTTATACAATCAATGTGCTGCAACAAACAGTTGGATAAATGTAACAGGTACAACAGTTAGCCTGCCTAGGGGCTATCAGTGCCCAAAATGAAGGAAGGCTGCTAGCATAAAGCAAAGGATAATGAACTTCAAATAGCTGGGTTAAACCCAAACCTGTAAGTAATGAAGAGGGTATTTGAAGGACAGAAGAAAGTGACAAAGAAGAAAAAAATAAATAAATCCGGGGGGGCATTCTGGAATAAGCACATGTATTTGGTTGGGTTAGGAGGGTTGGTTGAGGGAAAAAAATGCAAATAGGAGGTTTTATGCAATGGCCAATGAAACCCTCATTTATATTTGTTTATTCATTTTTTTACTATGGCAGCGATCAGCCTGACTGCGATATTGTGGTGGACATTCTGACACTAACTGACACTTTTGACATGTTTTGGCAACCAGTGATACTAATACAGTGATCGATGATAAAAATATTCACTGTCACTGTACTAATGACACTGGCTGGGAAGGGGTAATTATCAGGGGTGATCAAAGGTTTAACTGTGTGCCTAACCAGCATTTATGTGAACTGTGTGAGGTGCTTTTACAAGGTGAATAGATGGCATTTATGCCCTGCTTTGCAAGGACACAAACTCCACCCCCCACCCCATCAGAACAATGATCTGCCTTGTTTACATAGGCAGAACACAGTTCTGTCTCTCTGCCTAATGACTGGCGGGTGCCAGAGTACCCAGCACCTGCCAATGGGCCTCTGCTGTGTGTAATCACAGTGGAAGCAAGCTGGCAGCGGTGCATGCCCCCTACCTAGAAGTGTGGGATCACTTATATATACGTGATTTGGCACATAGCTGCTACCCTGTAGGAGTAAAACTGCTATAGAGAGAACATTAAAAGGCTAAGAGGAACTTCCCCCTACTTATCAGAACCTAAATACAGCCTCTTGTATGAGTGTCACTGCATGGAAATAAATAAGGACATACTCACTAGTCCATGGGGCTTGGTGTTGTCTTCTCTGCAGTTCTCCAATGTCGCTTTGCTTTCATGCCACCAGCTTCAGATTCTTGTTATTGGGAGCCAGCAGTCTCTTCCTCCATTTTTATAGTTGGTCCTCTGATGGCACACCTCTTGATCTCATTCATGCATACAAAAACCTGCCACAGGTCTTGAAAGGCATGCAACATCAAAATTACCAGATACTTGAGCTCCACAGCCTCCTGTGATGCGTGATATGGATATTCCAGAAGACTGAGGGGGCTGATAGTATGTCACCCTTGCCTAGGCAAGAAATCTGAAAGTGGCAAGCGACACCAAGAGTATTAAAAATAATAAACATAAATGACAAGGAAGGGACTGCAAATGTGTGGGATAGAAGAGGATGGAAGCAGAAAAGAGCAAGTTTATTTTATGTGTGAAGGTCTATTAGAATTTAAAAACAAATGATGACATTGAGCAAATGGAAGATCTGACTTTTGCGTTGCGAGATAAGTCGGAGGAACGCAGAGGTTCATTGGAACCTCTTTCCCTTCTCCGATGAATTCCACCAATATATGACAAGATCCACTGTTTAGGATCCCCGTCGCCAGTTCAGCGTTATCAATCTGGGCTCCCTGGGGGTAATTGCCCCTTCCCTCCCCCCCTCCCTCGAGGGTTTTTTCTTTTTCTTTTTTTTATCTTTTCACCCTCTCTCTCTCTTTCTCCCTGCCCTCTCTTTCCCTTGTTTTCTCTCTAATTCCCTTTCCTATTTCTCTTTCTGAATAAAAAATGAAACACAAAGTGATGGGCAAAGATGTCTATGTTTACCCTATATTAAATTTCAGCGAGTGGTATGAATCTGACCGAATAGCGACCTTCACTTACATGAAACTGTTTTGTATGGTTGTTATACCTGAGGTGTTCATTACAGTCTATATGCATTGTAAAGTTGTCTTTATGTTTGTATCTGTGTCTCATCTTTAAATAAAAAATAAAAAAAAAACTAATCACAATATGTATTTTTGAATACAGCTAGTGTAGGTATGTCTGCCTTGATATCAGTCTCCTGTAATCACCTACACAGCAGACTGGGAGTACTTACAGGAAGCAAGCTGACAGGAAGAGAGAGCAGACTAATGCCTCATCGGCATGCTGTTTATTGTCAGAAGGTTGGAGGCTGAGGGTGTGTCCTTAAAGAATCTGTGCTGTCATTGCAGTTGAGGTCCAAGACTCAGGTTCTTTGGCAAGACTGACTGGTTAAACTGGTTTTCCTGACGCCTCCATGGCAGCACACGCTGGGTTGTGACTCCGCCCCCACAACCTGACAGGATTGGTTAGCTATAAGTTTGAAGGGGAGACACCCCGCTGCATTCTCTTTTTTATCCTCACCTGACAGATTGGGATAAGCAGCTTGCTCCTGTTGTCAAGATAAAGAAAAAGCCTCTTACCGCACTCGCCCCAGCAGGTTCAAGCCTTTCCTGTTTGGAAGTCCCTCCTGTACAGTCTCTAAAGGAGCTTCTATGGAGGGAACCCCCGGTCTGGTGGTCTCAGGGGGCGTCTGGACATCTGGCACAGTAAGCTTTAAAGAAGCTTCATATTTTTGCAGTGGTCTCCTTTTCTTTTTTGCCTGTACTTTGCCTGTTCCTTGTTTATGGTGTTTCTCCTGCTTAGGGGGCTTGCTGGCACTTGCTGTCCACCGCTGTGGAACCGTCATGGCCGCCGAGGCCGCCTCCTCACTCTACAATTGGCCTCAGGGCCAAGTTCTGCCTTGAGAAGGGAATGCCCTTCTCCAAGATGGCGCCGAGGCGTTCGGGACGCTCTGCGCATGCGCGGGAGCGTCATTTTGCCGCGACGGCGGCGGCAGATTTAAAAGCACAGGTATTTCTGTGTTTGTTTGCTGAGCAGTATCACAGATACCTGAATGTTCACCGTGCGTTCAACTGCTTTGCCAGAAAACAACTCAGCAAGACCAGGTAAGTCAAATCATCTGATTTAGCCTTTTTTTAAAAAAAAAAAAAAAGAGTAAAGGTTTTAAAAAAAAAAAAAAAAAAATTTTTTTTTTTTTTTTCCATTCTCTTATTTTCCTTTAGACTTACTGTCTTACTATCGCTATGGAGACCACTGCCCGCGCAGACCACCATCAGCAAACGAGGTAAGAGGCCATTCGTCATTGGTAAGTATTGAAGAAGGGGAGAGAAAAAGAGAGCCAACCACTAACGCTGCGTTTTTGGCAGCCCCACCAGGTCAAGAGCCGCAAGTTCCAGGCATGAGAGGAGATCTAGTCATGCGTCAAGCAAGAAGTCTCGCAGAAGCCGCTCAAGGTCCTCTTCTCGCCACCGAAGACATAGCCGCTCACGTCACAGCCGCTCAAGACGCAGTCGCTCCCGTCACAGTCGGTCACACCGCAGACGGTCACCTTCATCACACCGCCAAAGCCGCCACACCCGTCCTGCAGCAAACGCTTGCTGGGTATGCGGCGCGCCAGCCTTGCCAGGTAAGCTAGTCTGCAGACCCTGCTTCAATGAAGCAGCAAAGGACAAAGAGCTAGACGCAGCAGTGGCTACGGAGCTCATAAGAGAATCTGTGCGGGAATCCATAAGGGAGACAACAGCACCACTAATCGATAGGCCTACGCCCAGCACATCGGTAGCGGATGACCTCCAACCCCAGGCATCAGAACCCTCCTCAGGAGATGAGGATCAGGACATGTCAGCAGGTTTTGATTTCTCCCTGGTACAGCCTTTCGCAAAGTCAGTCAAAGAAGCGATAGGCTGGGAAGAAGATAAAGAGGAACCGCAGAAAGTCCGGAAATATTTCCCAAATTTAAGGAAAGAACCAGAGAATTTCCCTTTTATAGGTGAACTGGAGGATCTAATTAAAGATGAGTGAGAAAGATCTGATAAGCGGTCCAGTCTCACCAACAGACTGACAAAAATGTATCCTCTGAAGGAGTCAAAAGTCAAATCATTGATGAACGCTCCAGTAGTTGACTCCTCCTTGATGCGTCTTGCACGGCATGTCACTCTGCCTATTGAAGATGCAGTTTCCTTTCGGGATGTTTTGGATCGGAAATTGGATCTGGAATTGAAGAAAGCATACTCCACTGCTGGGGGCGCATGCAGACCAGCAATTACCACAGCAGCAGTGGCTAAAGCCATATCAGGTTGGGCAACCAAGGTGGAGAAAGATCTGCAAGACAGTACTGAAATAGACAAAATAATATCTTCTCTTCAGGAGATCAAGTTGGCAGGTGACTTCGTGGCAGAGGCTTCAGTGGATATTATAAGATCCTCGGCGAGATCAATGCTAGCCTCAGTCACGGCAAGAAGGGCCTTGTGGCTGAAACCATGGATGGCCGATACTGCATCCAAAACAAACTGGTGCAGAATTCCATATGATGGCTCAAACCTGTTCGGGTCTAAATTGGACACCGCTATCTCCAAGGTAACAGGAGGAAATGCGGGATTAATTCCCTCAGACAGAAGACCCAAGGCCCAAAAAGGGTTCCTTCTTTAGGCGCAACCTTCCTGAGAAATATAGGGAAGCTAGATCCTACCGTCCTGGTAGGAAGTTTAGAAGAGACTGGAAGAACACAAGACCTTCCTTCCTAAGGATGCAGAAGTCCAAGCCTACCCCGGCAGGGGAGCAGCAGAAGTCTTTTTGAAGGTTCGCCTGCCCACTCAGTACAGGTGGGCGCCAGGCTCAAGGACTTCGCACAGATGTGGTCAAGCCATATAAAGGACCAGTGGACTCTTTCCACGATCAAATTTGGACACAAGTGGAAGTTTATGGGCAAAATTCCAAAAAATCACTTCCAATCAACAAGACTGCCATCTTCACTAGTCAAAAGGAAGTTACTATTAAAATATATAGTGGAATTGAAGGAGAAAGAGGCAATCCTGGAGGTTTCCGTTAGATCAAAAGGGGAGGGGGTTCTATTCCCCACTATTTTTGGTAAAGAAGAAGACCGGAGACTTACGTCCTGTGTTGGATTTAAAAAATCTCAACAGGAACATAAAAATAGAGGCCTTTAAAATGGAGAGTCTGCAGTCCATACTTCTGGCAGTGAACCTGGGCGACTGGATGCTCTCAGTAGATTTATCAGACGCTTACCTACATATTCCAATTCATCCCGCCTTTCAAAAATTCCTCCGATATGCCATCAACAAAAGCCACTTCCAATTTCAGTGCCTTCCTTTCGGCATCTCGTCGGCTCCCAGGACATTTACCAAGGTCCTCCTACCCTTGGTTGCATTCCTCAGGGAAAAGGGTCTGCGAGTCCACCATTATTTGGACGACATCCTGCTCTTGGCAGAAGATCAAGAAACCTTGCTACGCCATCAGAAAATCTTACTCACGACTCTCCAAGACTTCGGTTGGCTAGTCAACTGGAAAAAGAGCAGCTTACAACCCACACAAAACATGGTATTCCTGGGAGCAGATCTGAACACCAAATTGAACACGGTACAACTCCCTCAGGAGAAGATTCAGCCTCTAGTACAGAAGATGTGGAGATTACTATCAGCGAGGCATCTTCCAGCCAGAATCTGCTTGAGTGTGCTAGGGTCCATGGCTGCAACCCTGCCCATGGTGCAATGGTCACAATGGCACATGAGAGTCCTCCAAAACTCCTTTCTGAGGCAGTGGGATGGAGTATCGATGCGTCAGACCATTACTATCTCCAGACCAATGAAGCAATCAGTATGGTGGTGGACACACTTGACCAACCTCAGGAAATACAAACTGATAGTTCCCCCAGATCCGATAATAGTCACCTCGGACGCCTGTCAGAGCGGCTGGGGAGCTCACTGTCAAGATCAAGCAGCACAGGGCCGATGGCAGTTCCGGGCCCAGGATATAGTATCGAATATACTGGAACTCAGGGCAGCTTTCCAGGCCCTCATGGCATTTGCACCAGTCCTCAGAGGGAAGAACGTGCTTATTCGGATGGACAACAAGGTGGCAGTGTCCTACATTCAGAGGCAAGGGGGTACCAAGAGTCTCACACTGATGGAGGAAGTCCGCCCTATCTTGGAATGGGCACAGGTACACCTAGCAGATTTAAAAGCAATATATGTTCCTGCGGCACAGAACATGTTAGCCGATTACTTGAGTCGAGAAACTCTTTCGAACAACGAATGGTCCCTGAGTCTCCAGGCCTTTTCTCTTCTTACGGAGACATGGGGAGTACCAGAGATCGACTTAGCAGCCACTCCTGCGAATACGAAGTGTCGGAGGTTTCTGTCCAGAGCATCTTTCCTTTCAGCCGAAGGGATAGATTGTCTAATTCACCCCTGGAACTTCAAGTTGGGGTACATATTCCCGCCAACTCCGCTAATTGCGAGATTCCTGTCTAGGCTTCGGAGATCTTCAGCCACGGTAATCGCGGTAATCCCTCTTTGGCCGAGAAGACCATGGTTTACGACCCTATTGCAGCTCAGCCTTCAACCTCCAATCCTCCTTCCGGTAACTCCGGATTTGCAATTTCAAGGCCAATTTCTACATCCAGCTCCAGAGAAACTGCACCTGACAGAATGGAAGTTGAAAGGGTTAGGTTAAGGGAACAAGGCTGCTCACAGGAAGTAATATCGACTCTGATGCAAGCCAGGAAAAGCACCACCAACACCACCTATACAAGAATTTGGAACCAATTCTTTACAATGGCGCAGCAGAAGGGATGGGATCCTATTGCTCCAGAACCTTCTCAAATCCTAGAATTCCTCCAATCAGTAATCAACAAAGGTCTAAGTTCAAGTACCCTTAAGGTACAAGTATCTGCCTTGTCGGCCAAAACAGGCACCAGATGGGCATTACATCCGCTGGTTATCCAATTCCTGAGAGCCTGCCTAAAAATCAAACCTCCTAAGAAACCAGTTTTTCCATCATGGGATCTCTCAGTAGTTCTTGAGGCCTTCACCAATCCTCCTTTTACTCCATCTGAATCAATATCTCTGTGGGATCTGACTCTAAAACTATCCTTTCTCATTGCAATCACATCAGCAAGGAGGGTGTCTGAGATCCAAGCACTGATGGCATCAGAACCTTACTTGGTATTCTTTCCTGATAAGGTAGTACTAAGACCTTCAGACCACTTCATCCCGAAGGTAGCAACTTCCTTCCACTACAACCAAGATATTGTCTTACCATCCTTCACTAATGATCAGGGTGAACCTCATCCTCTGGATGTTAAAACTACCATCATTAGTTACCTGGCGGCTACAAATTCTTTTAGGAAGACGGATGCCCTCATGGTCATCCCACATGGAAACAAACGAGGTCAAGCGGCTACTTCACGTACTATCGCCTCCTGGTTAGTCAAGTCCATCAAGAAGGCATACTCCATGCGGCATATGGCAATTCCTGAAGGCATCAGGGCTCACTCGACCAGGGCAGTGGCTACCTCCTGGGCAGCGTATTGCAGGGTTTCACCGGAGACTATTTGCAAAGCAGCAACTTGGTCCTCCAGACATACTTTTATTTCTCACTATAGAGTAGATTCTGCTCACTTGGCTATGGCAGACTTCGGTAGATCCATTGTTAGAGCCAATTCTTCCGCATTATAAGGAATAAATATTATTTTCTTGCACCCACCCGACTGGCGAGTTATTTCCCAGCGTGTGCTGCCATGGAGGCGTCAGGAAAATGGAAAATTGTATACTCACCTTTCCGTAATTTTCCTTTCCTGACGCCTTTCCATGGCAGCACACAGATTCCCACCCCGTTTTATGGTGATATATTTACAGAGAATGCAGCGGGGTGTCTCCCCTTCAAACTTATAGCTAACCAATCCTGTCAGGTTGTGGGGGCGGAGTCACAACCCAGCGTGTGCTGCCATGGAAAGGCGTCAGGAAAGGAAAATTACGGAAAGGTGAGTATACAATTTTCCGTTATAAATCCTTTGGCAAGTAAAACAGTTTGTAATTATTAGATGCATATCTACTATGTATTTACAGTAGATCATAAAACCGCTAGTAAACACTGATTGGACACTTGTACCTACAGGTAAGCTTATAAAAAAAGCTTACCTGTAGGTATAAGGAATATCCTGAACAGGCACTATTTAGGAGATATTCACTGATTCTGCAGCCAGTGACGGAACAGCCACAACTACCGTGTGCATGCGTGGAAGTGACATCATCACGGCTCACCCATTTAAACTACTGGATCCCTCAAACCCAGAAGGAAGACCGGGTGAGGATGGAAGCCCTATCATTGGTGAGGGCTTTGTTTTAGGGTAAGTCTCTCAAAATGTGCTAGTGTGCGATGCATACCAGCAAGATATGGCATTAACTTGCAGGGAGATGTTTTTTTATTTTTAATGCAAGGCTTTACTACTGCTTTAACCACTTGCCGACGGGCTCCTGCCGATATACATCGGCAGAAGGGCACTTACAGGCAGATTAACATACCTGTACCTTGCCCTTTAAGAAGCGGTTTGCGGGTGTGTGCACGCCGGCCCGCACTCGATGTAAGCGGGGATACCCGCGATCATCTCACGGAGAGGAAGAACGGGGAAATGCTGATGTAAACAAGCATTTCCCTATTCTGCCTAGTGACAGGACACTGATCACAGCTCCCTGTAATCGGGAGCGGTGATCAGGGTCGTGTCACACATAGCCCCCACAGCTAGAATCACTCCCTAGGACACACTTAACCCCTACAGTGCCACCTAGTGGTTAACCCCTTCACTGCCAGTCACATTTACATAGTAATCAATGCATTTTTAATTGCACTGATCGCTGTAAAAAATGACAATGGTCCCAAAATTGCGGTGTCCGATCTGTCCGCCATAATGTCACAGTTATGATAAAAAAAATGCTGATCACCACCATTACTAGTAAAAAAAAAATATTAATAAAAATTCCTTATAATGCCAATATAAACTATCCCCTATTTTGTAGACGCTATAACTTTTGTGCAAACCAATCAATAAATGCTTATTGCGATTTTTTTTTACCAAAAATATGTAGAAGAATACGTATTGACCTAAACTGAGGGAAAAAAATGTTGTTTTTTTTTTAATTTCATCTTGGATAGACTAGAAAATGTTAAAACCCCTGACACTTTTTTTTTCTCAGCTATGTCTGATGAAATAGATTTCCTTCACTTCCTGTCATGTAAACACAGCAGGAAGTGGAAAAAAAAATCTCTGAGTGAGGTAAGTCCTCTGAGTTGTTGGTTCTGGTGACAATAGTCAACTCTGTGCAGTGGTTTTGGGCAGCCCAGATCCTCTGCTCTGTGCAGTGGTTTTGGGCAGCCCAGATCCTCCTCTTCTCAGGTCCCTCTTCGACTCTCCTAGGCCCTCCCTCCTGTCAAGTGGCCCCACAGTAAGCGGCTTGCCATGGGGGCATCTGAGCCGAGTCACAGCTCCCTGTGTCCATTCAGACATGGAGCCCCAGTTCGGCCCCCTCTCTCTCCTGATTGATTAACTGACTTTGATTGACAGCAGTGGGAGCCAATGGAGCTGCTGCTGTGTCTTGGCTAATCAGTGGGAGAGTCCAGATGGCTGAGGCACTCGTGGACATCGCTGGAGAGAGATGGGGCTCAGGTAAGTATTAGGACGTGCTGGAGTGGCTGCTGCATACAGAAGTTTTTTTTTATCTTAATGCATAGAATGCATTAAGATAAAAAAAACTTCTGACTTTACAACCACGTTAAGCTTAGTCAATGCAGAAAATGACCCAAATGAAGAATAAGCTTCAGCTGATGTCTCTACAGATCTTGAATCTACCTAAATGCCATTTCCTTTGCGCATCCACAGATTGCTACTATGCCATCCTTCATGAAAGCCAACATCTCTTCAGGAATCTACTCTTTAAAATTAAGATCAGACAAAAAAAAATCACAATCTCTTGGCAGGTCATTTATATGAAAAATGCTGCTTCCCATGTATAGTAATTTTTCCCATGCACACATTACTTGTCAATTACTAAATGCTACTCCGTCATGTTTAATGTTATTTCTGTACAAAAGTCTATTTATTGATGTTCCTTGAAGAAAAAATAGGAAATAAATCATAATACACTGCGTGGTTATTGGGAGTTGAAAAAAGACCCTGAAAAATGTATAAATGTTCTGTAGAAAACATTAACATTAAATTTTGTAAAAAATTATGACTATTATACTCAATTCAAGTTAACACAGTAAGCAGGGAAAAAACTTATAGCATGGTCTAAATTGTAGTTAGATGCTAGCAGGAGGCAATCATAATAGGAAAAATAATAGCAATTGCATGTTCCAAGGGAAATCACATAATTATAGAATGTAAGAAAAATAATACAAATTCTGTTCTATTTTTAAGAATGTAATCTAAAAAATAGCCATGAATTCATACGCTAGAGAGATGGATGGTGTTATGATCTTTTCTGGATCTTTTTATGTCCTCAAATTATTACATTTTTATATTGTGTTGTTAAAATTATAACATTAAAAGAGGGTACAAACATTAAAAAAGGTACAAAGTAAAAATACATGTAGTACTTTGTCCCATCTTCCTACATACAGTTTTGTGGAAGGCTAGCTACCTGGTTGGACAGAATTCCAACCCTCCTCCTGGGGCATCCAAGATGAAAGCTAGCAAGTAGGGATGAGCCGAACACCCTCCTGTTTGGTTTGCAGCAGAACATGCTAACAGGCAAAAAATTCGGCAGAACACACGAACACCATTAAAGTCTATGGGACACGAACATGAATAATCAAAAGTGCTAATTTTAAAGGCTTATATGCAAGTTATTGCCTTAAAAAGTGTTTGGGGACCTGGGTCCTGCCCCAGGGAACATGTATCAATGCAAAAATTGTTTTTAAAAATGGCTGTTTTTTCGGGAGCAGTGATTTTTTTAATGCTTAAAGTGAAACAATAAAAATTAAATATTCCTTAAATATTGTGCCTGGGGGGGGGGTTTCTATAGTATGCCTGTAAAGTGGAACATTTTTACCTTGTTTAGAACAGTACCACAGCAAAATTACATTTCTAAAGGAAAAATTGTCATTTAAAACTGATCTGGCTGTAATGAATTGTTGGATCTCGGCAGATAAATAGATAAAACTGATTGAAAAAAAGAGCATGGGATCCCCCAGTCCATTACCAGGCCCTTTGGGTCTGGTATGAATATTAAGGGGAACCCCGAACCAAAATTAAAAAAAAAATTGTGTGGAGGTCCCCCTAAAATCCATACCAGGCTCTTCGGGTCTGATATGGAAATTAGGGGAACCCTGCGCCAAATAAAAAAAAAATGGTGTAGGGGTCCCCCCAAACTCCATACCAGACCCTTAGCTGAGCACGCGATGGGGAAGGCTGCAGGAAAAGAGGGGGGATGAGAGAGCGCCCCCCCTCCTGAACTGTACCAGCTACATGCCCTCAACATGGGGAGGGTGCTATGGGGTAGCCCCCAAAGCACCTTGTCCCCATGTTGATGGGGAACTGGGCCTCATCCCCACAACCTTTGCAACCAGTGGTTTTGGGGGTCTGCAGGCAGGGGGCTTATCGGAATCTGGAAGCCCCCTTTAACAAGGGGACCCCCAGATCCTAGCCTCCCCCCCTGTGTGAAATGGTAACAGGGTAGAAGTACCCCTACCATTTCACAAAAAAAGTGTCAAAGTGGTAAAAAAGACAAGAGACAGCTTGGGACAAGTCCTTTATTAAAAAATAAAAAAATAAAAATGCCCCACGATGTCCATTCATCTTCTTCTATCATGCCACCTGATGGACCGAAAAAGAAAAAAAAAAGCCTCAATCGATCCGCCTCCATGGGAGGCTCTCGTCATATGACGCGTCTTCATTGTGACGACACAGGGCCCTACGGCATCAGAGGGGGCGGAGTCACCTGTTTACATCACTAGGTGGCCCTGCTCCCTCTGACGCCATGGAGAAGCCATGGGGAAGCCCCGTGGCATCAGACAGGGTGGGGTCACCCAGTTACGTCACCAGGTGACCCCACCCTCAGTTATATAAGAGCTGTCACAGTGAAGACGCGTCACACGGCGGGAGCCTCCATGACACATTTTTCTGACACATTACTTTTGTGCTAGAACGTTGTTGTAACAATGACTTTCTCTTTCTTAAAGTTAGGGTTAGGTTTTAGGGGATAGATAGTTTATTGGTAATTTAATTAGTTGAGGTCAATTAAGGGTGAAGTAAAAGGGTTACATAAAAAAGCAAAGTCTACCTGTGTTCAACCACCCAAGTAATTTATAATATCAGGGAAACAGCTGGCAACACTCCATGTGTCCCCACATGTAAAAAAGTATTGTTGTAAATCAGTGTGATGTGTGTTTTAATAAGAATAAACACAAATAACAATCTTATGTGTGTTTCTTGTATCTGTATTCATCTTGTCTACAAATAATGAATTAAGTGAACATCCACCAAAAAAAGTAAATATATTGTGCTCCAAAAATACCCTCAAGTACAATATTATGTGCACAAATAATCCTTTAACTCCTACTGGGTATTGTTGCTGAACCCCAGTGCTGCAAAAGAAAAATATTTTAAAATTCGTGCTATAGCATACTGGGTATTGCTCCTAAAATTTCAGTTCTTCCACACAATAATGTCCACTTATAAACTATAATAGATCTACATAAAAGAGCTGAAAACATTGTTCCCACAAATATTTTTTTGATTTGCAGTGAATTTGATCTCTTCAATCCTTCAATCCTTCAATCCTCTACTCTTCATGTGAATTTATTTTATGCTAATAGTGCTCTACCACAGTGCAATATAGCCATTCACCTGAATTTTTGACCCATACTCTCAAACTGTACTTTTTATTACACGTTTAGTGTTCCACTTTCTCCCCAGGGTGTATGTACACCTTCAAACTCTGCTCCTCAGTCCACGACAATATAGAAAATAAAATTTGCCACAGTATAGTACTGCTAAAACCATTTACTAATAAAAGAGAAAGGAACACTCACATTTGTTTAATGCTCATAAACGAGTGTCATAAAGCATAGGTATACTCCATGGGCTAGCAGAAAGCCAAATGTCCGGTGTCGGCGGTGACCAGAAGTGACATTACCCGGCTCCTCCTGACACATTGCATCAATGATCATGTGACTTCTACAAGGTTGCAAAAGTGTTGCTTCTTCATCATGTCTAAAATAAAACAAAGGGTGAAAAACAATGTATTGTCAATCTACACAATCACAGTAGTGCAAAAGAAAAACAAATTATTCATAAGTGTCCATAATAAAATCATTAAAAATAATTGTCCATCATAAATAACTTCAAATATCAAAAAAGAAATAATTGTGAAAATACCACAACTCTTCATAAAGAGTTGAACACCGTAGATCCTTCACCAAAGTGAACACGTGCCAATCCACACCCTTATAGAATGAGGCTCACCAGACTGTAGATTTCAATCGCATGTGTGATTAACCACTTTAGGACCGAGCCTCTTTCTTAGATTTGTTATTAACAAGTTGAAAACAGTTTTTTTCGCTAGAGAATTACTTAGAACCCCCAAACATTATACATTTTTTTTCTAACACACTGGAGAATTAAATGGCAGTCGTTGCAATAATTTCTGTCACACTGTATCTGCGCGGCGGTCTTACAAGTGCACTTTTTTTAGAAAAAATATACTTTTTTTAATTAAAAAATAAGACAACAGTAAAGTTAGCCCAATTTTTTTTTATATTGTGAAATATAATGTTACGCCAAGTAAATTGATAGCCAACATGTCATGTTTCAAAATTGCACCAGCTCGTGGAATGACGACAAACTTTTATCCTTAAAAATCTCTATAGGCGACGTTTAAAAAAATTATACAAGTTGCATGTTTTGAGTTACAGAGGAGGTCTGAACACCGTTTTCATATGTGGGCGCTACTCACGTATGCGTTCGCCTTCTGCATGCGAGCTCGTTGGGACGGGATGCGGTTTAAATTTTTTAATTTTTTTTTTTTACCTTTTATTAATTTGTACACTGTTTTTAAAAAAAAACAAAAAATTGTGTCACTTTTATTCCTATTACAAGGAATGTAAACATTCCTTGTAATAGAAAAAAAAGCATGACAGGACCTCTTAAAGCGGAGTTCCACACAAAAATGGAACTTCCGCTTTTCGGAACCCTCCCCCCCTCCGGTGTCACATTTGGCACCTTTCAGGGGGGAGGGGGGTGCAGATACCTGTCAAAGACAGGTATTTGCACCTACTTCCGGCATAGACTCCCATGGGAGTCTATGCTTCTTCCTGTCCCGACCGCACTGTCTGCTGGGAACACACAGCTCCCAGCAGAGTGCGGGGACCACTAGGGACGCGCAGCGCGACTCGCGCATGCGCAGTAGGGAACCGGGAAGTGAAGCCGCAATGCTTCACTTCCTGATTCCCTCACCTAGGATGGCGGCGGCAGCTGCCGAGAACCGAGCGGGTTCTCGGCGTCCCCTACCGACATCGCTGGACCCCAGGACAGGTAAGTGGCAATGTATTAAAAGTCAGCAGCTGCAGTATTTGTAGCTGCTGGCTTTTAATATTATTTTTTTTGGCGGTGTGGGTGAACCCCCGCTTTAAATATGAGATCTGGGGTCAAAAAGACCTCAGATCTCATATTTTCACTAAACTGCAATAAAAAAAATTGTCATTTAAAAAATGGACTTTTAATAGCTATGGGCGGAAGTGACGTTTTGACGTTGCTTCCGCCCTGCATTGTTATGGAGACAGGTGGGGGCCATCTTCCCCTCACTCGTCTCCATGCCCAGCAAGGATGAAGATCCAATCGCCTCCACCGCTGCCGACGGATCGGGTAAGCGGAGGAGGACACCAGAGCGTGGCAGGAGGAGGGGGGGCCCTCTCCCGCTGCCGATAAAAGTGATTTTGTAGTGAATCCACCGCAGAGACCACTTTTATCTGAAACTAGACCGCTCACTGAAGAAGAGTATACCAGGGTTATGGCAGCTAGCTGCTGCCATAAGAACGATACTCCTCTTCAAACAGCCGACGTAAAAAGATGGTGGGCGGTCCGGAAGTGGTTAAGTCACTTCACGCTTTATGCAGATGATCAACCCAATCTCCACCCTGATCTCCTCAGAGTTAAATGGATGACAGCTCTCTCCACCTGTAGAGATAAAATCAACACAAAGCCTCCAAAAAACCTCTTGGGTAACAATTTTAATGGAAAAGTAACCTGCTTACATTCCAAATAAAAACAAATCGTCTTTGGTATATGTTAGTAACATGCCAGGTGCCTAAGCACTGCTTCTCCAACCCCTGCTCACTCGTACCTGCAGATAACACTCTCAGGATTCAGTTGCTTTTGTATTGCCGACTCAGTCTAAGAGCAGGGGAGACAGTGGGATTCCAGGAGAAGCAAGAGCTGAAGGACACCTACACCTCCAAGATCCTTTGGTTGCCCTGATCTGCCTAGTCTGCCTGGCTATCCCGGTCATCCTCCCCCCATATTGTCGATCTTATTAGGATGTCAATACGATTGTGTGCTTGGTTTTTATTACAAGCTGTTTCACAGCTTGCCGTTGGTAAGCATTCAATTTACCTGGTGGTGGATTTTTTCACGTGGTGTCACTGGAAGGATTTATTAGCTTCATTGCACTCTATTGGACATCTTTTGAATTTATATTTGGACTTTATTATTTCACTGATGTGATATTTCATATTAATTTATATTCACATGGGTTGTGTTTAATTCTCTCTTTCAATATTTATGTCGATCCCTCAGAGATCTATTTATAATTTACATGTTTGTAGCGTGGTTCCTATTTACCCACTATCCTATTTGATTGTGTATATCCTACAATTGTAGAACTGCTGCTATATATAATTTACATTTTTTGTGTCAGCGCGGCCATTTTTCTTTTCTATTGAAGTGGTTAAACCTCAGACATCTAGGTCTGATGTTGTCTTGACATTTTAGCTATTGTCATCATACCAAAATCATTAACAAGACATATGGAAAGACAAGATTAATAAGGCTCCCTAAAGCCTGGTACACATGGGCTGAAAGTCAGTCGGTTCAGCAGGAACCAGCTGACTTCTTTGGGTGCATATGTATTGCTTCCTGTTCAACAGAAGCCGGTGTTACGACCAGCTAGGAGGCTCAAGGTCTGCACTCAAGAAAAATGAATAGATGCTCAATAAACAATTACTCAATCTTAATAACATTGTACTATGCATATCAGAGAGCACTAAGGGTTGAATCCTAAGGATTCACAGCACTGCATTTAAAACGCATCTTGAATTGCCCAAAGCAATCATCCTAGAAGGACATCCAATACTGGTAAGCAAAATTAAGCAGGTAAATTTTCTACACAAAACTAAAAGCAGAAAATTGCAATGCTCTCTGCCCAAGCAAGCAGAAAAGAGCACAAGAAGCAGTTGAAAGATATTGTGGCCAGGTCAGTTAAAGTAGGCTCACAGACCAGCACCACACACTAGGATGTCCACCTTCCACCTACCATTTTCCTTACTGAGGTCAGTGGAAGTTGGCTAATGACAGGTGACATGGCCTTATTCACGGTGTAGAGTATTCCTCCCAACCTCCTGCAAAACAAATGTGCTAAGTTGGAATAAGGGTGTGTTATCTACTGTTGTGACTGGGGTGTAGGGAGAGTAAACTTCATATTTGCCAACCACTGGCACATTTCATCTATAACTATGTGGAATTTTTCAAGGTGTAAGGCTTTAGATAATTAAGTGCTCTATATCTGGTTTAAGCATGATAACATCCCACCCATACAGTATTTATGGGAGCAGGATTAAATGGGAATTTTTCTTCATTGTATCACTGGGGCTAGATTAACTTATACCTTCACAAACAGAACCCATATACAGTATTCATCCGCTTCCCATATAGAATAGTCAACACTGAGGCCCCACTATATTTCTAATAATTTGAACAAAAGACATTTTAAAATGATCATATGAAAGTTAAAAGAACACTGTCGCTAAAAAATAAATATGAGCACTGAATAAGTATACAACCCATCAGTGAACCTAATAAAATCCTACATAGAGGACATAGACATTTTAATTGTGCATACACTAAATAACATCTATATCAAAAGAAGAACACAATATCAAAAGAAAATCCATCTCACCATTTAGACCATCTCCTGGGGCCCAAGTCCCCAGAAAATACAGTAAATCCACATTTTCTCCTCAAAAGCTCCTGGTTAAAACCACTACTTCATGAATCCTGATTAAGAACTTCAGTACTGGGCACTTTCACCCCCTTCGTGCCCAGACCAATTTTCAGGTTTCAGCGCTGTCACACTTTGAATGACAGTCATGCAACATTGGACCCATAAGAAATTTTTATCATTTTTTTGAGACGGTAATCCAAAACATGGATTTTGTTGTCGGAAAATCCTATCGTGTGTACAGGGCATTTGCATACACAAAACACATGGAACAGGTATTCTAGAATTGTCTCTAGGAATGCTGGACCTTGTTTCCGCCTACTGTTTACTACCGGTTAGTATAGTCCTTAGTAAAACACCCCAGCCTCCTTTTGCCTTCTGATTAGTGTTGTTTTTACCCTTGTTGTGTTAAGAGGTCCTTTAGAGAGTTATGAAGATGTGAAATCAAAATGTTTTTTCTTTTACCTCTGAAAACAGAAAACATCCAACATGCAAGCCTGGAAAAATCTACATTAACCACTTAAGGAGCGGAAGGATTTGCCCCCTTAATGACCAGACCATTTTTTGCAATACGTCACTGCGTCACTTTAACTGACAATTGCGCAGTCCTGCCACAAATAGAACTTTCTTTTGATGGTATTTGATCACCTCTGTGGTTTTTATTTTTTGCGCTAGAAACAAATAAAGAATTTTGAAAAAAACACAATAATTTTTACTTTTCGCTATAAAAAATATCAAAAAAACAACTTCAGTGTAGCGCTCAATTGGGAAAGGAAGGGGAAACAAATGTGTATAATGAAACACACATGAATCAAAGTTCAAATGCTGACAATAATGTCTCTATAAACAATGTGTAGTCCTCTGGACCGGATAGTGAGCCCGTGATGTAAATCCTCTATGAAGGAGAGCCCACACACCACCAATAATAACAGGGAGGCTTACCGGACTCGGTGGACCCGACCGGGCGTACGCCAAGGGGGGTCAAACAGGCTTAGGTGGTGCTGGGCTGGAGTGGATGCTGGAGAGCAGGGATGATGAGATGGCTTCCAAACGGCCTTGCTCCTGGAGGGTGGTCCGGGCTAAGATCGTGATACTCAGATCCGTATTGGAACGTAGAAAAAGAGAAATAGGGCCAAATAGTGTGATTCCGTATAAATAAAATTTATTTGAAGTGAAAATACACACTTACATGGAAAATAGCTAAAACCAGCGCTGTATATCAAAAAATGGCGACAGTGGGGTCCTACCCGACGCGTTTCGTCTGCATAGACGTCATCTCCCCCCAGATGACGTCTATGCAGACGAAACGCGTCGGGTAGGACCCCACTGTCGCCATTTTTTGATATACAGCGCTGGTTTTAGCTATTTTCCATGTAAGTGTGTATTTTCACTTCAAATAAATTTTATTTATACGGAATCACACTATTTGGCCCTATTTCTCTTTTTCTACGTTCCAATACGGATCTGAGTATCACGATCTTAGCCCGGACCACCCTCCAGGAGCAAGGCCGTTTGGAAGCCATCTCATCATCCCTGCTCTCCAGCATCCACTCCAGCCCAGCACCACCTAAGCCTGTTTGACCCCCCTTGGCGTACGCCCGGTCGGGTCCACCGAGTCCGGTAAGCCTCCCTGTTATTATTGGTGGTGTGTGGGCTCTCCTTCATAGAGGATTTACATCACGGGCTCACTATCCGGTCCAGAGGACTACACATTGTTTATAGAGACATTATTGTCAGCATTTGAACTTTGATTCATGTGTGTTTCATTATACACATTTGTTTCCCCTTCCTTTCCCAATTGAGCGCTACACTGAAGTTGTTTTTTTGATGCTGTTTACATTTGTTGGTTGTGTCAGCTGCTATCTCTTTCCCCCCCCCCCCCCCACCCTTCAGGCAGCGCAGAATTATTGTGCATATCTGCTATAAAAAATATCCCCAAAAAACAAAAAAATGTCTTCATCAATTTAGGCCAATATGTGTTCTTCTACATATTTTTGGTAAAAAAATTGCAATAAGTGTATATTGATTGCTTTGTGCAAAAGTTATAGCATTTACAAAATAGGGGATGGATTTTATGTCAGCTGACATCTCCATGAGGCTTACCTAGGCTCCAGCCATGGCTAACACACGGTGCTCATGGATCCCTCAATAGAGACCTTCCGGCGGTCCTCCTGTGCCACTGTGCTCCTGTGAAACTGCACGTGGAAGCCCCCACACGCTTTAGCACTCTGCATGTGCTCCAATATTTTTCATGCAAGTTTTTAGTGTTGTTTTATACTTATATACTGAATAGATTCCTAAGCTGTTTAGAGGATTGGCTTGGCGCTTCTCTCCTCCTTTTGCTTTCCTTTTGTTCACAGTGATTGGTTTGCACCTGAAGCAGCCTCGCTCCCTTTACAGCCTCCATTTAGAGACTTTTTTATAGACTAATTTTTAGGGGTTCATCCCCAAGAACTTTTAATCCACTCACCATTCGCATGGTTGCACCTTCATGTATCAGCATGCAGATGCATGCCTTTTCATTTAAATGTTAAACTTTAAACTTTTTCATCAGATGGTTTAGCGCTGAACATTATACCAATATTGTGTATGTGTTTCTTAAAAATGCACTGATTACTGTGTAAATGTCACTGGCAGGGAAGTGGTTAACACTAGGGGGGCATCAAGGGGTTAAATGTGTTCCCTGGGAGGTGTTTCTAACTGTGGAGGGATGGGACTGACTGGAGGTGGAGAGAGATCGCTGTTCCAAATCACTAGGAACAGCAGATCTGTCTCTCCTCCCGTGTCAGAACGGGGAGCTGTCTGTTTACATTGACAGATCCACGTTCTGGCTCTCTGTGGAGCGATTGCAGGTGGCCAGCAGACAACATGGCCGCCGGCCACGAGCATCAGCTGCAGCGCTGCGGGAGCACATGCGTGCCCCCTATCACTCTTAAAGCGGCCGACGTACACCTACGGCAATTTGCCAAGAAGAGCCAACCTACCGCAGTATAATGATGGCGGCTGGTCTTCAAGCGGTAAAATTTCACTTCTTGTTGAGTTGACACTGCCTGTTGATCCTGTTCAGTGTGCAAACTGCCATACTGTTCATACAGACTAGGTCTTTGGAAGCATGTCTTTTGCATATAGCAACATTGAAAAGAAGAACAGGGGACAACTGCCTCTGGTACCAATTTAAGCAAATAGCAGCTTGGAGAAAGTTCCTCTCTCAATATTAATAGACTATGGCTGCCTCTGAGAAGTAACGTTATGGGGTTAATTTAATAACAATGGAGAATGCAAGATCTGGTGCAGCTGTGCATGTCAGCCAATCAGCTTCTAACTTCACATTGTTCAATTAAGCTTTGACAAAAAAAAAACCTGGAAGTTGGTTTATATGCAGAGCTGCACCAGATTTTGCATTCTCCAGTTTTAGTAAACCAACCCCTAGGTGACAACAGCTTATGTTGCTACTGTTAGCTTTCTGGTTTTATTGTAGCCTTTAGTTTAATAGGCCTCATGCACACTGGATGTTTTTTGAAGTTTTTACACCAGTTGTTTTTGGCTGTAGACGCTTTTTTCTACAGTCATTAAACTCTCCATCATGTTATCCTATGTGTCCATGCACACATAGGCTGTTGTCAGCAGTTTTGGGCAGTGGTGTTTTTGAGCAGTAAAAAAAACAAAAAAAAAAACAAAACTAGTGGGTTCGGAGACGTTTTTCAGCCGTAAAAATGCTCTAACACTGATAAACGCTCATAAACGTTGATAAACGCTCAAAAACGTTGCCCACCAGCAGTTTTTAATGTTTTTGATCCATTGGAAAACAAATTTTCTTAAAAAAAAAAAAGCTAAAATGCTAATAAATGCTTAAAGTGATGTTGAGAGTTTCATAATTCACTTTTTTATGTGGATTTTATTTAACAAGACAAAGCCAATGTGTCTGCCTAACATTTTAATAACTGTGTTTAAGTGAGCGATACATTTATTCAACCATGACCCTTTCGGTTTACCTGTTAAATAACGTCCTTGCTACTCTTAATGGTAGCACCTTTGGTTTAATGGCCCATAGCGTATTCATTAACCTTGCACTTCTTTTTACATTTAACGTTTTTAAACTTTTTTTTATATTCTTTCACATCATCTACTGTATATTTTAGAGACATGGGCCATTCAGATAATCCAGATAACCAAAGTGGTGTTAGAATTAAAAAATAAAAATAGATGTTGGATGTTGCCCTTAATAGACAGTTATATTTGAGTTACTATGTAATATATAATTATGGCAACTAGGGCTCACAACATTTCTATTTTGCAAACAAGAGGTTAGGATGACAGTTTTAGTAAAACATAAAATAGCCTATTCAAAAAATAAGCATATATGTAATTAAAGTTTTAATTAGTGACAAGCCAAATGTAACTGGGTTTGGATTCGAGCAGGTTTCGGCGAACACTATTACAGTTTGGGTGCTGAATCCAAACCTCACTGAAATCAATAAGAGTCAAAAGTTAACAGCACAATTCTGGCCATTGTATGGTCTAACAGGCAAGGCATTGTCAAACAAATTTTATGAGGTCCTGGGAACTGCCCTGAAGGACATGTCCCAAAGTACATTAAAAATGCAAAACTTAATTAAATAACATACCTGGGGGTGCCCTAACCCTACCTGTCAAATGGTGTGTCTGTGCTATATATGAAACCTTCCTAAATTGCTGGCAAAATGATAGCTCCTGGACACTTTGCTCTGTCTGCAAGCAGTCGGGAATTCAATTAATCTATAACAGCCCCTTTTCTCTAGATGATGTTCTGGTATAGGAGTTAATGAGGTATCCCCACAAGAAAAGGCATACCACCCTAATTCATGGCAGGTACTTTAGGCCCAATATGGATCTTAAGGAGAAACTCTACGCCCCAAAAAAATGAGGCTCCCCAAAGGGAGGGGGGAGAAGGAGGCAATCCTGCACCTAACCTCCTAATTCATATCAGGCCACATGCCCTCAACACAGGGGAAGGTTCCTTGTCAGGAGGCACCCCCCTGACAAAACACCTTGTCACCATGTGGATGTGGACAAGGGTCTCTTCCCCACAAACCTGGCCTGATGGTTATGGGGGGTTGAGGATGGAGGCTTAACAAAATATGGATGCCCCCTGTAATAATAAGGATGCATCCAGTTACCAGCCCCTCCATGTGAATGATTATGGGGCACAATCTGAAAAAAAAAAGATGTAAAGTGTAAATAGAAACACAAAACAGTCTTTGTTGAGTCCTTTAATTTAAAAAAAATGTACATCCATAGTCAATAACGTTGTCCAGTAATGTAGATCCATGTCAATTATGGTGCTTGATGCCCTCCGACCCAATGAAAGGAAAAAATAAGAACTATTATAAACAAAGGGACAGTGTCTGCTGGGTGATGTCATTGGCCATATATGGACAGTGTCATACTTGATCAATGATGTTACTGGGATTCCAATAATATGTGTAACCCACAGAACTCTAACCTGTAAAATATAACTTTTATTCATTTTCTGTAAAACATACCAGCCCTATTCATACTTTCAGGACATAGGAGGAATGAAAAATATGCATCTAACAGAATCATATAATCCTGCATTATCTTTCCTCTACTTTATCAATATACGTAACATTCCTGTTACTTTCTGACCCTAGGATAATGAAAGATGGATGAGTCCTAAGTAAAAGCCTGGAAAAAACTGAAAAATTGGGGAAAACTATGTTTTTTCTGTTTTTTAACCCCTTCAGCCCTGGAAGGTTTTATCCCCTTAATGACCAGGCCATTTTTGCGATACAGCACTGCATTAATTTAACTGATAATTGCGCGGTCATGCAATGCTGTACCCAAATAAAACTGATGTCCTTTTTTAACCACAAATAAAGCTTTCTTTTGGTGGTATTTGATCTCCTCTGCGGTTTTTATTTGTTACGCTAGAAACAAAAAAAGACTGACAATTTTGAAAAAAAAAACCAATATGTTTTCCTTTCAAACGCAGCCACTGTACCCATCAATTGCAGCCAAATGTGCTTTAAAATGCATGGTTTTCCATTTTATGAACAAGAAAATAATGACGTTATGCTGTTGGGCTGGTATAATAATGCTATGGGGCTGGTATGACATTTTTTCCAGGGCTGGTGTTCATTCCCAGTCTGGCCCTGGCCAGAATGAGGATCTATCAATGTAAACAAACAGATTCCCATTCTGACAGGGGAGTTCAGAGTGATCTTCTGTTCCTAGTGATCAGGAACAGCGATCTCTCTGTACTCCCAGTCAGTCCCCCCCCCACAGTTAGAAACACCTCCCTAGGGAACATTTAACCCCTTGATCGCCCCCTAGTGTTAACCCCTTTCCTGCCAGTGTCATTTGTCATCATACAGTAATCAGTGGTTATTTTTAGCTGTATAAATGTCAATAGTCCCAAAAAAGTGTCGTAGCCCCCCTAAAAATCTCTGATCAACGCCATCACTTTTAAAAAAAATTATAATAAAAATGCCATAAATATATCCCCTATTTTGTAGACACTATAACTTTTGTGCAAACCAATCAATATACGCTTATTGCAATTTTTTTTACCAGAAATATGTAGAAGAATACATATTGGCCTAAACGGATGAAGACATTTTTTTTGTAAATTTTTTGGGGGATATTTATTATAGTAAAAAGTAAAAAATATAGTTTTTTTTTTCAAAATTGTCGGTCTTTTTTTATTTCTAGCGCAAAAAATAAACACAGCAGAGGTGATCAAATACCACCAAAAGACAGCTCTATTTGTGGGAAAAAAAGGACATAAATTTTGTTTGTGTACAAGGTCGCCTGACCGTGCAATTGCCACTGTACCCATAAATTGCCACCACTGTGCCCATCAAACACTGCCATTGTACCTATCAAACACAGCCACTGTGCCATCAAACGCAGCCACTGTACCCATAAATTGCCACCACTGTGCCAAACGCAGCCACTGTACCCATAAATTGCCACCACTGTGCCCATTAAACGCAGCCACTGTACCCATAAATTGCCGCCACTGTGAACATCAAACGCAACTACTGTACCCATATATTGCCATCACTGTGCCCATTAAACACAGCCACTGTGCCCATAAATTACCGCCACTGTACCATCAAACGCAGCCACTGTACCCATCAATTGCAGCCACTGTGCCCATTAAACGCAGCCACTGTGCCATCAAGCGCAGCCACTGTACCCATAAATTGCCACCACTGTGCCCATTAAACACAGCCACTGTGCCCATAAAACACAGCCACTGTGCCCATAAATTGCCACCACTGTGCCCATCAAACACAGCCACTGTGCCATCAAACGCAGCCACTGTACCCATCAATTGCAGCCAAATGTGCTTTAAAATGCATGGTTTTCCATTTTATGAACAAGAAAATAATGACGTTATGCTGTTGGGCTGGTATAATAATGCTACGGGGCTGGTATGACATTTTTTCCAGGGCTGGTGTTCATTCCCAGTCCGGCCCTGGCCAGAATGAGGATCTGTCAATGTAAACAAACAGATTCCCATTCTGACAGGGGAGTTCAGAGTGATCTTCTGTTCCTAGTGATCAGGAACAGCGATCTCTCTGTACTCCCAGTCAGTCCCCACCCACAGTTAGAAACACCTCCCTAGGGAACACTTAACCCCTTGATCGCCCCCTAGTGTTAACCCCTTTCCTGCCAGTGTCATTTGTCATCATACAGTAATCAGTGGTTATTTTTAGCTGTATAAATGTCAATAGTCCCAAAAAAGTGTTGTAGCCCCTCTAAAAATCTCTGATCAACGCCATCACTTGTAAAAAAAATTATAATAAAAATGCCATAAATATATCCCCTATTTTGTAGACACTATAACTTTTGTGCAAACCAATCAATATACGCTTATTGCAATTTTTTTTACCAGAAATATGTAGAAGAATACATATTGGCCTAAACGGATGAAGACATTTTTTTTGTACATTTTTTGGGGGATATTTATTATAGTAAAAAGTAAAAAATTAAGTTTTTTTTTCAAAATTGTCGGTCTTTTTTTATTTCTAGTGCAAAAAATAAACACAGCAGAGGTGATCAAATACCACCAAAAGACAGCTCTATTTGTGGGAAAAAAAGGACATAAATTTTGTTTGTGTACAAGGTCGCCTGACCGTGCAATTGTCAGTTAAAGCGACACAGTGCCGTATCGCAACAAATGTCCTGGTCATTAAGGGGGCAAATCCTTCCAGGGCTGAAATGGTTAAAGGATTTCTATTAAAGAGAAAACCTGTACTACAAAGGCCTAATGAGCTAGTATGCATAAAATACTAGCTCATTATGAAATACTTACCGTAGAACAAAGCCCTCCAGCGGTGCCGGCACACAGCTGATATGGCTGACATCTTCCCCGGTGTTTCTTCCGGGGTTCGCAAACTCCAGCGATTTGAGTGGCCGGAGCCGCCAGTCTCAGCATAGGGCTCTGAAAGAGCATATCCGCCGATGACATCATCAGCGGTGTATACAGTAGCTATCTACTAAATGCCACACTTTTAGGAGATATTTACAGTACCTATAAGTAAGCCTTATTATAGGCTTACCAATAGGTACAAACAAACCAGGAGATCACAGCAAAATGTTTACCTATAGTCTGGTCTGTTTTTTTCTTTTCCTCCTCTCAGTAAAATGGTCAAACATCTAGATTTTGGAACATTTCCACAGTGCAATTTCTGATGAGAGCAAAGCTACAAATATTGTGAGGAGAAATGTCCTTTTACAAATGCTACAAGGAAGGAAAACACAGATTTGTATGCCAGAGGTGCCCTAAAGACATAAAAAATACTTTATGGAATGAAATGATGAAGACCATAATAAAAGTGCAAGTAGCTTTTCCCTCCAGAGTTCCCATTCCAGATACACTCTTTATGCTGCTTCTGGATCATCACAAAATTATTCTTCACCAGCAGCATCTTCAAGTAAGAAAGTGTTGCAAACCACTGGCTCACAAAAATACACAATACCTTATTTATAGAGAAAATTGCACCTGATATATGCTTCTGGATCAGCATTGTCAATAACTAAAAATGCATATTGGCAGGAAGCTTTTAAATTATTATGAGGGAAAGGGGGTGGTTACCGGTTCTCATGTATAGGTGAAATGTTTTTAATATATACAGTCTTGTTATTCCATTTGTAATAAAAAAAATGACAAACCAAATTTTGTTTATTTACTGAATAAGCTGTACTTTTTTTTTTTCAAGCATATTGTTTTTATATACATATTCCCAATGCGACAACATGACTTTCAATTTGAAAAACTACTCCCCACTGAATTTTTTTCATTTTTTTTTTTTTGAAAATTTTATTTTTCTGTAAGTAAGAAAAATGTTTTTTCACCATGGATTCAAAATTTCAGGAACATTTACATCTCTAGTCCCAAGGGACCCTAGCTGTCCCTATTTCCCCTACTCCTTTAATACATCTCTAAACATAAGTGAAGCAATTATATTCAAATAAGCCCCAGAACCCTAATCTGCATATATTTTGTCACTTGGTGGCTTTATCAAGAGATATAAGCATCATAATATGCAAAAATAAAAATTATACACCAGCGAGTACTACAAAAATAAATATATACGCTGGGTAAACCCCAACAGGTGAAGAGCCAGTTTTATCTCTTTTTTGAATGAAGGTGAAACAAAAAAGTCTGAAATTATAGTGGTCTATGGACTGTCCATGGCATGCCTTGTTGTAACTCTATACAAGCCCATAGTGAGAAAACTTCCCAATCCCACAAGTCATTTACACCATAGAGTGGATCACAGGTGTAAACTAGGCTGCTTGTTAGTGAAACAGACGTTTTCTGATCTCTGATAATAGTGTTGATTTTGTCATAGGTGTGCGCAGACTATTGCGTTGTGGTGTGCACCCCAAAGCTCAAACACACATGCCTTTCTCTGCAGCTTCACAGGCAGGGCCAGGACAAGGAGTGAGCAGGAGGGACGACTGCCCTGGGCACAATGGTTTATTGCAGGGATGGGGGCTCCCTGTGCCACATGCTTCTGCTACAAGGCTGACAGGAGTAGTGACAGTGACATCACTGCTAACCCTAACCCTAAAGGAAGGGCGGGGGGTCTCAGTTTAGTATCTTTGCTGTGGGCACTGGATGATCTTGTTCCAGCACTATACACAGGACTGTGAGTGAATGGAAAGTGCTTTGTGCTGAGCGGCTTCCTATTCATTCACAAACGGAAGCATGGTAAACACAGTTTACTAAACTACAGTTATGAATGAACACAGTGATTGAGTGTGTTCACTGTGTTCATTTAGAAAAGGAAGGTGCTGGTAAATGACACATTTACTAGCCCCTTCCCCCACTTTCCATCCTGAAACATCCCCCTTAGCAGCTGGGGGGAGAGGAGAGAAAGGAAGCCCGTAGCAGGGGGGGGCAAAGGGGGGGGAAGCCTGGGCAGTAGGGGGAATCAGCACCGCATGTAGTGTTTAGGGTGTGCCCAGGTACACCTGGCGCACCCCCTGTGCATGCCTATGGATGTTGTTGGTAATGGAACTACTGTTATGAGTTCTATTTACTGTAATTCATTTACCATCTCTTCACTGAATCCCTTTCTTTTACCTTACCTTCTGTGTTCCCTACATTGTTCCACATGTTTGATCTGCAAATGAATATTATTACAAAAAATAATTTTCCTTTTTTTCACTATCAGCCCTATGGGAAAATATCTGCAGGCACAGAATAATAAATGCCATTTTTTTCTATAAGCATCTGTTTCAAAGTTTCTGTTTGTCTCTCTCTCTCTCTCTGTGTAGACCCACTCAATTCATATTGCATTCTTAATTTTTTGTAGTCCTAATCCCTTTGAAGATATCCTAGAGGGAGAGGACTTTTTCAGATCTTTTCCAACATTTACTGGAACATAACATTGCATTCCTGAAAAAGAAACATGCTTACAACTGGCTTGCTGAGATCAGTGCTGGTTTCTATTGCATAAATCAATAATTACAAGACACCAGAACGCAATGAAACACACTGGCAGGGGATAACTCCAGGCTCATTAATGCAAAAGAATGTGTTATCAGCCTTGTAACAAGAATAAAGAAGATAGAGGATATGTCATTGGTTTAAAGTAAAAAGAACATTAGTTACTGGTAATCTTTCTTGCCTTGTAAACTGCAGTTAAAGTGGATCTAAACCCACAAACAAATATGTAACATATTACACAATGCAGTTCTAAATGTGGTGACTGCATTTGTTTTCTTTCTCAGGCTTTTTCTTTTTTTTCACCTGGAGATCCTACCAGTAACACACCAACTGAGAGTGTGTTTTAGCCCTCATGCACACAGGCTGTTAAAAAAACGTTATGAAAACGCCAGTATCTTTGCAGTGATTTTTTTAAACTTTTTTCAGCTTTTTTCAGCGTTTTTGCAATAGCGTTTTTTAGCGTTTTTGAGCGTTTTTCCACATTAGCGTTTTTGAGCGTTTGTTTTTTTTTTCAAATTTTTTATTTTTTTTTTCAATGGATCAAAAACGCTAAAAAACGTTGGTGAATGACGTTTTTGAGCGTTTTTGAGTGTTTTTGGGCGTTAGAGCATTTTTACAGCTGAAAAACGTCTTTCAGAACCCACTGGTCCTGGGTTTTTTTTACAGCTTAAAAACGCCTATGCCACTTGCAGCTCAAAAACGCCTAGGTGGGCATGAAGCCATAGACTAACATAGACAGGCCTTTTTAAGCTGCAAAAAAAGCTAAAAAAAGCAGCTGTAAAAATGTCCGTGTGCATGAGGACTTATAGTTAGCAGAGCTGAAATGAGCAGAACTAATAACACTGCTTGAGACAACACTGCAGAGTACACAGGACTTTTTGTGCACTTATTGAGTAGATATAGCCAGACACCTTCAATATTTAACAGGCCAAAAAGGAAGAAGCATTTTGTGATGTACAAACAGACTTTAATACATAGATATACTGTATTTTAACAAAGGAAGGGACCTTTGCCAAACAGGGGACCCAACGTGGGACCCAAAGTAGGAGAAGGTACATTGATAGATTATAATAAGATTGTGTTTTAGCTACCTTGAGCATGAAAACATTTTGTGCCCCCTTGTTTTCAAATATTTCCACTAGAAAAAAATCCTAAAAATTATGTATGTGTAAAAAAGGAAACATACAGTATACTTACCTTTTCTTCCATTAAACACCACTACGCCAAGCCTGAGAAGTCCTCCTCTGAGGTCTTCTGCAAGAACCAACATTTCCATGAGTATCAAGTTCCTTGTCCCCCAACTGCAACAAAAGAAAAAAGTAATGTCACCAACCTATCTCTGTTGTCTGGTAGAGCTGTGTAAATCCTAGGGCTGGATAAACTGAGATTCAAATTCTTTGGCAGGTAAAACAGCACCTGTACTGTATATGCTGCTGGTCAGACAGTACCCATAAACTGTGTAGTAAGCTGTTTGATTGGAGCTCATTTTATTACAATTTTAATAAACAAACCCTTAAAATATATATAAGATATAGGCTGGGGGTCCTGACCTTAGCTATTGTAGAGTAGCTATGTGCTTTAATCTTTAACAAGAACCAGTAGTTTTTCAGAAATCCACTTATGTTAAAGAGTAGGGATGATCTTCGGTTAATGGTTGAACATGAGTTCAATACAAACCCAAGTCATTTGCACTTTGGAAAAATGTTGAACTTTTGTCAAGTACCTCACCCATGTTCCCCAGCCCTGTTGTGCACATTCCAGATGCACCATTGAACTGTAATGTACAAAAGAAATAATGGCAGGAAAGTATTGTCATATCAACGGACATCACTCATTGTGATGGACACTGGGCATACATTATTGGACGTCATGATTGATGTTGAATTTACATCACCATGCATTTTTTTTGGGAGGCTAGTTAATGTCTTTTTTTCTAAAGTAATGCTGTATTTATTAGCTTTTTTTACAGTTGCAATAAAAAGTATGTGAACCCTTTTGGAAGGATATGGATTTCTGCATAAATTGGTCAAAAAATGTGATCTGATCTTCATCTAAGTCACAACAATAGACAATCACAGTCTGCTTAAACTGATAACACACAAAGAATTAAATGTTACCATGTTTTTATTGAACACACCATGTAAACATTCACAGTGCAGGTGGAAAAAGTATGTGAACCCCTAGACTAAAGAGATCACCAAGAGCTAATTGGAGTGAGGTATCAGCCAACTGGAGTCCAATCAATGAGATGAGATTGGAGGTGTTGGTTACAGCTGCCCTGCCCTATAAAAAAACACACACCAGTTCTGGGTTTGCTTTTCACAAGAAGCATTTCCTGATGTGAATGATGCCTCGCACAAATCCATATCATTCCAAAATGGTTCACATACTTTTTATTGCAACTCTACATAGTGATAAAAAAATTGTGCAGAAATCCATATCATTCCAAAAGGGTTCACATACTTTTTATTGCAACTCTACATAGTGATCAAAAAAAATAAATAAATCATGTGCTGCGCTATCCCCTTAATGATCTGCAATACAATTTTGTTTTTTAGGTTTTTGCTGCAGGTTCAGCAGATCATTAAAGGGAAAGCACAGCACATGATTTATTTATTTATCTGTGATTCTCACACATTAGTATGGAACGTGATTAGTGCTAGCAGCTGTCATTATACTATTGTAAGATAATAGTATAATAGCTAATAGCGCTAATTAGCATTAATTTGTGGTAATTAGCGCTAATTAGCACTAAAACAGTATTCACTATACCGCTGGCGAGAAAATACTCCCAAAATCAAATTTACTATAGTTCCCTGAAACCAAATAGCGCCCAAGCCCTTACTCTGCTAAAACCTGGAGTAGTGCACATGGAAATAATGTTTAGAGCATGATATAATTGCCTAAATGGTACTGAAATATGTGGTATATTATTTAAAGATAATCTGTGAAAAGTAATTTCTACACTGAAATATCTTTAAAAGTCTGAGAAGTGAAAAATTCCCCGTTTTGGACAATTAGGTGCCAACACAACTGAGCATGCTCAGACCTGAAAAATAACTCTCATTTTAACTCAAGTGTCTTTTTTAGCTGGCGCTATAGTAAATACCAAAATGAGAGCTAAGTAGAGAGCATTTTTTTGAAGTGAAAATCTGCTCTATTTTAGTCCGAATGAAGTTTCAGCCATTAATTCTAATGGAACAATTCTAACTTTCACAAAAAAACCTTTTAATGTTGAGATGAAATGTATCTTTCTGTGAAATAAATTTTCCTTTGCAACATTGTTGCTTCTACTTAAAATATTTTGATTTTAAGAACGCTAGAATGTGGAATGTTTTGATGTTTTGGTAAAATATATTTTTCTCTGTCATTTTCACTTGTTACTCTCAATCACACAACAATCTTTACCCAAACTCACACAGGTGCCTTTCTAATCCACAAACAATACCATTGCTGATGCAAATTTAAAATGAATCACAATTTTTTGTGCTTTTTATTATTTCCAAATATTCATAATTTGAGCCCAAAAAATGTAATATGTGTACCAACATCAGAAATCAAAATGTAATTCCCAAAAATTTGAGGCTACTCTCACCCACAAAAAAACACCAAATATCACAGAAGAAATCAAGAAGAATAACTCTTGAGTAATGTAATTCCATCACTTGTATGTCCAAAGAAATGCAGTATTTATGTGGTTTTATGTGTATTTATGTGTAGTTATGTGTAGTTATGTATAGGAGGTCCTTGCACATGGCAGCTCTGTGGCTTAGAGGTTAGAACTTCTACTTAGTTCTCCCTGAGGGTCTGGGTTCAAATCCCAACCATGTTGCTTCATGTAGAGAAGTTGTCTCATCTCTCAGGTCCTATAACTATGTCTAAATGTAGTATTTATGTGTAGGAGGGTTACACCACCATTGTAAGTCTTTTCCAGATACACTATTTAGCCAAAAGTATTGGGACCCTTGCCTTTACACACACATGAACTTTAATGGCAGCCCAGTCTTAGCCCATAGGGTTAAAATTTGATTTGGCCCACCCTTTGCAGCTAGAACAGCTTCTGGGAAGGCTGTCCACAAGGTTTAGTGTGCCTATGGGAATGTTTAATCATTCTTCCAGAAGTGCATTTGTGAGGCCAGGCACTGATGTTGCATGAGAAGGCCTGGCTCGCAGTCTCTACTCTAATTCAGCCAAAGGGTGTTCTATCGGGTTGAGGCCAGGACTCTGTGCAGGCCAGTCAAGTTTCTCCACCCCAAACTTGCTCATCCATGTCTTTATGGATCTTGCTTTGTCCACTGGTGTGCAGTCATGTTGGAACAGGAAGGGGCTTTCCCCAAACTGTCCCCACAAAGTTGGGAGCATGAAATTGTCCAAAATGTCTTGGTATGCTGACACCTTAAGAGTTCCCTTAACTGGAACTAAGAGGCAAGCCCAACCCCTGAAAAACAACCCCATATCATAATCCCCCCTCCACCAAATCATTTGGACCAGTGCACAAAGCAAGGTCCATAAAGACATGGATGAAGGGAGTCTGGGGTGGAGGAACTTGACTGGCCTGGACAGAGTCCTGACCTCAACAACAGAACACCTTGGGGATGAATTAGAGAGGAGATTGTAGCTCAGGCCTTCTCGTTCAACATCAGTGCCTGACCTCACAAATGCACTTGGAAGAATGGTCAAACATTCCCATAGACACACTCCTAAACCTTGTGGACAAGAAGAGTTGAAGCTGTTATAGCTGCAAAGGGTGGGCCAAATGAGTTTTGAACCCAATACTAATACTGGGATGCCATTACAGTTCATGTGTGTTTAAAGGCAGGCGTCCCAATACTTGGGCCAATATATTGTATATTGCTTGTGACACTGAGCATGGCTATGGACTTAGGGCTGGTTCACACCACAGAGATGCAGAGAACATGCGTGGGGCTGCCTGGTGGCTAAGTGGGTAGCAGTTCTGTCTAGCAGCACCTGGGATGTTAGTTCAATTCCCCAACATGCTAATCCTTGTGTTGAAGTTTATATGTTCTCCCTGTGGGTTTCTTACCACAATCCAAAGACATGCTGGCATTTTATTTGTCTCCTGTCGAAATAGGTTCTAATGTAAGAAAGTTAATTTTGGACTTTAGATTGGAAGCTCGTTGCAGCCAGGGACTGATGTTAATGTTTATTAGCACTAATCATGCCCAGGGACTTGGACATTTCAAATTATAGGGTTTACACTGCACGGTACATATGCTTAGAAAACTGTTGCTTTGTTTATGTGGATGCAAATGGACTTTGATCTTTGTCCTGTAGTTGGAGATTTGATGCACATAGCCAAGGGCTAACACAGTTGTGAATACTATTATGTGTTCCTGCTCATCAGGTGCAATCACTTTAGACATACATGAAGAGACAAATTGAAAGATACTGGTGGGCGTGTACTTCTATTGGGTGTGTCAGTGTGCTAACCATACAACCTCTCTTATATAAAGGCCTGCAGTAGGGGGGTTTGTTTGGCCTGAGAAGGTCAGGTTTTTTGTTGTGATTTGTGGGGGGAGATGGAATGATATTGGGAGATTTGATTAAATTCTTGTGCATTTTTTCAATCAAAAGTGGGTTTATGTGGCCATGCTGTCAATGTTGTGCGTGTATTGTTCCTGTCTGATCATGCAAACATCGTTTGGAAGCATATGCTGACCTACTCTTTTTGATCTTGTTGTTTAATCGTGTACACTGAAATGCAGCTTCCAGCAGAACATGGTCACCAATGTATGTATGTGTGGATTGTGGGCTGGTGGTGGGTGTTTTGAATAAGTCTTTTGTAATATTATGATGGAATGCTTTGTAAGAATGACTGTTAAGTATGTTTCTATAATCTTGCAGATAAAAATGTGATGTGTTGCCCATTATACACTGAAATTAAAGCTGTGTCCACTCTAAGGTTTTGTCAAATTTTAGATTGTAAGCTCCTATGAGCAGGGCCCTTAAAATCCCATTGCTAAATGTAACACCATATATCCTTTCCAAATTTTTTTTGAAGCTAGTAAATTAATGTAAATTTTTTTTTTTCTGCTGTAAAATAAAAGTACATCATTGAGCTTTGTTGTGGTGTGTTTTTTTTTCTTTAGTTTTTGTGGGTGGTGGTTTTGGGAAAGTGCAATATCTCTTAAATTTTATTTCAATATGTATTTGTGCACCAAAAAACTAATCTCTTTGCCATGGTTCACATTGATGCTACTTTGAAATCGCGCTACTTCACTTGAAGGAGCACGATTTCAAAGTAGCAAGGTCAGCGTGATTTCAGGTGCGACTTGATAGACATCCGTGTGGCTTCATACACAAATTTCTATTGAAGTTGCACCTGAAATCAGTAAAAGTAGTGTGGGAACTACTTTAGCAAATTGGTGCGGCGCCACAAAAGAAAGTAGCATCGATTGGAACAATGCCATTGCTGCCAATAGTCATGCGATTTGATCTCTCAAATCGCATGACAAATTGCTCCAATGTAAACCTAGGCTTCTGCACACCTGCAAGTTATTTATAAAGGTGGAATCTTTATATATAACAGCTGTGGAGAATTGCAGGTAATGAATTCAGCTGGTGGATAGGCACTGTTGTATGTGTCAGCTTTAGTTCACATTGGTGTGATTTGACATGTGAAAGCGGTGACAATTGCACTGTTTTAATTGGTGCAACTTTGGGTTGCAATTTGTATTGATATCAGTGCAGAAACTTGCACAGAAGTCTCTGAAATTCCCCCTGCAGTCAGGACTGACATGCAACAATGAAAGTGTGTGATTTCAGCTGAACGATTTTCTCCCTCTTCAGAGTGAACCAGGGCTCAAACTGGGCCTTTTGTTTTTGTCATTCACCTGCTGCTAACCCAGGGACACCATTTCTTATTGAATGCCTTTAAATATAAGTAGAAATACAAATTTGCATATCTGCAAATAAACAAAAATAATAAAATTCTAATAGTGAAAATATTCGCAGCAGCGATCAAGAGTGTGGTTTTGCATTCTGACCCAGAAATAAGTCATTGTAATCACCCGGAAGTTCCTGTGCTGGTCAGGATCTCCATCTAGGAGGACATGGCGAGCTCCCTCTTTAGCAAAGAGGAGGTGCTGCTCCTTTTCCGGATAAGGGTATGATATGTACTTGTGCTTAATCAATGTGGGGTGGATGTGGTAGTTAGATTTGGTGTGGGTGGGGTTCATTGATTTGTTTGGCATCCCCACACATTTGCTTCTGGCCCATGTGCACACATAACTTCCTGCATTTGTTCTGCTGATGTAAATGAGAGCTCCTTTCTATTACAATATATATGACTTGTTTCACAGTTGGGCAACTTTGGACCTCCGAGTTGCTTGACAAGTTGTACCCCATGATTCTCAATGATAACTAGGGATGGGCCGAAAATCTTCTTCTTCTTCTTCTTCTTCTTCTTGGAGCAGCCCAAGGAGAAGAAGGGAAGAAGACGCCGCAGAGGAAGATGCCGGACGAGAACACCAGAGGAAGAACCAAGAACCAGAAGAAGAAGAAGAAGATGGAGGAAGAAACCGAAGGAAGATAGAAGAAAGAAGAAAGAAGAAAGAAGAAGCATTTAAATAAAGGAATTGTCAAAAACCGTCTCTTGTCATTTTTAACATTATTGACACTTTTTTTGTGAAATGGTAGGGGTACAAGTCCCCCCTTACCATTTCACACAGGGGGGAGAGCCGGGATCTGGGGGTCCCCTTGTTAAAGGGGGCTTCCAGATTCTGATAAGCCCCCCGCCCGCAGACCCCCACAACCACCAGGCAAGGGTTGTGGGGATGAGGCCCTTGTCCCCATCAACATGGGGACAAGGTGTTTTGGGGGCTACCCCAAAGCACTCTCCCAATGTTGAGGGCATGTGGCCTGGTACAGTTCAGGAGGGGGGGCGCTCTCCGGTCCCCCCTCTTTTCCTGCGGTCTGCCAGGTTGCGTGCTTGGATAAGGGTCTGGTATGGATTTTTGGGGGGACCCCACGCCATTTTTAAAAAAAATGTTGGCAGGGGGTTCCCCTTGAAATCCATACCAGACCTGAAGGGTCTGGTATAGATTTTGAGGGGGACCCCACGCCATTTTTTTTTACATTTTGGCCGGGTTCCCCTTAATATCCATACCAGACCTGAAGGGCCTGGTATGGAATTTAGGGGGACCACCACGTCATTTTTTTAAAAATTTTGGTTCGGGGTTCCCCTGTGGGGAATTCCCACGCCATTTTTATCAATGAACTTTTATGTGTATTGTCAGACTGGCAATTCATTAATAGCCGTGAGTACTTTTAAATGACTTTTTTTCTAAACACGGGAAACATGCGCCCCTTTACAGGCATACTATAGACACCCCCCAGGTACGAAATTTAAAGAAATATTACATTTTTATTGTTTCACTCTAAGCATTATTAAAATCACTGCTCCCGAAAAAACGGCCGTTTTTAAACATTTTTTTTTGCATTGATACATGTCCCCTGGGGCAGGACCCGGGTCTCCAAACACTTTTTATGGCAAAGAACTTGCATATAAGCCTTCAGTGAGAACTTTGGATTTTGCAGGTTCGAGCCCCGTTGACTTCCACTATTCCAGCATAAGTGATCTGACAAGCAATAATTGCCGCAATAGCGCTGCTTTCCATTTGCATTAGCACTGACTTTCTGAGAGTTGAAGTCTTTCTGGCCTTTTTTGAGAGTTATTTTTTGGTACTGCAGGATAATTTTTTGGTGCTATAGTAAATGACCCCCATAGTGATCAACTACCACCAAAAGAAAGCTGTATTTGTGGGAAAAAAGGATGCCAATTTTGTTTGGGTATAGCGTCACACGACTGCGCAATGGTCAGCGACGCAGTGCTGTTTCGCAAAAAATGGCCTGGTCATTAACCACTTGCTGACCGCTGCACGCCGATATATGTCAGCACAATGGCAGCGGTGGGCAAATGGGAGCACCTGTACTTCCCCTATAAGAGACGGGGATAGCAGGCGCTACCATGCCCGTGGAACCAGCGGACTCGATGTCCGCTGGTCTTCCGGCAATCGTGTCACGGAGCCTCAGAACAGGGAAGTGCCTATATAAACAAGGCACTTCCCCATTCTGGCTTGTGTCATGATAGAGATCACAACTCGCTGTCATGTGACTTGAAGCTCATCCCCCCACAGTTTGAATAACTCCCTAGGACACACTTAACCCCTTCATCACCCCCTAGTGGTTAACCCTTTCACAGCCAGTGTCATTTACACATTAATGAATGCATTTTTATAGCACTGATTGCTGTATAAATGACAATGGTGCCGAAATAGTGTCAAAATTGTCCGATGTGTCCGCCATAATGTCGCAGTCCTGATAAGAATTTCAGATCGCCACCATTACTAATAAAAAAATAATAATAATGCCATAAAACTATTCCCTATTTTGTAGACGCTTTAACTTTTGCGCAAACGAATCAATATGCGCTTATTGCGATTTTTTTTTACCAAAGATATGTAGAAGAATACATATCAGTCTAACTGAGGAAAAAATAGGTTTTTTTTAATATATTTTTGGGGGATATTTATTATAGCAAAAAGTAAAAAATAATGCACTTTTTTCCAATTGACGCTCCTTTTTTGTTTATAGTGCAAAAAATAAAAAAACGCAGAAGTGATCAAATATGACCAAAAGAAAGCTCTATTTGCAGGAAAAAAAGGACGTCAATTTTGTTTGGGTGCAATTGGGCACACGACACACGACACGGCAATTGTCAGTTAAAGTGGCACAGTGCCGAATCGCAAAAAGTGCTCTGGTCAGGAAGGGGGTAAAATCTTCCAGGGCTGAAGCGGTTAAGGGGGAAAATCCTTATGGTCTTTAAGTGGTTAAAGGGACATTACACTTTGTTTACAAAATGTGTACTATCCCTTTAACAACACAAGCAAAAAACAGCATAAGATGCCCCTCAAAATCCATACCTGACTGTTATGCCCTGTACACACGATCGGACATTGATCGGACATTCCGACAACAAAATGCATGGATTTTTTCAGACGAATGTTGGCTCAAACTTGTCTTGCATACACACGGTCACACAAAGTTGTCGGAAAATCCGATCGTTCTGATTGCGGTGACGTAAAACACATATGTCGGGACTATAAATGGGACAGTAGCCAATAGCTTTTGTCTCTTAAGTTATTCTGAGCATGCGTGGCACTTTGTGCGTCGGATTTGTGTACACACGATTGGAATTTAACCGATTGGATTTTGATGTCGGAAAATTTTATAGCCTGCTCTCAAACTTTGTGTGTCGTAAATTCCGACGGAAAAAGTCAGATGGAGCCCACACACGATCGGAATTTCCGACAACACAATCTGATCGCACTTTTTCTGTTGGAAAATCCTACCGTGTGTACAGGGCATAAGTGTTTTTCCCACCGGCCTATATAATCTTGGTACCCAGGATATTGCAGGGTCATCAAAGCTTTGAGAAAAAAGAGAAATACAATGTTGTGGTTGGCCTTTATATTGCATAATTGTTTCAATAGGATTTAGCTATTTTAACTATCGAATGGGTTGTGGGAGATTCCGAATAAATTGAGACAGCTGTACATATCTCCACTGGTCCATAAATGTTGGTTGATCTGTTCCACATAAGGATTTAAATTACATTTTTTAGTCTTTTAGTGCATGGTGTAATAGCGGTGTTACCTCTGGGAACCATGATTTAAAGTCCTTATCAAGTGCTCCCGGCATAAAATATTCATGTTTCAGCAAAGGCATTAGTAGGGAATTGTATTCCCAACCATGTTGAGTATGCAGGGAGTCCCATATTGCCAGGGTTGATTTAGTCAGAGGAGATATTGTGGGCGCCAGTCCTCTGAAAGATTGTGGTATCCATGGCACTGCTGATAAATCAGTATCTGTCAGTGCCATTTGACGTTCCACCCAGAGTCTAGTCTTTTTAGTATAGTTCAAGTCTGCCATACAAGCTAGTGCAATTGCTTGATAATATAAAATTTAAAATTTGGTAAAGTCAGTCCCCCTAGTTTTTTAAAATGGTATAAAATATTTTGAGATATTTTAATACCCTGTCCCTTACAAATATAGTGTGCTATAGATGACTGTAACAGAAAAAAATCCTGAAAGGACACCAAAGGGTATCATTTGGAAAACACATAGGACTCGGGGTAGAACATTCATTTTTACTACATTGATCTTACCTAGCCAAGAATGACAAAGGGAGGTTCATTTATGTAAGTCTAGTTTAATTTTTGTAAGCAGATTGAGATAGTTATGTTGGAATAACGTAGTTAGGCTAGGTGTAAGATGGATACCTAAATACTTTAAGGTAGCTGATTGCCAAGTAAAAGGAAATTATGTTTTTAAAGTTTTAGCTTCATGCGTGGGTATTGATATATTTAGTATTTCAGATTAGATATGTTTTGAAATTCTCGCATTAACCCCAATACATTTGGCAATGTAATCCAATTGCACTTGATGACACAACTTCTATATAATCAATGCTGAAAGAAGCAGTATTGTACACGGAAAGTAGCTTAAGGGAAGAGCAAAGAAACCTAAAGCAGTCAGATGACTAAAACTGCATATATGGAACCAAAAAAAAAGTAAAAAGTGTTAATCTTTTTGTATACACATTCAAAAATAGTAAACTTCCACCTATTAGTAGACACGTGCAATTTGTTTCAGTCCAAATATAAAATCGGACAAATTTTTGGTTATTCGGAGATTTGGATTGAAAAATGATTGACAGATTTTAATTCTGTGTGACGAATAGCTGGTTGTTAAGGAGTGGGTGGGGAAGCCAGCCGCCGCGTCCCTAACAACCGATGATTTAAAAGGTGTCAGTGGGCTTTCCCCCCCACCCCAAAGCACCTTATCCCCATGTTGATGTGGACAAGAACCTTTTCTCCACAACCCTGGCTGGTTGCCCCCAGATTCCACCCTCCCCATGTGAATGAGTATGGGGTACATAGTCCTCCCACCCATTCACCAACAAACTGAGTGTAAAAAGTGAGTATAGCCAAAACATGAGTTTAGGGGGGCAGGGGGAACAGAGCCAGTCCTGTCCCAAAGCAACCCCCATGTTGAGGGCATGTGGTATAGTTCAGGAGGGGGGCTGCTTGCTCACCCCCCCTTTCCTGGCTTGCCAGGCTGCATGCTCAGATAAGGGTCTGGTATGGGGATTGGGGGGACCCCACGTCATTTTTTAATTTTTACTTTGGTGTTTGACTCCCCTTAAAATCCATACCAGACCCCATGATGTTTTTTTCAGAGTTTTTCATTGCCGGCATTCTTTTATTTACATTTCAGCTGTCAGTGGGGAAGCCAGCTGACAGCTGACGAGTGATCGTTTGTTAAGGATGCGGCAACTGGTTTCCCATCACCCTCCTTAACAACTAACTATTCTTTATACAGACTTTGAATTGGCCGATCATTTTTTGGCTGATCTAAAGTTGGAATTTGTTAGAAAATTTATAAACAAAAAGGGATTAAACAAAACAAAATAGATTCTAAAAGGAATTAACGAAACAAAACAAAAATAGTAACATAACAAATCTATCCGAAAGGAACAAAACTAATTTTTTCATTCTGCACATGTCTACCTATTAGCAAATTTACCTAAGTACTTAAGCATACAATAAACACTTGATCCATTAATTATGTAATAAAGAGATGTGTATTAGTGAAATTTAAAGACTACTAGGCTTTAAAGCAGAATTGAAGTAAAAATGTATTTAATCTTTGGCTTTTGGCCTATTCTTACCTTGTCCTGATTAATTATGTTTAGAGATGAGCTTCGGATTCAGGTAAACCCTGAGTTCAACCCCAATCAATGTCATTCACAACTTGAAAAAATGGCAAGCTAATGCTGCCATTTAAGTCCATAGCAATCAATTACCAGCAATGTACTTCCTGGCCTCTGAACTGTGGGCAGATGGGTTAGAAGAACTAGTATCCTCCCTATGGGGAGGCTGGTCTTTCTAATGAAACGTTAATAGACTGCAGTGAAAGCAAGGTTTTAATGCTGGTGCAAATTACTGAAAACATCTATCTATGTTTACAATGAGTCCCAAACAAACAGTATATTGTATGTACAGTGGAATAGCAAAAAAATTAGAGATTTTAGGATGTTTCCAAATCATGTTACATAGTTACATAGTAGGTGAGGTTGAAAAAAGACACAAGTCCTTTAAGTCCAACCTATGTGTATGATTATGTGTCAGTATTACATTACATATCCCTGTATATTGCGATCATTCAGGTGATTATCTAATAGTTTCTTGAAGCTATCAATGCTCCCCGCTGAGACCACCGCCTGTGGAAGGGAATTCCACATCCTTGCCGCTCTTACAGTAAAGAACCCTCTACGTGGTTTAAGGTTAAACCTCTTTTCTTCTAATTGTAATGAGTGGCCACAAGTCTTATTAAACTCTCTTCTACGAAAAAGTTTTATCCCTATTGTGGGGTCACCAGTACAGTATTTGTAAATTAAAATCATATCCCCTCTCAAGCGTCTCTTCTCCAGAGAGAATAAGTTCAGTGCTCGCAACCTTTCCTCATAACTAAGATCCTCCAGACCCTTTATTAGCTTTGTTGCCCTTCTTTGTACTCGCTCCATTTCCAGTACGTCCCTCCTGAGGACTGGTGCCCAGAACTGGACAGCATACTCCAGGTGCGGCTGGACCAGAGTCTTGTAGAGCGGGAGAATTATCGTTTTATCTCTGGAGTTGATCCCCCTTTTAATGCATGCCAATATTCTGTTTGCTTTATTAGCAGCAGCTTGGCATTGCATGCCATTGCTGAGCCTATCATCTACTAGGACCCCCAGGTCCTTTTCCATCCTAGATTCCCCCAGAGGTTCTCCCCCCAGTGTATAGATTGCATTCATATTTTTGCCACCCAAATACATTATTTTACATTTTTCTACATTGAACCTCATTTGCCATGTAGTCGCCCACCCCATTAATTTGTTCAGGTCTTTTTGCAAGATTTCCACATCCTGCGGAGAAGTTATTGCCCTGCCTAGCTTAGTATTGTTTGCAAATACAGAGATTGAACTGTTTATCCCATCCTCCAGGTCGTTTATGAACAAATTAAATAGGATTGGTCTCAGCACAGAACCCTGGGGAACCCCACTACCCACCCCTGACCATTCTGAGTACTCCCCATTTATCACCACCCTCTGAACACGCCCTTGTAGCCAGTTTTCAATCCATGTACTCACCCTATGGTCCATGCCAACGCACCTTATTTTGTACAGTAAACGTTTATGGGGAACTGTGTTAAATGCTTTTGCAAAATCCAGATACACCACGTCTACAGGCCTTCCTTTATCTAGATGGCAACTCACCTCCTCATAGAAGGTCAATAGATTGGTTTGGCAAGAACGATTCTTCATGAATCCATGCTGATTACTGCTAATGATATCATTCTTATTACTATAATCTTGTATATAGTCCCTTATTATCCCCTCCAAGAGTTTACATACTATTGATGTTAGGCTAACTGGTCTGTAATTCCCAGGGATGTTTTTTGGGCCCTTTTTAAATATTGGTGCTACATTGGCTTTTCTCCAATCAGCTGGTACCATTCCAGTCAATAGACTGTCTGTAAAAATTAGGAGCAACGGTCTGGCAATCACCTGACTGAGTTCCCTAAGTACCCTCGGATGCAAGCCATCTGGTCCCAGGGATTTATTAATGTTAAGTTTCTAAAGTCTAATTTTAATTCCGTCCTCTGTTAACCATGTAGGTGCTTCCTGTGTTGTGTCATGAGGATAAACACTGCAGTTTTGGTTACTGAAGCCCCCCGATTCACTCGTGAAGACTGAGGAGAAGAATAAATTCAATACCTTTGCCATCTCCCCATCCTTTGTAACCAGTTGTCCTTCCTCATTCTTTATGGGGCCAATATGGTCTGTCCTCCCTTTTTTACTGTTTACATACTTAAAGAATTTCTTGGAATTTTTTTGCTCTCCTCCGCTATGTGTCTTTCATGTTCTATCTTAGCCATCCTAATTGCACCCTTACATTTCTTATTGAATTCTTTATAAATTCTGAATGCTGAGGATGATCCCTCAACCCTGTATTTTTTGAAGGCCTTCTCCTTTGCTTTTATATGCATTTTTACATTGGAGTTAAGCCATCCAGGATGTTTGTTCGCTCTTTTAAATTTATTACCCAATGGGATACATTGGCTAATGCCCTTATTTATGCTCTTAAAGCAAACTCATCTCTCCTCCGTATTAAAAAACCTATAAACCATGCGCTTACTCCAAAAAAGTCATAGATGTAAGCAGCACAAATAGAAAATTTGTAATAAATCATATGTAACCAAGTGTAGCGCTAAAAAATGAGAAAGAGAATATTGCTATACCACATATAATAGCAAAATGAATTGTGAAAAGATAATGTTTTGTATACTTTGTGAACATTCATACATATAGAACACGTATGTTATAAAGCCTTAGGGTCACCAAAGGTGATAACAGGATGTAAAAATGGCAATAAAGTCCAAAACTGAATGTGCAGGTACGATGAACATAAATTTTGCAATGGTGATAAATTCCAAAACATATACTCGTGAGAGATTTCTGTATGTAATCCAACATGTGCTGACAAACACTTGTGCGAAACCGCCACCTAGGATGACTGGAGGCTTACCAGAAAGTTGGGACCCACCTAGCATACGCTATATGGGTCAAACAGGCTTGGATTGCTCACTGGCAATAAAGGTAGGGAACCAAGGACTGGTGAATGGTGAAGTTGTAACGTTGCTATCCCAAAGAGGTCTTCTTCATATGGAAGCTCGGACACCAACGGACATTACCCACATGTAATGAAGAAGGGGCTCATAGCATAATTCCGTAAACCATAAAAAATTTATTAAAAGGAAAAACACTTACATTTCAGAATAAAAAGTGCTTGCAAGTAAAATGGCGGCAGTGGAGTCCTCCCGACGCGTTTCGTCATACAAGACTTCGTCTGGGGTACTTGCCCACTGCAACCAGACTCCTTTATATAGGGACAAGGACCCCTCTGATGAGAATCCAGCTCCCAGGCTTGTTTGCATTGGCACTTCCGGGGTCATCCAAAATGGCGGACCCGAGTGCTTTCCAAGCCTCTCTTTCATGTAATTCAATTCCCATAGGTCTAATGGTGTCATGTGTTTCAAGAGAAGATGTGGTGCTGAGTGCCTTCCAAGCCTCTCTTTCACATGATTCCATTCCCATAGGTCTAATGGTGTCATGTGCTTCAGGAGGAGACATGATGCTGAATGCCTTCCAAACCTCTCTTTCAAATAATTCCATTCCCATAGGTCTAATGGTGTCATGTGCTTCAGAAGGAGACATGATGCAGAGTCCATTCCCATAGGTCTAATGGTGTCATGTGCTTCAGGAGGAGACATGATGCTGAGTGCCTTCCAAGCCTTTCTTTCAAATGATTCCATTCCCATAGGTCTAATGGTGTCATGTGCTTCAGGAGGAGACATGATGCAGAGTCCCGGCATCCAGAACCTCCTACTTCCACTTGTTACTACCCCTTATGACCTCTTAGTGGGTGTATGGAGGGGGAGGCCGTGACTCTGCGTCACCACATCAGTGACATCCCCCCTAACGTATATTACGATAAGATACCATGCTCGCGCATGAGCACGGCGTAGTTCAGCGTGGTGACATCAATGAAGGGCGAGGCCGCAACTGTGCGTCTCAACCTCAATCACATCCCCCATAGTCTAATAGAGACCGCGCTCGCGCATGCGCGCGGCGTGGTCCAGAGTGGTGACGTCATCAAAAAACGACGCATGCGTACATCACCTCCGGTCTCCGTTCGATCACACCAGGAAGTGACCTGCAGAGAGGGGAAAAGGGCCGGAAATGATGTTGTAATCCCCAGACCGGCCTTCAAAGTGTACGCAATGAGTGTGCATTAATGGGTGAACTAAACACGATCAGGACTTTATTCAAAGATGATAGATGAGTCCATGAAAACGAAAAAAATGAAAAAAATATGAAGAAGATGGATTCTCAGCAGGAGAGAGAAGAGATGGACAATTAATTATTCCATCTCTTGACTCACTCTATGTCCCCATATAGCTCATATTGTATTACTTCAAAAAAGACAATACTTTAATAATAACTACCCAATTGTCAAAATAAAGTAAATATAATCATAATAATAATAAAATAATGTGTAACAGATGGAAAGGCACATGCATGTAAAAAGTATCAGACATAATATACACCCTAGGTATTAGTACTCCTAAACGGAAGTTGATGTTTCTTATCTCATGATAAATCTGTCAAGACTCGTTTATAAAGGCATTAACATCTACTTCCACGTTCATGCCTTGAGGAAAAAAGGTCTGTAGTTCATACGCCCAGAACATTTCAAGGCGAGAGACCCCTCTGATTTTGGCCCCCCCCCTCCACGGCGGGACGTATTTGTCTAAAATGACAAATTGTGAACCAGTGGGGTTACTATTATGATATTGCTTGTAATGTCTGGGTACCGTATGCTTAGAGTCTCTGCCTTTGATTAGAGCAATATGTTCCCCTACCCTTGTTGTAAACGTTCTGGTGGTACGACCAATGTATTGTCTACGACAAGGGCATGTGATAAGATATACTATGTATTTGGTACTACACGTGCAAAAAGATTTCACTGTATATCTTTTCCCCGTGACTGTGGATGTGAATTCTGTGACTTTACGTCCTTCCAGGTTATTGTGCAAACATACCACACATTTTCTACACGGGTAAAAGCCTGTCATGTTATGGAAAAAAGAAGGCCGGGATGGTGGATTTATAACATTGGGGGCTATCTGACCCTGTAAAGATGGTGCTCCCCTAAATATAATCTTGGCCTCTTCTGGCAATGACCCGCCCAGAATGTTATCATGTCTCAAGACATCCCAGTGTTTTTTTACAATGCTTTTAATTTGTTTGTGCTGGGTTGAGAAAGATGTTATCATTGCCCATTTAAACTTTTCATCCGGTTCTTTTTTTGGCTTTACCTCGAGTAAAGTTTTCCTTTCAATATTCATGGCTCTCTGGATCTCAAAATCCAGGTTGGCGTTGTCATACCCTTTGTCTATAAATTTTTGTTTAAGGACACCTGCTTGTGTGATAAATAATTCCGTGTCCGTGCAGCTCCTACGGAGCCTGAGAAATTGGCTGTGAGGAACAGCACTTAACCAGGATCTATGATGGCAAATGGTGGTGGGAATAAAACCATTACGGTCAGTGGGCTTAAAGTAGGTGTTAAATTTAAATTTTCTGTCTACTATTTCTATCTCCAAGTCCAGGAAATGTATCTTGGTCCTGCTGGCCTCATATGAAAGGGAGATGCCCCTGTCATTAGAATTCAGACACTCGAAAAATTGTTCGAGTGTCTCAAAAGAGCCATTCCACAAGAGGAGGATGTCGTCTATGTACCTAGCCCACAGAACCAACGAAGTGGTCCCGTGGGCATAGACGACATCCTCCTCCCACTTGGCCATAAACAAGTTCGCAAGGCTAGGTGCGAACTTGGCACCCATTGCCACTCCCCGTTGTTGCAGGTAGTAGTTCTGGTTAAACCAGAAGTAGTTATGTCTGGTTGCGAAGTCCAACAATTCGATTATATAATCACATTGAAAAGTTGCAAGGGACTGTTCATGATGGAGAAAATGTTTGACTGCATCTATACCCTTCTCATGGGCTATACACGTGTACAAGGATGCCACGTCAGCAGTGGCCATAATGAATCCTTCCTGTATATTGACCTCCTCTAGGAGTCTAATAGTGGAACCGGTGTCTTTAAGGTAGGAGGGTGTACGTTTCACTAGCGGTTGAAGGTAAAAGTCGATGTACTTCCCAATTCTTGACGTAATGGAATTGATACCACTGACAATAGGTCTACCGGGTGGACATGTAGGGTTTTTATGTATTTTGGGTAAATAGTATATGGTAGGGATCCTGGGAACTGTGGGGACCAGAAATGCCCTTTCTTTTTTATTCAAAATCTTTAAATCATAACTCTTGGTAATAAGCTGTTGAAGTTGTTTTTTGTATGCATTGGTGGGGTTATTGGGGAGTGTTTGATAAGTACCAGGTTCATTCAAAATTCTAAACATCTCCTCCTCATATTGGCTCTTATCCAGAACCACTATGCCCCCTCCTTTGTCCGTGGGACGGACAACCAAATTTTTTTGTGCGCATAATGATTCCAATCCCTCTTTCGACAATGGAGAGTTTCGAATACGCTTAACAGGCAGTTTGGATAAATCACTGAGAACGAGATCCCTGAACATTTTTACTGCCGGTGCGGTGGGTACAGGAGGGGAGAAAAGAGAAGGATTCGATAGTCCTGAATGTACCGTTCCAGATGTGGCAGCCGGAAAATCTGTACGTACATGGTTAGAAATCAAGTACCTTTGAATGTTGATTTTTCGTATGTACTTATGCACATCGATAAATGTGTGAAATTTATCTAGTTTTTTCATTGGGGCGAATTTGAGGCCTTTGTCAAGTACAGATAATTCAGCTTTCGTTAGGATGTGAGAACTTAGATTAAAGACACCCTGGCCACTCAGGTTCTCTTTCTCTTTTCTCCTTTGTAATTTCCTCCCCCCTCTGCAGCCTCTCTTTGGTCTGGTTTCCTTGCGCGTCGGTCCTTGTGAAAACCCTGATTGTTGTAATGATTAGTAGTATGTGTATATACAGGGTGATCCAAGTTCTCCCTCCTACGTTCAGGGCTGTACTCATCTCTCAAGGGTGTATAACGATTGTATGTGGGGACTGGAGAGGGGTAGCGATAATGTAAGTTATCCCTGTGATAAAAATCAGAGCGTGTCTCTTGTCTCCTTGCTGGAGACTGATAGGACTGATTGTTATAATTATAGTTTTGGGGGTGTGTATTGCTTCTAGGGTTGCCCCTACCCCGCATATTGCCCCTTTGGTTACCTCTCCCTCTCTGGGGGTTTCTAGGAGTCTGTGGATTGTCATAATATACCCTCTGTTGGGAAAGATGAGGAACGTCATCATGTCTATCTCTCCCTCTGAGGGTATTGCGGCCACAAGGGGCGCTTGTTTTAGGGTTGGGTTGTGATATAGTGGTTATCACTGATGAGGCACCTATTGGTATGTTCCCATTTGCTGGGGCATCCATTGGTATGTTACCTTCGGCTGTATTTGTAACGCCCTCCATAGGTGAACTGGTACTCAGAAGTTTTTGCCACCCAAATACAGCGTCTGCTCCGTATTCTTTATTTTATCCCAATGTATGCCTTTTAGCAAGGTTTGTAGTTTAGGGAAGTTGGCTCTTTTGAAATTCAGTGTCTTTGTGTTCCCTTCATGTTTTCTATTTGTGTTATTTATACTGAAACTAATTGACCTGTGATCGCTGTTACCTAAATTGCCCTGTGTTTCCACATCTGTTATCAGGTCTGTATTGTTGGCAATCAGTAGATCTAGTAATGTTTTATTTCTAGTTGGTGCGTCTACCATCTGACCCATAAAATTGTCCTGCAAGACATTAAGGAACTGGCGAGCCTTAAATGAATGCGCGGTTCCCTCCACCCAGTCTATGTCTGGATAATTAAAATCCCCCATTATGATAACACTTCCCATCCTTGCTGCTAATCCAATTTGTGATAGGAGATCCGTCTCCACTTCCTCCCTCAGGTTAGGGGGCCTATAGCATACTCCCAGTATTATTTTCCCCTTAGCTTCATCCCTTTGGAGCTCTACCCATAAAGATTCCACCTCCTCCCTAGCCCCCTCAGTGATGTCATCTCTCACATTCACTTGTACATTATTCTTGATATATAGGCATACCCCTCCCCCTTTTTTACCCTCTCTATCCTTGCGGTATAGGGTATACCCTTGAATGTTTGCCAGCCAATCATGAGAGCTGTTGAACCAGGTCTCTGAAATTCCCACAAAATCCAAATCCTCCTTGTACAACAGTATCTCTAGTTCACCCATCTTGTCCGCCATGCTCCTGGCATTAGTGAACATGCCACATAGTTTAGACCGGTTGCATATTGTCCTCGTATTGGGTGTTTCAAGATTGCAACTAGGACTTGCTACTATACTCACCTTGTGTTTTTGTGCTTTGGTTAACCTACCACTAATGCCCCCAATACTACCCTCTGGAATATCTTCTGCGCTGGCTATCACTGTCTCTGGACCCTCCCCCCCATCGCCTAGTTTAAAAACCCCTCTAACTTTTTGGCCATTTTCATTCCCAGCAGATGTGGTTTGCACAATCTTATAGCAGATTTGGGGGACATCACACAGTGTTTTTCCAGGAGGATATATAATTTTGTGTGTGTCAGCAACAAATTCAGTTGCTATTTGGCTTCTGCACTCTCCTTGTTTTATTTTTAGGATGCCACCTTTAGCCAGTGGTCCAGCATTAGTAAATGTGATTGTTAAAACAGAGTGCACCAAAAAAGGATTGCCGTCACCTGAATTTTTTTTAACATTCTCGTCTCTACTCTCATGTACATGGTAGAATTTCTTACAGTCATCAACTCTCTAAGGCAAGTGTCCAAGCTGGCAGCCTTATCTTGTAAGAGATCACTTTTTTATTTATTTATTTATTTTTTTAAGGCCTAATACTCTCTTTTTTTTAACGGTAACTACCACGCTGAATTGCCACCCCTGACCATGTTTCCTTTACCTGGGGAGGGATGGACTTGCAGAAAAAGAAAGATTGAAGAATTGAAAAAGTGCACCACACAAAGATAAGCTTTGCCTGTGTCAGGAACAAGTGGAAAACCAAAGCCAACTTATGTGGGAGAGGCTAGTTCATGCCCTTTGGTTTTTCCCCTGCACACCTCTGGTGTGTTGGAGCAAGAAACCAGATTTAATACATATAACAGCAATTAAAGAAAGGGTGGAGAAAAAAGAGGGTATGCGTTAGAGTTTCTAAAACCATGGTACGCGTACCCCTGGGGGTACGCACACCAAGGGCAGGGGGTATGCCGCCCAGAGCCAGCACCACCATAAGCAGGGTTTGAGTCCTGCAGGAAGGCCCTTCCCATTAGTAGCTGCCTCCTGGTGTCAAAGCTCAAGTGCAGTCCCCCCTCCTCCTCTCCCCCTCTCCTCCTCTCCTTGTGTGTGACACAGCAACGATCTCCCGCTGTGTCACAGAGCTCTGGCCTGAATTGTTCAGTGGCGCTGGAACAAAGTCCCACCTCCTAGACAGGTGCTCTTGTGATAGACGGAACACTGATCCAGTTGAATCAGTATGATGTGTATCATAAGAGGCAGAACTTTGTTACAGCACTGCCCAGGTGGGCAATTTAAATCCAAGCTCCATGACACAGCAGAAGATCATGATCCAGGCACTGGTAGGCTGCATTTGGTGGGCACTGATAAGGCTGCATTTGGTGGGGACTGATGAGGATGCATTTGGTGGGCATTTATAAGGCTGCATTTGGTGGGCACTGGTAGGCTGTATTTGGTGTGCATTGGAAGGCTGTATTTGATGGGCACTAATAGGATGCATTTGGTGGGCACTGATAAGGTTGCACTTGGCAGGCGCTGATAAGCCTGCATTTCGCAGGCACTGATATGCTGCATGTAGCGGGCACTGCTAGGCTGCACTTGGTGGGCACTGATAAGCTGCATTTGGTGGGCACTGATGTCACTGCATTTAATGGGCACTGGTGGCCTGCATTTGATGAGCACAGATAAGGCTGCATTTGGTGGGCACAGATAAGGCTGCATTTGGTAGGCACTGATAAGCTGTATTTGGTGGGCACTGATAAAGCTGCATTCGGTGGGCACTGATGAGGCTGAATTTGATGGGCACTGGTAGGCTGCATTTGGTGGGCACTGATGAGTCTGCATTTGATGGGCACTGGTAGGCTGCATTTGGTGGGCATGGATAAGGCTGCATTTGGTGGGCACTGTGGATGTTGCATTTGATGGGCACTGTGGATGCTGCATTTGATGGGCACTGGTAGGCTGCATTTGATGGGCACTGATTAGGCTGCATGTAGTGGACACTGATAAGGCTGAATTTGGTGGGCACTGATGAGGCTGCATTTTATCTGTCCACCAAGAAAAGATTCCTCCCATAATTCTGTACAGCAGGGGATCGGCTTCTCCACTTTACACTGATTTCATGGTAGATCCAACCAGATCCCCTGGAACCAGATTCCCCCCACTTCCTCGCTACATCACCCAACCTCAGCCAGATGTTGGTGATGGTGGTGTCCAGTCTCCTTCAGGTCACAGGCGGTGTACAGCATTAATTTCCGCTGAACATTTATGTTGTCATCTGTCAGAACTGCGCTCATCCTCCAGTCATGTGTCATCTGCCGATGTGTCTCAGGTGGCCGTCGAAGTGGTCCACTTCATCAGTGGCTCCCCTCTGGAGTTTGATCGCAGATGGTGGCTGCAGCTGGTGGACATCCTCAAGCTCCACCAGCCTTTGCGGGAATTTTTGTCTGATGATCGCAGAATCCTCCTGCCGGCCCTGGAGAGAGTCCATCGGCAGTATGAAGAACACCGGAGCACACTGAGTGACCTGGACATACCTGGCGCTCTGGCCGCTGCCTTCCCCCTGGACCGCTCCACATTGTTCAAACTTCCCAAACACCTGGAGAAGCTCTACCAACCGCAACCCCCAGCTGTTCTCCTCTAAAACCTTCCACGGTACCTGGCCAGTGTGGGGACAGAGCTTGCCACATCTGAGCCTATATGGCGCCACAACCCGGGAAGCACTTCCATGGCAGTGCGAACCAATCTACCTGTAGAGGTGTTTCCAGATATTGCACTGAGGTTTTTTTTTTCTTTTATAATCCTTGCAATTTATCTCTTACTACGTGTAAGTGCAATTTTTTACTTTATTAAATGTTCCTATTCTGATTTACACTATGGTGAGCTCCTCTTTTTGGGTTACCTTCTGGTCCTTTTTGAGTTACCTTCTGGTCCTCAATCAAGACCATTGAATGATCGAGTCGCCTTGGCTGTTTGCTGTGTGTTCCTGCTTCATTAAATCAAGCATTTGGATCAAGGCCCTGGCGGGGTTAAAAGCTGCAAGCCCATTTTAGCTTGCCTCTGCCCATTCATATGGGTGGTCGCTGAGGAAACTATCCCCCAAACAGATGATCGAGGCCTAACTCTGAGGATATCTGCTTCCGGAGATACGCCATCCGGTGACTTCTGAGGAGACTTTGGCTTGGATCCACATACAGTCTACCATACCTCACCGCTTGACGGTACACGCTTGTCTGACTCACCGCCAAGGGCCTGTGAGTCCACCTTGTCTGGTAAGGGCCTTTGATACTCACATTTTCTTGGTGGAAGTTTCCATATCAAGATAGGAATTTGTTTATATGCAAGAATTCTCCTAATGGTCTCCATCGAGTGTGCATGTGGACGGTGTTTACCCAAGCTGCCGGGGAATCATCAGGGATCACCCTATCGTATAATGATGGACATTTAATCATTTTATTACACAATGATGGTTATCTAATATTCACACTTTACGGACTCATTTTTTTGTATTTTTTCACTTTATGGACTAATTCCCTTAACGCTTTTTTTTCTTGTAGGCCTTGTTTAAAGGAGCAGGCCTTTTTTGAGTCGTAGTTCACTACATTGTTGATATTTTTAATTATTCATTGCGATTCAATTGTTTATATCATTATTTTGGGTCAGGTCACTCTGCCCCAAAAACTGATAGACTTATTTATACACGTTTTCTTCACTGTTTATATGTGTCTACACACGTGTTTTTTGAAGTTATAATTATTCTCTCATATTTTGTGGTTTTATAGTGGTATATGGAGTGACTTGACCGTCCTTCCACACATCGCATAATATTATCATTATTTAGATACGCACCTTAAGGTTACGTACTTTCACTCTTAGTAACCACTGACACTTATTCTTTAGCGCCACACTTTTCTCACTCTTATTGCACTGAGGTCGTTATGGCAGGTCCCCATCCATCCATTTCCTCCTCCTTCTCCTCCACGCCAGTGGTTGCACCGAGAGAGGAGCGCGAAAAGCTTGTCTGCTGACATCAGTGGGTACACAGCTGCGGAGCTGCTGGTCCAGTACAAACATCTGGGCAAAGTTGTCTTCCTCTATCCTAACAAAATGAATGGGATCAGGGATTGCCACTATGACCTACATATCGTTCCTCCATCTCAACTTCACCCAGAACACTTTGTCTTCTCACCATTTGGGATTCTCCATGTGGACCCACTGGATGGTTCTGAGACGTTGGAACTTGGCATGTGGCACCAGGAGGCCGTGGTGTGCCGAGCTGTGAGGACCACCCGTTTTTTAGAGATTTCCTGAAGAGAAGAGCGATAAAGCGATGGAGAATGAATGTCTGCCAGATCCGCTTTCTCAGGAAACAGGAATTCATAAGCAGAAACCTTGTCCAGGCTGTCCCCCGTTATGCAGCATTCCTGCAGCATGTCCTCAGGCTTCTCCAGGAGTTGGCAGATATTCCCTGGCTTCCTGTCAGCCCAACCTGTACTCAGTCTATTCAGAAAATAGAATTAACCTTGTCAGAATTTAGATGTGAGGCTGGGAACCATCTGTATCGCCTGCTGGCCCTGGTGGTCAAAATCCTGGAACCTCCTGAGAGAGGACACATACACCTTGCTGAAGACCACACAGATAGATACCCAACTAGCCCAGTCCAAGCACAGGCCAGTAAAGAGCTCCAGGGGGGGACATCAACAAGTGGAGTCCTGGCTGCATCAACTTGGCAACTTTGCTTCTCTTGTTGGTCATATGATTTGCAGGAACCTGTCCAGTGTCATCCAGCAAAATATCCTGGCCTTTGTTAAAGATGTCATCCAGACTCCGCCGGTACATTAATTGCCTTTCCTGCAAGTCAGCCTGGAGTTCGGGGAGGCAGCGGAGCTGACCCTCTGCCCTTCTGAAGATCAAATACAAAAAAGCTTCACTCAGGCGCTGGACTCTGTACTGACTTCTGTCCTGCAGGTACTGAGCCATTCTCTCATTGCCCTTTCTAACCAATAGTAGCTGTCTGTATTCCTGGATTACCCACCTTGGTGCTAATTCTCAGGAATAGGTTTTTGTATGCTTCATGTGGGCTACGGTTAGAGCCTCCTAAATAGGGGAGTGGCAGGGAGTGAGCAACCACTACCCATCAGAGGTGAGCATCATATGGTGTGGTCATTACAGCAGTAATATATTATGACTGAGCCATCTACCCTCACCTTTATTTCCTCAATGTTCTTCTAATTAACAGCTGCAGTGCTAATATTTATACAGTCAGGTCCATAAATATTGGGAGATCAACACACTTCTAATCTTTTTGGCTCTATACACCATCACAATGGATTTGAAATGAAACAAACAAGATGTGCTTTAACTGCAGACTTTCAGCTTTAAATTGAGGGTATTTACATCAAATCAGGTGAATGGTGTAGGAATAACAACAGTTTGTATATGTGTCTCCCACTTTTTAAGGGACCAAAAGTAATGGGACAATTGGCTGCTCAGCTGTTCCAATGCCAGGTGTGTGTTATTCCCTCATTATCCCATTTACAAGGAGCAGATAAAAGATCCAGAGTTCATTTCAAGTGTGCTATAGGATATTATTTGTTTTAGTTACTGAGCAACAGATATCATCTGTTTAACTACCTGTTTAATCTATCTATCTGTTTAACTATGGTGAGGAACTATAACTTACAAAGCCATTCACAACCTGGCCCCCAGCTACATCTCTAACCTAGTCACAAAATACCAACCCAATCATTCTCTTCACTCCTCCCAAGACCTCCTGCTCTCAAACTCCCTTGTCACCTCATCCCATGCTCGCCTTCAGGACTTCTCCAGAGCCTCTCCCATCCTCTGGAATGCTCTACCCCAATCCGTCCGATTTTCTCCTACTCTATCCACTTTCAGACGATCCCTGAAAACTCATCTCTTCAGAGAATTCTATCTGGCCCCCACCTAACAACTGTACATTTATCTTCTCAGTCAGCACATCACCCACAGTTATTACCTCTTGTATCTCTTGATCTTCCCTCTTAGATTGTAAGCTCTAAGGAGCAGGGCCCTCTGATTCCTAATGTATTAAAGTGCATTGTATTTGTACTGTCTACCCTCAAGTTGTAAAGCGCTACGTAAACTGTTGGTGCTATATAAATCCTGTATAATAATAATAATAATAAATAATAATTTTATGGGCACTGGTAGGCTGCATTTGATGGGCACTGGTAGGCTGCATTTTATGGACACTGATAAGGCTGTATTTGGTGGGCACTGGTAGGCTGCATTTGGTGGACACTGATGAGGCTGCATTTGATGGGCACTGATGAGGCTGTATTTGATGGGCACTGGTAGGCTGCATTTGATGGGCACTGATAGGCTGCATTTGGTGGGAATGGATAAGGCTGCATTTGGTGGGAACCGGTAGGCTGCATTTTATGGACACTGATAAGGCTGCATTTGGTGGGCACTGGTAGGCTGCATTTGGTGGACACTGATGAGGCTGCATTTTGTGGGCATTGATGAGGCTGCATTTGATGAACACTGGTAGGCTGCATTTGATGGGCACTAGTAGGCTGCATTGGGTGGACACTGATGAGGCTGCATTTGATGGGCACTGGTAGGCTGCATTTTGCAGGCACTGATAAGGCTGCATTTGGTGGGCACTGATGAGGCTGCATTTGATGGGCACTGGTAGGCTGCATTTGATGGGCATGAATAAGGCTGCATTTGGTGGGCACTGATAAGGCTGCATTTGGTGGGCACTGGTAGGATGCATTAGGTGGGCACTGAGGACACTGCATTTGATGGGCACTGGTAGGCTGCATTTGATGGGCACTGATAAGGCTGAATTTGGTGGGCACTGATGAGGCTGCATTTTATGGGCAATGGTAGGCTGCATTTGATAGGCACTGGTAGGCTGCATTTTACAGACACTGATAAGGCTGCATTTGGTGGGCACTGATGAGGCTTCATTTGATGGGCACTGGTAGGCTGCATTTGATGGGCACTGGTAGGCTGCATTTGGTGGGCACTGATGAGGCTGCATTTGATGGGCACTGGTAGGCTGCATTTGATGGGCAATGGTAGGCTGCATTTGGCGGGCACTGATGAGGCTGTATTTGATGGGCACTGGTAGGCTGCATTTGATGGGCACTGGTAGGCTGCATTTGGTGGGCACTGGTAAGGCTGCATTTGGTGGGCACTGATAAGGCTGCATTTTGTGGGCACTGCACTGATGACGCTGCATTTGGTGGGCACTTCACTGGTAGGCTGCATGTGTCTACCTGTTTGTAAATTTCAGATTCTGTGCGTGTGTCTGCAAGTGTGTTAATTTGGCAATGTGTGTGTGAGCCAGTCTGTTAATTTTGGATTTTCAGGGTATTTGTGTGTCTGCAAGTGTGATAGTTTGGTATTGTGTGGGTGTCATTGTGTTAGTTTGTGATTGTGTGTGTTTATCTATCAGTATATGTTTGTGTGTGTATCTGCCATTGCAGCATGCACACATACAATGATATTGCACACGAACAAAAACCATCACAAAAAACTCACAGAAATCATCACAAACACATACTGACATCACACACACACACACACAGAAACCATGACACCCAGGGGTACTTAGGAGATTTTTTTAGACCGGCAGGGGTACTTCACAGTAAAAGGTTGAGAAACACTGCTTTAGAGCACATTGTGTAGAAGTGTGCTGTGATGTGCAACACACCAAGGAAAAGTGTGAAATCAAGGCCACCTTGTGGGATAGCAGTCAACCTTTTCTCATTAGGTGCACCTTCACTTATACCTACAGCCTTGGGATCCAGCCACCATCAGGAGGCGCAGCAAGGAGGTTGTTTGTCACACTTCTCAGAGATCTCCATAAAATTCTCCCATTGGATCAAGGAATTGTGAAGCCACCCCAGATTTCATCTTCCTTAACAATGCCAGCACCACAACTTTCCTCCTCACCAAAAGCACCCAACCTTCCTTTCTCTCTTTACTACCAGCAACCCAACACTTTGCAATCTCCTCATACTCCTCCTCTGACTCACCGTAATGTAAGTTATATTCCTCCTACTGCTGTACCTCCACTGCCCATTATATTAGTATATATACCTATATTAGTATACAGGTGCATCTCATAAAATTAGGATATGATCAAAAAGTTAATTTATTTCACTAATCTGTGGAGTATTGTGAAGAGGAAGATGAGAGACACCAGACCTAACAATGCAGACGAGCTGAAGACTGCTATCAAAGTAACCTGGGCTTTCATAACACCTCAGCAGTGCCACAGGCTGATCACCTCCATGCCACACCATATTGATGCAGTAATTCATGCAAAAGAATCCCCGACCAAGTATTGAGTGCATACTATAATGTATATGGACATACTTTTCAGTAAACCAACATTTTGTATTAAAAATCTTCTTTTTTTTATTGGTCTTATGTAATATTAAAATTTTCTGAGATACAAAATTTTGGGTTTTCACTAGGTGTAAGCCATAATCATCAAAATTAAAAGAAAGAAATGCTTGAAATATATCACTCTGTGTGTAACACATCTATATAAAATATATGAGTTTCACTTTTTGAATTGAATTACTGAAATAAATTCACTTTTTGATGATATTCTAATTTTATGAGATGCACCAGTATATGCTGTACCTCCAGTGCCCAGTATTATACTAAGCAGTGTGTTTTCCTGAAGGAACACGAGAAGGATTTTGTTGTCACCAATTCCACATCATCAAGGCTCATGATTCAGACCATCTCTTAAAATAGTGACAATTTATTAAGAATAAAGAAGTGAAAATATATATCTGAGCTAGGAACTGAACAAACAGCAACTGTACACTATAACCTAGATATCAGGCACAATAACAATATATAAATAAAGTGCAGTGCTAAGCAAATAAAGTGCAATCTGTGCAATGAAACAATATGCGTGATCAAATGAAAAATTAAAATAGAGACCATAAATCTAAAAACGCATGTGAATAAAGTGCAATCTGTAGAATCAATATGCATGATCATCGAAAAAGTTAAAAAAAAAAAGACTATGGATATGTCTCAAAACACATATTCAGTGATCTTTCTCCCCCCAATGTGTGTTAATTCTGCAGGTTTGACACTTTCCACAAAGATAATATCCCTTCAGATCACCAAAAAACCTAGGTCTGGTGGGGGGTTTAGGACATTAGGTGGTACTGTGTTTTTCAGATTAGGTGTTCCCCTGAAAATGACCCGAGGTTGATCAGGTACTAGAAGGCCAAGAACATGGTCATTCTTTATGACTGGCCAGTGTCTCTTAATTATCCTCTTGATTGCCCAATGATGGCTTGAAAAGGTAGTAAAGAAAGCCGAACCAAATTCGTCAGAATTGCCCCCCTGATGGGGGTTGTCAATTATCAATTGCTGATGATCCCCATTACCGACTTCCTGTATAATGGAATCCAAATTTTTTTCAGTGTAACCCTTGGCCAGGAACCTAGTTCTTAGATAAGTAGTCATCTAAATGGGTAATTGGAGGAAGTAAACGCTCCGTTGAACATAAGCTGCCAGCAAAACCAGTCAGAAAAAAACGTGCAATCAAAATAGTAATGCAGCGCTAAAATGAAAACAATACTAAAGGAAAAAAAAGGAAAACATCAATGTGAATAATAGTGATTGGCGAACATGTGTATACAAAAATACATCATGTATAAAAAAGTTCATATATGAAACAATTCCAGAAGAAGTGTCTGTGCTCTCATAAAAACGTGTAATCCAAATTCGTAAGTGATCTGATATCACCACATGAGCCACCACCGTATAAAGATGGACTCTTACCAGAATAGTAGGACTCTATTACAGAGTCACAAACGCCCAATATATATAAGAGGTAGCAGATGTCATTCAATCACTGGATCAAAGATATGGCAACTCCTTGGAGCTGACATCATCGGGGGAATGTACATGCCGTGAGTAGCCATGCAATATTTGTATACATCCAGCAGGGGAGGACAGCAGTAATTAGCCAATAAGTGCTAATAAACATGACTCACAGCAGAGCCAAGCTTCGATTTCTTTTTTGTAATCACTTTTTCTTTATTGACACAAATTCCAACATACAACATAAAAATACACATTGCACAATATATCTATATAAATATTTTCATTAACATGCACCACACTAACCCCCCCACCCCGAGAAAACACACCGGATCCTTGATCATGTCTTCTTCAAAAGAGAGAGAGAAAAAAAAGCCCATCCACTTGCCTACCCATAACCAAAACTCAATTTGTGCAAAACATTATTCACAGTATAAGAAGGGGGCTTTACAGCGTCCTATTACATGTGTCAAACAACCAACAATACAAAAAAAAATACTGTAAGTAATAAATAAAATTTAAAAAGGTGTATAATTTCAAATTACTATTTTTGTGTCCTGTTATGTTTAGTGTTTTAATGTTTAGTGTTGTTATGTTTAGTGTTTTAATTCAATATAAACTCACTCTACTATTTCATTTTTATACCTCTCTACCTTTCATTTCTATCTACCCTTCTTTATGTGATTCCATTACGTGTTACCCAATCCCATGCCTAAGTTACTATTATAAATTGTCCTCTTCCTTTAATGACATCAATCATCTCTCCACTGTGTCTCCCAGAGGAGGAAAAAAGAAACACAAAAAACAACACAAAAAAGGAAGAAACAAAAAAAATCCAACCTCCTCCCAATTTTCCCCACCAGATGCATCTCACATCGGAGACAGGATCAAGAGATGTGTCTCACGTCATGTGTCATATCCGGCTGGATGAGCAGCGAAGCCTCAGTATCCCTTGCTATAAATCAATATAAAATGTGTTAGTGCGCTTATTGAACCCTCCCAATCTGTTAAATTAGTGCATGTGTTTACAAACCTAAACCATGATAAATATAATGCAATGGTAATAAAATAAAATATATAAGTGCAAATAAGTACACCAAAAAACTTATAGGGGATCGCTTATCCCTAAAAAATTAATGACAGATAAAAATGTAAGACAAATAAATAATGTCTGCTGGTACTAAACAAGATCAGATCTGCATAAAATGTCCAATCCAATGCCTTTGACAGACTTGCTTGTTATTCCAAATAGATCACAGTTGCATGACGAATTACATTTGTAAGGTGATGATTCACATAAACATGAAGGAAAAAGCCATCATTGCGCAGTGATTTAAATACTATGGAATTGTGCAAACAATGTAATGCACTCACACATTAGTAGTAGCTAGATCGCTTTTGGTAAAGTGGTCAGACAGCTTCAACACCACTCATACAGTATTTGCTGTGTTACCAAACACTTGCGATGCCGTCAGTGACTCCGTCTCCCGACGCGTTGCATCACATGTCACGTGACTTTCTCAAGGGTAGTCATGTGAGCGGTCAAGCTCCCTATTTAAGCTGTGGACGGCATATTGGTTGTCATAGTGATATCGGTAATTTAGCAAGTCATCATTCCATCAAGCATGCACTTCAGCAATACTTATATATAATGCTACATTACACAATATATCCTTTAATAATAAAGCATATGAGACACAAGATAAAATCAAATTTTGAATTAAAAACGTATTCTCTATAGGAAATCTATTGTACACAGGCTACAGGCTCCCCCGCATGGTCAAACTTGGTATTTATATCCAAAATAAATAATAAATGACATTGGACCATACTCATTCACCCTCCAGTGGTGAGTCATGAATATAACATCACAAACGTGAAGTATTTATTTTATTATGGATAAATAAGCTGAATTCAACCCAAGATAAAATAATAAATAAAATTGCTAAAATTCACACATCGCAACCTCCCTCTAATGCCCCGTACACACGGTCGGATTTTCCGATGGAAAATGTCCGATCCGAGCATGTTGTCGGAAATTCCGACCGTGTGTGGGCTCCATTGGACATTTTCCATTGGATTTTCCGACACACAAGGTTGGAGAGCAGGAGATAAAATTTTCCGACAACAAAATCCGTTGTCGGAAATTTCGATCGTGTGTACACAAATCCGACGCACAAAGTGCCACGCATGCTCAGAATAAATAAAGAGATGAAAGCTATTGGCCACTGCCCCGTTTATAGTCCCGACGTACGTGTTTTACGTCACCGCGTTTAGAACGATCTGATTTTCCGACAACTTTGTGCGACCGTGTGTAGACAAAACAAGTTTGAACCAACATCCATCGGAAATAATCCTAGGATTTTGTTGTCGGAATGTCCGAACAAAGTCCGACCGTGTGTATGCCCTATTATAGTTTTATAAGCACTTTATGGTGTTTGACCCATACCACTGTTCCCATATGTGGTGAATAGGGATGAGCTTCGAGTTCGAGTCGAACTCATGTTCAACTGGAACATTGGCTGTTTGCCCATTCCCTGAACAGCGAACAATTTGGGGTGTTCACGGCAAATTCGAAAGCCGCGGAACACCCTTAAAAAATCTATGGGAAAAATCAAAAGTGCTAATTTTAAAGGCTTATATGTAAGTTATTGTCATAAACAGTGTTTGGGGACCTGGGTCCTGCCCCAGGGGACAAGGATCAATGCAAAAAAGTTTTTAAAACGGCCGTTTTTTTGGGAGCAGTGATTTTAATAATGCCTAAAGTGAAACAATAAACGTGTAATATTCCTTTAAATTTCATACCTGGGGGTGTCTATAGTATGCCTGTAAAAGGGCACATGTTTCCCATGTTTAGAACAGTCTGACAGCAAAATGACATTTCAAAGGAAAAAAAGTCATTTAAAAGTACTTGTGGCTATTAATGAATTGCCTTTTATGTGTATTGTCCGACAATACACATAAAAATTAATTGATAAAAATGGCATGGGAATTCCCCACAGGGGAACCCCGAACCAAAATTTTAAAAAAAAATGGCGTGGGGTCCCCCTCAAAATCTATACCAGACCCTTTAGGTCTGGTATGGATTTTAAGGAAAACCCCCGCGCCAAAATTTTTTTAAAGAATGGCGTGGGGTCCCCCAAAAATCCATACCAGACCCTTATCCGAGCACGCAACCTGGCAGGCCGCAGGAAAAGAGGGGGGACGAGAGAGCGCCCCCCCTCCTGAACCATACCAGGCCACATGCCCTCAACATTGGGAGGGTGCTTTGGGGTACCCCCAAAAACACTTTGTCCCCATGTTAATGGGAACAAGGGCCTCATCCCCACAACCCTTGCCCGGTGGTTGTGGGGGTCTGCGGGCGGGGGGCTTATCGGAATCTGGAAGCCCCCTTTAACAAGGGGACCCCAGATTCCGGCCCTCCCCCCTGTGTGAAATGGTAAGGGGGTACAAAAGTACCCCTACCATTTCACAAAAAAACTGTCAAAAATGTTAAAAAAGACAAGAGACAGTTTTTGACAATTCCTTTATTTAAATGCTTCTTCTTTCTTCTATCTTCTTTCTTCTATCTTCTATCTTTCTTCGCTTTCTTCCTCCATCTTCTTCTTCTTCTGGTTCTTCTGGTTGTTCCTCCGGTGTTCTCGTCCTGCATCTTCATCCACAGCATCTTCTTCCCTTCTTCTCCTCGGGCCGCTCTGCATCCATGATGGCATGAAGGGAGGCTCCTGCTGTGTGACGCTTATCCTCTTCTGATGGTTCTTAAATAATGGGGGGCGGGCCACCCAGTGACTCCTGCCCCCTCTGACGCACGGGGACTTGATGGGGACTTTCCCTGTGGCATTCCCCATGACGTCAGAGGGGAGCGGGGTCACCCGTTACATAACCCCGCCCCCTTCTGACGTCACGGGGAATGCCACAGGGAAGTCCCATCAAGTCCCCGTGCGTCAGAGGGGGGCAGGGTCACCAGGCGGCTCCTCCCCCCTGTTATTTAAGAACCGTCAGAAGAGGAGAAGCGTCACACAGCGGGAGCCTCCCTCCATGCCATCATGGATGCAGAGCGGCCCGAGGAGAAGAAGGGAGGAAGACGCCGCGGATGAAGATGCAGGACGAGAACATCGGAGGAAGAACCAGAAGAACCAGAAGAAGAAGAAGATGGAGGAAGAAAATGAAGGAAGATAGAAGATAGAAGATGGAAGAAAGAAGAAAGAAGAAGCATTTAAATAAAGGAATTGTCAAAAACTGTCTCTTGTCATTTTTAACATTTGTGACTGTTTTTTTGTGAAATGGTAGGGGTACAAGTACCCCCTTACCATTTCACACAGGGGGGAGGGCCGGGATCTGGGGTCCCCTTGGTAAAGGGAGCTTCCAGATTCCGATAAGCCCCCTGCCCGCAGACCCCCGCAACCACCGGGCAAGGGTTGTGGGGATGAGGCCCTTGTCCCCATCAACACTGGGACAAGGTGTGTTGGGGACTACCCCAAAGCACTCTCCCAATGTTGAGGGCATGTGACCTGGTACGGTTCAGGGGGGGCGCTCTCTCGCCCCCTCTTTTCCTGTGGCCTGCCAGGTTGCGTGCTCGGATAAGGGTCTGGTATGGATTTTTGGGGGGACCTCATGCCATTTTTTTTAATTCTGGCGTGGGGTTCCCCTTAAAATCCATACCAGACCTGAAGGGTCTGGTATAGATTTTGAGGGGGACCCCACGCCATTTTTTAAAAAAATTTGGGCCGGGGTTCCCCCTAATATCCACACCAGACCTGAAGGGCCTGGTATAGAATTTAGGGGGACCCGTACGTAATTTTTTTAAAATTTTGGTTCGGGATTCCCCTATGGGGAATTCCCATGCCGTTTTTATCAATGAACTTTTATGTGTATTTTCGGACCGGCAATTCATTAATAGCCGCGAGTAGTTTTAAATGATTTTTTTTCCTTTGAAATGTCATTTTGCTGTCAGACTGTTCTAAACACGGGAAACATGTGCCCCTTTACAGGCATACTATAGACACCCCCTAGGTATGAAATTTAAAGGAATATTACACTTTTATTGTTTCACTTTAAGCATTATTAAAATCACTGCTCCCTAAAAAACGTCCATTTTTAAAACTTTTTTTTGCATTGATCCATGTCTCCTGGGGCAGGACCCAGGTCACCAAACACTTTTTATGACAATAACTTGTATATAAGCCTTTAAAATTTGCACTTTTGATTATTCACATTCGTGTCCCATAGACTTTAACGGTGTTCGCGTGTTCGAACAAATTTTTTGCCTGTTCGCAAGTTCTGGTGCGAACAGAACAGGGGGGTGTTCGGCTCATGCCTAGTGGTGAGCCATGGGAGAACCCCAAACATAAAATAAATATAGGTAAAATACATTTAAAATACCAAAAGAGGTAAAATTTAAAAATCTGAAATAAAACAATTCAAATCAAAATCAATATTCAAGCCCCTCGGCGATAAAGTGCACATTTCAAAGATCCAATTGGATTCACTTTTACTTAGGTCTCTGATCTTATTACTACCCCTCCAGTGGTGTTTATACTTGTCAATAGCCCAGAATTTTAAGTGAAGGATCCCCTATAAGTTTTTTGGTGTACTTATTTGCACTTATATATTTTATTTTATTACCATTGCATTATATTTATCATGGTTTAGGTTTGTAAACACATGCACTAATTTAACAGATTGGGAGGGTTCAATAAGTGCACTAACGCATTCTATATTGATTTATAGCAATGGTGTCACAGCACTAATTAGTTGGTTGCAGCTCGCATCTTCTCTGGTGTTTTATCACCATACACAGTATCCACATCAGCGCTTTAGTTTTTCTTTTTTCACATAATTTTTTCTGGTATTTCACTATAAGCAGCAGATATGGAAATTTTTAAATTTGTTGAAAACTGCACAATAGATCTTAAAGATGTTTTCTCTACTAATCAGAATATTGACACAGGGGATTTGGGCACAAATTTTAGGAAATTTTTTAATCTTATGGAAAAGAAGGTCAGTTTGTGGTGGGATATAGCCACCCATGAACAATATATAAAAGAGAGTATTACCCCGAGGAGTTTAAGGTGGGATGTCCCCATAAATGATGGGCTATTAGATCCAGACTCAGTAGAAGAATGGTATAAGTTTTTTAATGAGAAGGGTTTGGAGGTGTTACACTTTGTATTAAAAAGGAAACAAAGGAAATTAGCATTAATTACTCAAAAAACTGCAGATTGCAAAGTAGCATTATTAGCGCAAAAGGAGTCAGCATCTTTTGGAGTATTAATGAAACAGCTAAATAAAGTATTGGAACAGAAGGATAGTGTATTAAAGCAAAGGAAAAAAAGAAAATATTTAAGAGACACAAATGACTATAAATTGGAACAAATGGCAAATGGCAATTAAATCTAAAAGAAGGAAAGGGAGGCTCTATTTCTTCATCTCACCTAAAAGGGAGGTTTGAATTGTAAGTCCAAGAAGGGACCAAGCTTTCAAGTCACCTGAAAGAAGATTTAGGTCACCTGAAGAACCAAGATACTATAGAGAGACCCCTAATGAAGAGGGTAGAGTTTATAGGGATGAAAATAATGGCCCAAGAAGCCCCAAACCTTGGTGGAGGAATACGAATAAAAACAAATCACCAAGAATGCCATTTTGGAAGAATGGAAACAGAAATAATCAGAAATATTAAAATCAATCATATAATAACTATGGAAATTCAAGAAATTAGGGTCATGAAAACCATAGGAATTATTATCATCAAAATCAAGATCGAACAGAAGGAAGAGATGAAAGAGACTACCTTCAATATCAAAATTATGACCATCAAAATTACGGCCATTATAACCAATATCAGTATGACTCCAGAAGAAACCCGATCCCTACTCAAAATAGGTATGAGGCCCTAAGAGATTATCGAGAGGATGAGCAGCCATGCTCTTTTTTAGACCATCATCGGAACGAACGAACCCCACCAAGGCACGAAAAAATGACAAATGCAAGAAGTCCAAGCTCAAAAGAGGATGCCGTGGAGGACGGAAGGTCCAAAAGAAAAAGAGTAGTAGGGGAAGGCATCCTTAATTTGAGTGGAATAGAATTAACAAGATCAGAAATGTTGACATTAGATCAAGGATTGAAGTATGCCCCCAAACGGAATCTTAACAAATTTGAAGTGTATGTTTACATCAAGAAACATACAAGGAGAATAAATATAAAAAAATACATGCTAAACAAGACCCCAAGTATCCAAAATCTTATATAGCAGAAAAAAATTCTGCATAGCCAACTGAGAAATAAATTGTTATTTAATACTCCGGTTCACAATAATGAGCATATAGAGGTTTTTAATAGGATGGTTATACAAGACCTCGAGAAACTAAAAATTAAAAAAATATATGAGCCTCAAGCTATTAATAGAGGAATTAAGGAATTAGAGGAAAACAAACAATTCGTAATCAGACCCGCGGATAAAGGGGGAGCAATTGATGTTTTGTCAAAAGATTATTACAATAAGGAATTAATAGACCAATTAAGTGATACCAGTACCTATATAAAATTGAAGGGTAATCCAACAAGGGAATATAAAGAAGAGTTACGTGAACTTATACTAAGAGGAAGTATGAAGAATGTCCTAACAAAGAAGAAGAGAAATATTTGGTGCCTGAGGTGTGCAGGGTGCCTATTATATATACAGTACCAAAGATCAAAGATCCATAATAATCCACTAAATCCCCCAGGAAGGCCTATAATTAATGGAATACAATCTATAAACTCTAGGCTGAGAGAATATGTAGATAAATTTATACAGCCTTTAGTGCCACAAACATGTGCTTACCTAAGAGATACAAAACACCTCATTCAGATATTAAATAAAACTGATTTGGTACCCCAACATAAGTATTTACTAGCTACAGCAGATGTAGCATCGCTGTATATGATAATAGATCATGATGAAGCCATTCAATCTACAAAATAGGCTCTGGATAAGTTTACTAATCTGATCTCAAAACAAAAAAGATTTATTTTGAGGTGTTTGGCGTTCGGTTTGCAACACAATTATTTTTGGAATAACAATGAATATTACAGACAATTGAATGGCATTGGGATGGGTGCTAAGTATGCACCAAGTGTTGCAAATAATTTATGGCGAAGTTGGAGGAACAGGCCATATATGCTGAACTCCCTGATGATTTGGTTCTATACAGAAGGTTTATAGATGACTGCATTGTAATATGGAAGGGAGATGAAACTAGCTTGGTACAATTTTTTGAAAAATTAAATAAAAATCCGAAAAATATTAAACTTACTTATGAAATTAGTAATGAAAAGGTTCACTTCCTTGATTTGGAAATATGTCAAGAAGAGGGAATACTAATCAGAAAAACTTTCTTTAAACCCGTGGAAAGGAACAGTTACATACCGGTAGACAGTTGTCACCATGAGCCCTGGCTTATCAATATTCCTGAAGGCCAGCTGATACGTCTGAGAAGGAACTGTTGCAGCCAAAACGATTATTTGGAACAAGCAAAAATCATGGGAATTAAATTTACAAGTAAAGGTTATAATAAAAAACTTTATAGAAGATAAAATAAAGGAAGTATATGAAATTCCACGGGGAAAACTTATACAGGATAAAGTAAAGGAGTCTAAACAACTTCAAGAAATTACCTTAATCATGAATTTTAACACACAACATCAAACAAATTGAACAGATTATTAAAAAGCACTGGTCACTACTTTTAGCTGACAGACAATTGCAATCGATTTTACCGGAGAAACCACGTTTTACCTACCGGAGGGTTCCAACTCTGAGGGATTTAGTTGCAAAAAATGTCCCAGATCCACCTAAGAGGTCTAGTTACCTAACTTTTTTTTCAGGGTAAAGGATTCTATCCCTGCAGAAGATGTTACACATGCAGGAATACAAACCTTAATGGCCAAAAATGCACAAATTTTATCTCCACGAGTACCAACAAAGAGTATATTATTAAGGATTTTATCTAATGTAGAACAGAAGGGGTGGTGTATGTACTGCAGTGTACATGTTCACTATAGTATATAGGACGAACTAAACGCCCCCTGGAAACGCATACGGGAACATATACAAAATATTAGAAGTGGCTATCCCAAACATAGTGTATCCCGTCACTTTACATTACATCATAATAAAGATCCTACTCTCTTAAAATTCTGGGCTATTGACAAGTATAAACCCCACTGGAGGTGTAGTAATAAGATCAGAGAACTAATTAAAAGTGAATCCAGATGGATCTTTGAAATGTGCACTTTATCGCCAAGGGGCTTGAATATTGATTTTGATTTGAATTGTTTTATTTCAAATTTTTAGATCTTATCAATTTTGGTATTTTAAATGTATTTTAACTATATTTATTTTATGTGTGGGGTTCTCCCATGGCTCACCACATATGGGAACGGTAGTATGGGTCGAACATCATAATATGCCTATAAAACTATAAGAGGGAGGTTGTGATGTGTGAATTTTAACAATTTTATTTATTATTTTATCTTGGGTTGAATTCAGCTTATTTACCCATAATAAAATAAATACTTCACGTTTGTGATGTTATATTCATGACTTACCACTGGAGGGTAAATGAGTATGGTCCAATGTCATTTATTATTTATTTTGGATATAAATACCAAGTTTGACCATGCGGGGGAGCCAGTAGCCTGCATACAAATAGATTTCCTATAGCGAATAGGTTTTTAATTCAAAATTTGATTTTATCTTGTATCTCATATGTTTTATTATTAAAGGATATATTGTGTAATGTAGCATTATATATAAGTATTGCTGAAGTGCATGCTTGATGGAATGATGACTTACTAAATTACCGATATCACTATGACAACCAATACGCCATCCACAGCTTAAATAGGAAACTCGGCCGGTCACATGACTACCCTTGAGAAAGTCACGTGACATGTGACGCAATGCATTGGGAGACGGAGTCACTGACGGTATCGCACGTGTTCGGTAACACAGTGAATGCTGTATGAGTGGTGTTGAAGCTGTCTGACCATTTTACCAAAAGCAATCTAGCTACTACCAATGTGTGAGTGGATTACATTGTTTGCACAGTTGCATAGTATTTAAATCACTGCATTTTCCTTAATTTGTATGTGAATCATCACCTTACAAATGTAATTCGTCATGCAACTGTGATCTATTTGGAATAACAAGCAAGTTTGTCAAAGGCATTGGATTGGACATTTTATGCAGATCTGACCTTGATTAGTACCAGCAGACATTATTTATTTTTCTTACATTTTTATCTGTCATTAATTATTTAGGGATAAGCGATCCCCTATAAGTTTTTTGGTGTACTTATTTGCACTTATATACTTTATTTTATTATCATTGCATTATATTTATCATGGTTTAGGTTTGTAAACACATGCACTAATTTAACAGATTGGGAGGGTTCAGTAAGTGCACTAACACATTTTATATTGAGTTATAGCAATGGTGTCACAGCACTAATTAGTTGGTTGCAGCTCACATCTCCTCTGGTGTTTTATCACCATACACAGTATCCACATCAGCGCTTTAGTTTTTCTTTTTTCAGCATCCCTTGAACATGCTCAGTAGACTAATCCAAGCCTCAATATGAGGAAAAAAAAACATCGTACATATTAAAAATAGCAGCCAGAATGAATGGAAAAAAGGCTCCATTAATCAGTAGCCACGACAGCGAATGTATAAAAAAATTGATTAATAGGATTAACTTTTAAAGGAAATCAATACAAAAAAAATTAACTAGTTGCTACCCACCCATCGTCAAATGACAATATTATTAATGACAAATTATTTTACAATATTTCATTTTTCTTATTTTTTTGTATTTTCCTAGTCCCTTGTGTCAGACAACTTATTGTTAAATGCATAGATCTTGGTTCAAACATGGTGCATTTGTTTCCTCCACCAGGGGTTTTCTAAATACGTATACGTTTTCTATATATGTTTACATATTTTTATATATTTTATGTTTATGTATGTGTTTATTATCACTAATTGGCTATTTACCGCGTGGCTACTTACGGCATGTACATGCCCCCGATTATGTCAGTTGTGACGAAGCATGTAGGGCGGAGTCTATGTACGTGCCGTTGCCATGTCACGCTTATCCTGCTGTGTACATGAGCTGCTTTGTTTTCATGCTTCCTGCTGCTTTTGGATTTTCCTGACATGCTTTTATATTCATTTGCAATGTGAGTACCTTCAATCCCTCTTTTAAAATAAAGTTTTACATGGATTTACACTATATGGATGCTCCTTTTCATTGCCTATCCATGGTGAAAACACGTCCTTCTACATCCACAGAGTTGCCATATCTTTGATCCTGTGGTTGGATGACATCTGCTACCTCTTATATATATTGGGCGTTTGTGGCTCTGTAATAGAGCCCTACCATTCTGGTAAAAGTCCATCTTTATATGGTGAATCATTTGGTGATATCAGAGTAATTTGGATTACATGTTTTTTTATGAGAGCACAGACACTTCTTTTGGACCTGTTTCATATATGAACTTTTTTTATACATGACTTTTACAGATGTATTTTTTTGTGTACACATGTTCACCAATTAAGTTTTTAATGCAAAAATTGGCCTTTAGGTACAACCAAGACCCCAAGTTAACCAGGAGGGGTAATGACAAGAGTCCAATGGAATGTACCCATTCCTGTCTGTCTGCTTGAAGAAGGTAGAGGTGACAATCTTACACTCTTGTATTGAAATTCTCAAATACAGGAAATGGATATCAATAGGACTCGCCTCATGACTGAGGACTATCCCCCTGTTGTTGTCACATAGAAAAACCAAGAAAGAGTTTACTGACTGGAGGTACCCATCCCATATAAAGAAGACATTGTCAATACAGTACAGTCGTCAGTACACACCATTGTGCCAAAAATAGTTATGTGACATGGAGAATTCAAGCAACTCTAGAATAAAGTTACTTTGTACATAAGGAACAATGAAATTTCAGGAGAGGAAGCATTGAACCACTTCATACCCCAATCTATGTGAAATAGCTGTGTACAGGAATGCAACATCCTGTACACACATCCTGTCTAAAACATTAATAACGTGTTTAGTGTCCCTAAGGCGAGAGGGGTACCCATCACCAGTGGCTGCAAGTAATAATCAACATAATTGCTGACTCTTGATGTAATAGAGTCAATTCCACTGATGATGGGTCGTCCTGCAGGGTTTACCATATTATTATGAATTTTAGGTAGTGAAAACATTGTGGGCAATCTAGGGGCCAGAAGTACCAAATGCTTTTTTTCCTTTTTATTTATAATACCCATATGAAATCCTTTCTCCACAAGTTTTTTAAGTTCTTTTTTTAAGGGTCAATGTGGGATCCATAGCTAAAGGGGTATATGTGTCACTATCTGACAAAAGTCTCACCATTTCCTGTAAATACGCTTCACTGTCCAAAATTACAATAGCCCCCCTTTGTCCGCTGGTTGAACAACTATATCCTTTCTATTACACTAGCTTTCTAGTCCTATCCTAATATCATGTTGAGGTTTAGTAGGTTGTACTCTCAGATTTTCTAGGTCTTTAACAACCAAATCGAGGAAAACATATATCATAATATATTAAGTCTGAAATTGGGAGCCACCAATGTGGTGATGGTCTAGTGCAGCCTCTGCAGCATGCCCAGCATGAAGTTCCAGTACATGTATAGCATTTCAGGTGGTTGGCAAGCAGTTTGTGTTGATGGTGCATTCAGGCCAGATGAACATGCGGTGCTTATGAATGCCTGAAATTGCCTGGAACATGTCCTGAACAAGGTGGTTCAACAGTTCCTGGTTAGGTACCCTGGCTTTCAGTGCTTTTGCTGATATAGTAAAGCCAAGCAATAGCATAAAAGAAAAAAATATACAGTATATATTACACATCCCAAATTATATGATGCCAGAATTCTGTGTCACTAACTCTGTCCATGAGATTCATGCTGTTCTGTAACACCACATGAAGCTTAATGATCTCTTCCAATCGTGTAATTGAAATTATTGGTGTTTTTCCAACGCTACCCTCAAATTCATATGAAAAGGAAAATCCTCTTCCCAGGGAATGGCACCTTATTAATTTATTTATTTGCATTGGTACATTATTTTTACAGAACCGCTTCCCCCATAGACGTTATTTATGTTCAAATTTTTTGAGATTTAGGTTCGGTTTGACATATGGCCCTTTGAACCAAACACAAGTAAATTCAATCTTCCCTAATCAAATTTTAATAACACTTAAAGCTCAAATCTTGGCTAAACAGACTAAATTGTGACTATTTTAGGAATCTTGATGTAAAAGTTGTGTGTATTTTTTTGAATCTTGATGACCTATGTGTCTTCCAGATCTGTGCAGTCATTCAGCTGATCACATGTAAACAGGCATGCAGTCTTTTCCTCCTGCGTTATGTCTGTGTGAGGAAAGGTGAGCCATTAACCAGCAATCAGTACATTGTTTGCACTGATCAGTGCAGCCCCATCAGTGCAGCCTATCAGTGCCCAGCAGTGCCGCCTATCAGTGCTGCCTATCAGTGTCACCTATCAGTGCTCATTAGTGCCACCTATCAGTGGCCATCAGTGCTGCCTATTAGTGTGGCCTATCACTGCTCTTCAATGCCGCCTATCAGTGCCACCTATCAGTGCCACCTATCAGTGCTCATAAGTGCCACTTATCAGTGCTCATCAATACCACCTATCAGTGATCACCTGTGCCGCCTATCAGTGCCTCCTCAGCAGGGCTCTGAGCTGAGAGCATCTCTCTCATACAGCCTGGAGCCTGCACTATCAGTGCCCATCTTTGTCACCTATCAGTGCCCATCAGTGCTGCCTAATAGTGTGGCCTATCAGTGCTCATTAATGCCACCTGCCAGTCCTGCCTATCAGTGCCACTTATCAGTGCTCATCAATGCTGCCTATCAGTGCCCATCTGTGCCACATATCAGTGCCTGAGAGAGTCTTTTTTCATACAACCCAGAGCCTGCACTGACAGTTCCCCCTCCCTCATACAGATGGGGGAGGAGAGAGCCGATCTGCTCCTTCTCCTTCCGCCTCTCTCCTCCTATATGTGCACTGCGGGAAGTGTGAAGCCCAGCAGCTGATCGATCAAATTCAGCTGCTTATCTTCACAGTTCCTGGGGTACACACAAGAGGAGGGGGGCAAGAGAAGAAGCAGCAGGTCAGCTCAGAGCCTTGTGGCCAACAATCCAGCTGGGGCCTCCCAACAGTGGCAGAATTTTAGGGCCCAGTGCTACCTTTGCAACCCTGGTAGTTCTGCTACTGGCTCTGCTTCTTTCTCTACAGTGCAGCACATCTTCTCTATGTGCAGCACATTGATAATGATTATTATTATTATTATTATTATTATTATACAGGATTTATATAGCGCCGACAGTTTACGCAGGGCTTTATAACATTAGGGCAGACAATACAAGTACAATACAATTCAATACAGGAGGAATCAGAGGGCCCTGCTCGTTAGAACTTACAATCTAGGAGGGAGGGTCAAGTTATACAAATGGGGGATGAGCTAATGGAGAAAATAGTGCAGTTATTAGATGGAGGCAGGATAGGCTTCTCTGAAGAGGAAGGTTTTCAGGGATCGCCTAAAAGTGGATAAATTTGGAGACAGTCTGACAGATTGGGGTAGGGAATTCCAGAGGATGGGCGAGGCTCGGGAGAAGTCCCGGAGGCGGATATGGGAGGAGGTGATGAGGGAGCTAGAGAGCAGGAGGTCTTGGGAGGAACGGAGATGGCGATTAGGTTGGTATTTTGAGACTAGGTTAGTGATGTAGCTGGGGGCAGAGTTGTGGATAAAATCACCTACTTTTAAAACATTAATCTGGGTTGCAAAGGAATTTGGTTCATATAAATTGATTTATATCCTTTGTAGCTATCAAGAAATACATTTTAATAAATAATAACTTGGTGAATTTTAGTCATACATCAATTGGTGAATCCTTATACAGACACATCATAATGGTCCTGGTCCCCTTTACTGACACCACAAAAACAGTTTTGATCCTGCTGCTTCCAGTGCCATCAAAGATTGTAGCGTTTACAACGCTAGGTTTATAGGATAGGTTTGATGTAGTCATGCTATATACAGGAATTAAGACTTTCCAGGGCCATTCTTAGTCTGTCCAAGCACTACAACTGATTTGCTCCTAAATTATTACTACCTCTTGTCTTGTGAAACAAAAAGCATTTTTTATATCTAGAAAAGTCCAATGCTGCTAAAGACTTATAGGTGGACAAAAAGTGATTCTTAAAATATTCTCTCACCACACTGAAGTGACGAATCCTGGGAAATATAATTGCACACCATGGAAAAACACCACATGAAGTTTTTAATTAGAAAGCCAACCAGTGGATCAGAAGTCAGTTTTACAGTGTATGGAACATTTTACATAGTTTTTTATATGTGTAATGGGAATTAGTCTACTTATGCCCCGTACACATGGACATTGATCGGACATTCCGACAACACTATCCATGAATTTTTTCAGACGGATGTTGGCTCAAACTTGTCTTGCATACACACGGTCGCACAAAGTTGTCGGAATTTCCGATCGCCAAGAACGCGGTGACGTACACCACATATGACGAGACTAGAAAAGGGCAGTTCTGAACCAAGTGCGGCACCCTTTGGGCTCCTTTTGCTAATCTCGTGTTAGTAAAAGTTTGGTGAGAGACGATTCGCGCTTTTTCAGCCTCGTGGTTTTCAGATCGCTTTCTGCTGTTCAGTTTGTGCTTGTGGGTTTGTATCTGCTCTTCAGTGCGTGCAGTCAGTTCATATTAGATTATTCAGTGCGATCTTGTCCGCTCGTTGCTGTTTTTCAGGTCGCTTTTCACAGGCCTTGCTGTTCTTCAGTGCATTCTGTTACCTTGTTCTGAGCAGCCAACCGTTTTCTAGCCATGTTGCGTATACATACTCCTCGTAGAGTTCGTGCTGTGCGGGTGCTTGGTGTTGAGGTCCTTACCTTGACACAAGTCCAGTCCATGAACAAGGTGGGGAGGAGTTCATGGACCAAGAATTGGTTGCTCCAGCGTGACCAGTTCTGTCATATGCCTTTGCTCCGTGAGAATAATCCTGATGATTTCAGGAACTTTCTCCGGATGACGGACCCCGTATTTCACCGTTTGTTGGCTTTGCTGACCCCTTATATTAGCAGGCAGGATACCTGCATGAGGCAAGCCATCACTTCGAAGCAGAGGCTAGTCGCCACCCTGCGGTACGTGGCGATGGGGAGAAGCCTGCTGGACTTGAAGTTCTCGACAGGCATCTCCCCCCCAGGCACTGGGGATCATTATCCCAGAGACCTGTTCTGCCATCATCCAGGTCCTGCAGAAGGACTATATTAAGGTAAGATTTTTATCCTTTAATATCACATTTTATTGTATTTAATGTTTGATAATATATTGTATTTCCATCCTCATTCACTAATTACCATGATTGGAAAATGCTGTGAATGTCCCCTTTGTCCTCATGCATGCTGGTTTTTTATGTAATTATTTTTTTTGTCCTTCATACATATTGGCCTTCACTTACCTCCCCAGCATGCTCTCCTGGCCCTATATTCACCTTATATAGTCACTTAACAGTGCATTTTGTCAGCTCCATAGAAGTGCTTTACCCCAAATACCCCCTAAAATGTGTAAAAATGTGATTTGTGCTTTAAATTCAGGCAGAGTGCCAGAGGCTTTTTTTTGGGTCCCTAAATCATTTGGAACCCTCCCTCCCCCCAACTTCTAAGTCAGCTGATACCAATTCTCTATCTATCCTCAATCATCTATCTGCTGACTTTGCCAAACCCATACACACTATACCCATCTCTTTTGTGGTCAGATGTATGGATGAATTCCCCAAAGCATGTAGTGCAAGGGCCTGCCTGTATACTTTCAAATGGTACTGTTTAAAGTTTTTGTATACTATTATTATCTTAATAGGTAATAGCAGAATGTCCAAATGTGCTAAAATGTGTATAATGTGTATTTATATCTTTGTATTATGACACTTCTTACCTGTCCAGTGGGCTGTCAATAGTCAATTCATCTCTCAATGAAGTAGAGAGGGTTACCTGTCCAAAAGATGCCCCCCTAAAATTTTAGAAATGGCCCATGAGAGGGGGGGAGGGGTAATCTGATAGGTGGACCTTATACCTTGGTCTTTCAAAACTCCCTAAAATAAATGTTATACTGATGTTGGGCAAGAATGTTTGTGTCTAATCTGCTTTCCCTGTTTAGGTGCAAAATGATTTTTTTTTTCTTGTTTGACTCCACAGTTTCCTTCAAACCCACAGGAATGGCAGACTGTGGCCTCCCACTCTGCCCAGCGGTGGGACTTTCCTAACTGCGGAGGGGCAATTGATGGGAAACACGTCCACATCGTCCCACCACCCAACTCGGGGTCATACTATTATAATTATAAAGGGGTTCAATAGTATGGTGATGTTGGCAGTGGTGTTGGCTACTTATGAGTTCCTGTATGTGGACATGGGGAAGAATGCCCGAATGTCCGATGGTTGAGTCTTCACCCAGACGGAGTTCTACAGGCATCTCCCGAATGGCAGCTTGGACTTGCCACCTCCAGAAGACAATGTGGAAAGACTCCCATTCATCTTCATTGCTGATGAAGCGTTTGCGCTGGGGGACCATCTTATGTGGCCATTCTCGATGAGGACCCTCACCCCAGACCAGAGGGTTTTTAATTACTAATTATTAATAGAGTGGTGGAGAACACGTTTGGAATCATGGCCAGCCGGTTCCGCCTATTTCTTACACCCATACACATGGCGGAGTACAAACTGAATCATATCATCCTAGCGTGCTGTGTTCTCCACAACTTTTTAAGACAAAATTCTGCCAACTATGCTGGCTCAGTTGGGCCTGAAACCCGGAATTCATAATGAACCAACCCTGACGGGGCTTGAAAGTGGCCGTCCTGGCTTGCCCCCCCTGAGTGCCCGTGAGGTCCGTCTTAGATACCTTGATTACTTTGCGGGTAGGGGGGCCATCAATATGCCAGACAATGTCTGAAACGTTTTTAAAATAAAAAAATAATTTAACTACTAAAATCTATGGTGACATTTACTGCTTTTGTTTCTTTTAACTGACCCTGACAGAAATGTAGTGAGTCCTGAAAAAGGCGTGATTGTGTAACATTACAAAGCACTGTTGGGTGTTATTTACTAAAGGCAAAGACACTTTTCACTACAAGTGCACTTGAAACTGCACTTGTAGTGCAAAGTGGATTTACCCTTAGGAAATAACCCCCATTGTCACAGAAAACACCAATTTGAGCACAACAAAAGTTTTGGAGCGTTGAAACAATAATCCACACATTCTTTATTATCAATCTTTTTAATACCAGCACAATCACATGTGCATTTATAAAAGGTTTTTAAAACAAACCAACACTTTTTTTGTATAATAATTTTTTGGGTCACATTACTAAAAGTAGAAATGTCCATTTAAGGTAAAACAGGCATGTTTAAAACCAACAAGAAAGACACAAATCTTGAACTTACAAAGTTCAACTTTTAAAGAAATTGAAGGCAATATCAGACATGAGTATTTATAAACTTTGTTTGATATTGCGTTCAGATGGGGTGAAGTCACCCCTGGAAAAGCCAAATTTTGAAGGTGCACACAAATTGCTGAATGTCAACATGTGCTACCGGCCATCTCGGGGGATCAAGGGACGTTTTGGGGATGCAACCCCTTCCTCCCATCTACTTTATTATTGAGGAAGGGGTTGCACCCCCAAAATGCATACATTGATCTCCCATGATGGCAGATAGCACACTGTGTGCATCTTCAAAATTTGGCTTTTCTCGAATATGTCAAAAAAATTTTAGAAATTTTTAGATCCCAAAAAGCACAAAAAAGGTAAGGGATTTGGAGGGGTTTTAAACTCTCCCTAAAACATCAATGATATTCTTCTTTTTTTTTTGAACATCATTGATGTTTTTATGGATGTTTTCCAAGTCCCTATTACACCCCATGATCTCCCCGATCAGGATCTGTGCACTTTCAGAGGTGAAATTCCCTGAATCCACAACATCACGATCACCTAAAAAGATAGAAACAAAAACACACCATGTATTATAAATATGCTGGCATCCATCTCTTACCTGAGCCTGTGGTCGCAGACACTCACCTGTTGTGGTGACAATTTCCACCACATTTTCTTCCTCCTCCTCCTGTTGTCTTTGGTGGGTCTCCACTTCTTCCTGAGGTGGGGGGTCTGTTGTCTCCTTGGATGAGGGGTGTCTTCCGGGTCTTTTATCCCCTATGTAAAAAAAAATAGGTATACTTAGCACACAGATATTCGATGGCAGAAATCGGAATATGAAACATTGCTTGGAAGTGGGGTACAATTGTCTGTTTGGTCAGAGTTCCAAGATGAAGAAATATTTTTGTCCTTTGTCAAGCTTGAATACTTACCTGTTTTGTGCAAGCTTCACAGATGGAGACACCCCTATAGTATACACTGGAGCACCTGTGTGGGCCCCCTAATAAAAAGGGTGTTCTTGTGTCCCACACTAGTGCTCCAGCGTACAGATGTGTAAACAGCTGCTGAGTGTCCTCTCCTTACACCGAATCTAGTTTGCATTTCATTCTAGTTACTAACCCATCTACACAACCAAATTATTTTAAGAGAAGTAGGCCATAAAAAAATGATTTTAAATGCATATGGCCAAAACAATGGTGTTTTCTAGGCCGAATGAACAATGTTTCATACGAACGAATAATGTGTCCATGAACATGAAAGTTGCCATTTTAAACTGTACAACAGTTAAGAAAAGCACATGGAGCAGCACAAATGTAATAAAAATAAAGAATAGGAACACAGCACAACTACTTACTTTTTTTGAAGCACTCTCCTTTATCCTTCTGTACTGCTCATGCTCCCTTAATTTGAGGTCCGACCACCACTTCCTGAGCTGATCTTTCGATCGTCATACCCCGAAATTATTCTGCTGACTTTTGACCACTTTCGCCATGATCTTGGCCTTTCTGACATTGGGGTTGGGGTAAGGTCCATACTTCCCGTCATAATCGGTCCTTTTCAGTATGTGGACCATCTCCAACATCTCCCCAAAGGACATAGTTGATGCCTTACATCGTCTCCTTCTGGATCGGGACGTCTCTGGCTCCGGGCTTTCCTCCACCTCCTCCTAGTTGCTGTACTTAGCACGCACCTGTTGTGTCTCCGCCATGTGCTCTTCCCCCACTGCACCGAATGAGAAGGGGTGGGGAAAAGACTAGAAAGAACATCAGGGGCGGGTGGAGTTTCACGCATGCGCAGTGTATATAAAGCGTAACACGCGTGCGTAGTACGTACGATCTGTGAGCGGAGGAAGGAGTATTGGAGGTGTCGATCGTGATAACGAAGGTAAGATCTAAACTTGGCCCTATACTGCTTCTAGATTGAGGCATATATTGTAACAAGATTAGAAGACTTTAGCCTGACATTAGGGTTTGTCTTGTGTCCTGCAGATAAAATGGATGGCTTCAATGACCACAACTTCCTCCCCCTGTTCATAGATAAATACAGGGAGCTGCCCTGTCTGTGGCAGGTCAAACACCCGCATTATAATCATAAACAAAAGAGGCAGACAGCGCTTGAGAAACTGCTGTTCGTTAAGCCGGTGGTCCCCACGGCAACCATCCCCTATTTAAAAGCCAGAATTGGTGGCCCGAGGAGCACTTATCTTAGGGAGCGCAAGAAGGTCACGGATTCCCAGAGATCCAGAGCTGCAGCAGATGATGTTTCTGTCAGACCAGCTGAGGCTTCCGATGTCCGATGTCCAATGTCCCCACTCCTGAAGAGGCCTTTGCCTGCATGGCAGCCACGAAACTGCAGGGCATGCAGGAGGGCCAACGCCTCCTGTGTGAGGACCTTATTTATAAAGTCTTAACTAAGCGGGTGAGGGGTGAAATCACACACAAAACCCACCTAAGTGAGTTGGACCATCCTCCTCCTCCTCCTTCTCCTGCCACAACTCCACCACCAGAGCCACAGCGTGGAAGGAAGCGTGGAAGGAAGACCAGAGAGTGATGACCCTGGGTTCAGTCTGGTCTGGCAAAAGCTGCAGGCTCTTGTATGACCACAGCCTGGGGACACAGATGTCATCTGCTGCTGTTCAGGATCTCTGGGACTTCTGGACCAGACTGCACTTACTTAGATATGGACTCCTCAGGCCACCAATTTTGCAGTAAAATAATTGATGTCTGCCCTGGAGGCCAAAGGCTTCGCCAACTTCTGCTGTTTCTCCAGCGTTGCCTCCCTCTTTGTTTGATTCTGAGCCCTTAATAAAGGATTTTTTGTTTCAATTAGACTCGCCTATGTGTGTTCTCCTTCAAAAAGGACAGTTTGTTTATGAGGAGGCAGGTACATTTGTAAACTACAATGTGAAATTAACAAGAGACACCAACACCAAGCAACCTCCTTGAGATTAAATAATACAAGATAATAATGGTGTTGTGGTAACTTGACACACAAATCACACCCAAAAATATTCAGGATGTAAAATCAAAAAATAAAAATAATTAACAAAAAGATCAGGCTTGAAAGCGATACAAACCAAAAAAAAATAAAAATAAAAATAAAATCAGGCTTGAAAAAAATACAAACCAAAAAAAAATAACATATAGATTTTTTGTCAGATGTGACAAATCAAAATATATTGATGAAATCACGAGAAATAATAAAGAAAGAATTTTGTGAAAAGTCTGTGTGAATATGAGCAGCAAAACGACTTCATTCTTCTAGCATTATAAAGGAGAAAGGAGGGTGCTGCATTAAACTATTTTAAACATTGCAGCCTGACGAAAGTGCTCTATCCATTCCGAACGCTAATTTTACCAGACCGAGCTGTTCTGTCTCGGAATTTCTTCTGAGCATGCGTGGCACTTTGTGCGTCAGAATTGTCCACGCACGGTCGGAATTGACGCGATCGGATTTTGTTGTCGGAAAATTTTATAGCCTGCTCTCAAACTTTGTGTGTTGGAAAATCTGATGGAAACGGTCCGATGGAGCCCACACATAGTCGGAATTTCCGACAACAAGCTCCGATCGCACATTTTCCGTCGGAAAGTCAGACCGTGTGTACAGGGCATTAGAGTGTGTGAGTATGTGTGTGTGTGTGTGAGTATGTGTGTGTGTGTGTGTGTATATAGACATTTACTAAATGCTTTGACTTGCACCTTATTTAACTGCTATGAACATTTATATTATTATTATTGTTGTTATTGTTGTTATTATTATTAATAATAAGAAGAAAAATCATCACCATATTTTTTCAAGCTAAGCAAGCTATGGTCAGTAGAATTGGTGGAATTTATGAACATCAAAGGCTCAGAACCTGCACAGTGCAACAAATGCTCTTTGTTGAAAAGTGTTTTGGGTGTAAGAGACAATATTAAAAAACCATAAGAAATATACAAGCTTTATTCCGTGTCACATTAAAAATATTTTGTATGCAACTCACTGATGTGACTGCCTTCCTTTAAGCCTAGTGCACACAATTATTTTATTTTTTTTGTTTAACCTAGTGGGGTTGAACAAAAAAAAATACTGACAACTCTGGAGGAGCCGCTGTACTAACCATGAGATGTTAGTGCAGCTATCTCCCCTGCTGTGCTGTTGTGTTCTGGCAGAGGGATGCCCCCTCCGTCAGAACACACCGGCCATTGGCTGAGAGCACTGAATGGCTTCTGTCCGACTGGCTGCAATAAGCACAGGCCGAATGTCAGCCAGTTTCTATTGAACTGGCCAATGTCTTCCGACATTCAACTTGTGTGTACTAGGCTTTACATTCCCCTGCAGAAGATACATATTTATTTATAACCCCCCCCCCCCCCACTTTACATCTGGTTGTTTGAAGTGATCAAAAGGTCACTTCTGTGTTCTCCACTTTACTTTACATTAAAGGGTAACTCCACTTTTGTGGGGGGAAAAAATAGCAAATAAAAAAAAAAATAATATAGCGTATACAATTGTGACACAAGTCATATTGTAAATGAATGTTTTTAAAAATTACCTTTCCTTTTCAATCTACAGCCACTGTAATTTTCTGAGAATGCATTGCAATGTGGCTACTTGGAGTTGTTCTTTACACAGAGTGTGTACTGACCACCCCCTAGAAACATCATTTCCTTCTTGTGTGATTGGCTCACCAATTTTCCCAGAAGTCTGCCTAAGTCAGATTTCAGGCATCCCCTGCAACAAAAATGTCATTTTGATAAGGTAATCCCTGTAGGAACACATCTAAAGGGATGCAGGCCCAGAAGATTTCCTCATTAGTGCCATACAGGTGCACACCTGATAGATAATTATGAAATTACTCCCATTACACCCACTCATCACTGAGGCTCAGAGGAACATACAGAGATTACTTCAGAATAACAAAAGGTAGGAATCTGCAACAAAGGTTGTTATAATCCTTGCAATGTACATAGATCACCCAGAGGGGAATGTTTTTTCTCAACAGAAGTGGAGTTACGCTTTAACCACTTGCCGACTGCCTCCGGCAGATATATTGGGTCAGATAGGGTCTGCGTCGCCCCAGGCAGCGTCAGGTTAGCGCCAGTACCGCTAACACCCACGCACGCACCGTACACCTCCCTTAGTGGTATAGTATCTGAACGGATCAATATCTGATCTGATCAGATCTATACTAGTGTCCCCAGCAGTTTAGGGTTCCCAAAAACGCAATGTTAGCGGGATCAGCCCAGATACCTGCTAGCACCTGCGTTTTGCCCCTCCGCCCGGCCCAGCCTAGTCCACCCAAGTGCAGTATCGATCGATCAATCACTGTCACTTACACAACACTAAACGCATAACTGCAGCGTTCGCAGAGTCAGGCCTGATCCCTGCGATCGCTAACAGTTTTTTTGGTAGCGTTTTGGTGAACTGGCAGGCACCAGCCCCAGGCAGCATCAGGTTAGTGCCAGTAGCGATAACACCCACGCACGCACAATACACCTCCCTTAGTGGTATAGTATCTGAACGGATCAATATCTGATCCGATCAGATCTATACTAGCGTCCCCAGCAGTTTAGGGTTCCCAAAAAGGCAGTGTTAGTGGGATCAGCCCAGATACCTGCTAGCACCTGCGTTTTGCCCCTCCACCCAGCCCAGCCCAGCCCAGCCAAGTGCAGTATCGATCGATCACTGTCACTTACAAAACACTAAACGCATAACTGCAGCATTCGCAGAGTCAAGCCTGATCCCTGCGATCGCTAACAGTTTTTTTGGTAGCGTTTTGGTAAACTGGCAAGCACCAGCGGCCTAGTACACCCCGGTCATAGTCAAACCAGCACTGCTGGTGCTTGGTAATGTGGCGAGTCCCATAAGTGCAGTTCAAGCTGGTGAGGTGGCAAGCACAAGTAGTGTCCCGCTGCCACCAAGAAGAAGACAAACACAGGCCTGTCGTGCCCATAATGCCCTTCCTGCTGCATTCGCCAATCCTAATTGGGAACCCACCACTTCTGCAGCACCCGTACTTTCCCCACATCCCCAACCAAATGCAGTCGGCTGCATGAGAGGCATGAGAGGCATTTTCTCTATGTCCTCCCGAGTACCACTACCCAACGAACCCCCCAAAAAAGATGTCGTGTCTGCAGCAAGTGCAGATATAGGCGTGATATCGCTATTATTGTTCCTCCTGTCCTGACAATCCTGGTCTTTGCATTGGTGAATGTTTTAAACGCTACCATACACTAGTTGAATATTAGCGTACAGCATTGCACAGACTAGGCACACTAACACAGGGTCTCCCAAGATGACATCGCATTTTGAGAGACCCGAACCTGGAAGACGGCTCACCGTCTTCCATGTTTTTCTCTGGCTCTCCTGTCCCAACAGGGAACCTGAGAATGCAGCCAGTGATTCAGCCAGCTGACTATAGAGCTGATCAGAGACCAGAGTGGCTCCAAACATCTCTATGGCCTAAGAAACCGGAAGCTACGAGCATTTCATGACTTAGATTTCGCCAGATGTAAACAGCGCCATTGGGAAATTGGGAAGGCATTTTATCACACCAATCTTAGTGTGGTCAGATGCTTTGAGGGCAGAGGAGAGATCTAGGGTCTAATAGACCCCAATTTTTTTCAAAAAAGAGTACCTGTCACTACCTATTGCCATCATAGGGGATATTTACATTCCCTGAGATAACAATAAAAATGATTTAAAAAACTGAAAGGAACAGTTTAAAAATAAGATAAAAAAAAGCAAAAAAAAAAATAAAGAAAAAAAAAAAAAAGCACCGCTGTCCCCCCCTGCTCTTGCGCAAAGGCGAACGCAAGCGTCGGTCTGGCGTCAAATGTAAACAGCAATTGAACCATGCATGTGAGGTATCACCGCAAAGGTCAAATCGAGGGCAGTAATTTTAGCAGTAGACCTCCTCTGTAAATTTAAAGTGGTAACCTGTAAAGGCTTTTAAAGGCTTTTAAAAATGTATTTAGTTTGTCACCACTGCACGTTTGTGCGCAATTTTAAATGTCATGTTTGCTATCCATGTACTCGTCCTAAGATCATCTTTTTTATTTCATCAAACATTTGGGCACTATTGTGTGTTTTAGTGCATTAAAATTTAAAAAAGTGTGTTTTTTCCCCAAAAAATGCGTTTGAAAAATCGCTGCGCAAATACTGTGTAAAAAAAAAATGAAACACCCACCATTTTAATCTGTAGGGCATTTGCTTTAAAAAAATATATAATGTTTGGGGGTTCAAAGTAATTTTCTTGCAAAAAAAATAATTTTTTCATGTAAACAAAAAGTGTCAGAAAGGGCTTTGTCTTCAAGTGGTTAGAAGAGTGGGTGATGTGTGACATAAGCTTCTAAATGTTGTGCATAAAATGCCAGGGCAGTTCAAACTCCCCCCAAATGACCTCATTGTGGAAAGTAGACACCCCAAGCTATTTGCTGAGAGGCATGTCGAGTCCATGGAATATTTTATATTGTGACACAAGTTGCGGGAAAAAAGACAATTTTTTTTTTTTGCACAAAGTTGTCACTAAATGATATATTGCTCAAATATGCCATGGGAATATGTGAAATTACACCCCAAAATACATTCTGTTGCTTCTCCTGAGTATGGGGATACCACATGTGTGAGACTTTTTGGGAGCCTAGCCGCGTACGGGACCCCGAAAACCAAGCACCGCCTTCAGGCTTACTAAGGGCATACATTTTTGATTTCACTCTCCACTGCCTATCACAGTCTTGGAGGCCATGGAATGCCCAGGTGGCACAACCCCCCCCCCCCAAATGACCCTATTTTGGAAAGTAGACACCCCAAGCTATTTGCTGAGAGGTATAGTGCAGACCTCACTTTTTGTCACAAAGTTTTGAAAATTGAAAAAAGAAAAAAAAAAAATTTTCTTGTCTTTCTTAATTTTCAAAAACAAATGAGAGCTGCAAAATACTCACCATGCCTCTCAGAAAATAGCTTGGGGTGTCTCCTTTCCAAAATGGGGTCATTTGGGGGGGGGGTTGTGCCACCTGGGCATTCCATGGCCTCCAAGACTGTGATAGGCAGTGGAGAGTGAAATCAAAAATAAATAAAATAATGGATAAATAAAATAATTCTTACAAAGGTGCTATAACAGTGCGGCCTTGGTAAATTTAAAAAAAACGAAACATTATAGTGCAAACTATGAACCTTCCTCTTATGTAATGGGGAGATCCCGCTAGGTAGAAGAGGAGGTAGGAGTACCAGGGGCCCATGACAAGATACAGGAAATTATTCACATTGTGTAGAATCTTTAAACTCAAGATATAATGTGATTCTCATAACATGCATTATAACTTATACCGTGTGTTAATTTTTCCTAAGAGGGTTCCTCCAGAGTAAAAAGTGAGTCGCCAGGCAGGGGGGGGCGGAACGATCCGACCCCCCAAGCCTGTAGTGCAGTTTGTTTGGGAACCAAAGCATTTTACCCCCTAGTATGGACAGCCTAGGAGGAATTTCAACAGGGATGCTCCCCCTGAGCAGGCCCCCAAGATCATCACCCCACCCCAATGGGAACACACTGTGGGGCATGAGAGATTCAGGAGCCCTCCGGGTGAGGCAGCCCCTTGTCACCTATCGGATCCCCCGTAGAGCTGCTCCCGCCAGGCAGAACCCTAGTTGTCACAACCCCCAGGGTGGAGTCGTCGGTCTCTTTGCCCGGGTTAGAGAGATAAAAGTGACTGGCTGTTCACAATGCTAGGTTAGCAAACTAGTAGTTGAGGATGATCTATGTGAGGCTTATGGAAAGATCTAAGCCTTGTAAAACTAAAAACTGATGTTAGAGAAAGTGAGGAAGAAAAAGGGGAAAGGGAGAGAAAGAGGAGCAAGAAGGATGAAGAAGGAGGAGGGAAAAGGAGGGGAGTGGAGGGGAGGTATGGGAGGAATGGTTGTAATCTCGCTGAACTTCCCCCCTACGTTAGTATATGACCTGGGTAAAGCGGGACTCGGATATACTTGGCCCAAGGATCCCAAATCCTTTCAAATCGTTGGATCGTGTCACGCAGTTTCGCCACCATTTGTTCCTGTGACATTATCCACGAGATCTTCCGCATGGTGGCCGAAATGGACACAGAGGGGGTTTTCCAGGCTTTCGCTAGAGTGATTTTAGCTCTCAAACACATAAAGAAGATGAGTTGTTGTGTGGTTTTAGGTTTGTTGTGTACTTTGCGGTTTAGCAGGATGTATGTGGGGTCCTGTGGTACATCTATCCCAGAGACTCTCCGGAGGAGATGTAGAAATTTATTACAGTAGCTCCGTATGCGAGGGCACGTCCACCAGATATGATGCATTGTGCCCATATGACTACAGCCTCTGTAACATAGAGGGGAAGAGTCTGGGAATATCCTAGAGAGCCTGGCCGGGACATAGTACCATTTAGTGAAATCTTTAATGTTAGCCTCTATCAAAGCAATATTTAAGATACCTTTAAATGAACTGCTGAAGGCTTGGAACCACATGTCAGGATCCCACTGGATGTCCAGGTCCAACTCCCAGGATCGAGCGTATGCCGGGGCGCCTGTCCTATCCGCCAGGTAGATAATGGAGATCCCACCTTTTTGTGAGCCTATCGAGGAGCACCATTGTTCATACATCGTGACTTTAGGAGTATTCGATTTGTCAGTCCAAAGAGAGTTAAGGAAGTGCCGTATTTGTGACAGTCTGAACGTTTCTGAGGCTGCCATTTCCAGTGTACTCAGGCAGTGGCTCAATGAGATAGGGCCGTTAGGCGTAAAGAAATGGCCTATCCTGAAAAGGCCTTTGTTCAGCCACCATTGAAATGCATATATATTCATCCCGGGGGGAAAGTCAGCGTTGTGAAACAGGTGTGTGAGAGGCCTTAAGGGAGATATCAAGTTGGCATTTTTGTGTAATTGATCACGGAGGGCTAAGGAGTGAGATAAGGTAGGGGCTAAAATAGCCGGTCTATGTTTAGGAGGTCTCCATGCTAAAAAGTCGAGTGTGAAATGGGGGACGGATTGCCTCTCAAGGGAGATTCAATCAGGTCTACGATTTCTGGAATATATAGCTGAAAACTGTGACAGCTGTGCTGCCTGATAGTAGAACCATAAATTTGGTAGGCCTAGGCCACCTTGAGTCTTAAGTCTGAACAGGATATCCTTAGCAAAGCGGTGATCCTGGTCTCCCCAGACAAATCTAATCACCCTGGCTTGAAATTTGGACAGGATAGGTTTTTTAATTGGAATAGGAAGTGAGCGGAACAGGTATAGAAGACGGGGAAAAAGATTCATTTTGACTGCGTTAAGTCTACCAAGCCACGACAGGCCCTCCCTTGACCACTTCTGTAGGTCCAGCTCTAGGGAGCGGAACATGGGAGGATAATTGGCATCATATAAGTCCCCGATGGAGTTAGTCAGCTTGATACCTAGATAGGGAATAGAGTTTCCTGCCCACCTGAAGGGAAAGTGTTGTTTGAGTTGGTCGAGTAGAGGCGCCCGGACCGAAACGTTAAGGGCCACAGATTTAGTTACGTTCACCTGAAGGCCTGACGCCGAAGTCTCTGAGAAGTCTGAAGACATTTGGTGTGGATATGAGAGGGGCAGTTAGGAATAACAACATGTCGTCAGCAAAGAGTGCACACTTGTGTGTTTCGGGTCCACAATTCACTCCTTTGATGTTCTCGTTCAATCTAATGGCTATGGCAAGTGTCTCGATCGCGATTGCGAAGATCAAGGGTGAAAGGGGGCAGCCCTGTCTAGTTCCCCTGCGAATATCAAAGGGTTCTGAGTAGTGTCCCAGTAATCTCACCTGAGCTGAGGGTGAAGAGTACAGTGCGTAAATAATAGTAAGGAAACCGTCACCGAACCCCCAGCGCTTTAGGATGTCAAAAAGGTAGGGCCACGATACGGAGTCAAATGCCTTCTGCAAATCCAGTGACAACAGCAAGCCCTCTTGAGCAGGGCCGCCGTCCCACTGGGCCCGCAGAAGGGAAATTAAATCAATGGCTCTGCGAACCTGGTCCGGCCCTTGCCTCCCTGGGATGAAGCCCACTTGGTCCCTGTGTATGTAACATGTTATGAAGGTGGACATTCTGTTTGCTAGGATTTTTGTCATTATTTTGAGGTCGTTATTGATTAATGAGATAGGGCGATAGCTGCCAACTTCACTTGGGTCTTTACCCTGTTTAGGTATGACCGATATAAAAGCTGAGTTTAAGTCACTTGGGAGAGGGGCTCCATCCCGTAGGGAGTTAAAGAACCGGGCCATGTAAGGGGCCAGACGTGGGCCAAACTTTTTATAATAACCGACCGAAAAGCCGTCCGGACCCGGGGCAGAGTTGGTTTTCAAAGATTTAATGACCTCTAAGATTTCTCCAGATGAGACAGGTGCATCGAGAAGTTCTCAATGTGCTTGCTGCAGGTGAGGCAGGTTGATGTCTTGAAGGAATAGCTCTCTGGCCTTGTAGTGCGTGTGAGGAGATTTCTCATAAAGGTGTGAGTAGTAATTATGGAATGTTTCCAGAATGCTTGTCGGATTTTGTGTTAAATTGCCAGAAGGGGTGTGAATTTTGGGAAATGCTAAGGTGCGGATTCTAGGGCTAAGCTTGGTTGCCAGCTTGGAGCCTATCTTGTCTGTTTGGTAATAGAAACGTGCCCCTGACCACCTCAGATGTTTCTCCGCTGAGGTAGTGAGGGAGAGATTGAGTCGAACTCAAGCTGAGTCAAGTTTGGCCAAGCCGTCCGGAGTGGGATTTTGTTTGTGTCGTTTACTTAACAGGCGGAAGTCTGCTGTGAGTCGTAGAACTTCTGCCCTGCTCTCCCTCTTGAGTTGAGAGGAGAGTTGTAGGATCCTGCCCCTCATCACTGCCTTGTGCGCTGCCCACAGACAACCTGGCGAAACCGACTTTGCGTCGTTCTCATCAAAATAATCAGATAAGGCTTTATCAAGTATTGTGCGATGGGTTGGATTGCTCAAGAGCATTTCATTGAGGCGCCATTTAAAGGGACCCTTCTCTCCCGCCCCACCCTTTAGCGTAAGTGACATTATCGAGTGATCAGATAGTGGCGTGTCATAGATTTTGGAGGAAATCACTCTCAGGATTACGTGTTGTGGGACGAATATGTGGTCTATCCTGGAGAGAGTGTGGTGGGGAACGGAATAGTGCGTGTAGTCTCTAGTTTGGGGATTCATTTCCCTCCAGATATCAATCAGGCCAAAAGATTGGACTATCTGCGCTACACGAAGACTGCGTTTAGGGGGCCGTTTAGTTTTGGGCTGCAGGGGGTTAGATTTGTCTGAGGAGAAGTCAAATGGGGTGTTGGAGTCGCCCCCTACTATCACTGTGCCAACAAAGTGCGGCTTTAGGATCTTTAGCGTAGTGTCAAAAAATAGGTCTTGGTGTGTGTTCGGTGTGTAGTAGGAGACAAACGTATAGATTTCGCCGTGAATCATACCAGTCACTAGTATGTAACGTCCCTCGGGGTCCTAAATGGTCTTCGAGTGTGAGAAGTGGGTTCTATTTGAGAAGCATACTGCCACTCCTCTAGTTTTATTTGTAGCATTAGCCAGGTGGAAATGCATGAAGTTTTTATGGAGAAATTTGGGCTGATAGGTGGCAGGGAAATGAGTCTCCAGGAGAAACACTACATCAGCCTTCAGTGTGTGAAGCTGATGCAGTATTTTGCGCCTTTTCACGGGAGAATTAGGACCCTGTACGTTGTGGGAGAGTATTTTGAGTGTCCAGATCGATGTTGTGAAGTCAGTCATGGTAAAACAGTGGGTGTGAAACTAAGTGTGTGTAAGTCTCACCTGGCTTCGTTGCTGTCCCTGTCGGATAGGTGGCGACCCCAGTGGCACGGTGGATTTGACCCGGGCTACGGCAAGAGGGAGATCCAGCGAATTCCTGTGACTGGAGAGGAGGGGGGGAGGTTGGGGAAAGGAAAGGGGATAGAAAAGTGAAAAAGGGGAAGAGAAAGAGAGAGGAGTGAAAAAATACATCATTAAACAGTGCATCTTATAATAGTAACCCCAAACCCCACGGACCAGATAGGGACCCATCCCTGTCTGGGCCGGTACCTGAAAAAAGTGCCCTGCGACCCGAGGGTCGAGGGAGTCTGGGTCTGATAGAGGAAAGAACTGTAGTTCAACTATCAGAGCCAGAGGGAGGCGCACTACAACCACTCCGGTCAACGCCGCCTCTCAGTGAACCTGTGGCGGTAGCTAAATATTGCAGACTAAGCCCTGCGAAAAGGACAAGCTAAATACCAATAAGAAAAACAAAAAAGGAGAAAAGGAACCATTATTAAAGTTAAACTGAACCATAGGAATCTTCGAATGAAATCTTAAGGTAAGCTCAGATGAGGAAAGTCACCATGAGTATGTCAGCAGACTGGTCTCCGACACAGTCTAACGGTAGGACCATAAATGGGGTCTAAACAAAATGCCGGCCTGTTCAAGGGGGAAAGGATTCCTTTGATCGTTTTGGAAGTTGTTTCTGCCATATTGGGGATACTGGGCTGGTGGGTGATGATCTTTTGATAGATGATGCTCCTCGAGAAGAAGGAATCTGTGGGATTTCCTGGGTAATCAATCCTAGATGTAAGAGAAGTCGTTCCCCATCTCGGAATGTTGAGAAACTGTACGGTTTGTTGCAAAAGGAGAAGTTCAGTCTCAGCGGGAAGGCCCATCTATACGTGATCTCTTTACCCGCCAGAACTTGTAGTAGCGGTTTCAGGGCCCTACATTTCTGCACTGTGTATGGGGACACATCCACGAAGATCTGAATCTGGTGGCCCTGGATCATCAGCTTCTCCGCCGACCTGGGGAGTTTCATCACTTCTTCCTTAACCGCATAGAAATGCGGTTTCACGATAATGTCTCTTGGCAGACCGTCGGCTCGAGGGGGTTGTAGCGCCCTGTGGGCTCTGTCAAGTAGGGATGAGCCGAACACCCCCCGGTTCGGTTCGCACCAGAACCCGCGAACGGACCGCAAGTTCGCACGAACGTTAGAACCCCATTGACGTCTATGGGACTCGAACGTTCGAAATCAAAAGTGCTCATTTTAAAGGCTAATTTGCATGGTATTGTCCTAAAAAGGGTGTGGGGACCCGGGTCCTACCCCAGGGGACATGTATCAATGCAAAAAAAACTTTTAAAAACGGCCGTTTTTTCGGGAGCAGTGATTTTAATGATGCTTAAAGTAAAAAAAAAAAAGTGAAATATTCCTTTAAATATCGTACCTGGGGGGTGTCTATAGTATGCCTGTAAAGTGACGCGTGTTTCCCATGTTTAGAACAGTTCCTGCACCAAATGTCATTTTTAAAGGAAAAAATCTCATTTAAAACTGCTTGCGGGTTTAATGTCATGTCGGGTCATGGCAATATGGATGAAAATCAGTGAGACAAACGGCATGGGTACCCCCCAGTCCATTACCAGGCCCTTTGGGTCTTGTATGGATATTAAGGGGAACCCCGCACCCAAATTAAAATAAGGAAAGGTCCCTATATACTCTGAACAGCAGTATACAGGCGGTGCAAACAAGACAGGGACTGTAGGTTTGTTGTTAAGTAGAATCTGTTTGTAATTTTGAACATTTTTAACGTGTTTAGCTCCAGCCAAAAAATCTTTTCTAAGCTTTTTGGAAAACATAGGGAAGGGTTATCACCCCTGTGACATTTGTTTTGCGTCTTTCCTCCTCTTCAGAAGATTTCACCTCACTTTTTTGTCCCAATGAAAAATGTTTTTTGAAAATTTGGGTTTTTTTGTGGAACAAGGATTGGAAAGCATCAGTGGAAAGGAGAAATTGTTTTCCCATATTAACTCTTACAGGAGAGAATTTCCCTTCCTAGGGGTAGATTTCATCTCACTTCCTGTTGTCTCCTTCCGTTTGCAAGTAGGAGTCGTTTGTAAGTTAGATGTTTGAAAGTAGGGTCCTGCCCTATATACTCAGCAGAAATTTGGGCCTTAGGTGTTGCTGTGGCCAAAACACTGTAAGCCCTCACAGGGCCCTGCTGTGAAATATTAGATCAAGAATTGTAATTACATGCCCCTGTTGAACAGGAGCTGAAAAATTAGGCCTTAGGCACTGGTGCTGGTGCCACAACACTGCAACCCCTCACAGACACTCTAGTTGGAACGCAGGAACGAGCCCTGCTGCAAAGTATTGCATCAAAAATTGTAATTACACGCCCCTGTTAGACAGGGGCAGAAAAATTGGGCCTTAGGCACTGGTGCTGGTGCCACAACACTGCAACCCCTCACAGACACTCTAGTTGGAACGCAGGAACGAGCCCTGCTGCAAAGTATTGCATCAAAAATTGTAATTACACGCCCCTGTTAGACAGGGGCAGAAAAATTGGGCCTTAGGCACTGGTGCTGGTGCCACAACACTGCAACCCCTCACAGACACTCTAGTTGGAATGCAGGAACGAGCCCTGCTGCAAAGTATTACATCAAAAATTGTAATTACACGCCCCTGTTAAACAGGGGCTGAAAAATTCTGCCTTAGACACTGGTGGTGGCGCCCAGAACCAAAAATGTTCTTACAAGCTATCAGCGTGATGATTGAGGAGGAAGAGGATAATTACTCAGGGATAGTCACTCAGCATCAGCATAGGCAGTCTTTGAAGGGATCTGAAAAAAATTATTCAGTTACATCAGCATCAGGTGCTTGGTAGCTGGTGGTGATCCAAGACTGATTCATTTTTATGAAGGTCAGCCGATCGACCGAGTCAGTGGACAGACGCACCCTGTGATCGTTTACCACGCCTCCAGCAGCACTGAATGTGCGTTCCGAAAGAACGCTGGATGCAGGACAGGCCAGTAGCTCAATTGCATACTGTGCAAGCTCTGGCCAGTGATCCATCCTCAAGACCCAGTAACCCAGAGGATTTTCGGTGGGAAAGGTGTCCAAGTCTGATCTTGCCCCTAGGTATTCCTGCACCATGTAAAACAGACGCTGGCGATGGTTGCTGGAACCGATCATACCTTGGGGCTGCGGACCAAAAAATTGTCTGAACGCATCGGTCAGACGGCCACCTTCTCCACCGCTCCTTCTTTGACTGACCGAAGCCTCAGCAACACGTTGTCCAGAAACAGGAGTTTGTAACCTCCCAGTCTCTGGGAACGCGTTGCACAGACCTTTCTGCAAGGCCTCCCGAAGATGTTTCATCCTCTGCTCCCTCTGCGATGGCAAGATAAGGTCCGCAACCTTACCCTTGTAACGTGGATCAAGGAGGGTTGCCAGCCAGTATTGGTCCTTCTCCTTGATACCACGAATACGAGGATCCTTACGCAGGCTTTGCAGGATCAGGGAGGCCATGCAGCGTAGGTTTGCTGAGGCATTCGGTCCGGAGTCCTCTAGGTCACTAAGGACAACAACGTCCGCAGCCACCTCCTCCCAGCCACGTACAAGCCCATGTGTTCCTTGGGACTGATCCCTTAAAGACTGCTGATGCTGAGTGCCAGGCTCCACCTCCATACTGACACAATCTTCCTCCTCCTCCTCCTCGTCCTCTTCCTGTGTGATCGGCGGGCACGCAAGAACACTGTCTGGATAAAGGGGGCCTTGAGAGCTAAGGAAGTCCTCCTCTTCCTGCCTCTGTTCTGCCTCAAGTGCCCTGTCCATTATTTCACGCAGCGTGTGCTCCAACAGGTGGACAAGGGGGACAGTGTCACTGATGCATGCACTGTCAGTGCTCACCATCCTCGTGGCCTCCTCGAATGGTGACAGGACAGTGCATGCATCCCTGATCATGGCCCACTGGCGTGGGGAAAAAAAACCAAGGTCCCCTGACCCTGTCCTGGTGCCATAGTCGCACAGGTACTCATTGATGGCCCTCTGCTGCGTGTGCAGCCGCTGCAGCATGGCCAATGTCGAGTTCCACCTGGTGGGCATGTCACAGATTAGGCGGTTCTTGGGCAGGTTAAACTCCTTTTGGAGGTCCGTCAGCCGAGCACTGGCATTATATGACCGGCGGAAATGCACACAGACTTTCCTGGCCTGCCTCAGGACATCCTGTAAGCCCGGGTACCTGCCCAAGAACCGCTGCACCACCAAGTTAAGGACGTGAGCCAAACAGGGCACATGGGTCAGTTGTCCCTGTCGGAGGGCAGAGAGGAGGTTGGTGCCATTGTCGCAAACCACCATTCCTGCCTTAAGTTGGCGTGGCGTCAACCACCTCTGAACCTGCCCCTGCAGAGCTGACAGAACCTCTGCCCCAGTGTGGCTCCTGTCCCCCAAGCACACCAGCTCAAGCACCGCATGGCATCTTTTGGCCTGCGTACTTGCGTAGCCCCTTGAACGCCTACGGAGCACCGCTGGTTCCGAGGAAGAGGCCATGGAGGAAGAAGAAGAGGAGGGGGTGGAGGAGAGAGGTGTGTCACAATCAGCATTTTGGAGGCGTGGTGGCGGAACAACCTCCAACACTACTGCACCTTGTCCTGCATCCTTCCCAGCTGCCAGCAGAGTCACCCAATGCGCCGTGAAACTTAAGTAACGTCCCTGTCCATGCCTGCTGGACCATGAGTCAGCGGTAATATGCACCTTACCACTGACCGCCCTGTCCAGCGAGGCATGGACATTGCCTTCCACATGCCGGTAGAGAGCCGGAATCGCCTTCCGTGAGAAAAAGTGGCGTTTGGGTACCTGCCACTGAGGAACCGCACATTCCACAAACTCACGGAAGGGGGCAGAGTCTACCAACTGAAAAGGCAGCAGTTGAAGTGCTAGCAATTTTGCCAAGCTAGCATTCAACCGCTGGGCATGTGGATGGCTGGGAGCAAACTTCTTTCGGCGGTGCAGCAGCTGGGGCAGGGAAATTTGCCTGGTACAATCTGACGTCGGTGTACCAAAAGCAGATTGCCCACAAGTACTTGGCTGTGACACACCTAATTCTACACCTTCATTCCTCTCACTGCAGGTCTCAGAGAGGACTGAAGGTCTAGTGGGGTTGGAAATCTCAGCTGATGAGGAGCAAGGAGAGATCCTCTTTGTTCTTTGGTGTGGGTCTTTTAGATATGCTTGCCAACGAACTGCATGGCAGGTCAACATATGTCTGGTCAAGCATGTGGTACCCAAGCGGGAGATGTTTTGGCCACGCGAGATACGCTTGAGACATATGTTGCAAATAGCAGCGGTGCGATCTGATGCACTCGTCTCAAAAAAGGCCCACACCAAAGAACTTTTTGAATAATGCGCAGAGACTGCAGCGCCCTGCACATGTGGAGCTTTGGGGTGTGATGCAGTCAATGTGCTGCCCTTAGGCTGGCCCCTGGAGGGCATCCTGCCTCGTTGGTGATGTGCCGCCTCCTCCTCCTCCTCCTCCTCCTCTCTCCTATCAGGCACCCACGTTGAGTCAGTGACCTCATCATCCCCTCCCTCCTCATCACTGGAGCAAACCTGGCAGTATGCTGCAGCAGGGGGAGCATGACTGCCAGATTGCTGTCCTTCTTGGGCACCCCCTCTGTCCGTGCTCATGTTACTGCCTTCATCGAGCTCAGTATCATCATCAGAGCCTTCCAAACGCTGGGCATCCTCCTGGAGCATGTACCCAACACTGTGGTCAAACAGTTCGAGGGAATCCTCAGGAGGACATGGTGGAGCTAGGGAAGGAGTCACTGATGACATTGAGCTGAGGGAAGAGGCCGCTGCTTTGCCAGACAAAGCACCCTGGGCATGGGTGAGAGAGGATGAGGAGGATGAGGACGGCTTGGTCATCCACTCGACCAAGTTTTCTGCATGTTGCGGCTCAACACGGCCAGCTGCCGAAAAAAAGGCCAAGCGTGTCCATGGCCACGGGCTGATGAGGATGCACCGTCTCCACGACCAGCACTAGACACAGAGCCTGCTTGCCCTCTCTTATTGGCTTGTGACTGTCTGCCTCTCCTTCTTGGCCTTCCAGACATACTAATGGCCTGTAGCTGCACTAAGCTGGGATAGAACACCTGTAATTTTCTTCAGGTAGCTTTATATACTGTAACCAGACAAGCCTGCCTGTCAGTAGGAAGATAACAGGAACGGATCTAGCTGAACACTGTGAGCAGGACGCACTGACTGCACTAAATGTAAATAGCAGGAACAGATCTAGCTGAACACTGTGAGCAGGACGCACTGACTGCACTAAATGTAAATAGCAGGAACGGATCTAGCTGAACACTGTGAGCAGGACGCACTGACTGCACTAAATGTAAATAGCAGGAACAGATCTAGCTGAACACTGTGAGCAGGACGCACTGACTGCACTAAATGTAAATAGCAGGAACGGATCTAGCTGAACACTGTGAGCAGGACGCACTGACTGCACTAAATGTAAATAGCAGGAACAGATCTAGCTGAACACTGTGAGCAGGACGCACTGCACTAAATGTAAATAGCAGGAACGGATCTAGCTGAACACTGTGAGCAGGACGCACTGCACTAAATGTAAATAGCAGGAACAGATCTAGCTGAACACTGTGAGCAGGACGCACTGCACTAAATGTAAATAGCAGGAACAGATCTAGCTGAACACTGTGAGCAGGACGCACTGACTGCACTAAATGTAAATAGCAGGAACAGATCTAGCTGAACACTGTGAGCAGGACGCACTGCACTAAATGTAAATAGCAGGAACAGATCTAGCTGAACACTGTGAGCAGGACGCACTGACTGCACTAAATGTAAATAGCAGGAACAGATCTAGCTGAACACTGTGAGCAGGACGCACTGCACTAAATGTAAATAGCAGGAACGGATCTAGCTGAACACTGTGAGCAGGACGCACTGACTGCACTAAATGTAAATAGCAGGAACAGATCTAGCTGAACACTGTGAGCAGGACGCACTGCACTAAATGTAAATAGCAGGAACGGATCTAGCTGAACACTGTGAGCAGGACGCACTGCACTAAATGTAAATAGCAGGAACGGATCTAGCTGAACACTGTGAGCAGGACGCACTGCACTAAATGTAAATAGCAGGAACGGATCTAGCTGAACACTGTGAGCAGGACGCACTGCACTAAATGTAAATAGCAGGAACGGATCTAGCTGAACACTGTGAGCAGGACGCACTGCACTAAATGTAAATAGCAGGAACGGATCTAGCTGAACACTGTGAGCAGGACGCACTGCACTAAATGTAAATAGCAGGAACAGATCTAGCTGAACACTGTGAGCAGGACGCACTGCACTAAATGTAAATAGCAGGAACGGATCTAGCTGAACACTGTGAGCAGGACGCACTGCACTGAATGTAAATAACAGGAACGGATCTAGCTGAACACTGTGAGCAGGACACACTGTACTAAATGTAAATAGTCTAGCTGCCTGACCGTGGTACTAATAGGATCAAAAAGAACACCTGTAATTTTCTTCAGGTAGCTTTATATACTGTAACCAGACAAGCCTGCCTGTCAGTAGGAAGATAACAGGAACGGATCTAGCTGAACACTGTGAGCAGGACGTACTGCACTAAATGTATATAGCAGGAACGGATCTAGCTGAACACTGTGAGCAGGACGCACTGCACTGAATGTTAATAGCAGGAACGGATCTAGCTGAACACTGTGAGCAGGACACACTGCACTAAATGTAAATAGCAGGAACGGATCTAGCTGAACACTGTGAGCAGGACGCACTGCACTAAATGTAAATAGCAGGAACAGATCTAGCTGAACACTGTGAGCAGGACGCACTGCACTAAATGTAAATAGCAGGAACAGATCTAGCTGAACACTGTGAGCAGGACGCACTGACTGCACTAAATGTAAATAGCAGGAACAGATCTAGCTGAACACTGTGAGCAGGACGCACTGCACTAAATGTAAATAGCAGGAACAGATCTAGCTGAACACTGTGAGCAGGACGCACTGCACTAAATGTAAATAGCAGGAACAGATCTAGCTGAACACTGTGAGCAGGACGCACTGACTGCACTAAATGTAAATAGCAGGAACAGATCTAGCTGAACACTGTGAGCAGGACGCACTGCACTAAATGTAAATAGCAGGAACGGATCTAGCTGAACACTGTGAGCAGGACGCACTGACTGCACTAAATGTAAATAGCAGGAACAGATCTAGCTGAACACTGTGAGCAGGACGCACTGCACTAAATGTAAATAGCAGGAACGGATCTAGCTGAACACTGTGAGCAGGACGCACTGCACTAAATGTAAATAGCAGGAACGGATCTAGCTGAACACTGTGAGCAGGACGCACTGCACTAAATGTAAATAGCAGGAACGGATCTAGCTGAACACTGTGAGCAGGACGCACTGCACTAAATGTAAATAGCAGGAACGGATCTAGCTGAACACTGTGAGCAGGACGCACTGCACTAAATGTAAATAGCAGGAACGGATCTAGCTGAACACTGTGAGCAGGACGCACTGCACTAAATGTAAATAGCAGGAACAGATCTAGCTGAACACTGTGAGCAGGACGCACTGCACTAAATGTAAATAGCAGGAACGGATCTAGCTGAACACTGTGAGCAGGACGCACTGCACTAAATGTAAATAGCAGGAACAGATCTAGCTGAACACTGTGAGCAGGACGCACTGCACTAAATGTAAATAGCAGGAACGGATCTAGCTGAACACTGTGAGCAGGACGCACTGCACTAAATGTAAATAGCAGGAACAGATCTAGCTGAACACTGTGAGCAGGACGCACTGCACTAAATGTAAATAGCAGGAACGGATCTAGCTGAACACTGTGAGCAGGACGCACTGACTGCACTAAATGTAAATAGCAGGAACAGATCTAGCTGAACACTGTGAGCAGGACGCACTGACTGCACTAAATGTAAATAGCAGGAACAGATCTAGCTGAACACTGTGAGCAGGACGCACTGACTGCACTAAATGTAAATAGCAGGAACAGATCTAGCTGAACACTGTGAGCAGGACGCACTGCACTCAATGTAAATAGCAGGAACGGATCTAGCTGAACACTGTGAGCAGGACGAACTGCACTAAATGTAAATAGCAGGAACAGATCTAGCTGAACACTGTGAGCAGCACGCACTGCACTAAATGTAAATAGCAGGAACGGATCTAGCTGAACACTGTGAGCAGGACGCACTGACTGCACTAAATGTAAATAGCAGGAACGGATCTAGCTGAACACTGTGAGCAGGACGCACTGCACTAAATGTAAATAGCAGGAACAGATCTAGCTGAACACTGTGAGCAGGACGCACTGCACTAAATGTAAATAGCAGGAACGGATCTAGCTGAACACTGTGAGCAGGACGCACTGCACTAAATGTAAATAGCAGGAACAGATCTAGCTGAACACTGTGAGCAGGACGCACTGCACTAAATGTAAATAGCAGGAACGGATCTAGCTGAACACTGTGAGCAGGACGCACTGACTGCACTAAATGTAAATAGCAGGAACAGATCTAGCTGAACACTGTGAGCAGGACGCACTGACTGCACTAAATGTAAATAGCAGGAACAGATCTAGCTGAACACTGTGAGCAGGACGCACTGCACTCAATGTAAATAGCAGGAACGGATCTAGCTGAACACTGTGAGCAGGACGCACTGCACTAAATGTAAATAGCAGGAACAGATCTAGCTGAACACTGTGAGCAGGACGCACTGCACTAAATGTAAATAGCAGGAACAGATCTAGCTGAACACTGTGAGCAGGACGCACTGACTGCACTAAATGTAAATAGCAGGAACAGATCTAGCTGAACACTGTGAGCAGGACGCACTGACTGCACTAAATGTAAATAGCAGGAACAGATCTAGCTGAACACTGTGAGCAGGACGCACTGCACTCAATGTAAATAGCAGGAACGGATCTAGCTGAACACTGTGAGCAGGACGAACTGCACTAAATGTAAATAGCAGGAACAGATCTAGCTGAACACTGTGAGCAGCACGCACTGCACTAAATGTAAATAGCAGGAACGGATCTAGCTGAACACTGTGAGCAGGACGCACTGACTGCACTAAATGTAAATAGCAGGAACGGATCTAGCTGAACACTGTGAGCAGGACGCACTGCACTAAATGTAAATAGCAGGAACAGATCTAGCTGAACACTGTGAGCAGGACGCACTGCACTAAATGTAAATAGCAGGAACGGATCTAGCTGAACACTGTGAGCAGGACGCACTGCACTAAATGTTAATAGCAGGAACAGATCTAGCTGAACACTGTGAGCAGGACGCACTGCACTAAATGTAAATAGCAGGAACGGATCTAGCTGAACACTGTGAGCAGGACGCACTGACTGCACTAAATGTAAATAGCAGGAACAGATCTAGCTGAACACTGTGAGCAGGACGCACTGCACTCAATGTAAATAGCAGGAACGGATCTAGCTGAACACTGTGAGCAGGACGAACTGCACTAAATGTAAATAGCAGGAACAGATCTAGCTGAACACTGTGAGCAGCACGCACTGCACTAAATGTAAATAGCAGGAACGGATCTAGCTGAACACTGTGAGCAGGACGCACTGACTGCACTAAATGTAAATAGCAGGAACGGATCTAGCTGAACACTGTGAGCAGGACGCACTGCACTAAATGTAAATAGCAGGAACAGATCTAGCTGAACACTGTGAGCAGGACGCACTGCACTAAATGTAAATAGCAGGAACGGATCTAGCTGAACACTGTGAGCAGGACGCACTGCACTAAATGTAAATAGCAGGAACAGATCTAGCTGAACACTGTGAGCAGGACGCACTGCACTAAATGTAAATAGCAGGAACGGATCTAGCTGAACACTGTGAGCAGGACGCACTGACTGCACTAAATGTAAATAGCAGGAACAGATCTAGCTGAACACTGTGAGCAGGACGCACTGACTGCACTAAATGTAAATAGCAGGAACAGATCTAGCTGAACACTGTGAGCAGGACGCACTGCACTCAATGTAAATAGCAGGAACGGATCTAGCTGAACACTGTGAGCAGGACGAACTGCACTAAATGTAAATAGCAGGAACAGATCTAGCTGAACACTGTGAGCAGCACACACTGCACTAAATGTAAATAGCAGGAACGGATCTAGCTGAACACTGTGAGCAGGACGCACTGACTGCACTAAATGTAAATAGCAGGAACGGATCTAGCTGAACACTGTGAGCAGGACGCACTGCATTAAATGTAAATAGCAGGAACAGATCTAGCCTAATCTAGCTAACTCAAATCAAATGACACTGTCTGTCTGTCTCTCTCTCTATCAGCACACCGGAACACACTACACAGGGCCGCCGTGCAGGCGGCCTTATATAGTGTGGGGCGTGTACTAAATCCCCTGAGCCATAATTGGCCAAAGCCACCCTGGCTTTGGCCAATTACAGCTCTCTCTACTGACGGCGCTGTGATTGGCCAAGCATGCGGGTCATAGTGCATGCTTGGCCAATCATCAGCCAGCAATGCACTGCGATGCCGCAGTGAATTATGGGCCGTGACGCGCCACACGAATTTGGCGCGAACGGCCCATAACGTTCGCAATTCGACGGACGGTCGAACAGCCGATGTTCGAGTCGAACATGGGTTCGACTCGAACACGAAGCTCATCCCTACTGTCAAGCTCCAAACGATGACCTGGAATAGTTGGGATTAAACTTTTGATAAATTCTTGGACTGCCACATGGGTGTCTTTGACGGTTTCAGGGAGCGCCCTGATACGGAAGTTGTAACGTCTCGACCTGTTCTCGAGGTCATCTATTTTAGAGGTAGCAGATTCCAGTTGATCCTGGAGATCTTGGATTCTAGCAGTATTTTGGTTGATTCTTAGGATCGCCTGATCGGATTTTTGCTCAATTACTTCAATTCTCGCACCAATCTGCTGTAAATCAGCGTGTATGGAGGCAGTGATTTGCGCTGCTGTGTGGGAGAGGCCTTTGGAGAGCATCTGAGAGAATGCAGCCATCATAGATGGGAAATCAGTAGGGGAGAGAGGGGCGTCCATGGCCTGTGTATCCCATGACTCTGGGCTGTGTAGCTGATCCTGCTGAGGAGTGAGAGCTGCCCCTCCTAAAGTTCTCCTTAACAGGGATTCTGTGGATGCTGGAGAAGGGATCCCCTGGAGAGTGCTCACCGTGGCATCGGATGATTGTGAGGACGGGAGCGCCTCTTGGTCCTGGTCTGCTATGGAGTCAGACAAGCAGGGCAGGCCTCGTGAGGTGACGGATGCCATCTTGGGAGGGCCGGTCCGTGCCGCAGATTCATTCAGAGCGGCGGTGAGATTTCCGCGGGTGGGGTTAAGTGACATCTATAGGTAGCTGGTGATGTCCCCGGTCGGCTGGTATAGGTGCCGGGCCGGAACGAGGGCTTAGGCTGTTGCTGTGGCGGGCGTTAGGCTGGAGCAGCGCGGAGCTCCCGGTCTAAGCAGCCATCTTGGACGCCGCCGTGCATGCGCCCTCAGCTAAATGTATTTTGGGGTGCAATTCCACATATGCCCATGGCCTGTGTGAGCAATATATGTATGTATATATAAAAATTTCACTTTCCCGCAACTTGTGTCAAAATATAAAATATTCCATGGACTCAACATGCCTCTCAGCAAATAACTTGGGGTGTCTACTTTCCAAAATGGGGTCATTTGGGGGGGGGGGGGGTTGTGCCATCTGGGCATTTTATGGCCTTCAAAACTGTGATAGGTAGTGAGGAGTGAAATCAAAAATTTACGCCCTTCGAAATTCTGAAGGCGGTGATTGATTTTCGGGGCCCCGTACGCGGCTAGGCTCCCGAAAAGTCCCACACATGTGGTATCCCCATACTCAGGAGAAGCAGCTGAATGTATTTTGGGGTGCAATTCCACATATGCCCATGGCCTGTGTGAGCAATATATCATTTAGTGACAACTTTTTGTAATTTTTTTTCTTTTTGTCATTATTCAATCACTTGGGACAAAATAATATTCAATGGGCTCAACATGCCTCTCAGCAATTTCCTTGGGGTGTCTCCTTTCCAAAATGGGGTCATTTGGGGGGTTTTGTACTGCCCTGCCATTTTAACACCTCAAGAAATGACATAGGCAGTCATAAACTAAAAGCTGTATAAATTCCAGAAAATGTACCCTAGTTTGTAGACACTATAACTTTTGCGCAAACCAATAAATATACGCTTATTGACATTTTTTTTTTACCAAAGATATGTGGCCGAATACATTTTGGCCTAAATGTATGACTAAAATTGAGTTTATTGGATTTTTTTTATAACAAAAATTAGAAAATATTATTTTTTTCAAAATTTTCATTTTTTTCTGTTTATAGCGCAAAAAATAAAAAACGCAGAGGTGATCAAATACCATCAAAAGAAAGCTCTATTTGTGGGAAGAAAAGGACACAAATTTTGTTTGGGTACAGCATTGCATGACTGCGCAATTAGCAGTTAAAGCGACGCAGTGCCAAATTGTAAAAAGTGATCTGGTCAGGAAGGGGGTAAATCCTTCCGGGGCTGAAGTGGTTAAGGTTGGATGTTGAAAACTGTATTTATGTCTTAAATATGGCTATGCCTCATTTCAGCATGTGTATGTGTGTTATAAGGTTGTTGCTGTTGTTGGTGCAGTGTTTATGATGACATAAATGGGATGTACAGAGTCATTTCATTACAATAAATAAGACATCATGCAGGATTTAGACTAATTAATTCAATAAAAAAGTACACCTCTCAGCTCTTACAACAGGGAAATAAATTTAGACAGAAATGATCTTTTAATGTTATTGAAATTACTTACTTTAATACCAGCACTACATATCTTGAAATTGAATGAGCAAAACCAGGGCTCCCAGAAACATAACATGAAAGGACCATTTCGGCAGAAATGTAAACTTTATAACATGAATTTCTTTTGACTAATTTGATCCTTTGCAGGTCAGACTGCCTCTTGTTTTTACAAAGCAGAGAGAAAAAAAAACGTTTTAATGGAGAAATTACTATTTATGACTAATGCCCGTAAACACGGTCAGATTTTCCGATGGAAAATGTTTGATGGGAGCCTTTTGTCGGAAATTCCGAATGTGTGTAGGCTCCATCGGACATTTTCCATCGGAATTTCCGTTGCACAAAATTTGAGATCTGAATCTCAAATTTTCCGACAACAAAATCCGTTTGCGTAAATTCCGATCGTGTGTATACAATCAGGACGCACAATCGGGACGCACAAAGTTTTCGTCAGATCTCCATAATAATGTTTCTATTTTTTTTTTCTTTGTTTTATCAAGATCTGCACCACAACATCATTATTATCTTGTATTTTTTAACCTCAAGGAGGTTGGTTGGTGTCCCTTGTTAATTTGACATTGTATTTTTGAAATGTAACTGCTTACTCACAAACTCCTTTTTGAAGTAAAACACATAGCCAAGTATTCGTGAATTTCTGGGCCATAACAAAATAAAGAGGAAGGCAACGCTGGAGAAACTGGTGAAATTTGCCAAGCCTTTGTACCCCAGGGCACACATCAATTATTTTACAGTCAAAATTGGTGGCCTGAGGAGTCCATATAATAGTGAGCACAATCTGGTCCAGGACTACAAGAGATCAGGAACAGCAGCAGTTGACATATATGTCCCCAGGCTGTGGTCATACACAGTCTGCATTTTTTGTCAGACCAGACTGAACCCAGGCCATCACTCTTTTGTCTTCCTTACATGCTTCCTTCCAGGCTGTGCCTCTGGTGTTGGAGTTGTGGCAGGAGATGGAGGAGGAGGATCATGGTTCAACTCACAAACGTGGCTTTGGCTTGTGAGTTAGCACCTCAACCCCTTATTTAAGGCTTGTAAGATCACTTCCTCACATAAGAGGCGTTGGCCCTCCTCCATTTCCAGCATTTTGCAGGCTATCATGTAGGCATAGTACTCTTGAAGACTGGGGAGTTTCTGAGGGCCACAGTAGCCTTCAGAAATAGGCCAAGTGCTGCCTCCTCCAGGTTACTCCTCTTCCTGGCACTTTTTTGTGGAAGGCCGAGGGGAGGGACCTGGGATTCAGGCAGGCTACTGGGCCCGGCCACCTCCTGGCTGCCACTTTCCACGGCCTCCTCCTGGCTGAGACTTTCCTGTGTATGAAAAAGGGACATAGTTTTTTTTTTTTGGTTCATCAATCACACACAATTTTCAGCTCATGATTGCTGCAAATTGAATGTTAATAAATAAAAAAGACTATCATTCTGACCCCATAATTTTTCATTCTTGTCCCAATCATTTGTGGCCACTACTGTCTATTGATATGTAAAACACTTTGTGAAATAAGAAATTAGTTATCAAAACTAACATATATTTAACATAATTAATTTGACAACCAGAAATATTTAGAAGATTGCTATACCTGACTCAAGCTGGGCTCCTCCACATGTTACTGTCTGGAAGGCCCAGGTTGGTCGTTGGAAGCTTCAGCTGGGGGGAAGGAAGCCTTGAAGGAAGACTGGAGAGTGCTGGCCTTGGTTCAGTCTGGCCTGCCAGAAAATGCAGTCTGTCATAGTATCACAGCCTGGGTACATAAATGCCATCTGCTGCAGCTCCTGATCTCTGGGAATGCTGGACCTTCTTGCGCTCCCTATTATAAGTGTTCCTCATGCCACCAATTTTGGACGTTAAATACTTGATGTCTGCCATGGGGATCATCGGTTTCACAAATTCAAGCAGTTTCTCCAGCGCTGCCTGCCTCTTTGTTTGATTATTATAAAACGGGTGGTTCACCTGCCACAGACAGGGCAGCTCCCTGATGAATGTCCCGATCCCGGGGGATATTGAAGGCCTCAATTATGTCCTTTATAGCGATGGTGGAGATGGTGGACATCTTGAAGAGGGCCGACTCTGATGGGAAGTATGGACTTTATCAGACAATTGTACGACACTTCCAAGCAATGTTTCATATTCCTATTTCTGCCCTCAAATATCTGTGTGCTAAGTATACCTATTTTTTATTCACATAGAGGAGAAAAGACTCGGGACATCTGAGGACACCAAGGACCCCCTACCTCCTAAAGAAGGGGAAGTCCCAAAACCACAAACAGAGGATGTGGAGAGAGAGGTTTATGAAGTGGGCAAAATTGTCACCACAACAGGTGAGTGTCTGAGACCACAGCTGCAGGTAATAGATGGATGCCTGCATATTTATAATTCATGGTGTGTTTTTTTTCTTTTAGGTGATGTGGATGTTGTGGAAGAAGAATCTCATTTCACCAGTGAAAGTGCCCAGATCCTCATCGAGGAGAGAATGGGGTGCAATCGTGATTTAGAAAATATAAAGGAAAACATCAAAGATGTTCAACAAAAAATGAAGAACATCATTGATGTTTTAGGCTGAGTATAAAACACACAAAAATCGTACTGTTTTCTCGTGTTTTTTTGCTTTGAAAAAAAAGTTTTAAAGTATTTTAAAAGCCAAATTTTGAAGATGCACACGGGTGTGTCAACAATGTGCTATCTGCCATCACGGGATATCAATGTACATGTTTTGTGGGTGCAATCCCTTCCTCGCAACTCAATTATGTGGGAGGAAGTGGTTGCATCCCCAAAACACATCTATTGATCCCCCATTAAGGGAGCTAGCACATGTAGACATTAGGCATGGGATCAGGAGTGAAATCCCCAGTTTGAATCCCAATTTGTTTTCATCTTCGAAATTTGGCTTTTACAGGGGTGACATCACCACACCTGATGAAAGCAAGAACAACACAGTTTGGAACGACATACTCATGTCTGATATTGCCTTCACTTTATCAAAGTTGAACTTTGTAAGTTCCTGAGTTGTGTATGTTATGCTTTCAAACATGCCTGTTTAACCAAAAAAAGGATATTTACAATGTGAAAAAAAAATATACACCAAAGATGTTGGTTTGCTCAAAAACCCTTTTCTAATGCACATGTGAATGTGCTTTGAGTAAAATGTTTTCTACTGAACAATGTGTGGCTTATTTCAATGCTCAATAGCAATTTTTGTAGTAAGTTGGTGTTTACAGTGACAATGGGGGTTATTTACTAAAGGCAAATCCACTTTGCACTACAAGTGCAATTTCAGTGCAGTTTCATGTGCACTTTTGTAGTGCACTTGGAGTGCAAAGTGGATTTTCCTTTAGTAAATAACTCCCACAGTGCTTTCTAATTTGCCACAATCCCGCCATTTTCATGACTCCACAAAATTCATTCATGGTGCTGAAAATGATGAATATTTTTGTCAGTAATGTATTACATACATTAACAACAAAAACAAGGTGTGTGTAGCAGACCCACAACATAATAGTTAGCTGAAGAAGAGATTGTCACCTCATGTATCAAATAAATTACATTTGCACTATTGAAGAAAATGTCCAAAAAGAAAAGCTCATTGGAGAACCTAGGAGACAGCTAAAAGAAAAACAGGCAATAAATAAAAGGAAATCTTCTTTCAGTTTAAGTTAAAAAATTGTTGATAACATGTTTCTTAAAAAAGTTTCTGGCATATCAATGGCCCCCCCTACCCACAAAGACATACTTCTGTCTTACTTTGCGGGCGCTTTGGGGGGCAAGCCAGGACGGACAGCTTCAAGCGCCGTCAGGGTTTTTTGTTGAAGTCTGACCTCAGACCCAACTGAGGCCACATAGTTCATTGAATTTCTCCTTAAATAGTTGTGTAGAATTCAGCATGCAAGAATTGTATGGTTAAGTTTATATTCCGCCATGTTGAGTGGTATAAGGAATAGGCGGAACCGGCTGGCCATTATCCTGAAACCGTTCCCCACCACTCTTCTGGCTCTGGCCAGACGGTAGTTATAAACCCTCTGGTCTGGGGTGAGGGTCCTCATGGCCTTAAAACGGTTGGCTGGTCAGAACAAACTAACAGAAAGCACTGAAAAACAGAAAGGCCGGAGCTGAAAATCAGAAACGAGCGGACAAGAATGCACTGTAAATCAAATACGTAATAAAAATACAAACCCACAAGAACAAACTGAAGAGCTGTAACGATCGGAAAAGCAGGAGGCTGAAAAGCACGAATCATCTGTCACCAAACTTCTACTAACACGAGATTAGCAGAAGGAGCCCAAAGGGTGGCGCACTTGGTATTGAACTTCCTCTTTCTAGTGCCGTCGTACGTGTTGTACGTCACCGCGTTCTTGACGTTTGCAAATTCTGACCAACTTTGTGTAACTGTGTGCATGCAAGACAAGTTTGAGCCAACATCCGTTGGAAAAAAAACCATGGATTTTGTTGTCGGAATGTGCGATCGTGTGCACGCGGCATAACAGTATAATAGTTGCATGGATTTGTTACCATAAAAAGGTAACATTTATTATGTAAAACAAAAGGGCAAATCACATATGATCAGTTTGTAATAGTGCACATCAGACTGACAGAGGGCAGTTTTGTGTAAGCCTGAATGTCATGGCCAGTAGCAGGCTTAGAGAAGAATGTAGCATCTGTCACTCCTGCAGATAAAACCCACTCACATGACAGATGTTGCTGAATCTTTTGGCTACACTGGGATGGAGAGTAGACGCTATACAATTGGGATTCCTGGCGATGAGGTTGAGCTTGGAAATAAAGAAGGACACCTGCTCGGCAGAGAGGTGTTCATCATTAGACTGGTTGAACAGAATTTATAAACCCAACCTAAAAGCAATGTATAGTGAGTTTGTACACTATTTCTAAGACTGGGATGCCATTAAAGTTCATGTGCGTGAAAAGGCAGGTGTCACAATACTTTTGATAATATACTGTATATCAATATGAGTTTAGAGGGTTCCTCTCCCTCTAAACTAAACCAGTCGTATATCCAGGATTGGGGGAGAATCTGACACTACTTCCATATTTGGTAGTTGTGTTTTTAATGCATGGCGAAGTTGTAAGTACTTAAAAGCCATCTGGTTAGGGATTGTATATTCTTCCCTAAGCACTTGAAACTGCTTGTGTCTGAAGTTAGATAGCAACTGATGGATGTATATTATGCCATTTGTAGCTCATACTGTCAAGTCTGAGAGATATTCTAACTCAGGTAGGTGTTTGTTGAACCATAGTGGGATATGGGTGTGAATTTTCCCAGTGCTTTGCTTTTTCAGCATGATTTCCCATATTCTTTGATGATGGAGTAGCATTCCCATATTATACCTTGGGTTTTTTTAGTAATTTGTTTCCCTCTAAGAATAGCTTGGAGTGGGGTAAATGCTGGGTGACCCGGTTTATTACATACTAGGGATCTATAGCGTTGCATTTCCACTTGTCAATTATATGTTTGCATTATTACATATATCACTAGCTACTTAACACTGCTCTTAAATCCTTACATATATAAAAAAGATTTATCCCTGGGGTGGTCTACATAGTAGGCACTCCAGGGGTAAAATAGACAGCTACTTTTGGTCAGAAAGGGCTCACTACACAATTGTATAAAAAAGTTGGTATCAAATTTTATTATGGTGATATTCACCTGTATTATTAAAACACAATAATGTTACTTTTCATTAGAGTAGATAAATACTTATCCTCTAACAGTATATTATTCTAAGGAAATAATACCTTAAGTAGAACTACACTGACACATTAACAATGTTGCAGATAACTGACATTTAGACGGACAACACTTACATAGAACAATCAACAAATAACATATATTGCAGGCGCCTGAAGCAGTTCACTCCTGTTCAGCAGTCCCAATAGGAAAATTGCCTCTTTATTGTTTATAAAAATAAGATAATTTATGGGTTGATTCCAAATATATAAACAACAACGGGAGTGCCGAGCAGAAGTGAATCCCCGGGGATATACTATATTTTATGTTTGCTGGAGTGGCCAGGGTTTAGTAATAGGGGCGGGGGGGGGGGGGCGGTAATTGGGGCGGTAAAATTGCAAAAGAGCTAGAGGTGATGTTAAATTGTCTTGATTAATGCTGAATCCTCGAAGTTTAATTGGGGAGCCCTCTTTGAGCTGATCCAGGAGCAGAAAGATGCAAATGTATGAGGAGTTGCTCTACATTCAAGTCATTTATGGAGCTAAATAGATAGCCGTCATAGGCGTGTATCTTCGTGAAAGCAAGGGGCAGTAATTAAAGCGATAACAGGATGAGGGTAAGGCTGAATTGTCTTGTTCTAAACTAGTTTTTAGACGGCTTGCTAAGAAATCCTTTTATACCCAATCCATGAGTGGAGGAATATAAGATGAGACGATGAGAGCTCAGCCACGCCGCTCCCCCACAGCCCGATACTAGATCGGGGATAGTTTCACACTGTCCAGTAGAAGCTACGTGACTTACCTGTTGAGAAACGCGTCGACGTTAACCACATGCAGGGCAGCGGTGTGAAACTATCCCCGATCTAGTATCGGGCTGTGGGGGAGCGGCGTGGCTGAGCTCTCATCGTACATGAAATACTAATGAGAGAGGAGCTAAGCTGACAGCAAGTACACTCTGAGCTGAAACTGAACGAGGACACTGTGAAATCTGGGAACGATAAACAGAAAACAGACCATCTGATCGGTGTGTATATGGTCAACTACACAACGCTGTTGGATGAATCATGATTGGACTACAGTGACCCAACATCTAATAGCAGCCGCTTTGCCACCGAAGAGCTTTCAACCGAACAAGCATCAATTCATGTGATAGGGAAGCGGCCATTAGCCTGAAGGTCATCTGAGCTACCAGCAGACTATCAGTCATACAGAACAGCGGGAAAAGTGAAGTTCTGATCTCTGCGATTCAACACTTATCAGCAGCTGCTTTCACAACCTAATGTGAATTGCAGGGAAAGACAAGTTCACCTCACTAGAACCCAATGAGAAAGGAACTGGTAAAGTAACCAAAAACAACAACGTTTTGTGTCCTGCAAATCTAACTGACATATACATAACATCAATCTGTTTAAGCTGAGGGCTGTGCTAAAATCTCAATATCATTAGAGATACATGGGTCTAATGATTAAATGCTTTTATTGCTACTGAATATTCACATAAAGGGCAATGCCTAATACGGCTTTCTTTTTAATCAGCCAATTGAAGTGATGTGAATTTAAAGAAACTTTTTGATACTTATATTCCTCCACTCATGGATTGGGTATAAAAGGATTTCTTAGCAAGCCGTCTAAAAACTAGTTTAGAACAAGACAATTCAGCCTTACCCTCATCCTGTTATCGCTTTAATTACTGCCCCTTGCTTTCACGAAGATACACGCCTATGGCGGCTATCTATTTAGCTCCATAAATGACTTGAATGTAGAGCAACTCCTCATACATTTGCATCTTTCTGCTCCTGGATCAGCTCAAAGAGGACTCCCCAATTAAACTTCGAGGATTCAGCATTAATCAAGACAATTTAACATCACCTCTAGCTCTTTTGCAATTTTACCGCCCCAATTACCGCCCCCCCCCCCCCCGCCCCTATTACTAAACCCTGGCCACTCCAGCAAACTTAAAATATAGTATATCCCCGGGGATTCACTTCTGCTCGGCACTCCCGTTGTTGTTTATATATTTGGAATCAACCCATAAATTATCTTATTTTTATAAACAATAAAGAGGCAATTTTCCTATTGGGACTGCTGAACAGGAGTGAACTGCTTCAGGCGCTTGCAATATATGTTATTTGTTGATTGTTCTATATAAGTATTGTCCGTCTAAATGTCAGTTATCTGCAACATTGTTAATGTGTCAGTGTAGTTCTACTTAAGGTATTATTTCCTTAGAATAATATACTGTTAGAGGATATGTATTTATCTACTCTAATGAAAAGTAACATTATTGTGTTTTAATAATACAGGTGAATATCACCATAATAAAATTTGATACCAACTTTTTTATACAATTGTGTAGAGAGCCCTTTCTGACCAAAAGTAGCTGTCTATTTTACCCCTGGAGTGCCTACTATATAGACCACCCCAGGGATAAATCTTTTTTATATATGCATGTGCAATTGGCTATGGCCAGAACCTCTCATTTTGAGGAGAGGCAGTGAACACTTTGTATTTTGACTAAACAGAGAGTGAATGATTTTATGGTCACTCCAGCAGTTTTGCAGTCTCTAGTTAATCTTAAATCCTTTCACTTTCTTACCATTTTAATGAAGAGAATGACCTATAGTTTCCTGGATTAAACATATTTTCACCAGACTTAGGAATAGTAACTATGACTGCTTGTAGCATTTCATTCACAAAGTAGAAGTGTGGGGTTAGTGCTTCCTCAAAGAATAGGTAATATTATTGTGGATTTGTTTACAAGCAAAAAGTCTAGTGCTTACCCAAACATCCAAACAACCAAAACTAATTTTGAACTTGTGTTTGGCCTGAATCTTGAACTCATCTCTCGTTGTCATTATCAGGATATCAGTTCTGATCAATGATGTGCAGCCAAACATGGATAAAGACAGAAAGTGGCTAAAAATAAGCAACACTGAAATGCAAAAAAAGTATTTAAAAAGGTGAAAACAGTGTTTTACAAAGCAAATACAATTAAAGTTCATTGACATTTATTTTTAAATACTATTTCAGTGTTTAAAGTAATTCTTGATGTGATTTTTTTAAATTATTGTAGATGTTTATTGGGAAATAAAACAGGTATCACAGAGAAAAAGGGCAGTGGCCAGCCCCTTCTCTCTCCTCATTGCCTCACTGACTTTGATTGACAGCAGCGGGAGCCAATGACACCCCCAGCTGTTTCTCAGCCAATCAGAAGGGGGGACTGCTGAACACTGAATGCATTAAGGTAAAAAAAATCTGCCTTTAGAACCACTTTAACCATTTGCTGCCCACCTACTGTCAAATGATGGTGGGGCAGCTCTCATTCTGGGTGGACGTCATATGACGGGGGTGCGCAGCGCGGCCGTCACAGCCGTGTCATGTTGCTAGCAACCCCGATCTCTGTAAAGAGCTGTGGCTCTTTAACCATCTGATCGACTGTGCCCAATCACAGCCGGTCACATGTAAACACGGAGATGTCAGTAATCGGCTCTCCTCGCCTCACTGACAGAGTGTGAGGCGAGGAGAGCCAATCAGCGGCATCTCCTTGCAGAGGACATCTAGATATGTAATCAGGGCACTGATCATCAGTGCCCTGATTACAATAAAGCCTTACAGTGCCATCAATAAGTGCCCATCAGTGCCAGCAACGAGTGCCCACCACTACCAGCAATGAGTGCCCACCAGTGCCCACCAGTGTCAGCAATCAGTGCCAACAAGTGCCAGCAATCAGTGGCCATTAGTGATGCCAGTCAGTGGTGGCTATCAGTACTGCCCATCAATGCCCATCACTGCTGCACATCAGTGCAACTCATCAATGCCCATCAGTGCCGCCCATCAGTGCCCATCAGTGTATAATAGTGACGGAAACTTTGTGGAAAGAGACAACCTGCCCACATCCCTATATAGATACACAATGGGGAATTTTCCTCTTGGTGGGACTTTGTAGGGCAGGAATCTCAAGACATTACATCAAAGATATGAACAATAATTTTTATTTATCAAAAAGTTTAAAAAGACATGACAAATATTAAAAGACAAAAAAGTGGATGCCAAAATTACAAGTGATGACAATACAACAATTGTACATAACCAATTATCAAAGATACACTTAACCCCACAAAAGCTGTTTCGGCAAGAAAAAGCTGTACAGTGAAGCCTGACACGTTTCGAGGTTTTACAATTGTTGAGACCTCTTCTTCAGGGGAAGATTGTGAGGTACAATGTCTGTCTAAAGACCGTGTTGTTCCTTGGTCAGCATCAAAAGGCATCCAGTTTAAAATAGAGGGGACAGAATGGTTTGCCAGTGGGGGTCAGAGCTGTAAGCCATCGCTTTTTGATAAATAAAAATTATTGTTCATATTTTTGATGTAATGTCTTGAGATTCCTGCCCTACAAAGTCCCACCAAGAGGAAAATTCCCCATTGTGTATCAGTGCCCATAAGTGCCGCCTAACCATGCCGCCTATCTCTGCCCACCAGTGTTGCCTATCTGTGCCCACCAGTGCCTCCTATCAGTGCCCACCAGTGCCACCCATCAGTGCTCACCTGTGCCACCCATCAGTCCTGCCAATCAGTGCTCATCAGTGCCACCTATCAATGCCCATAAGTGGGGCATATTCGTGCCTCCTCATCAGTGCTGCCTAATCAGTGCCCATAATTGCTGCCTCATTAGTGCCCATAAGTGCCACCTCATCAGTGCCCATCAGTGCAGTCTATAAGTGCCCATCAGTGCCGCCTCATCAGCGCCCATCAGTGAAGGAGTAAAATTACTTATTTACAAAATTTACTGACAGAAACTAAGACATTTTTTTTCAAAGTTTTATGTCTTTTTTTTTTTTTTTTTAATAAAAAATACAAAACCCAGAAGTGATTAAAGCGGGATTCCGGCCAGCTAAAAAAAAATGTTAAAGTCAGCATCTACAAACACTGTAGCTGCTGACTTTAAATAAGTAGACTTACCTGTCCTGGGTGCCTGCGATGTCGACCGCCCGAGGCCAACCCGTCCCTCGGCTCTCGGGTCCCAGCACCGCCATCCTAGGTAAGGGAAACAGGCAGTGGAGCCTTGCGGCTACATTGCCAGTTTCCCACTGCGCACGTGCGAGCGGCGATCTGTGAATGGCCCCGTGGTGTCCTGGGAACACACACAGTTCCCGGAAGACAACGGGGCCACTCACCGAGGAGCAGACCATGCCACGGAATAAGAAGAGGCAGATTAGGAAGACTGCCTAGCAACAAGGGTTTAGGTAAGTATAAAAAAAAAAAAATTCCAAATGTTTTTTTTTTATTTTTTTAGGATTTTTGGTGGAATTTTTTTTTCCAGGGTGGCCCTCCACTTTAAATACCACCAAAAGAAAGCTCTATTTGTGTGAAGAAAGTGATAAAAATTTCACATTGTTGCAGTGTAGCATGACCGCGCAATTGTCATTCAGAGTGTGACTGCGCTGAAAGCTGAAAAATGGTCTGGGCAGTAAGGGGGTGAAAGTGCCCTATATTGAGGTGGTTAATGTGGATGCTTATTGGACTACACAGCAATATTTAGGCACCCTACACAGTTTCTGCAACATGAAATTGGAGGCAAAGCTTTGAATCTGATTGCATATCTACTTCTGTGATCTCAGTTAGGCTTTAAAGTGTGTGCTTTGTAATGCTTGTGATGTTAACCCATAGATATTGTATTGTGGCTTCAGATATATTTTATCATTATTGTGGTAGCATGGTTTTGTTACAACTCTTAACACAAAGTGCCTGATGTTTATAGAGTCAGTGTTAAAGTGAACCTGATTAACTTGATCTGACCCTAAACAGTGCTTGTGCTGAAGTGTGGGAACCTTGGAAATTGTCTTCAAATGTATCCCTGTGTTACCGTGGACCTGTACACAGGGCACCCACTTCTGAAAATGTACACTGAGCTGTGGATGCACAGCTCAGTGTATATTTTAAAGAAGACTGCCACACATAAGTAAGCCTGTTTTATTGCAGAAGAGTTTATTCTGCTATAAAGAACCTGGCTTTTTTATGACTGGCAAATGTTTCACCTGCTCTGACCTAATTCTCAAATGAAAAAGTCAGTTATCTGATTATTCAGAATCTCCCATACCTAAGATTAATTATCACATAATTACGGCTGGTTGTTTTACTTTTACAACAACTGAATCCCATGAATTAGTGCTATTAATTCACTACTGTTTTTCCAATGCAGTAAAATAAGCCAATTTCAAAAGCTAATAAGGTTGTAATTGTGTTGCTATCTTCCTTAATGTACATTTATTCCATAAAAGAAGTGTACAAAAGTATAATAAAAAACCTATTAAATGATGATTAGGAATGTGTCCTTGGTTAGGAGGAAAAGGAAAACTGACTAGTGTTTTCTAAGCATTAAATAGAAACCAGAAAAAGTGGAACTATTCCTAGTATACAAACTTTTTTTTATAAAAATCAGCATGATATTCCACTGTAGCAATAACAAAAGGAAAAGAAAACAGCTTCCTATTTTAAAACTGACACTTATCTGATGGTGTTCACTCTAAAAAAACAAAAATAAACAGAAGACAAAATGACAAATTACCGTATTTATCGGCGTATAACATGCACAGGCCTATAACACGCACATTCATTTTAAGAAGGAAGTTTCAGGAAAAAAACTTTAATTTTAAATAAGGAACTTTGAGTCAGTGCCCATCTCACCATTGCCATCAATGCAGCCTGATCAATGCCCATCTGCAGCCTCACAAGTGCCATCAATGCAGCCTCATCAGTCCACATCAATGCAGCCTCATCAGTCCACATCAATGCAGCAGCCTCGCCATTGCCATCAATGCAGCAACTTCACTAGTGCCATCAATGCAGCAGCCTCACCATTGCCATCAATGCAGCAGCATCACCATTGCCTTAAATGCAGCAGCATCACCATTGCCTTCAATGCAGCAGCATCACCATTGCCTTCAATGCAGCAGCATCACCATTGCCATAAATGCAGCAGCCTCACCATTGCCATCACTGCAGCCTGATCGATGCCCTTCTACAGTTTAGAGGGGACAGGGAGCGGGGCTTGACGAGTGCCGACAGATTACATACAGTGAGAATCTCCTATGATAGACAGAACAGTGGTCCAATGGTGGCCCAGGAGAGGTGGCTTCCTATTACAGAGGCCGCCAAGTAAACAGGAGATTCTTACTGTATGTAATCTGATGGCACTCGTCCCGCCCCCCTCCCTGTCCCCTTCGAGGCAGCTAAAATTGAAGTATTGGCGTATAACACGCACATGCTATTTGCACCCCGATTTTCATGGTGAAAAAGTGAGTGTTATACGCCAATAAATACAGTACCTCAAACACTAAATTTCAGCTGCTTCCTGTACATGCCATTGAGATTACTAAGCTTCTTCGCTGCCTCCTAGGAGAACTTAAAATTCCATATTTCATGGGACCGTGCTCCTGCACATCATTTTTCAAATATATTTCTGGATGTGGCAATTTTATATCTGGCTACCTCCTACAGTTCCAAGAGTGTAAGGGGCTTTCTATGTTGGACAGCAGTAACAGCTTCCACTGACAGCCTTGACATCACCATCTAGTAGGGAAGCCTTGTTCAAGTGGCTATTACATAGTTGGTAAGGTGGAAAAAAAGACACAAGTCCATCAAGTTCAACTTGTGTGTGTGCGCTTTTATGTCAATATTACATTGTACATCCCTGTATGTTGGGCTCGTTTAGGTGCCTATCTAATATTTTTTTTGAAATTATCTATGCTCCCTGCTGAAACCACTGCTTGTGGAAGACAATTCCACATTTATATCGCTCTTACCATAAAGAACCCTCTATGCAGTTTCTGGTTAAATCGCTTTTCCTCTCATTTTAGTGATTAGCCACAAGTCTTTTTAAATGCCCTTCCTCGGAAAAGTTTTATCCCTGTTCTGGGGACACCAGTATGGTGTTTGTACATTGAAAATATATTCCCTCTCAAGCGTCTCTTCTCCTGAGAGAATAAGTTCAGTGCTAGTAATCTTTCCTCATAACTAAGATCCTCCAGTCCCTCTATTAGCTTTGTTGCCCTTCTCTGTACTCTCTCCAATTCCAGCAGATGCTTGCTGAGCACTGGTGCCCAGAACTGGACGGCATGCTCCAGGTGCGGCCGGACCAAAGTCTTGTAGAGTGGGAAAATTATCATTTTATCTCTGGAGTTAATTCCCTTTTTAATGCATGCCAATATTCTGTTGGTTTTGCTTGCAGCAGCTTGGCATTGCATGCCGTTGCTGAGCCTGTCATCTACTAGGACCCTCAGGTCCTTTTCCATCCTAGATTCCCCCAGAAGTTCTCCCCCTAGTGAGTAGATTGCATTCATGTTTTTGCCACCTAAATGCATTATTTTACATTTTTCTACATTAAACCTCATTTTCCATGTAGTTGCCCACCCGATTAATTTGTTCAGATCTTCATGCAAGGTTTCCCCATCCTGCGGAGAAGCTATTGCCCTGCTTAGCTCAGTATCATCCATAAATACTGAGATTGAGCTGTTTACCCCATCCTCCAGGTCATTTATGAATGAATTAAATAGGATTGGTCCCAGGACAGAACCCTGAGGGACCCCACTTTCCACATTGGATCATTCCAAGTACTCCCCATTTATCACTACCCTCTGAACTTGCCCTTGTAACCAGTTTTCAATCCAGGTACTCAGCCTTTAGTCCATGCATGACAGACCTTAACTGGTATAGTAAACATTTGTGGGGAACAGTATCAAAATCCAGATACACTACGTCTATGGGCCTTCCTTCATCTAGATGGTAGCTCACCTTCTCATAGAAGGTTAATAGATTTGTTTGGCAAGAATGACTTTTCATGAATCCATGCTGATTGCTGCTAATGATAAGAGATGAGCCAAACACCCCCTGGTTCAGTTCGCAGCAGAACTTGCCAACAGGAAAAACATTTGTTTGAACATGCAAACACTGTTAAATTCTATGGGACACGAATGTGAAAAATCTAAATTGCTAATTTTTTAAGGCTTATATGCAAGTTATTGCCATAAAAAGTGTTTGGGGACCTGGTTCCTGCCCCAGGGGACATGTATCAATGCAAAAAAAAGTTTTAAAAACAGACATTTTTTCAGGAGCAGTGATTTTAATAATGCTTAAAGTGAAACAATAAAAATTAAATATTCCCCTAAATATCATGCCTGGGGGGTGTCCTTAGTATGCCTGTAAATTAGCGCATCTTTCCCATGTTTATAACAGTGCCACAGCAAAATGAAATTTCTAAAGGAAAAAATGTCATTTAAAACTGCTCGGGACTGTAATGTATTGTTGGATAGAAATACAAAAAATACCAAAAAAAATGGCATGGATGTCACCCCCAAAATCCATACCAGGCCCTTCAGGTCTGGTATGGATATTAAGGGGAACCCCGCACCCAATTTTTTTTCCCCCCCAGGCCACAGTCACTATATACTCTGAACAGCAGTATATATACACTATACGGCCTGCCCTATATACTCTGAAGAAAATTGGGCCTTAGGTGTTGGTGGTACCAGAACACCGTAAGCCCTTACAGTTACTCTTGTTGGGCGCAAGAACGGGCCCTGCTGTGAAATATTATGAAATATTATATCAAGAATTGTAATTACATGTCCCTGTTAAACAGGGGTAGAAAAATTGGGCCTTGGGCGGTGATGGTAGTGCCACAACACTGTAAGCCCTCACAGATACTCTTGTTGGGCGCAGGAACTGGCCCTGCTGTGAAATATCATATCAAGAATTGTAATTACATGCTCCTGTTAAACATGGGCAGAAAAATTGGGCCTTGGGCGGTGGTGGTGGTGCCAAGCCAAGCTCCCCTGACCCTGTCCTGGTGCCATACTCCCACAGGTACTCATTGATGGCCCTCTGCTGTGTGTGCAGCCACTGCAGCATTTCCAATGTTTAGTTCTACCTGGTGGGCATGTCACAAATGAGGCGGTTGGTGGGCAGGTTGAATTCGCTTCAAATGTCAGCCAGCCGAGCACTGGCATTGTATGACCAGCGGAATATACCACAGACTTTTCTGGCCTGTCTCATAAGATCCTGTAAGCCTGGGTACCTGCTCAAGAACTGCTGGACCACCAAATTCAGGATGTGTGCCAAACATGGAACATGGGTCAAGTGTCCCTGTTGGAGGGCAGAGAGAAGGTTAGTGCCATTGTGGCATTCAACCACTCCTGGCTGAAGCTGACATTGTGTCAACCACCTCTGAGCCTGCCCCTGCAGAGCTGACAGAATCTCTGCCCCAGTGTGGCTCCTGTCCCCTGGGCAGACCAACTCCTCTGCCCCTGGAGGACATCCTGCCTCATTGGAGTTGTGCCTCCTTCTCCTCCTCTCTTCTCTCAGGCACCCAAGTCAGTCAGCGACCTCATCACCCCCTCCCACCTCGTCCCTGGAGCAAATTGGCAGTATGCTGCAGCTGGGGGAACATGACTGCCAGTTTCTTGTCCTTATTGGGCGCCCCCTCTCTCTAGGCTCACGTTACTCCCTTCCTCAACCTGGGAACCAGCATTGGAGCCTTCAAATCGCTGCGCATCCTCCAGCAGCATTTACCCAACACTGTAGTCGAATAATTCTCCGTGCATGATGGTGGGACTACGGAATGCGTGACTGTAGACAAGGAGCCGGTGGAATAGGCCACTTTGGCATCTGCATTGGAAGGAAAAATACTCTGAATCTGGGTGACAGAGGATGAGGAGGATGAGGACAGCTTTGTTATCCACTCCACCAACTCTTCTGCATGTTCTGGCTCAATAACATGGCCAGCAGCAGAAAAAAATGACAATCGTGCCCCACAGCCACCTGCAGAGGATGCACCATGTCCACGAGCACCACTGTTGAACGTAGACACAGAGGCTGCTTGCCCTCTTTTAGTGGCCTGTGAGTGTCTGCCTCTCCTTGGTGGCCTTCCGGACATGATGTGTTTTTTGATTTGTAACACCACACTACACTGTATTGGATACTGTGTACACCACCTGAAGTGTATTAGAAACTGTACACACTGTATTAGATACTGTGTACTCCGCCTGCACTGTATTAGAAACTGTACTACAGCTGCACTGTATTATGTACTGTGTACACCACCAGAAGTGTAGTAAAAACTGTACAAACTATATTAGATATTGTGTACACTACCTGCACTCTATTAGAAACTGTACTAAGGCTGCACTGTATTGTGTACTGTGTACACCACCAGAAGTGTAGTAGAAACTGTACACACAGTATTAGATACTGTATACACCACCTGCACTGTATTAGAAACTGTACTACGGCTGCACTGTATTGTGTACTGTGTGCACCACCAAAAGTGTATTAGAAACTGTACACACTGTATTAGATACTGTGTACACCACCAGAAAAGTAGTAGAAACTTTATTACAGTTGCACTGTATTGTATACTGTATACACCACCAGAAGTGTAGTAGAAAGTGTAAACACTGTATTAGATACTGTGTACACCGCCTGAAGTGTATTAGAAACAGTACACTACAGAATGCACTGTAGATATAGGCTACACTGGATGCAGCGTGTGTATATATATATATATATATATATATATATACACATATTAAACCTTTGCCATCTCACCATCCTTTGTAACCAGACTCCCTTCATCATTCTTTATGGGGCCAATATGACCAATATGGTCCTCCCTCTTTTACTATTTATGTACTTAAAGAATTCCTTTGGATTTTTCTTACTATCCTCTGCTATGTAATCTTTTGTGTTCTATCTTAGCCGCCCTGATTACACCCTTACATTTCCTATTGCATTCTTTGTACAGATGGAATGCTGATGATGATCCCTCAGCCTTGTATTTTTTTAAGACCTTCTCCTTTGCTTTTATATGAATTTTTATGGTGGCATTAAGACACCCGGGGCTTTTATTTAAATGTATTACCCTTTGGCATGCACTGGCTAATACCCTTATTTAATATGCTCCCAAAGCACACCCATGTCTCCTCCTTTTTCTTTGTTTCTAGGATTTTATCCCATTTAGTATCTTCTAGCAAGGAGCGTAGTTTCTGGAAGTTGGCTCTTTTGAAATTCAGTGTCTTTGTATTCCCCTTATGTTTCCTATTTGTGTGATTTATTACAATGCATATTATTCAGATGTGCTCCACTGTCGCCCCTGCGCCCCTTATGGACAAGCCTGTCTCTGACCCAGTCTTAGATGCCAACAATCCTTTAAAGTGCAGCACACTAAGCAGAAGTTGCTGAGTGGTTGTCAGGTTCTTTGACCCTTGATCTAACCAGCATTCTGCAATTCTGTGTTTGACTCCATTTGCTTCCTGGATTTGAGATAACCCAAAACTCCCTCTATTGACCTTGGCTCGGGTCATGACTTTGCCCTCTACCTTCTGTACTATTGCTGTGTATCTGGTATTGACTTTGGCTTGGACTCTGACTTCTGACTACTGCTTTCTGAATGGGTACACCTGCTGCCTGGCTGTTGATGACATCTGCACATCCCGACTACATCTCTGCTGCCTGCACCTGGGGGTTCAAGGTCCTGACCTGAATTCCAGTTTCCTGCACTAGATCAGGTCTGAGAATCTTCAGCAATTTAGCAGACCCCAGACTTTCTTCTGATCAACCTTTCTGTCTCAACTTCAGCCACCCAGTGCCACCTCTTGTTCTGCTACCCCTGTTACTACTTACCAGATACCATTTGATTGGAGAGAAGGGAACCCCTTTTTTCAAATTGTCCTCAGGTCTGGTAAAGGCAGTATTTCTTTGTTGCCCTGTCGTAGACAGTCAACACTGCTTCTTCAAAGATACAGTGCAGTGAGAGAGTTTTGTAACACTGGGACAAAAAATATGTTATTGGTAGAATGGCCAGGTAAAAAAGGTAACAAAAAAAAGATAACCCAATTACCAAAATAAAAGAAAATTACATGTGTGTTCTTCAGTCTAGATGCACTTTAATAACAAGAAGTATTTTGGAAAAAGCAAATGTTAGATAGCAATGAATCCAATATAACTCTATCTTGCTTAGAAACAGCCAGAGCAAACCTTTATGATTCTATTTATAGCTTTGGTTGGATGCCTCAGCATGACATGATAGCTGGAAAATGTAATTTAATTAGGGTTTATATTTTAATTGACTAACTTCAGGTTTGGGGTGGATATGGGTCTATTTACTTTAAAGTGGGTGCTAGAAAAATAAATCATGCCTAAAAAATTTTGCCAGATATGTTCGAAATAAATCCTTTATGGCGAGGCATCATGTACGAGAAAAACATAAAAAAGCACCAAGGTTTATACTTTAGAAAAATAATGGCCGCTTGAGTATTTTTATCCAGGATGGTATTGATTGGTTTGGCAGTTTAAATCTTTCTTTGTTTTGAATTGTAATCTTTAAAATGTTGTTTCTGCTGTGTTCAGATGTCATTTACAGCATTTATACGCCTTGTTAAATTTGGATTTTTCCCAATAGCTAAGTAAATGCTTTTCAAACACGTTTAGTCATTGTGTGTTCTTGCCAATCCTAAAAGCGCTCCCAATAACAGGAAAAAATTGGTCCCTTATAACACCTGATATTTATTTTGCAATAGATTACTGTGAAATGAGCCCATTTAAACCTTGCAGATGAAAGGTATTTCTGCAAGAAACATACCATGAGTAGAGACAAAAATGTAAAGTCCCTAATTTAGGAATTACTAACATTAAGGAGCAATACCTTACAACCTTCTTTTTTTTCTTTAGAAAAGCTTTGTGCTAAAAAAGTCTCTAAATTCTCATGAAAACTTTAACTAGTTAATGTTATTTAATAAGTTCTTTTTATATTTGAAGTTTTCAATAAAACAAGACCTGGTGACCTTGTTCAGGCAGTTCCTGATATGTGGCAAGAATGGTCCCCCATTTCTGCTCCTCTGTTCTCACCATCTCACCATCTCACATATGCCTCTAATGGAGACCATAAGCAAGCATGTCAACATACATTTACAGACATGGTCCACCTCTGTCACTATTATAAAGAGAAATAAAATGCAGCTGACAATGGAGTGAATGTAAAGTGAATGTACAAAGGAAGTGGCTGAAAGACTGGAGATCAGCAGCACTGAGAACATAACAATTGTTTACAATACCTATAATGTTATGGTTTATATCTATTTTACCATCTATTTAACCCCTTCTCGATAAACATATGCACATATGCGGCCTTGCAGATGTGGGCCGCATATGTGCTGGGAGTGGGTTGTGCAATGCATGGGAGCAGGGAGGGTACATGATAACACAATCCCTGTGATAGCTTGTGATTAGTTATCACAGCGGTCAGTCACTGTACACTCTACCCTTGTACTCTTTCTTCTCCCCGTGCTAAAGAAGAAGATTTAAAAAAAAAAAAAGAGTTATGAATGAAATAAATTAAAATTAAAAAAAATAATAACAATAAAATAGCTAGGATTTTATCTAGGTCAGTGTTAGGATTAGGGTCAAAGGGCATGCTCAAGGTCAAAGGTAATGGTAATGCTGTGTACACACAGTTGGATTTTCTGACAGGAAATGTTCGATGGGAGCGTGTTGTCAGAAATTTCGACCGTGTGTAGGCTCCATCGGACATTTTCCGTCGGAATTTCCAACAAACTAAATTTGAGATCTGGATCTCAAATTTTCCGACAGCAAAATCCATTGTTGTAAAAGACAAGTTTGAGCCAACATCCATTGGAAAAAAAACATGGATTTTGTTGTCAGAATGTGCAATCCTGTGTACATAGCATTAGTGTGTTTTAGGTAGGGAAAAAAAGCAAATGCATGTACTATTGCATTATTTTCTGGGCCCTACTATGGGTATAAAAAAATGAATAACCTCCTCCTATGGAGGTTATCGCTGTGATCAACAGGAGTGGCAGAATTAGTTTTTGGTTGTAGGTCATGGTAATGGCAAGAAATATACCACTATATTTCAAAAATATATATTTTTATACTATTTTGTATTGGTTTTTCCAAAAGTGAAGCAATATCCATTACCGTTTGCAACCAAAAAAAGATCCAATTTGTCCTGTAACAACAAGGTATATTTTACACACACATGCCAAAGTTACAAAACGTTTCAGGTGTATTAAACCATTAAACCTAAAAACAAAAAATGTAATATATTGCAGCTTACCAATCATTAGATGTGATGGCATTAGTTTTTGTTTTTAGGCTTTTTCCCCTTTGTTCTCACCTAGTGATTTGTACAGGAAACACAGGAACACACTCCCTCTATTAGGATGCCCTGTATTAGGATAGAGCTGCAACAGGGACACATTTGGACAGCAGCACTGTTAGTCTGGGGGGAGTGTTAGATGCACTAGCAGATGTATATGCACTAAACAAACTGAAGCCAAACCAAACTCCAGTTCACCATTTCTAAGCAGTTACAGCAACAGTTGTGTTCCTTTTTACATAAATAAGTTAAAGTTGACCCTGTCAGTGTTAAATAGTTAGTCTCAATCCTCTAACTTCTAATAAAGAAAGAGAAATCAAAACAGAGCTGCATGTTGCCAACATCACTTTCTAGTTACAAAGCAGGATATACTGCATGTATGACTCCAATGAGACTTTATAGGCAACAATGTGTTAACACAAAATTGGTAATTTCTTCAGAAACTAGTATAGCAACCCACTGATAAGTGCCTGTCCTCTGGGTCAAATATGAAACCATTCATAGGTTTTCATAGGAATGTCTCTTGTCAACCGAAAGACATATTGGCAGATGAGAGACATATTGTCTTTTAAATTTTATGTAGAGTTACCCCCGCAGGAGCCACTTGAATGATTGTGCCCGAGTCTCCCACTGATTGATCCACAGCCAAACACAGAGGGTTTTCACACAGTCGAGTGCACACACTCTTCCACTCATTATCTCCAATAACCAGTCTAGGGGATTTGTTTTTGTGTTTTATTTGGAGAACTTGGATAGGAGAAGGGAATTAATAGGATACTCCAAATTAAGTATTCACAAGTGAGGACAACTAACAATATAACTCACAGAATAAACAAGTCCTTTTGTAGCAGAAGGAATAACTCAGTGAACTTTGCTCCTTCAATACACTATCCAGTGTTCCCTGCAGCTTACACCCAGCAACTGACTTCTAGCTCCAGGAGGGGGATTCAACAGCACAAGTCCCAGGGATCCCCTGTGGTGGTCTGTACTCACAATGCTCCTGAAGTACCGGCGGCAACCTTCCTCAGTAGTATCAGACAGGATCCGTGGACATCCTCCTGTTGGCTCTCACAAGAACCATGGGTTCCAGCTCCAATATTTCAGGCCCTCAGGTTGCCCACCTGAGGCCCCATGGCAGCCTGCACAGAGGAGGGGCAGGAGCCTCCTCCCCACCTTGTCCTCTCTCTCTAGATGAAGACCCAGAGCCCATGTGCTCATCAAATATAAATACAGTCACCCAGCATGTATTGGGACACATCCCCTTCTAATTAGCCTATATGGACTTTCATGCTCTCATCTGCAAGGTTTCCTCCCACTGTCCAATACATTCCATAGCTACTAGACCAGTGTCAAACTTCTCAAGACAGCATGAGCAGCACCAGAGCACACTGAGCAGACCCTGCTAAACAATCACAGTCTCTGTTAAGCAGACAGCACATAAATTTGCCTAGCTGTCTCCCTGTTAAGCAGAGAAACCAAAAACTCTATCTCTCAGATTCTCTCTAAACATATTGATTTTGAACATAGATTAACAGTTTTGGTGGGCAATTTAAATGTAGCTATAGACTCTACACTTGACAGTTCCACGGGATCTTCTTCCATATCCCACAAACACCAAGCTTATATTCCCCAACGTCATTTATAATAGTCAACTAATAAACTCTTTGAGAATAATGCATCCTAAGGACAAGAACTACACTTTTTACTTCCCATTACATGACTTCTATTCCAGAATTGATTACATTCATGTAATTTACCACCATTTAGACCGACTCTGCAAAACCTCTTTAGACCCCCCACTTTAGCTGACCCAGTGACAGCCCAACTCTATATATCAACTCTTCCCCATCAGACAAACCATTGAAAGATAAATTATTCCCTTATCTCTAATCCTGTTGCGACTCTGATTGGGGCAGAAATAAAAAAGATCTTCTCTGAAAATTTTGGAGAGTTGGAAAAATTCCTCAAAAATATTCTTTAACCCTCATTTCTTACTTGACTAACCCCAAAAAAGACAACTAAATGAAAGCCCTCCTTAATAAAAAAACTAAGCAAGCTCTCAACCAGGTCTCTAGTCTTTAAAAATGTTTACCAACAACTATATAACAGTAAGAAAAAGAACCCTGAAGCACCCTCTCACATCCATAATACTCTCATATACGATTACTTAACTGAGTCTGGACTCCCCTGTTTAACATCTGAAATATTAAATGCCCTGAAAGTTGATATCTTAGAAAACAAATTCCTCTCAGCATTAAAGTCAATGGCTACAGGTAAAGCTTCTGGCCTGACCAGCTTTACCCTTGCATATTATCGTGTCTTCCAGGACATCTTAATCCTTTATCTCATGTCCTATGCAAACTACATTTCCAGAGGCAGAGATTTCAGATTTGAGACTCTCCATGCCCACATCACCCTTTGTACCAAACAAGGGAAAGATCCGCGTTGTTGTAGCAGCTGTATGCCAATTTCCTTATTGAACCTTGATACAAAGTTAACTTATAAAGTCCAACCTACTCCTTTCCACTGATGCAGAAAAAGCATTTGATAGGGTGGACTGGGCCTATCTCATGATGTGTCTATTGTTTCTTAAACTAGGTCCTTTAACGCTCCGTAGGATCTCTGCCCTATACAAATCCCCTTCTGCTTAAATCCGCATCAACGGCACACTGAGTGAGTCTTTTACTTTACACAATGGTACCACCAGGGCTGTCCAATCTTTCCCCTTTAAATTTTCCATAACCCTTGAGCTGTTCTTTTCCACCATTCACCCCAATTCAAATATTCACGGCATCACAGTCAAAAACACTTTTTGATTAATATGCCACTTAAGTGGACAATATATTATTCTACATTCAACAACTCTCAATCTACTTCCTTAAAATATCTAGGAATACTCCTCGCACTTAAATTGTCCAACTTCTTCAGAATTAATTACATTTGACTTCAAAATACCAATAAACATGATTTACAGAATAGAGTAGAACTTCAAAGATTCGTGATTTTAAAGGCAATATAAACAAAATTTATATAAAAAATATTGTTTATTGATACAAAATTCCTAAAAACAGTGATCTTATAGATCAAACCAGAATAGTAGAAATTGATACAAATACATAAAATTTCACATAGTTTACAAATAATGACGACTTTGAAAAGTGGCAAATTACAACTAAAGTTCAACAAAGAGATAAATCACATGGCTCTAGGTGATAAGCAGTTGCAGAGTCCAACATGTTTCGAAAAGATACAATAATCACTCAGTGAATGACGCAGAGGCAGGGTCCGCTTGACGTCACGTTTTGGTGCCCTTTTTGCTTTCTCTGGGGATATTTAAGGAAGATGCCAGGAGCCCAGGGGATGTCAGCTCCATCCACATATACTGACAAGTTTTTGATCTACCTGTGAAAGATCTTCCTTTATACACTTTTTGCTCTTAGTAAGTGTTTTTTTTTTTGCCAATTCTCAATTATTCATTATTATTATTTTTTGTTCTAGGCCCTTCCTATGCCCCATGAATTTGGGGTTTATTTGATATTATAGTGGTGGAGCCCTTTGGGATTTGATGTCGTGGTTGAGTTTTTATTACTCTTGGACCCCTTAATGCGGTGGAGGGCCAATACTGATTGTGATGAAGTGCCTATGATGGAGAGGTTTTCCCCTGTTCCTAGGATCAACATTTTGACATGTAAGTGTTTTTCAATAGGTGTCTTGGACACGCCGAATAATGTTTTCAAATATATATTGACATGAACTCTGTATTTTCAGAAAGTGTTTTTTTGTCCCTGATGAAGAATATTAATGTATCTTTTCGTAACGAGTCGGACTCTGCAACTGCTTATCACCTAGAGCCATGTGATTTATCTCTTTGTTGAACTGTAGTTGTAATTTGCCACTTTTGAAAGTCACCATTATTTGTAAACTATGTGAAATTTTATGTATTTGTATCAATTTCTACTATTCTGGTTTGATCTATAAGATCACTGTTTTTAAGAATTTTGTATCAATAAACAATAGTTTTTATATAAATTTTGTTTATATTGACTTTAAAATCCAGAATCTTTGAGGTTCTAGTCTGTACAGTATATGATGATGGCAATAACATGCCAGCCTACATGAGCCTAATTAATTTCTAAAAATGATTTACACAGATGGACCTCGTAACATTCCTGGATAGGAAGGATTACGATTAGTAAGATGAACATTATTCCTAGAGTTCTATTTTTACTTTCAGATGGTGTTCCCCCAGTTTTTTTTCCCTATTGTACTATTTAAACTCTAAATACATTTGGAATCAATATGATCTGAGAACGTCCCAATCTGTCCTTATTAGATCAAAAAGATGCAGTTGCTTAGCATTATAGGACTTTAAAATATACTAACATGCTACTACACTCAATGACTGGAAATACTCTTGTACAAGCTTATAATCTTTCCTCCCCCATGTGCACAACTATCAGTCCATCCCCACATGCCAGGGTGCTAGGGGTAACCCTGGACTCTGAACTGTCCTTTCAAGCTAACATCCAATCTCCGCCTCCACCTCCACAACATCTCCAGGATATGCCCCTTTTTAACCATTGACACCACTAAGATTCTAATTTACTCCCTGGTTATCTCTTGCCTTGATTACTGCAACTCCCTCCTCACTGGATTACTTTTACATAGCCCCCCCCCCCCCCCTTCAGTCCATCTTGAATGCTGCTGCCAGACAGATTCATCCATTTTAACAAGCATTCAGTGTCTAGTACCCCTCTCTTCCAATCCCTTCACTGGCTCCCTCTTACCCAACTAATACAATTCAAAGTACTAACAATAATTTACAAAGCCATACAGAACTCTGCCCCAGCTACATCACAAACCTGTTCTCAATATATCAACCAAACCATTCTCTTCAAGGCTTCCTGCTTTCTAGCTCCCTTGTCACCCCCTCCCATGCTCGCCTTCAGGACTTCTCCTGAGCTTCTCCCATCCTTTGGAACTCCCTACCCCAATCTGTTAGACTGTCTCCTAATCTATCCATCTTTAGTACATAGTAAGGTTGAATAAAGACACCAGTCCATCCTGAGTGATTGTCTAGAATTGTTCCTATCCCTGTACATTGTGTCTCATTAAGATGCTCATCTTTTTTATTATTATTATTTTTATTTTAAGGTACCCATATAGCACAGTCAATTTACGCAGCTCCACTCCACACATACATGGCACACTCACCTTGGTCCCTACTCACAAGGAGCCCACAATCCAAGGTCCCCAACTCACATCATATACTATGGTCAATTTTTAGACAGAAGCCAATTAACCTACCAGGATACAGGGAGAACATGCAAACTCCAGGCAGGTAGTGTCGTGGTTGGGATTTGAACCAGCGACCCTTTTTACTGCTAGGCGAGAGTGCTACCCGCTACACCACTGTGCCGCCCACACAGTGGTCCCTGAAAACCCTTCTCTTTAAAGAAGCCTATCCTGCTTCTAACTAATACACTGGGATTTTACTTTCTCCATCAGCTCACCCCCCACAGTTATTACCTTTTGTATTACTCAACCCTCCCACTTAGCTTGTAAGCTCTAACAAGCAGGGCCCTGGGCCCTCTGATTCTTCTTGTACCAAATTGTATTGTAACTGTTTTATAAATCGCTGCGCAAACTGTTGGCACTATATAAATCCTGTATAATAATAAATAGCAAGTTATAGGTTAAATTATAAAGTGATTTATGTTACTCTTCTCTCCTACTAGCACCATGGATACTTAAAAGATGTAGCGTTTTATTCATGCACTCCTCTCAATTTCTTCCTTGGCAATTGAGGGTTGCATTATATATATTGACCCTTGAGTCATTCTTTTCCATCGTACAGATGAACCAACAGATCGATGCAAGCATTCTATCACTCCACACGTATTGAACATGAACAAATCTTTAATTGTGGCATATTGAAAACAAACAACCATTCCCCCTATAACAATTATGTGTGTGTGTATATATATATATATATATATATATATATATATATATATATATATATATCCCATGGAGGAACTTACACACAAAGTACGCAATACAGACTGCAGTTTTACCAAGGCATGGGCCTGTTGGTTCGCTTTTAAACACTTCCTTTTACCTAGATATTATGGCCATTGATGTCTCCTGATGTCCTGTTCCTCTTGAAGAGTGTTCATCATGGTCTGATAACACTACAGTCTATTTAACATGGTTTCCTATGGTTCTAGTGCACATCTGTGCATTTTGAACCAGTGCATTCAGGGATTTTTTTCCCACAGCAGATTGTGTTTTGCCTGTAATAGACTTCAATAGACCCGTACCAAAAATACAAGTGTTGTGTTTCTCTAGGAAAGGCTCCTTAACAACCTGCGAATAGTTGGTTGTTAAGGAGCTGACCGACTCTGAATGTTTAACAACTGGTGACTCATCAGCTGTCAGCGGGATTCCCTGCCGACAGTTGTATGTAAACAGAAGAATGCCAGTACAAATTTTTTTTTTTTTAAACTGTGAGTAGTCCCTCCCAAACCATACCAGGCCATTCAGGTCTGGTACGGGTTTTAAGGGGTACCCCACACCAAGATTTAAAAAAAATGATGTAGGGACCCCCAAAATCCATACTAGACCCTTATCTGAGCATGCAGCTCAGCAGGCCAGGAAAGGGGGGGATGAGCAAACACCCCCCCTCCCTGAACGATACCAGGCCATGTGCCTTTAACATGAGGGGTGCTTTGGGGCATGGGGGCTCTGCCCCCCAAAGCACCTTGACCCCATGCTGATGATGACAATGGCCTCGTCCCCACAACCCTGACCCCTTGGTTGTGGGGGTGCGGGGGATGACTTATCGGAATCTGGAAGCCCCCTTTAACAAGGGGGTCCCCAGATCCCACCCCCCATGTGAATGAGTAGGAGTACATACGGTAGTATCCCTACTCATTCACCAAAAAAGTGTAAAACGTAAGTAAAAAACACAACACTTTTTGGCAAGTCCTTTATAAAACATTTTAAAAAATGGCCCCAAAAATAGATCCAGTATCAATCACAATAAATGTAGGCTGCCAACTGAAAAAAAAGGCTCTGCAACCAACGAAGGCTCCCTGACAGCTCTTAAATAACTAAGGGGTGGGGGCCACCCGATGACGCCATGGTTGGCCTCGCCCTATTGTGACATCATTGACTGGGGGGCATGCTGGGTCGATTGTGTCACAAGGGGGCAGGGTCGCCTGGTTACATTATCAGGTGGCCCCGTCCCTTACCTATTTAAGAACTGTCAGATGGCTGGAGCCTTTGTCGGGTGCAGAGCTTTTTTTTTTGGGTCGGCAGCCGGCGTTCACCATAATTGACATTGGATCTACTTCAGGGACATGTATTTATTTATTTTTTTTGTTTTATTAATAAAGGACTCATTCACATAAGAGGAGCGGGATCTGGAGGCTTCCAGATTCTGATAAGTCACCCCCCACACCCCCACAACCACCGAGCCAGGGTTGTGGGGAAGAGGCTCATCAACATGAGGACAAGGTGCTTTTGGGGTGGCAAAGCTCCCTCTGCCCCAAAGCACCCCCCCATGTTGAGGGCATGTGGCCTGATATGGTTCAGGAGTGGGGGCGCTCGCTTGTCCTGACTTGCTGGGCATGCTCGGATAAGGGATTGGTATGGATTTTGGGGGGACCCCACGCCATTTAAAAAAACATTTTTTTAATGCTGGCATTTTCTTGTTTACATTCAGCTGTCAGCGGGAATCCTGCTGAAAGCTGATGAATTATCAGTTGTTAAGGAAGTGGCGGACACCTGCTTCTTAACAACCAGCTATTCACAGTTAGTTAGGGAGCCTTTCCTACTAGAAAAAAATTCAAAACTCATGAAAAACATATGCAAATATGGGTGTTCAAAAATTCGAAATGCACCAGAAAACCGCAACCACATAGTTGTGAGCCTAGCCTTACACATCAGATGCACAAAACAATTATATCAGCCAAGTTTTAAAAGATCCTAGTTTCTCAATTCCAACTCACCAAGGCAAGAGCAGCTTCCAGAAGACACTGCATGCGCACACAGGAGGACAACCTAGAGCCGCTGCAATAACAACATAACTTAGGGTCCTAGTACCTGTAGACCTTAATATATAATTTTATATATATATATATATATATATATATCTTCATTCAACCTCAATTCAACCGCACAGAGGCTAAAAAGTGTTATCTAGTGACATTGTATTCTACTAGAAAACATCTATTGATTATCTGAGGCCTGGGGGTGGGGCAATACTGCATTCAAAACATTAGATTGAACGTTATCAATAAATATATACTGTAAATAAATCATAAAATACTACAATGTGGTTTATTTACTAAAACTGGAGAAAATCCATGGCATCTGCAAAATCTTGTGCAGCTGTGCATGGTAGCCAATCAGCTTCTATCATCAGGTTGTTCAATTAAGCTTTAAGGGAAAAAAATGGAAGCTGACTGGTATCTATACAGAGCTGCCCCAGATTTTTAACTCTCCAGTTTTAGTAAATTAACCCCAATATGTACTTAGAATAGCATATAATGATTGAGTAACTGGGTTCCAAAATCTTTCCCCTGCTTGGCGACTTATGTGGGGCATTTTCATTTTATATATATGTAGTCCCCACTTCTAACGTCAGCCTAGTTACATAAAAATAAGCTATTTCTACAGGTCAGAAAATGAGAAATAAGTGCACATGCTCAATCAGGGCAAGGCTATCCTTAATCTACATAGCAGCCTCCATGGTCAGCAATGTCCAGACTGCAGTCCACTATTACTCTTTATATATACTAACCAAAAAATTCACCTATAAATCTACATACTGTAACATCAATTTATTGATTATTCAGTGATATCATACAAACCTGTTGTAATGCTCTAGTGGTTCCATATAATTCTCCTACCCCAGGAGAGCAAACGGTGCCATATGTAGGATCCCCCAGTGTTCTAGCTTTGTAGGTGGAACCCCACCCACCTGCTGAAATGGCGGCATCACGCCTAATGTGGCACCGTGACATCATCTTATCAGCGGGTGTCACCCACCCGGAAGCACCGCTAGCACGTCTGTTGCCTACCTGCTCTCTGCATAAGCTACTAAAGCAAGAAGTGGTTACAGGCAGACAGCACAGTCCACTTATTAAAGGAGCACAGCCAAACTCAAGTTGACCTGAGCTCCAGGTAAAGCAACATTGACAAATAATTGGAGCCCATCCTACCACACCACAAAATACACCAGGAAAACAATCTGAAAAGAGTTTGTAAGTACTGTCTTGTGTTTACACAGTCTTCTTTAAGGCATCCTGGTTACCCCTAAAGCTTACAATCTTACTGATAGATTACAGTGTATGTTTAACCATTATTTTGTAGAGTAGGGATTCATTAGTACCACTGCCATGTTTTGACTGCTATCTGGGACTCTGTTAGAGAAATTACCTTCATCTACTGTCACTGTGTGAATGTTTTTACCTTATCAGAAGTGAGAAAAACATCTGCTACATCAAAGCAGGCAGAAATAAAAATGGTGAGTAAGGGAAGGTTACTACTGCCTGTGTCTGATTTTCATTCACCTCCTGTCTGGTAAAACTCACCAAGACAGTCATTGAGGGGAAATGGAATTCTGGATAGCAGTAAACATCTGTGTATAAATAAAATTGTTTCTTCCACACATTCACTTTAATCTAGCTTAGCCTATGTCTTCATAATTGTTGTATGGACATTATATTGTAAGGTCTATAATAAGAAGAAATTAATGTGGTCTATGTATTCTGTACAAGAATGGAAATGTGTTCCAGAGTTCTTGTAGCTCCTCCGATCACAAACAGACAAATCTTTTCAGTATGGTATGATTTTTTTCCACCCATAAATTATTTTTTCTTGCTTTCTGTTTTATAAGGTGCAAATATTTAATCTCACTTAGCTCAGTTATGTTGCTCCATTTTTAGGTTGTTTGAAGAAAAATGCTAATAGTACTTATTTTTGCCTAATGACTATGGGCCAAGATAATTTAAAAACAATTCAGCCTCAAGTCCTAACCCTTCTAAAAAAGAGTCAGCCTTTTTAGGAAATAAAGTGTAATCATCTGGTCACTTGACATTGCAAAAAGGTTAAATTTTCAAAGGAATATACAATTTGTCACATATTCTACTCTATGGTTCTTGGTAAAACCTGCTTTGCAACAATGAGAAAATAATAATATCCTTTCTCTAATAAAGGTATACTCAACAACAAGCATAAGGACTGGAATGTCACCAGATGTTGGCTGATGAGGTGAGTAACAATGCATTGCACTTTTGAACTATTTTCACATCTTTAAATATATAAAAGACATATAAAGGCTGAAAAAACATAGTACCAAATAAATGTCAATGAACATGCCACACAAGAATAGAATACAGAAACTAGAAATGCCAAAAAATACATTGTTATTTACTAGGGTGCAATGTGACATGACCAGTATAGTAAGAGATTGAATTATCACAGAAATGATACAATAATGATACAACAATAAATTAAGTAAACAAGATGACTATGGACTAATTTTGTAATATTAGATATGGACTTTAAAAACAGACTTAAAAAAAGTCTAATTCATTAGCTTTTTAAGAGATTCATATAGAACGCTGTAGATTCTGAACTGATTTACAAAGGTGTCCCCTGTCTTATAAACTTAAACAACATACGTTTGTTTTAATTGAAAGGTATCATTTAAAATGTTATTGATAACATTTTTGTTTTGTACAGATTTAAAAAAAAATCAATAACTGTATAGTTTAATGCCCATCTGCAGGTAATGTTTTATATTTTGTCCTCTGTCGTCTTTTTTTTTTTTTTTTAGCCATCTGTGTAATCACAAGGGGGTCTTTCTACCACTATCTTTACTCACAGACAAATATCTTTAACAGGAACAGAAACAAAAACACGACCTACATGACAACCTAAACAGAAGCCTAAGGTCCACTGGATGTGTAGGGGGCCAAGCTACATCATTTATTATTTTGTAATAATCCAGGAGGATAGCACAACTGGAAAATACACTGTCACTTCAAAAGGGAGATTGTACCTGTTTGACAGTGGGTGTCTGATGGACCATGCCAGTACAGATAATTCAAATGGGTGGATTCTCTGTGGCTAATAAAATCCTTATTAAAGTATTTGTAAAGTCTTACCATAATGTATACATAAAAACGTACATATTTACTGAACATACCTTATAGCCTAAAAGCATGAAAATGCACTGTAAATATATTTATTATATCTTCATTTACTTCTTCTCCCCACATTACCAAGAGCTGGGGGTGGCGACTTAAGATGATGGTTGGCAGTTTTTGGCCAAAAGCAAGTTCCATTCAAGCTGTGAAGGGCAGGGAGGTTGTGTGCTAGCAGTAATCTGTCAGTGTTCCTTCCCCAGTCCTTGCAGCCTTCCCATGTGCCTCTTAATAAATGATTAATTAAAACCTGGAGTAAAATGTCTCTGAGTTCCAGCTCAATTTCTTATACTGTAAAAGCAGGTGAGAAGAGAAGCATCTACACCCTCTATAATCCGATTATGCACCCCACAGAGACAATACACATGACAGTTCCAAGGTTGACCTGTTCTGTAAGAGTTCAAATTTGCATGTGGAGTGCTGGTAGCTCTATGCAATGGCAGGAGCAGGACAACTTTCTCCCTCTACCAATCATTCCACATGCAAGAAGCTGCTGACATGGCTCCTCCCAGGTTGATTTCCAGCAGCACTGCTGCCTATAGAAGGGAGAGAGTCATCCTGATGACATGACCCACCCTCAGCTTAAATGCTAGCAGCTTTGTGTAGAGAAGGGGGCAGGATGGCTCTCTACTTCTATAGGCAATAATAGAAAGGATCTTCTGCCACTCAAGCTGGCAGGGGATGTTTCAGCAGAGAGGGGCATGTCAGCAGCAAATCTGACAATGGGAGATACTGGCACACTGTGTGCCTGCATGGCAGCCTTTACTTCCTAGCAGTGGTTCCATAATGGGGGCACAAACTGACCACTCCACCATGGATCTACTTCTGTGCTTGGTGTAGTTTGAAAGATGTAAGATTAAAAGATTAAATAGTACCAGATAGTTAGTAGTTACGTGCCAGATTAAAACATTACAGGCTATGTTTAGAAAAATGTAGGTAAATAATCCAACACATACAATGAATCTGCATTTTTAACATAACTTATACTTTAATGTCATTCGAAGTGATGGGGGTTGGGCAAAGCTGCTACATTGCCTAATGCTCCATTCTTACTTAACCACTTAAGGACCAGAAGGATTTATCCCCTTATTGACCAGGCCATTTTTTGCGATACAGCACTGTGACGCTTTAACTGACAATTGCGTGGTCGTGGGATGTTGTACCCAAACAAAATTTATGTCCTTTTTTTTCCCCACAAATAGAGCTTTCTTTTGGTGGTATTTGATCACCTTTGCGGTTTTTATCTTTTGCACAAAAAAGAGTGACAATTTTGAAAAAAAATATTTTTTACTCTTTGCTATAATAAATATCTCCCCCACAAAAAAAAACTTATCTTCCTCAATTTAGTCCAATATGTATTCTTCTACACATTTTTGGTAAATAAAAGCGCAATAAGCATATATTGATTGGTTTGCGCAAAAGTTATAGCATCTACAAAATAAGTGATAGATTTATGGCATTTTTATTATTTTTTTTTTTTTACTAGTAATGGCTGTGATCAGCGATTTTTAGCAGGACTGCAACATTGCGGCAGAGAGATCGGACACTTTTGACACTTTTTTTGGAGCCAGTGACATTTATACAGTACTAAAAAAATGCACTGATTATTGCATAAATGACACAGGCAGGGAAGGGGTTAACACTAGTGGTGATCAAGGGGTTAAATGTGTTTCCTGGGAGGTGTTTCTAATTGTGGGGGGAGTGTACTGACTGGAGGAGGAGAGAGATCGCTGTTCCTAATCACTAGGAACAGAGGATCTCTTTCTACTCCCCTGTCAGAATGAGGATCTGATTGTTTACATTGACAGATCCTCGTTCTGGCTTTCTGTGGAGCGATCGTGGGTGGCCGACAGACATTGCAGCCGCTGGTCACACAGTGTGCGTGCCCACTGTATCTATTGCACAAACTGACGTACACCTATGGCGATTCACACAATAGAGCCAACCTGCCACAGTATGATGATGGCGGCTGGTCGGCAAGTGGTTAAAGTAGAACTATAGCAAAACTTCTTTTTTCATATTGGATAACGGAGGGTTATAACCCCTGGCAGATTTTTTTCTGCCTATCTGTCCCATTGTGCATATTCCCCTTCACTTCCTGTCTTATAACCAAAAAGGAGGTGAGAGGAAATCCCTGCAAATTAAGGGAATTCCTTGGGGACCCCCAGGTCACCAGAAATTGTGTCCCTATTGGAAAGTTCCCCTCTATTACTTTTCTAAGAACAACCCAAAATTTAGGATTTTCTTTTACTATCACTTTCAGTGATAATGGTAAGCAAGGCAAATAGAGAGGGTAAATCTCCTTAATGGGAGCACAGACAGCAATAAAAACAGATGTTCTAATAGTTCTGCACTCTCTCCAAAGCTACAAGCTAATGCTGCTCAGATACCGCTATACCACTCCTCACAAGTATAGTCATGTTTCGCAATATAGGATCCACATGTAAACTAAAGTCTTTTTAAGTTGACGATAGATAATGGACATGTGCTTTACTTTGGTCATTTTGCGGTGATTTTAGTAAACAGAATACATAGGAAAACTTTAATTGATGATTTACATTACAGGTGAAAGTTTTATTTGGCACCTGGCCTAAGACCTAAGGCCTAATGCCCCGTACACATGGTCGGATTTTCCGTTGGACAATGTCCGATCGGAGCCTGTTGTCGGAAATTCCGACCGTGTGTGGGCGCCATCGGACATTTTCCATCGGATTTTCCGACACACAAAGTTGGAGAGCAGGAGATAAAATTTTCCGACAACAAAATCCGATCGCGTCAATTCCGACCGTGTGTGGCCTGTTCCGACGCACAAAGTGCCACGCATGCTCAGAAGAAATTCCGAGATGGGACAGCTCGTTCTGGTAAACTTAGCGTTCGCAATGGATACAGCACTTTCGTCACGCTGCAATGTTAAAAATGGTTTAATACAGCGCACTCTCTTCTTCTTTATAATGTGACAAGAATTAAGTAGTTTTGCTGCTCATATTCACACACACTTCTCACAAAGTTTTATTTGTGTTTTTTTTAGTGGGATTCCCTGAATATATTGTTATTAGTTGTCACATCTGACAGTTTTATATTTTTTCATTTTTTTTAATTTTTTTTTGGATTTTAAGCCTTTTTTTTTCTTTAATGTTTGGATTTTTTACAAGGCTGATCTTTGTTCAATGTTATTTTTATTTTTACTCCAGACTATTTTTGGGTGTGTTTTGTGTGTCAAGTTACCCCAACACCATTGATATCTTTTATTATTTAATCTCCAGGAGATTGTTTGGTGTTGGTGACCCTTGTTCATTTCACATTGTATATTTGCAATGTACCTGAATCCTCACAAACAAACTGTCCTTTTTGAAGTAAAACACATAGGAGAGTATAATTCAAAACAAAAATCCTTTATTAAGGGATCAGAACCAAACAAAGAGGAAGACAACACTGGATCAACATGAGAAATTAGCGAAGCCTGGGACCCCCACGGCAGACATCAATTCTTCAACATCAAAATTGGTGGCCTGAGGAGTCCATATCTAAGGGAGGACAGTCTGGTCCAGAATTCGCAGAGATCCGGATAGCAGCAGATGACATCTGTGTCCCCAGGCTGTGGTACCACAAGAGGCTGCATCTTTTGGCCGACCAGTCTGGATCCAGGGCAATCACTGTCTGGTCTTCCTTCCACGCTTCCTTCCCGGCTGTGGCTGTGCAGTTGGAGATGTGGCAGGAGGAGGAGTAGGACCTGGAGGAGGAGGAGGACTGGGGGGACCTGGAGGAGGACTGGGGGACCTGGAGGAGAGGGAGGAGGAGGAGGAGGACCTGCAGGAGGAGGAGGAGGACCATCCCAAAGATGTGTGTGAGGTGTAATTTGGCCCCTCATACCTTTCTCCAGAGCCTCCGATATGAGGGCCTCACACATGACTTTTTGGCCCTCCTCCATCCTCTGCATTTAATAGGCTATGAAGGCAGCAAAGTTCTCCTCCATGGTGTGGGGTGCTCCCAGGACCTCTGTAGCCCTCCAAGAGAATGCTATAGCAGCCTCCTCTAGGGTACTCCTCCTACTGCCACTTTCTATTTTCAGGGGGGGGGAGGGACCTTGATATCAGCCAGCCGGCTCGGCCCGGCCACCTCCTGGCTGAGACTTCCCTGTTTATGAAAAAGGGACATGGTTTTAGTTTTTGCATCATCAATCACAATCATAAATTAGTACTCCCAACTAACATCTAGTTAACATCATTGATTGGACAAGCAGAAATATTTAGACAAATGCTATACCTGGCTCAATCTGGGCTCCTCCACATATTGCCTGGAAGGCCCAGGTTGGGCGTCAGAAGCCTCAGCCGGGGGGGAAAGAAGCGTGGAAGGAAGACTGGAGAGGGATGGCCTGGGTTCAGTCTGGCCTGCCAGAAAGTGCAGCCTGTCGTAGTACAACATCCTGGGGACATAGATGTCATCTGCTGCTCCGGATCTCTGTGAATCCAGGACTTTCTTGCGCTCCCTCAGATATGTGCTCCTCAGGCCACCAATGAAAATCTTTAAATAGGTGATGTCTGCCGATGGGATCACCTGCTTCACAATTTCACACAATTGCTCCAGTGCTGCCTTCCTCTTTGCTTGGTTCTTGAAATGGGGGTGGGTAATCTCCCACAGACAGGGCAGCTCACTTAGCATATCTATGAATACTGACATGAAGTCATTGTCTTTCATTAAGATATCCATGTTCACTGCAAGACACAACACAAAACAAAGCCTAATGTCAGACAAAACTCTCCTAATCTTGTTACAATATAGGCCTCAATCTAGAAGCAGTATAGGCACAAGTTTGTCTCTTACCTCCGTTCTTACGATCGGCACGTCCAATGCTCCTTCCTCCGCTCACAGATCGTACGTAATACGCACGCGTATTACGCTTTATACACACTGCGCATGCGTGTAACTCCGCCCGCCCCAACGTTCTTTCTAGTCTATTCCCCGCCCCTTTTCATTCGGCGCAGTGGGTGAAGAGCATGATGGCGGAGTTACAGCAGGTGCATGCTAATTCTAACAACGAGGAGGAGGAGGAAAGGCCGGATCCAGGCACGTCCCGATCCAGAAGGAGACGTTTTAAGGCCACAAATATGTCGTTTGGGGAGATGTTGACATGATGAGGAAGTCCGACTATGACGGAAAATATGGGCCTTACCCCCACCCCAACATCCGAAAGGCCAAAATCATGGCTATAGTGGTCAGGAGTCTTGAGAGGAATTTCGGGGTACGAAGATCTAAAGATCAGCTCAGGAAGCGGTGGTCGGACCTGAAGTTGAGAGAGCCAGAGCAGTACCGAAAGATCCGGAGAGTGCTGCAAAAAAGTAAGTAGTTGTGCTGTGTTCCTATTCTTTCTGTCTTTATTCCGTTCGTTCTGCTCCATATGCTTTTATTAATTGTAATGTTTAAAAGGGCAACTTTAATGTTCATGGGCCCATAATTCGTTCGTATCAAACATTTTTCTTTCAGCCTCTAGAACACCATTGTTTAGGCCATATGCATTTTCACACATTTTTTGGGGCCTACTTGGATGCCAAATATTTGTTTGTGTAGATGGGTTTGTTACTAGAATGAAATGCAAACTAGATTGTGTGTAAGGAGAGGACACTGAGCAGCTGTTTTCACATCTGGACACTGGAGCACTAGTGTGGGACACAAGAACACCATTTTTTATTAGGGGGGGGCACACTGATGCTCCAGTGTATACTATAGGGGGGGCTACATCTGTGAAGCTTTTACCAAACAGGTAAAGTATTGCAGCTTGACAAAGGGCAATAAAAAATATACATCTTGGAACTCTGCTAAAATAGATAATTGTACCCCACTTCCAAGCAATGTTTCCTATTTATAGTTCTGCCATCAAAGATCTGTGTGCTAATTATACCATTTTTGTTTTACATAGGGGAGAAAAGTCTCGGAGGACACCCCTCATCCGAGGAGACCAGAGACCCCCCACCTCTGGAAGAAGGGGAAATACCTCAAACCCAAGAAGCTGAGCAGGAGGAAGAAGAAGATGTGGTGGAGATTGGCACCACAACAGGAGAGTGTCTGCGACCACAGGCTCAGGTAAAAGAGATGGATGGTGGCAGATTTTTGAGACCTTTTTTTTGTTCTTTATCTCTTTTTAGGTGATCGTGATGTGAGGGAGAGAGAACGTTTCACATCTGAAAGTGCCCAGATACTGATCGGGGAGATCATGGGGTGTAATCTCCAATTGCAAAACATCCAGCAACAAATCAGTGATGTTATTAAAAAAAATAATAACATCATTGATGTTTTGGGGCGAATTTAAACCCCACAAAATCACCTGTTTTATTGTGGTCCAATCTTCCAAAAATGTTTTCAATGTTTAGAAAAGCCAAATTTGGAGGATGCACACAGTGTGCCAACATGTGCTATCTGCCATCACGGGAGATCAATGGGCGCGTTTTGGGGGTGCAACCCCTTCCTCAATTATAAAGTCGCGTTGAGGAAGGGCTTGCTCCCCCAAAACACGTCCCTTGATCCCCCCTGATGGCAGATAGCACATGTTGACATTCGTAAATTGGTGTGCATCTTTCAAATTTGGCTTTTCCAGGGGTGATTTCCCCCCATCTGAATGCTATATCAAACCCAGTTCCTAAATACTGATGTCTGATTAGGGATGAGCCGAACACCCCCCGGTTCGGTTTGCACCAGAACCTGCGAACGGCCCGAAAGTTCGCACGAACGTTAGAACCCCATTGACGTCTATGGGACTCGAACGTTCAAAATCAAAAGTGCTCATTTTAAAGGCTAATTTGCATGGTATTGTCCTAAAAAGGGTTTGGGGACCTGGGTCCTACCCTAGGGGACATGTATCAATGCAAAAAAAACTTTTAAAAACGGCCGTTTTTTCGGGAGCAGTGATTTTAATGATGCTTAAAGTAAAAAAAAAAAAAGTGAAATATTCCTTTAAATATCGTACCTGGGGGGTGTCTATAGTATGCCTGTAAAGTGACGCGTGTTTCCCGTGTTTAGAACAGTCCCTGCACCAAATGTCATTTTTAAAGGAAAAAATCTAATTTAAAACTGCTTGCGGGTTTAATGTAATGTCGGGTCATGGCAATATGGATGAAAATCAGTGAGACAAACGGCATGGGTACCCCCCAGTCCATTACCAGGCCCTTTGGGTCTTGTATGGATATTAAGGGGAACCCCGCACCCAAATTAAAATAAGGAAAGGTGTGGGGCCACCAGGCCCTATATACTCTGAACAGCAGTATACAGGCGGTGCAAACAAGACAGGGACTGTAGGTTTGTTGTTAAGTAGAATCTGTTTGTAATTTTGAATGGGTACATTTTTAACGTGTTTAGCTCCAGCCAAAAAATCTTTTTTAAGCTTTTTGAAAAACATAGGGAAGGGTTATCACCCCTGTGACATTTGTTTTGCTGTCTTTCCTCCTCTTCAGAAGATTTCACCTCACTTTTTGTCCCAATGAAAAATGTTTTTTGAAAATTTGGGTTTTTTTGTGGAACAAGGATTGGAAAGCATCAGTGGAAAGGAGAATTTTTTTTCCCATATTAACTCTTACAGGAGAGAATTTCCCTTCCTAGGGGTAGTTTTCATCTCACTTCCTGTTGTCTCCTTCCGTTTGCAAGTAGGAGTCGTTTGTAAGTTAGATGTTTGAAAGTAGGGTCCTGCCCTATATACTCAGCAGAAATTTGGGCCTTAGGTGTTGCTGTGGCCACAACACTGTAAGCCCTCACAGGGCCCTGCTGTGAAATATTAGATCAAGAATTGTAATTACATGCCCCTGTTGAACAGGAGCTGAAAAATTAGGCCTTAGGCACTGGTGCTGGTGCCACAACACTGCAACCCCTTACAGACACTCTAGTTGGAACGCAGGAACGAGCCCTGCTGCAAAGTATTGCATCAAAAATTGTAATTACACGTGCCTGTTAGACAGGGGCAGAAAAATTGGGCCTTAGGCACTGGTGCTGGTGCCACAACACTGCAACCCCTCACAGACACTCTAGTTGGAACGCAGGAACGAGCCCTGCTGCAAAGTATTGCATCAAAAATTGTAATTACACGCCCCTGTTAGACAGGAGCAGAAAAATTGGGCCTTAGGCACTGGTGCTGGTGCCACAACACTGCAACCCCTCATAGACACTCTAGTTGGAATGCAGGAACGAGCCCTGCTGCAAAGTATTACATCAAAAATTGTAATTACACGCCTCTGTTAAACAGGGGCTGAAAAATTGTGCCTTAGGCACTGGTGGTGGCGCCCAGAACCAAAAATGTTCTTACAAGCTATCAGCATGATGATTATGGAGGAAGAGGATAATTACTCAGGTATAGTCACTCAGCATCAGCATAGGCAGTCTTTGAAGGGATCTGAGATTTCAAAAAAAATTATTCGGTTACATCAGCATCAGGTGCTTGGTAGCTGGTGGTGATCCAAGACTGATTCATTTTTATGAAGGTCAGTCAATCGACCGAGTCGGTGGACAGACGCACCCTGTGATCAGTTACCACGCCTCCAGCAGCACTGAATGTGCGTTCCGAAAGAACGCTGGATGCAGGACAGGCCAGTAGCTCAATTGCATACTGTGCAAGCTCTGGCCAGTGATCCATCCTCAAGACCCAGTAACCCAGAGGATTTTCGGTGGGAAAGGTGTCCAAGTCTGATCTTGCCCCTAGGTATTCCTGCACCATGTAAAACAGACGCTGGCGATGGTTGCTGGAACCGTTCATACCTTGGGGCTGCGGACCAAAAAATTGTCTGAACGCATCGGTCAGACGGCCACCTTCTCCACCGCTCCTTCTTTGACTGACCGAAGCCTCAGCAACACGTTGTCCAGAAACAGGAGTTTGTAACCTCCCAGTCTCTGGGAACGCGTTGCACAGACCTTTCTGCAAGGCCTCCCGAAGATGTTTCATCCTCTGCTCCCTCTGCAATGGCAAGATAAGGTCCGCAACCTTACCCTTTTAACGTGGATCAAGGAGGGTTGCCAGCCAGTATTGGTCCTTCTCCTTGATACCACGAATACGAGGATCCTTACGCAGGCTTTGCAGGATCAGGGAGGCCATGCAGCGTAGGTTTGCTGAGGCATTCGGTCCGGAGTCCTCTGGGTCACTAAGGACGACATGGTCCGCAGCCACCTCCTCCCAGCCACGTACAAGTCCATGTGTTTCTTGGGACTGATCCCTTAAAGACTGCTGCTGATGCTGAGTGCCAGGCTCCACCTCCATACTGACACAATCTTCCTCCTCCTCCTCCTCCTCCTCCTCCTCGTCCTATGTGATCGGCGGGCACGCAGGGACACTGTCTGGATAAAGGGGGCCTTGAGAGCTAAGGAAGTCCTCCTCTTCCTGCTTCTGTTCTGCCTCAAGTGCCCTGTCCATTATTCCACGCAGCGTGTGCTCCAACAGGTGGACAAGGGGGACAGTGTCACTGATGCATGCACTGTCACTGCTCACCATCCTCGTGGCCTCCTCAAATGGTGACAGGACAGTGCATGCATCCCTGATCATGGCCCACTGGCGTGGGGAAAAAAAACCAAGCTCCCCTGACCCTGTCCTGGTGTCATAGTCGCACAGGTACTCATTGATGGCCCTCTGCTGCGTGTGCAGCCGCTGCAGCATGGCCAACGTTGAGTTCCACCTGGTGGGCATGTCACAGATTAGGCGGTTCTTGGGCAGGTTAAACTCCTTTTGGAGGTCCGTCAGCCGAGCACTGGCATTATATGACCGGCGGAAATGCACACAGACTTTCCTGGCCTGCCTCAGGACATCCTGTAAGCCCGGGTACCTGCCCAAGAACCGCTGCACCACCAAGTTAAGGACGTGAGCCAAACAGGGCACATGGGTCATTTGTCCCTGTCGGAGGGCAGAGAGGAGGTTGGTGCCATTGTCGCAAACCACCATTCCTGCCTTAAGTTGGCGTGGCATCAACCACCTCTGAACCTGCCCCTGCAGAGCTGACAGAACCTCTGCCCCAGTGTGGCTCCTGTCCCCCAAGCACACCAGCTCAAGCACCGCATGGCATCTTTTGGCCTGCGTACTTGCGTAGCCCCTTGAATGACTACGGAGCACCGCTGGTTCCGAGGAAGAGGCCATGGAGGAAGAAGAAGAGGAGGGGGTGGAGGAGAGAGGTGTGTCACAATCATTAGCATTTTGGAGGCGTGGTGGCGGAACAACCTCCAACACTACTGCGCCTTGTCCTGCATCCTTCCCAGGGGCCAGCAGAGTCACCCAATGCGCCGTGAAACTTAGGTAACGTCCCTGTCCATGCCTGCTGGACCATGAGTCAGCGGTAATATGCACCTTACCGCTGACCGCCCTGTCCAGCGAGGCATGGACATTGCCTTCCACATGCCGGTAGAGAGCCGGAATCGCCTTCCGTGAGAAAAAGTGGCGTTTGGGTACCTGCCACTGAGGAACCGCACATTCCACAAACTCACGGAAGGGGGCAGAGTCTACCAACTGAAAAGGCAGCAGTTGAAGTGCCAGCAATTTTGCCAAGCTAGCATTCAACCGCTGGGCATGTGGATGGCTGGGAGCAAACTTCTTTCGGCGGTGCAGCAGCTGGGGCAGGGAAATTTGCCTGGTACAATCTGACATCGGTGTACCAAAAGCAGATTGCCCACAAGTACTTGGCTGTGACACACCTAATTCTACACCTTCAGTCCTCTCAGTGCAGGTCTCAGAGAGGACTGAAGGTCTAGTGGGGTTGGAAATCTCAGCTGATGAGGATCAAGGAGAGGTCCTCTTTGTTCTTTGGTGTGGGTCTTTTAGATGCGCTTGCCAACGAACTGCATGGCAGGTCAACATATGTCTGGTCAAGCATGTGGTACCCAAGCGGGAGATGTTTTGGCCACGTGAGATACGCTTGAGACATATGTTGCAAATAGCAGCGGTGCGATCTGATGCACTCATCTCAAAAAAGACCCACACCAAAGAACTTTTTGAATAACGCGCAGAGACTGCAGCACCCTGCACATGTGATGCAGTCAATGTGCTGCCCTTAGGCTGGCCCCTGGAGGGCATCCTGCCTCGTTGGCGATGTGCCGCCTCCTCCTCCTCCTCCTCCTCTCTCCTATCAGGCACCCACGTTGAGTCAGTGACCTCATCATCCCCTCCCTCCTCATCACTGGAGCAAACCTGGCAGTATGCTGCAGCAGGGGGAGCATGACTGCCAGATTGCTGTCCTTCTTGGGCACCCCCTCTGTCCGTGCTCATGTTACTGCCTTCATCGAGCTCAGTATCATCATCAGAGCCTTCCAAACGCTGGGCATCCTCCTGGAGCATGTACCCAACACTGTGGTCAAACAGTTCGAGAGACTCCTCAGGAGGACATGGTGGAGCTAGGGAAGGAGTCACTGATGACATTGAGCCGAGGGAAGAGGCCGCTGCTTTGCCAGACAAAGCACCCTGGGCATGGGTGAGAGAGGATGAGGAGGATGAGGACGGCTTGGTCATCCACTCGACCAAGTCTTCCGCATGTTGCGGCTCAACACGGCCAGCTGCCGAAAAAAAGGCCAAGCGTGTCCCATGGCCACGTGCTGATGAGGATGCACCATCTCCACGACCAGCACTAGACACAGAGCCTGCTTGCCCTCTCTTATTGGCTTGTGACTGTCTGCCTCTCCTTCTTGGCCTTCCAGACATACTAATGGCCTGTAGCTGCACTAAGCTGGGATATATATATATATATATATATATATATATATATACTGCAGCTAGCAAAATCAACTGCCTGCCTGTAGTATGAGAACACCACCAACCTTCTACAGGTAGCTTTAGCTGAACACTGTGAGGTGGATGCACCCCACTAACTTGTAGGTTTAGCTGAACACTGTGAGCAGGATACACTGCACTAACTGTAAATAGTCTAGCTGCCTGACCGTGGTACTAATAGGATCAAAAGAACACCAGTAATTTTCTTTAGGTAGCTGTAAATACTTTAACAAGACAAGCCTGCCTGTCAGTAGGAAGATAACAGGAATGGATCTAGCTGAACACTGTGAGCAGGACGCACTGCACTAAATGTAAATAGTCTAGCTGCCTGACCGTGGTACTAATAGGATCAAAAGAACACCAGTAATTTTCTTCAGGTAGCTTTATCTACTGTAACAAGACAAGCCTGCCTGTCAGTAGGAAGATAACAGGAACGGATCTAGCTGAACACTGTGAGCAGGACGCACTGCACTAAATGTAAATAGTCTAGCTGCCTGACCGTGGTACTAATAGGATCAAAAGAACACCAGTAATTTTCTTTAGGTAGCTGTAAATACTTTAACAAGACAAGCCTGCCTGTCAGTAGGAAGATAACAGGAACGGATCTAGCTGAACACTGTGAGCAGGACGCACTGCACTAAATGTAAATAGTCTAGCTGCCTGACCGTGGTACTAATAGGATCAAAAGAACACCAGTAATTTTCTTCAGGTAGCTTTATCTACTGTAACAAGACAAGCCTGCCTGTCAGTAGGAAGATAACAGGAATGGATCTAGCTGAACACTGTGAGCAGGACGCACTGCACTAAATGTAAATAGTCTAGCTGCCTGACCGTGGTACTAATAGGATCAAAAGAACACCAGTAATTTGCTTCAGGTAGCTTTATATACTGTAACAAGACAAGCCTGCCTGTCAGTAGGAAGATAACAGGAACGGATCTAGCTGAACACTGTGAGCAGGACGCCATGCACTAAATGTAAATAGTCTAGAAGATAACAGGAACGGATCTAGCTGAACACTGTGAGCAGGACGCACTTCACTAAATGTAAATAGTCTAGCTGCCTGACCGTGGTACTAATAGGATCAAAAGAACACCAGTAATTTTCTTTAGGTAGCTGTTAATACTGTAACAAGACAAGCCTGCCTGTCAGTAGGAAGATAACAGGAACGGATCTAGCTGAACACTGTGAGCAGGACGCACTGCACTAAATGTAAATAGTCTAGAAGATAACAGGAACGGATCTAGCTGAACACTGTGAGCAGGACGCACTGCACTAAATGTAAATAGTCTAGAAGATAACAGGAACGGATCTAGCTGAACACTGTGAGCAGGACGCACTGCACTAAATGTAAATAGTCTAGAATTTAACAGGAACGGATCTAGCTGAACACTGTGAGCAGGACGCACTGCACTAAATGTAAATAGTCTAGAAGATAACAGGAACGGATCTAGCTGAACACTGTGAGCAGGACGCACTGCACTAAATGTAAATAGTCTAGAAGATAACAGGAACGGATCTAGCTAAACTGAATACAGTATATATATATATATGCAACACCTGGGATGCATATATATACACAATACACTGTAAGTGCAGCTAACTGACTGACTGTTCTGCCTAATCTATCTAACTCAAATCAAATGACACTGTCTCTCTGTCTATCTCTTTCAACGCCGGAACACACACTACACAGGGCCGCCGTGTAGGCGGCCTTATATAGTGTGGGGCGTGTACTAAATCCCCTGAGCCATAATTGGCCAAAGCCTCCTTGGCTTTGGACAATTACGGCTCTCTGTTCAGGCGGCGCTGTGATTGGCCAAGCATGCGGGTCATAGTGCATGCTTGGCCAATCATCAGCAAGCAATGCACTGCGATGCCGCAGTGAATTATGGGCCGTGACGCGCCACACGAATTTGGCGCGAACGGCCCATATCGTTCGCAATTCGGCGAACGACCGAACAGCCGATGTCTGATATAGCCTTCAGGTTTTACCATATGTGAACTTTGTAAGTTCAAGTTTTTTGGCTTTCTTGTTGGTTTTACACAGGCCTGTTTTATCTGAAATGGATATTTCGATTTTTGATAAGGCTACTGCAAACATTGTTAAACAACAAACATGTTGGTTTGTTTTAAAAACCTTTCGTAAATGCACATGTGATTGTGCAGGTATAAAAAAGTGCCTTACTCAAGAATGTGTGGATTATTGTCTCAACACTACAACACTTTTGGGGTGATGTAATTGCTGTTTTATGCAAAAATGGGGGTTATTTCCTAAGGGCAAATACACTTTGCACTACAAATGCAGGTTCAGTGCAGTTGCAAGTGCACTTGTAGTGAAATGTGTTTTTGCATTTAGGAAGTACCAGCCAACACTATTTTTTATAAGGTTACCCAATCACAACATTTTCTGCACTCAACACATTTCTGTCAGGGTCAGCTAAAACAAACACAAGCAGTAAATGTCCACAAAGAATTTCTTTTGGTTGTTTTTTATTTGAAAAAGGTGTCACAGATTGTCTGGCATATTGATAGCCCCCCTACCCGCAAAGAATTCCAGGTATCGTAACCGGACATCACGGGCATTCAGGAAAGGCAAGCCAGGACGGCCACTTTCAAGCACCGTCAGTGTTGATGGATTTGGGATTCCGGCCTCAGGCCCAACTGAGCCAGCATAGTTGGCTGAATGTTTTCGTAAAAAATTATGGAGAACACAGCAGGCAAGTATTATATGGTTCAGTTTATACTCCGCCATATGGATGGGTGTAAGAAATAATCGGAACCGGCTGGCCAGGATTCCAAATGTGTTCACCACAACTCTTCGGGCTCTGGCCAGCCGGTAATTAAAAACCCTCTGTTCCGGGGTGAGGGTCCTCATCGGGAATGGCCGCATCAGGTGGTCCCCCAGCGCAAATGCTTCATCAGCAACGAACACAAATGGGAGACCTTTAACATTGTCCTCTTGAGGTGGCAAGTCCAAGCTGCCATTCTATAGACGCCTGTAGAACTCCGTCTGGGCGATCACTCCACCATCGGACATCCGGCCATTCTTCCCCCGTCCACATACAGGAACTCGTAATTAGCCGACACCACCGCCAACATCACTATACTATTAAACCCCTTGTAATTATAATAGTACGACCCCGAGTTGGGTGGTGGGACGATGTGGACGTGTTTCCCATCAATTGCCCCTCCGCAGTTAGGAAAGTACCACCGCTGGGCAAAGTGGGAGGCCACAGTCTGCCATTCCTGTGGCGTTGAAGGAAACTGTTGAGGAAAAAACAATAAACATTACTATTTTTTCACAGAAACATGGCAAGCAGATTATACACAAACATTATGGGGCAACCTCCAGATAGCATTTATTAAGGGGAATTTAACAACAACAAAGTATAAGGTACACCTATCACATTCCCCCTCCCCCCCTCATGAGCCATTTCTAACATTATAGGGGGGAACTCTTGGACAGGTAACCCTCTTCACTTCATTTAGAGATGAATGCCTAAATACAGGGTATTACTTGGAACAGCCCCTCCTTAGTTACACTATTGGCAGCCCACTGGACAGGTAAGAAGTGTCATAATACAAAGATATAAATACACACTGTACACATTTGAGCACATTTGAACATTCTGCTATTACCTATCAAGATAATAATAGGATACAAAAACTTTAAACAGTACTATTGGAAAGTATACAGGCAGGCCCTTGCACTACATGCTTTGGGGAATTCATCCATAAATCTGAGCACTAAAGATATGGGTATAGTGTGTATGGGTTTGGCAAAGTCAGCAGATAGATGATTGAGGATAGAGAATTGGGATCAGCTGACTTAGCAGTTGGGGGGAGGGAGGGTTACAAAAAATTTGGGGACACCACAAAAAAAAGCCTCTGGCCCTCTGCCTGAATTTAAATAAAAAATAACATTTCCAAACATTTTAGGGGGTGTTTGGGGTAAAGCACTACTATAGAGCTGATAAAATACATTGTTAAGTGACTACATGAGGTGAATATAGGGCAGGAGCTACCATGCTGGAGAGGTTATTGAAGGGCAAATATGTATGAAGGACCTAAAATAATAATTACATAAAAATCCAGCATGCATGAGGACAAAGGGGACATTCACAGCATATTACAATCATGGTAATTAGGGAATGAGGAAAGAAATACAATATATTAGCAAACATTCAATACAATAAAATGTGATATAAAAGGAAAAAAATCTTACCTTCATATACTCCTTCTGCAGGATCTGTATGATGGCAGAACAGGTCTCTGGGATAATGATCCCCAGAGCCTGGGGGGAGATGCCTGTCGAGAACTTGAGGTCCTGCAGGCTTCTCCCTGTGGCCAAATACCACAAGGTAGCGACCAACCTCTGCTCCGGAGTGATGGCTTGCCTCATGCAGGTATCCTGCCTGCTAATATAGGGGGTCAGCGAAGCCAACAAACGGTGAAACACGGGGTCCGTCATCCTGAGAAAGTTCCTGAAATCATCAGGATTATTCTCACGGATCTCACGGAGCAAAGGCATATGACAGAACTGGTCACGCTGAAGCAACCAATTCTTGGTCCATGAACTCCTCCCCACCCTGTTCATGGACTGGACTTGTGTCAAGGTCAGGACCCCAACACCAAGCCCCCACACAGCACGAACTCTACGAGGAGTACGCATACGAAACATGGCTAGAAAACGGTCGGCTGCTCAGAACGAAGTAACAGAACGCACTGAAGAACAGCAAGGCCTCTGAAGAGCGACCTGAAAACCAGTAACGAACGAACAAGAATACAATGACTACTTAAAGTCACGCGGAACTTGCTTGCACGCACTGAAGAGCAGATACAAACCCACAAGCACAAACTGAACGGCAGAAAACGATCTGAAAGCCACGAGTCTGAAAAAGCGCGAATCGTCTCTCACCAAACTTTCCGACAACTTTGTGCGACCGTGTGTAGGCAAAACAAGTTAGAGCCAACATCCGTCGGAAAAAATCCTAGGATTTTGTTGTCGGAATGTCCGATCAAAGTCCGACCGTGTGTACGGGGCATAAGACTGTTCTTCATAATTCCACTTTATTTAGAAAAAAAAGTCCTACCCCAGGTTAGCCAAATCTCAAAAGTGGATGGGAGGATTTCTCATATGCAAAATGACACCACTGGTACTTTTTTTAAAGTGTACCTATACCCAGCATGCTTTTCCTTCTAATTTTCAAAACAGTAGGGAGTACTTAAACCCTATCACATTTTTTTTTTGCTGTCCGTCTACGATAAAGGATATTTCACTTTTGTCTTGTCCTGGAAACACAAATGGAGGTGAAAGGAAATATTTTCAAAGTTAGAAAATATTCTTTCTTAGGCAGTGTTAGGTGTTCCCATTGCAAAAATCCCCCCTTATGTTTGGTTCCACTGGCAACTGTGAAATTTTGGATTTCAAATCAATTTCTGTCCTAGGGACAGATAGATTGTGGCCTATCTGGAATACAGACTGCAATAAAATCTGGAAGAGATTCGAATCCTCCCACACTCAATCCAAAACTAAAAGCTAATGTTATGGCTATGGATGCATTTTACCAGTGCTTCTTATCCCTATGTTTAGTTTATATACAATGATAGATTGTTCCCTTTCTTTAATGGGAACAATTGGAATAATAAAGGTTAGTCACAGGTGATTTTAGTAAGGTACAGTAGTTTTTTTTCTCCATCCTCATGTTTGGTATTAGCTGCAACTAGAGATGGGCTGTTTGGTTCACAGCAGAACTCCCAAACAGGGAAAAAAAAAACTTTATCTGAACGGCGAACCCCATCAAAAGTGCCCATTTTTAAGGCTTATATGCACGTTATTGACCATAAAAGGGGTATGGGGGGCTGGGTACTGCCCTGGGGGACATGTATCAATGTAAAATTGGTAAAGTGGGGACAAGCAAGCACCCCCTCTCCTGAACCAGGCCACATGCACTCGAAATGGGGGGTGTTTTGGGGCTGAGGGCTCTGCTGTTAATGGGGACAAAAGTCTGTTCCAAACAACCCTGGGCTATGGTTGTCAGGGTCTGTGGGATGGGGGCTTATCAGAATCTGGGAGCCCCCTTTAGCAAGGGGGTCCCCAGATCCTGCCCCCCCTGTGTGAATGGGTAGCACCCTTACCCTTTCACCAAAAAAGTGAAGAAAAAAAATAAAAACAGGAGACACGTTTTTGACAAATCCTTTATTAAAAAATAAAAAAACTGTGTTCTTGATATATACAAGACAAAGGGTTGTCTTGTATCTATAGATTATTGGACGTGGCACGGCTCCTCCTCCTAAACTAGTTGGTCACCCCCCTTTTTCTGTTCAGTGTCCCTTGATATAAATCCATCATCAATCACGCTGCCTGCCACACTGCTGACACGAAAAAAAAACCTCCGCCTGACCTGCCAGCCTACATACCCAGGTATGGGACTGGTATTTTTTTTAAAAATCCATACCAGACCTCATATGGAATGGGGGGGAGGGGGCAACGTCGTCTTTTTTTTATTATCTGCACTTTTTTTTATTCAGCTGTCAGCGGGGAAGCCCATTGACAGCTAATGACTCATCTGTTGTTAAGGACGCCACGGCCGGCTTCCCGGCCCCGCTCCTTAAAGCGGAGTTCCACCCAAATTTTGAACAATATCTGTATGTATTCTCTTCCTTGATTAGATGCTGACATGCAATTTAAAAAAATTTAAATCGCCGTAATTACCTTTTATTTTTCTATTCTTCTTTGCACTTCCTGGTTCTCCTCCCGTGGGAGTAGGCGTGTTTCTAGCTTCTCCCAGACTCCTGGGAGCTGGTCTCAGGCTTCCCAGGATGCCACTGAGCATGTGCGGGAATGGGCAGTGAATGCTGGGAGCACAGCATTCACCACATCCAGGAAATAAATGCTTGTGGGCTTCAAATGCCCACAATGAAGATGGAAACCGCCTGCAGTGAATAATATAAGTTATTCTTTCCGACAAAATCTGACACAAGCGGACATATTACACACAATATGTGAGTATGTAATGCTGAGAAGAAAAGTTTGTGAATGAACTCAAAAAAAAAAAAAAAAACGATAGCTAGGTGGACCCCCGCTTTAACAACCAGCTTACACTGCACCCTGATTGGGCAAAGCTTTGCAGGGTGTTTGATGGGGCAAACATCCGGCGAACACCCTGCAAATTTAGGTGTTTGGCAAACAGTCGAACAGGCAAATGTTCGGCCCAAACTCTTGCTCAGGCCGAAATCTAGCTGAAACTTGTCATTACTTGGCTTGGTCATGTAGCTAATGAAAACGTGTATAGCATTTATGCATGCTTTTACTTGACATGAACTGTACTGTGCCAGTCCCTTCTAACTATCTATCACTTGAATATACAAACTTAGCTTTCCATATTTAATATTTTGCTTTGTTGATCCTACCTAACGACATCTCAAATAAATGTAACATGAAAAACCTTTATGATCATATTCTAATTTTACTGCTTTTACTGCTTGCCAAGTGTTCCAACTGGGTTGACAGAAAAGACCTACAAGCTAAAACATAAATTAGAACACAATTTCAAGATTAAAGCAACCATATTTTTCTGCTGGAATATTGTATTCTGTTTATTCTCTTAGTGATGTCAACACAAAGATTAATAAATAATACTTGACATCAACCTTAGCAAACATTTATGTATATGAATCATTTGCAAATGATTTGTATCTAATACTAAAGTAATGTCCAATATTTCTAATATTCTACTTTAAGCTTGACATTGTCTCTGCCGGTGTCACATTATTTTCTTTAGTAATTAATGTATTCCCATTAGTATGAGGTTAATGTTTTGTTAAATAGCTAGAACCCTGTAAAATGCAGCCTAATGTCTAAGTACACCCACTGAAAAATTAATCTGAAGAGCATTTGGTTGGGAAATTAAAGTGATTAAAGAGGGATGTGAATTTGTCATTTTTATTAGATTTTATCTAACAGAATACATTGATGAAAAAGGAACAATACCTAGAATAATGGTAGCCAAAAATAGTTATCCACATTCAACCGGACTTGTTCTGTAATGTTGACGGTAAAAGGAGTTGGGACAAACTGGTGGGGGGGGGGGGGGGCAATGGTCATCTTTTCCGCTGTTCTTAATTTCTTTAAAAAGTGTGTTCCCACCCACTGTCACTATCACTTTGGCTGTTTAGCTTGACCTTTGTGCAACTGTGAAAAAATACTATCAAAAGTACAGGATGCCAGGGATGGATCATGGATAAGGTAAACATGTTCCCACTGTTTGGGTTGCAGTCCCTTTAAGGGGACAATATGAACACATTTTGAATACTCAGGGGTTCTCAGCCATGCAGGGTGAGGGGTTCTAGAGTAGTCTGGTTAAAGTGGAGAGGACTGATTTACAGTGCCCTCAGGATTGATGACTTCTTATTTGGCACCCAGAATTCAGGAAAGAGCCTCCAATCCTGATTACAGGGATTTTGGTCCCAAAAGGGTTAATGTACCTGCAGGGGAGGCCTGAAGAGGAGTTGGAATCAGCACCTGTCAGCAACATGGAGTGTCTTAGTTCACAGCTACACGATGCAATAAATATATATATATATATATATATATATATATATATATATATATATATATATATATATATATATATAGTCACAAAAACAGTGCAGCGCTCTCCTTCAATAAAGTGCATTCAAATTATAGTGCATAAATAAATATCTGAAAACTGTGTAAAAAATCATCTATATATAATACATTTACATGAGTGCATCTTTTCTTTTAAATATATATACAGTCCATCAATAAATGATTCAATGTCCGTAATGTCCCAAACATCAGAAACTCTTCAGTAATTTCCTCTGATCACCACCTATGGGTGTCTTCTTACCTGCTTAAATGAACTTTACTAAATGTGTTTGCTGAGCTCTTGCAGTCTTTGCACTACCCCAAAGCGGACTGGAATCTTAAACCCTGGTGTGGGACTGGTATACTGGCAGTGGGACTGGTATACCGGCAGTGAGCTGTTATGTGGTCTTAGTTATAGCAGGAATATGGACTGTTTGCATGTCCAGATCTAGGGGGTGCTGGGGTGGGCTGCACCCCACGGATTTCAGTTGTACCCCCCAGACCGGCCTCCCCATTGACATTGTACCCACAACCAATGAGCTTCTCCCCCAATCCGCACACTCAGAGTTGGGAAAAGGGGCAGGGAGGCAGCCTGGCACAGTGAACTAATATGAACTAATAATGAACTAATATAAAGTTCGGAAAGGAGAAGTGTCAGCGGCAGAGAGGAAAGAGCCATGAGGAGCTGCGGGCTCTCTGTGCTCTCCCACCATGTATCATAACAGTGCTCCTCTATACAGATTATGCAGGGCTGCTCTTAGATTGAAGGTACACTTGATTACCGGCCCTCTACCAACATTTCTGGGAGATGAGCAGTCCTTGGTGGAGGGGGAGGGTAATCAAGCCATGTACCATCCGATATAAGAGTGACCCCGTGTAATCTGCTGTATGGCATGAGGGAGGAAAGCACAGAGAGCCTACAACCCCTCCTGGCTCTCTCCACTCTGGAGCTGACATTTCTCCTGTCAAGACCTCCTCACTACTCCTGCATTTCCTTCCTGTAGGATTGGGGGGGGGGGGTGCTTGTGGCGGCAGTGTGATGGAGCTGTTTATGCTGGGAATGGAAGGGTTATGGGGGGTGAAGAAGGAATGGGGGTATGTGTTAGGAGGCAGGATTGTGGAAGATTTGTGCTAGGAGGGGGAATTGTGGGGGGATTTGTGCTGGTGAAGGGTAGTTTGGAGGGGGCTGTGCTAAGAGGACAGATTTGGGAGGATTTGTGCTAGACAGGGAAATGGGGGGATATTTGAACTAGATGGGGGGGATTGGGGAGGTTAAGCTAGGAGGGGGGATTTGGGGGAGAGGATTTTGTACTAGGCGATGGGGTTTGGGGGGATCTGTACTAAGAGGGTGGCTTTGGGGGGAGGATTTGTACTAGAAGGGTGGATTTGGGGGAGAGGATTTTTGCTAGGAGTGGAGATTTGTGAGAGAGGATTTGTAATAGGAGGGGAATTTGGGAAGGGATTTTTGCTAGGAGGGGGGATCTGGGGGAAGGATTTTTACTCGGAGGGGGATCGGGGGGGATTTGGGGGAGAGGATTTGTAATAGGAGGAGGGATTTTTAGGTGGAAGGATTTGTGCTAGGAGGGGGATTTATTGCAAGAATTTGTGCTAGGAAGGTGGATTTGGGGGGGGGGGGATTGTACTGGGGGGGATTTTGCTGGGAAGATTTGTACTAGGAGGGTGGATTTGAGGGGTGGATTTACACTAGGAGGGGGATTTGGGGGAGAGGATTTTTCCTATGAGGGGGGATTGGGGGGGGATTTATGCTAGGAGGGGGATTTTGGGGGGGATTTATGCTAGAAGGGATTTTGGGGGGTGATTTTTGCTAGGAGGAGGGATTTGAGGGAGATGATTTGTACTAGAATGGAGGATTTGAGGGAGAGGATTTGTACTAGAATGGGGGATTTGGGGGTATGATTTGTACTAGGAGGGGGGATTTGGCAGCTGCAGTAGCCAGTTGCACTGTGTGGAGGGATACCAATCTCAGCTATGGGCTATGTGGGGGGAAGGAGCCTCTTTAGTGCCCTGCCAGTAGTGACCCTGTCCTCAACTGTGCTGATCACTGTCCTCTGCCCTACTGACCCCCGACCCCTATTCTCCATTGTGCTGACCACTGTCCTCTGTCATGCTAAACCCTATACACTGCCTTGATAACCCACTGTACACTGCCCTACAAATGATTGGCCTCTGTAGCCCCCTCTACAAACTGCCAACTCTGTCCTCTGCTATGATAACCCCCTGTACACTGCCCTACTGATTCTTTTACACTGCCCTGCTGACCTCGCATCCTCCACCCCCTGACTTTTTACTGCACCCCCCAAATCAGGCAGGCTAGATCCGGCCCTGACTATTTGCTTTTACATTGCTAAAGAAAGCTGTTTCAGTGGCTGGCTGGGGATCCAGGGACCTCCATTTTGTTTATTAATAACCATTTACAGTTATCCGAATTTCATATTTATGTGGTGGTGGTCCTTCTATTCATCAAAAATCAGATCTATGGCTCAGTCTTTTTATCAGAACATAAAGTATATGAACTGACTTGTGTAACACAGCATATTATACATCTGTGTCACAAGTACAGCTGAGTAAAAGATAGATGTTAGTGCTTAGTCATTTTGACACAATTTCCTTGAGAAATGTCAGCTGCTAAAATTTTACAAAACCCAATTTTCCTGTGTTTGAAAATCCATCATAAACCCAGTGTATGGGGCCACACAGAATCAGTCAGGAGTCAGAGGTGCATGCTGGGAGATCTTGCAGCTCAAAATATAGGTTAGATACAAAAAATAGTTGTACGGCATTGGTAAACTGATGCTCAAGGATACTAATGAATATTTATAACATTCTTAGAAGATTGATAGCAACTCTTTGCTTATGGTGAAAGTGAAAATAGAAGGAACTACACTGCTTTAGCACATACTCAGCTGTAATTAATGTTTAGCTAGATATACGCAAGCAATAATATTAGGGTATATAGTAGAATATTTGGGTAACAGGTCTAATTAGAATTTTATAATAATCCTCTATTTCTGAAAATTGGTTATTGTAATATTATCATTAAATATATCTTTTTTGGACCCCCCTTATTGTAATGAGACTCGCTGAAAAAAGTATCCTTTTATTAACTTTTGTATAAGTCATTGCTGGGATATTAAATTGTTTTGAAGTTTTTGTTATGAGTAATGATATGTGTCAGCTTTATGGCTGTTTTCCTTCTTCAGCCCCACATTGCATCCATTTCTGAGAAATGAGTTTATTTTCAATTTCAGTAATGACTGCCGACAGTTATTTCAATGTCATATTTTCTTTTCTCATTTATGCTTAGTCATTACTGTTTTTAGGGGACACAAACTTATATCAAAGGAAACAAAAAATGCTGCAAATGGTAAAATATGTAAAATATGGGTAGTAATAAAATATAAATGTGTTGAAAACTTGTAAATACAGCAAGCCAAATATTATTATTATTAATTCTAATTCCCCAAAATTAGAAATACTTTATGAGCAAATACAGTTTCATAGATTCTCTATTAAGTTTATATGTATGTTAGGATATCTTTCATAGTCCATAGCAATTGCTGGCATTTCTCATTCATCGGTTTGAGTGTCCCCATTTTAAAATGGGTGGGGTTCCAAGTTCAAGGCTAATCCCCCGGGGGGCTTTAGTTGTATCCAAATATCTGAGCATAACATTAGATTTCATATTGAGAAAGCATTATCATTATAAAAACAAGTGAAGGAGATGTTAAACAGTGGAGTTCCCAAAGAAGAAGGAACTTAATTTATCAGAAACACCTGCTTAAATTAAAGTAGGTTTCTGCTTTGAGGAAGAAAAAACTGGTGGTAGTTGATACCCACCATTCATCCTACTGTTAAGAATAGTTCCAACGAACCCAATGTGCTGAATGTATTTGATTTGCTCGATGTGGATTTTACTATTGCATATATATCAACCATGCTGTCATGTTCTGTACTGCTATACAGATACTGGAGTCTAAAATGCAGCTAGAAAATGTCCCAGAGGAAAGGATATTTTACTTTCTCTATCCTGCTCAGGAAAAGTAATGTTCTATAGGCATATCCAGTAACAGCTGATTAATATCATTGCTGTGTGCAATTACTGATCACTAGATTGCCTCATATTTTACTGGTGATCAAGATCAAATGTTTATTAGAGCTAAACAGCAGAATGGCATCTGGCAGTAAGCAGAAATTGGCCTACAGCAAACTATCAGTAATATTTTACAAAACAAAAGAAAATATTTGGTGATTTTTTACTTAATGCTCTTTTTTTCCTGGAGTCAGTTCATTGATCTGCAGAGGCCTGTAATGAATAATACCCTAACCATTCTTCAAGAAACATGATAATACTTCTACAGTATCACATTTAACATAAACTTTCAGGGCTCATCTTCTAGCACAGATACACATGGGAAGATCAGCATCTCTTAAAGTCAAGATGCTGGCACTGAAATACACTTCTTCAAAGAATGCTGGTTTTGAAATACAATTCTCCCAAGTCATTTAAGACAGATATACATAATATACACACAATGCATTATACTGTTTAATGCTAGTTGTTATTCTTTACTGAAATAAATATTTAGTACACTGCACAGTGATATTATCAGTATATTATCAGTAATATAAACTTAAACAGTTATATCTAGAATTTATACATATACTGCACATTTCTAACAATTATTTTCAAACTGTGTTTTACTCTGGTGCTGTGTATTCTTTATTACTTTCAGGATACACATGCCAGCAAACAGAATAATTCCGCTGAAAGAACTCCAAGCTAAAACTGATTCCCTTTCATGCTCGTAAGAATTCGGCAATGGCTAATAGATATGCGCATGCGCAAACTCGCGTGCACACACGAGCCGCCGCGAATCCCCATGTGTGCCGCTGCTTACGTGCACCTGTGACAGATGCTGGCACCAAACAGACTATTTAAACCCAGCCAGGGGTCAGAATCAATGCCGCCTTGTCTTCAGCCTCCTCTGTACCTGTTATCCTGTGAACATGTATCCTGCTTCCAGATATCAACCCGGCTTGTCTTGACCATTTCCTGAACTCCACCTGCATCGACCTCGACTAATCCACTGACCACTCTATCTGCTCCTTTGGCTCCAGTTCCACTGATCGGTTCCAGACCTGACTTGCCTCCCGACCACATTCCTGTCTGTGACCTGTAGCTGATTCTTCCCGTCTGTGTATGACCCGGCCTGCCTGATCCTGCTACCCTGCCTGCTGTCACCAGCACCAGCTGCTTGCCTACTTGCTGAAGACATCTGATGACTTCTCCTACCCAGCGAGGGCTCCTGTCCTGCTGCTAGCAAGACTTCCAGGCACTCATGTGACTCTGCACTCCTCCCCCTCCTGTCTACACTCTCACTGGCTCTGAGTCAAAGGTGTAAGAGAGGCCTTCCTCATCCTATCAGGCTCTGCTACCAGGTATGTGATAGTACAAGGCAGCCATGTCTGTGCCTGAATGAGGAGCCTCTCCCATGGATGAAATGTGTCATCTTACAGCACTCACACAAGCAGTCAAGAGCCTGCAGGAGGGATACAACCGGCTAGAGGAGCGTGTCCAAGGACTATCTTCACCCACGTCAGCTTCTGCCTCATCTGCATCTGGGGAATCTTCTGCTGAACCTACTGTAGTGATGCTACCATCGGAACCCCGAGTACGACCCCAGAAAGGTTGTCAGGCGACCACAGCAAGTTCAGGGCTTTTCATTATGCCTGCGAACTGTACTTTGCATTACAGCCCTGAACTTTCTCACTTGAAGCTACCAAGGTGGGATTAGTAATTTTCCTTCTGCAAGGTGAACCCCAGTCCTGGGCCCATTGTTTACTTGAACAGAAGAACTTGTGCCTATTAAATCTGACTTTATTCTTCGAGTCCATGGCCCAGCTATATGAGGACCCACAGAGAACAGCAACAGCTGAGGTGGCTCTCCATGCGCCCCAGCAAGGCCGCAAAGTGACTGAGGACTATGTAATGGACTTAGATGTTGGAGCGCAGATACCAACTGCAATTATGCCACCCCCTGTTATCAATTCCGTATTGGCTTATCACTAAAGGATGAGATGGCCCATGTGGGAGTTTCAGGTTCTCTGGAAACCTTGATAAACCTGGTGGTCCAGATTGATAGACGTCTGAGAGAAAGCAGGACAGGCGGTTCTGGCCTGTATGGATGATGCCACGAGTTTACAATCCTCCAAGTCAAGCACCACCACCTGCAGGCACACCTGCTCATGACTCTCCAGAACCAATGCAACTCGGCAAACTTCATCCTTCGCTCTCTCCAGAGGGACGCCAGCATCGTTGACAGAATGACCTGTGCCTATACTGCGGGGAGAATGGCCATTATGTGAGGACCTGTCCAGCCAAGCTTCATAAGTGCCTGACCCTTTCTTCTGCCAACCAGTCATTTCTGTCTCACAATTCCTCTCACCGGGCTATCCAGATCTCATTGCAGCTTCCAGGAAGGGGTTATCCAGGCACCTGCTATCATCGATTCTGCAGCCTGCAGCTGCTTCATTGACTTGGCATTTGCCAAGCAACACAAGGTTCCCCTGCATCCAAGATCTCATGGACTTTCAATTCACCTGGTGGATGGGTCATGCATTAACCACTTGCTTACTGGGCACTTAAACCCCCCTCCTGCCCAGACCAACTTTCAGTGTTCGGCGCTGGCACACTTTGAATGACAATTGCGTGGTCATACCACACTGTATCCAAATGAAATTTTTATCATTTTTTTTCACACAAATAGAGCTTTCTTTTGGTGGTATTTAATCATCATTTGGGTTTTTATTTTTTGCTAAACAAACAAAAAAACAGACAGAAATTTTTGAAAAATAAAAAAACATGTTTCATAGTTTGTTATAAAATTTTGCAAACGGGTAATATTTCTCCTTCATTGATATTCGCTGGTGAGGCTACACTTAATGGCTCTGATGGGCTGCACTGATGGGCACTTATTGGCTGCACTGATGGGCACAGATAAAGCAACACTGATAGGCACTGATAAGGCGACGCTGATAGGCACAGATAAGGCGACACTGATGGGCCCTGATGGGTGGCACTGATGGGTGACACTGATGGGTGGCACTGATGAGTAGCACTGATGGGTGGCATTGATGGGTGGCACTGACAGATGGCACTGATGGACACTGATGGGCAATGATAGGTGGCACTGATGGGCACTGATAAGTCACACTGATGGGCACTGGTAGGTGGTATTGATAGGCAGCACTGGTAATGACTCACTGTGGCGGCACAATAGGCAGCACTGTGGGCACTGATAGGCGGCACTGTGGGCACTGATAGGTGGCACTGTGGGCAATGATAGGTGGCACTGTGAGGTGACACTGATAGGTGGCACTGTGAGGTGACACTGTGGGCACTGATGGGTGGTACTGTGGGCACTGGTAGGTGGCACTGGTGGGCACTGGTAGGTGATGCTGGTGGGCACTGGTGGTATCTTCATGATCAGGACCGATGTCCCCCTCGCAGCCGTCGGTGATCGGCTTTGTTTACATCACATGATCAGCTGTCATTGGCTGACAGCTGATCACGTGGTAAGGGGTTGAGATCGCCCCCTTACTCTGATCTGTGATCAGGCAAGTCTCATAGACTCGCTGATCACAGAGCGCACCACAGGGGATGCACAGACCGCTCGAGCATGGGAGGACGTCCATGGACGCCCACCCAGCAAATGAAGCCCGTGCTGTAGCCGTCTTTCGGCTATAGCGCGGATGGCAGGTGGTTAAGTCTGGGCCTGTCACCCAAGAGACTGTTCCGTTACCTGCTGTCATATCCGGTGTTCTCAAAGAACTGTTATGTCTGGAAACTATAGCTTCACCCTTGTTCCCTGTCATATTGGGTATGCCATGGCTACAGGCACACAATCTGCATTAATTGGGGTACGGGAGGAATCGAGTTCTTATCACCTTATTGTTAGCAGCACTGCCTTTCCAAGCCACAAACTCACCTGTCTTCATTGCTGTGTTTAGACTCTGATGCTGAAGCATGTTCGTCTGTTCCTGCACCTTACCGTGACTTTATGCATGTGTTTAGTAAGAAAGGAGCAGATACTCTTCCTCCCAACAGACCAGACGACTGCCTGATGGAACTTCTTCCAGGGGCCAAAATACCATTCGGGTGAATCTTCCCTTTAACAGAACTTGAACTTGCAATGCTAAAAGAATATATTGATGACACCCTGAGGAAAGGTTTATTCATTCCTCTACATCCCCAGCTGGAGCGGGGATTTTCTTTGTAGAAAAGAAGGACCATTCCCTTTCGTCCTTGTGTGGACTGCCGTGATCTGAACAAATTCAGAATCACGAGCTTTTTCAGAGACTGCATTCTGCCATAATTTTTATGAAATTGGACCTACGTGGGGCATACAATTTGGTGCGTATTCATGAGGGTGATTGGAATTCTGCATTTCGCACCCAATTTGGGCACTTTGAGGGCTTAGTAATGTCCTTCGGACTTTGCAACGCCCCAGAAACATTTCAGCACTTTATTAAGGACATTTTCCGGGATTACTTGGATTTATTCGTCATCGTGTACCTAGATGACATTCTGATATTTTCTGCTACCTTGAAGGCCCATTGGGGACATTTTAGAATGTTTTGGCCTGACTCAGACAGCAGAGCCTATACGCAAAACCCAAAAATTGTGAGTTTGAGCACCAGAGTATCCAGTTCCTGGGTCTAATCCTTTCCACAGAATGCATAAAGATGGACCCCCAGAAGGTTTCTGTTATTTTAGACTCCCACAGATAATAAAGGGGTACAGCGGTTTGTAGGATTTGCAAATTTTTATAGAAAGTTTATCAAGGGATTCTCTGCAATCATTTCCGCTATTACTCAACTGACAAAACAATGCAAGCGGTTCCATTGGGCTTCTGAGGAGCAGTCTGCATTTGAACCTTTGAAAGGACTCTTTACTTCTGCACCTGTACTCTGGCACCCAGACTCTGCTCTACTGTACGTCCTGGAAGTAGATGCTACAGAAACAGCCATAGGGGCGGTTCTGTCCCAACGTCAAGGGGCCAAGGCCTTACTTCACCCTGTTGCATTGTTCTCACGCAAGCTGTCCCCTGCAGAAAAGAACTATGATGTTGGAGACCGTGAATTCTTGGCAATTAAAGCCGCTCTTGAAGAATGGAGATACCTGTTGGAAGGGGCAGCTCATCTGATCTTAACCACTTCACTACCGGCCTATAGTCAAATGACGTCCATAGATGGGATCTCCCATCCTGGGTGGACGTCATATGACGGCCTCGGGTTCCGGGCCGCCTAGGGGGCGCGCGAGCACGCCCACCGCGTTGCTCGGGACCCGCGATTGCCCGTTAACCGGGCCGGACCGTGGATCTGTGTGTGTAAACACACAGATCCACGTCCTGTCAGCTCAGAGGAGACCGATCTGTGTTCCCAGTACAGCGGAACACTGATCGGTCTCCTCCCCTTGTACATCCCGCCCCCTACAGTTAGAAGCATTCCCTAGGAAACACATTTAACCCCTCCCCGCCCCCTAGTGGTTAACCCCTTCACTGCCTGTCACATTTACAAAGTAATCAATGCAATTTTATAGCATTGATCGCTGTATAAATGTGAATGGTCCCAAAAATGTGTCAAAAGTGTCCGATGTGTCCGCCATAATGTCGCAGTCATGAAAAAAATCGCGATCGCCGCTATTACTAGTAAAAAAAATAAATAAATATTTTTTTTTTAAAAATGCCATAAATCTATCCCGTATTTTATAGATGCTATAACTTTTGCGCAAACCAATCAATATACGCTTATTGCGATTTTTTTTACCAAAAATATGTAGAAGAATATCGGCCGAAACTGAGGAAAAAGTTAGTTTTAAAAAAAAAAAATGGGATATTTTTTATTGCAAAAAGTAAAAAATATTGTGTTTTTTTCAAAATTGTCGCTCTTCTTTTGTTTATAGCGCAAAAAATAAAAACCACAGAGGTGATCAAATACCACCAAAAGAAAGCTCTATTTGTGGGGAAAATTTTGTTTGGGTACAACGTCGCACGACCGCGCAATTGTCGTTTAAAGTGCAACAGCGCTGAAAACTAAAAATTGGTCTGGGAAGGAAGGGGGTGAAAATGCCCGGTATTGAACCGGTTAATATACACTGACCACAAGATTCTGGAATATTTGCGAGCCGCAAGACGCCTGAAACCATGGCAGGCCTGGTGAGCATTATTTTTCTCGAGATTTTTTTTTTCATATAACTTACAGGCCGGGGTCAAAGAACACAAAACCAGATGCTCTTTCCCACATGTTTGGTGATTTAGAATCAGGTATTTTCGTTATCGTTTTAACAAATGATAACGAAAGTGCAGAATACGAAAACCGAAAGATCCAACATAAACAAATGCTTTATTTTCATTTTTGTTGCGACAACAGTTTGATATAGATAGGAGATTCGACATGACGCTGGCAATAACAATCTGTGTCTATCGAACTTGTGGTCGAATGTGCCTAACCTTAACTGTATTAGTCCAAGATTATTCTACATAGAGAGAAAAGATTCGACATAGAGAGAAAAGATTTGACATAGAGAGAAAAGATTCGACATAGAGAGAAAAGATAGCTGCTGGAATTGGGTGGGGGAAGTAAAATAAAATTAATGATGATGATGAATGTTATTGCCCGATTGTAACCAAAGAGGAGGGGCAGTAAAATAGCTAGAACTAAGTACACACGTACAGCCAACTTACTTTCACTTACGATTTGCTAGCAGAGAGAGACACACACACTGAATCATTTCAGAAGACAGTCAATCTTAGCTGGTCCGTTTGTTAGAGAACCTGAATTATTTAGAAATTAATAAGCATAAGCACAGCATAAGCACAGCAGCAGAACAATAGTGAAGCAAGCTACAGTTCAACTTAACTTTTTCATAATAATCTGCTGCTATTGTGTTAGTGTTGTGAACTTGATAGTGATACTAGTGTTGCTAGTGTTGTGATAGCCTCAGAGGCTGGCCGTGTTGTGGGGGGGATTTATTATTATAGATTCCATATTATAATGCCATATCAATATCTGACACAATGTCGGATGCCGCGCCCGCCATTGCACTTGGAGATTGAGAAACGAATGTGAAAGTTGGCTGACTGTTGGGGTAGAGTAGACCATTCAACATGAACGACGAAGATTCGACAAAGCAACGAAAAACATACAAACGTTGAATCTTTGGCTTATGGTGTCTGTCGAAAGTTCCAAGAAGATTCGACGGAGCAGCTAAACTGTACGATGCTGCAATCGTACATTTCCGGTCAAATGCATCCGCCCATAGGCTATAGAAAAATTCTAATGTTGGTTGACTAGTAAAATAATTAATAAATATAATTATTACTAGTCATACAACATTAGAATTCTACTACAGCTAGCTTGTAGGCAGAAAATTCGACCGGAAATGTACACATACTGTTTAGCTGCTCCGTCGAATCTTCTTTGAACATTCGCCAGACACCATAAGCGTTCAATGACAGATTCGACCCTAACTGGATTTTCGGACGAATGCAATTTTTAACGAAAAACAAAATAAATAAAAATGAATTTCGGGAGTAACTAAATAAATTTATTTTTCGGACGAAAACGAAATTCCGAAATGAAATATTTCAGTGTGCACATGTCTACTAAACGCAGAATACCATAGTGAAAAATCTTTAGTGACAGTTTTTGGGGAAAATTAGCTAACCTCACCTATGAGAGCTGTCCAGCTACAGTATATACCTATATAAAATGTTTCAATATTTTATATGGACAATATCAATTTGACAATGTTACTTGTTCAAAAAGTTTCAGCTTCTGTACTCATATTCTGCATAAAGAAAAACAAATAAAGCCCAGTGCTCAGGATATATTAAAAGCGAACTGCAACAAACATAAATCAATAAAATGAAGTAGTTTAATAAACCAATAATAATTGACAGTTATGACTACTGAATAATAAAACCAAAATGTAAAAAAATGTTGCAGGAAGCACCACAGTGACACAAGATTAAAAAACCACAATAACAAAATCTTAAGAGGTTAAATGGTATAGCATCAAGTTTCAATATGTAAAAAGCACTTGCATTGATGGACAGTCAGCCCTCGAGCAACAGGAGACCAGCAAAGGAGATCAGTCCAAAAAAAATCCCCAACCAAATTGGTGAAAGCGGAGTACAGTACTTACAGCAGGAGGCAATGAATGAAATGGTAGGAGCAGAAAAACGTGCAGAGGAGAACGTTCATGACTGCCTCGTGGTGTGGGGAGTCTAGCATCGTACAGGGGAGTTGCCGGCTCCAGTATGCTGTGGAGCGGCTGTGGCGTGCGCTGAGCTGATGCTCCACCGTGAGGAGAACAGCCTGGCTGGAGCTCCATGGCGATGGGTAATGACGTCAGCACAGGGGAACCGCCGGGATGTCAGCGGGTAGAAAACAAACCGCTGAGTCTCCAGATGGTGTCTCCACAGGGGTGAAAGCTCCTTAATGGGACATGGTGACACTGCCAAAAGACCAGCGCTGGACCTGAGAGACTAATCAGGGGAAAAATAAAAATTCCAACAGGCTAAATGGAGCTCACATCTGTCTGGACAGCCTGGGGCTCCTAGGAACAACTAAAAGTCAATAAAAATAGATCAAAGTTGATGGAAATCAATGAAAAAAATGAATGAAATTAATAAAATGAAGCAAACAGGGTGACTGATCAGAAATCCTCTGACCGGGAGGGGATGATGGGGATGAAGGACTATGACAAAGCGCTCGTGTGCGAAACGCGTTGTCAAGGCAACCCCAGGACAGTGGCCCCAGCTAGAGCCTTGCCACAGCGAGCACTGATCCATCGATCCATTCATCCACTAACCCTGTGAAGCGTCTACAATAGCCAGCAGCGGTTTTTCCAGCTACTTCATCCCCATCATCCCCTCCCGGTCAGAGGATTTCTGATCAGTCTCCCTGTTTGCTTCATTTTATTCATTTTTTTCATTGATTTCCATCAAGATTTTGATTAAGATTAAGATTTTGTTATTGTGGTTTTTTAATCTTGTGTCACTGTGGTGCTTCCTGCAACATTTTTTTACATTTTGGTTTTATTATTCAGTAGTCATCACTGTCAATTATTATTGGTTTATTAACCACTTAAAGACCAGCCTCGTTTTGGATTTTAGGTGTTTACATGTTTAAAACAGTTTTTTTTGCTAGAAAATTACTTAGAACCCCCAAACATTATATATTGTTTTTTTTCTAACACCCTAGAGAATAAAATGGTGGTCATTGCAATACTTTTTTTTGCACCGTATTTGCGCAGCGGTCTTATAAGCGCACTTTTTTTTGGAAAAAAATCACTTTTTTGAATAAAAAAATAAGACAACAGTAAAGTTAGCTCAATTTTTTTTTATATTGTGAAAGATAATGTTATGCCAAGTAAATTGATACCCAACATGTCACGCTTCAAAATTGCGCCCGCTCGTGGAATAGCGTCAAACTTAAAAAAATTCTACAGGTTGCATGTTTGGAGTTACAGAGGAGGTCTAGGGCTAGAATTATTGCTCTCGCAATACCGGTCGCGGCGATACCTCACATGTGTGGTTTGACCACCGTTTTCATATGCGGGCGCTACTCACGTATGCGTTCGCTTCTGTGCGCGAGCTCGTCGTATTTTTTCACTGTTTTAAAAAAATAAAAAAAATTGGATCACTTTTATCCCTATTACAAGGAATGTAAACATCCCTTGTAATAGAAAAAAGCATGACAGGTCCTCTTAAATATGAGATCTGGGGTCAAAAGTCCTCAGATCTCATATTTAGACTAAAATGCAAAAAAAAAAAAAAAAAGTTGTTTAAAAAAAATGACACAAAAAAAATTGTGCCTTTAAGAGAAGTGGGCGGAGCCGTCGTAATGACGTCGCTCTGGCCGTCACATGGTATAGAGATGGGTTGGGGCCATCTTGGCCTCACTCGTCTCAGTACCTCAGCGGTGACAGGTCCCGATCTCCTCCGCCGCTACCGACGGCTCCGGTAAGCGGCGGAGGGTGCGGGAGAGCGGCGGGAGGGGGGGTGGCACCTCTCCCGCCGCCGATAACGGTGATCTCGCGGCGAAGCACTTTGTACTACAAGGTGGTGGGACTGTTCACCATTTATTTATTTTTCTTGGAGTCACTAATAAGTATTTGCTGAGTTACCACATATGTGCTAGTATGATACTAACCCCTTTGCACTGAGATTTTTTCTTTTCTTTTGTGTCAGTATTTACAATATTTTTATGTGCTAGTATGATACTAGCCCTCATGCACATGGACTTTGTTTAATTTATATATTTTATTTTGTTCAATTTTTTTGTACCCACACAATGTATTTGTCACTCATTTCATAGCTTTTTATACGCTTTAGACTATTTTGTTTCTTCAGTTTATTCGGATTTAGTGCTCATTAGACTGCACTTTATTACATTTCATCACACTTTTATATTTTGTATAATTTTTCCATTTTGCCTTTTGGAACTGATGACTTATTGTTTGAGCACTTTGTACTACAAGGCGGTGGGACTGTTCACTATTTAGTTATTTACTTGGAGTCACCATTAAGTATTTGCTGAGTTACTACATATGTGCTAGTATGATACTAGCCCTTTTGCACTGAGTTTTATCTTTTGATAAGTATTTGCTGAGTTACCACATATGTGCTAGTATGGTTCTAGCCCTTTTGCACTGAGATTTTTCTTTTGATAAGTATTTGCTGAGTTACCACATATGTGCTAGTATGGTACTAGCCCTTTTGCACTGAGATTTTTCTTTTCTTCTGTTTCAGTATTTACATGATATTTTTTATGTGCTAGTATGATACTAGCCCTCATGCTCATTATACCTCTATATTTTGTATAATTTTTTCATTTTTCATTCACCTCTCTATACATTTGAGCTAGCCCCTTCCCCTCCCTCCTCCTTCCTTCCCCACTTATCACAGCGCAATCACCACTTACTTTATTCACATTACTTCAATTTATTGATTTATGTTTGTTGCAGTTCGCTTTTAATATACCCTGAGCGCTGGGCTTTATTTGTTTTTCTTTGTGATGATCTGTATCTACAAGTTACGGTTGGTCCAGCTGCACGGGTGGTCCTTTTTTTCCTCCCTCCACTTTTTTGTATAGGTTTTAGTATATGTATACAAAATGTCTGAGCACATGGTATGGTAAATATATGCGAGTCATATACCACATGTCTTGTTTAGAGCTCTCCAGATAGTCCATCATTGGAGCTGGGTTTTTATTGTGTGTTTTTTCTTATATTCTGCATAGTTGAACAGAAGTGTAAATAATGAGTTTTGTGGATAATCTTGACAATTTTGGTAGATTTTCCATTATTTGTTCACTTAACATTTAGCTGAGAGTACTTACTTTTTGTGCCAGTTTATCAAATTTTACAGGTCCGAGTAATGATCAGGTGTGATGATTACAGCTGCAGTGTTGTCCTTCAGCTAAAAAAACGGAAAATTTATATCAAATACTTGCCGTAATTTTCCTTTCCTGATAGGCTCCATACGTGTGGGTAGGCTCCGCCTCCATAACTACCCAATAGGACCCCCTCTCCCATAAATCTTTGCTCTAGGCTGATATCCATGTTCCGTAACTAGCCTACTCCAGACATTTTGGGAGGGACTCCTGCTGCCATGGAGCCTATCAGGAAAGGAAAATTACGGCAAGTATTTGATATAAATTTTCCGTTTTCCTGATAGGCTCCATGGCAGCATACGTGTGGGAAATAACTCGCCCAAAAATACACACGGGCGGGCAAAAATGTTTGAGCAAAGAAACCAAATTTATTTTACATTGTCAACCGACAATACTTGTAAACCAAAACCATGTTACGCGCCGCATGCGCTTCTTCAGGAGCACAGAATTAGGATACCTGATAGATTTATGACTATGCTTGGAAGGAAGGGGAGGTAAAAACAAAACCACAGCGGTCTCCTTAGTAAGTATTAGTAATTCCCAGCACTCTCAGCGGTGATTGTTTAGTACTATCCACATCACAAGTCGCTTGCAGCCGGACGGCTGTGCGGCGCCCCACCACCAACTCCTCCACTCACTATCTATATGCTACATATCCAGACTCAGCAGGATTGGGGCTCAAACTGAATAGCTTCCCAAGGAATAAAAGCCTCTATGCACCTTGATGCAACTTCTATTTCTGCCTCTGACCATCATATAGCCCCCCCCATTAAACAATCACCGCTGAGAGTGCTGGGAATTACTAATACTTACTAAGGAGACCGCTGTGGTTTTGTTTTTACCTCCCCTTCCTTCCAAGCATAGTCATAAATCTATCAGGTATCCTAATTCTGTGCTCCTGAAGAAGCGCATGCGGCACGTAACATGTCGAGCTCATACAGAATCTGATTGCCACCATCACATAGCGCTTGGTTCAACGAAATGTACTGTAACTATATAGATCAATAAGCTGCATGTCTCTTGTTGGTTCCATAGGTTTCGCTTATTATTATTATTTTTTTCACCAACCAACCAAATGTGTATGGAGTGCATAATTTGTAAACTGTGATCGTCCTACCCTACTTTTTATCCTCCTTCTCCCCTTTTTTTAATAATTTCGAAATAAAACAATATTTTAATCACATATTATCCTCATTATTGTGCCTATAAAGTCTTCAGCCCACCAATATTCTCGTGTTCTTCTAAATGAATGTAAAAACTTACCCCTCCATCTACGATCACCTGGCCGAGGAACGCCATCCATCACACACACACACACCGGACTTGGCAGCAGATAATGGTCGCCTGAAACATTAGGCAAACAGACCGTGCGCACATAGATGAACCGATCCAATCTTCAGCGCTACTCTGCTATACACTCCATACCCTGCTTAACAGTCAGGGCCTATCGGAGGAATCTTTGGCACTCGGCATCATCGATCGTAGGGAGGTTTATCTTCAGGTAGGAGAACCAACACCTGGTCCTACGGAGGAGGACAAAAAAGGAACATGGATAGCAGCCTAGAGCAAAGATTTATGGGAGAGGGGGTCCTATTGGGTAGTTATGGAGGCGGAGCCTACCCACACGTATGCTGCCATGGAGCCTTTCAGGAAAGGCTTTTTTCATTGTAGTTTTACTTGCAACACATACTTTTTTATCAAGTGGTAATAGGCCTGTTTTTACCAGCAGATAGAAATTCACCAGCCGGTCACTGAGGCTTTGCAGTTCTAACTAATGAAAATGCAGAGGCTTTTCAGTTCTCACTAATGAAAGTGCAAAACTAAGATACTGCACAAGCAATGGGGCAGTTTTAATGAGTAAGACTACGTAGGTCAAAATATCCTAGAGACACAGGACACAAGCAGATATTTAACTACAAGAATGAAGAGACCACAGATGATAGAGTAGGGAACACATTGTCTAGTGGCAAGACATTTTTAATGAGAAATACTAGGTCATAATTTATTGGAGACACTGGGTATGGCAGATGTTTTATTACAAGAACTAAGAGGCTGCAGATGATAATTAATGGGACAGCAGCTCAAAGTGATCACTACCCTCATATTGACCACAAATAAATAAAATAAAGACAGAAAAAAAAATCAAATAATAGGGGGGAAAAAAGCAGAAAAGAGTATGATTGTCTAATAGCTAGTAATCAAACATGTTTCTGAAGGTAGTCCCAATGATTTTTGGGTTAAATAACCGAACAGAACTGTGAATATGGGGAAGGGGCAAAGAAGACCACACCATTTCAATTCACAAAAGTAAGTTTTGGCATCTCTTCCTACTATTTCTCAGCAACTTCCAATATACTTACATGTTCACTCCTCTGAACCCCTCCTTTTTTAGTTAGGAAGCTGCCTTATTATTAAGCCCACTCGTGGCCAATAAGAAGGCCTATTAATAAGACAGCCTTCTGACTTAAAAAAAAAAAAACCTGTTAGCCACAGTTTAGAGGTCATGCAATGAATGTAATGGTGCAAAAATAAATTTTTTGCCTGGGCATTTTCAGACACTAATTTCAAATCTGTAGGATTCCTTACAAACAAATGTTATTGGCACCTAATTCCTAGTTTGAAATTACTTCTGAAAAATAGCCTACAGCTTCATAACTCTATATTTGCATTGCTAATCTAATACATGCTGCAGAGCAGGAGTTCTGACTTCTCACTCACTTACCTGAAAGGCCTGCTTGTTCTGGGTCAGTGAGAATTCTGTAATGAAGGATATATATATAATGGAGTCCTTTAAGCCCAAATGTTTTCAATAGCAGAATTAATAAAATAAACAGCATATATGTGGCATCTTAATTGCAAGCCCTGTGTTTCACAACATTCATGTATTTTACTGTTAAGGGAAATAAAAACAGTTTACTGTATCAGAATCAGTGCATTTGAATTTTTGCAAGGAAAAAGCAAGGAAAAGGAGAAATGTACAATGATTCATTAACCATCATTAAAGACAGGAAATCCAGAGGAACATGAGCCCTCTGACTAACTACACACCCTGTACTTGTTTTGTACTGGTGATTGATTGACAGGAGTTTCCAGACATAGAGCAGCCATAAATTTAAGATTTCAGCCCAGCCCTTCCATGGAAACATAATATCAATTGCACATTATTATTGCAAGCAATAACCTTAAATTCATAAAATAATATAATCTTTTGTTATCACAAAAATGAGAAGCTAAGCATTAAGACTAAATTAGGAAGATTTCATAACTATCTTTCTTAGAGGGAATCTGTTGATGAGAAAAGAGAATTCAAACATGTGCCAGTTAACGTTAGATAAATGGACTTGTTTTTGCCAAGCCTATGACTAGATTAATGTTAAAAAACAGGCTGGGCCATTTTCAATCATTACTTAAAGTTTCAATGCATGAAGCAGTATGGAGATTGCCATGCTCTATGTATCTCTCTGTTAGAGTTTGATTTTATTAGGGACTTTCAAAGTTGATGCTTTTTCACTAGTGTTTTTTTTGTATAAACAATTTGGTTTAAAGGAGACTTGTACTGAAAGAGATAATATTATTATTATTATACAGGATTTATATAGCGCCAATGGTTTGCAAAGCGTTTTACTACATGAGGGCAGACAGTACAGTTACAAGAGGAATCAGAGTGCCCTGCTCCTTAGAGCTTACAATCTAGATGGGAAGGTTAAGCGAAACAAAAGGTAACAACTGTGGGGGGTGAGCTGATGGAGAAAATGGAATAGTTGTTAGGTGTGGGTAGGACAGGCTTCTCTGAAGAGGAGGGTTTTCAGGGATCGTCTAAAAGCTAATAGAGTAGGAGATAATTGGACAGATTGGGGTAAGGAGTTCCATAGGATTGGAAGGGCTCTGGAAAAGTCCTGGAGGCTAGCATGGGAGGAAGTGAAGAGGGAGCTAGAGAGCAGGAGATCTTGAGAGAAACAAAGAGAACGATTAGGTTGGTATTTTGAGACTAGGCTAGTGATGTAGCTGGGGGCAAAGTTGTGGATGGCTTTGTAAATAGTTGTTAGTATTTTGAATTTAATTTGTTGGGTGAGCGGAAGCCAGCGGAGGGATTGACAGAGAAGTGTAGCAGACACAGAGCGGTTGGTAAGGTGGATGAGTCTGGCAGCAGCATTTATGATGGATTGAAGGGATAGACTATGTAGAGGTAAGCCAATCAAAAGGGAGTTGCAGAGGTCCAGGCGAGAGATGCCCAGGGAGTGAATTAAGAGCTTTGTCATAGGTTAGAAAGGTGAGTATTTTGGAGATCTTGCGGAGGTTGAGGCGGTAAGATTTGGACAGTGAATGGACGTGGGGCTTAAAGGAGAGTTCAGAGTCCAGGACAAAACCTTGGACCATGCATGCAGGGATGGACTTATAGTTGTGCCATCGAGTTTGACAGAGAGATCAGGGAAAGTGGCATGTTGGGGAGAAAAATTATAAGTTGGTTTGGGTAGATTGAGTTTGAGGAAGTGGTGTGACATCAGACTGATATATCTGTTAGTAAATTAGTGATACGTGAAGAGACGAAGGGAGTGAGCTGAGGGGTAGAGAAATCGATTTGGGTGTTCTCAGCTTAGAGATGGTATTGGAAGCCATGGGAGGCTATCAGCTGACCCAGGGAGGAGGTGTAGATTGAAAATAGGAGAGGTCCAAGAACAGAACCTTGGGGGACCCCAACAGAGAAAGGAAGAGGAGAGGAGAAAATAGAATTGTAAGTAACGCTAAAGGTGCGGTTGGATAAGTAGGAAGAGAACCAGCGAAGAGTACAGTCACGGAGACCAAAGTTTTTTAAAGAATAGGGGGTGGTCAACCCATATCAAAGGCAGCAGAAAGGTCCAGGAGTAGAAGTACAGAATAGTGTCCATAGGTTTTGCCCATTAGTAGATTGCTTTTTAATTTTTAGGAGAGCAGTTTCTCTGGAGGGTTGAGGACGAAATCCAGACTGAAGGGCATCAAGAAGGCTATTTTCACCAAGGTGGACACTCAGTCGGTTGTAGACCAGACGTTCAAGGAGTTTGGATAAAAAGGGAAGCAAGGAGATGGGGTGTAGGTTGTTAGGATTGGATGGGTCCGTTGAGGGCTTTTTATGTATGGGGCTGACTGATGCATGTTGTAGAGAGTTGGGGAAGATGCCAGAAGAGAGGGAGAGATTTAGGATGTGGGTTAGAGAGAGTAGGATTGAGCCAGATAGTGATTGTAGCATTTGTGAGGGCACAGGATCCAGAGGGCAGGTGGTTAGCTGGACATTGGCAAGTAGTTTAGCAACCTCGTCTATAGTGGTGGGGTTGAAAGAGGGAAGTAATGATTGTATCTGTGGGCATGAAGTGTAAACATGGAGGCTATCTGAACAGCAGAGATCTCCTCGCGAATTGTATAAATCTTCTGTTTGAAGTGATTGGCGATCTCTTGAACAGTGAGTGATTAGTGGGTGGAGGCAGTGGAGGACAAAAAAATGAGAGTCGAAGATAGAGAAGAGTTGACGGGGACAGGATGATAAGTTGTTAATGAGAGTGATAAAATAAGTCTGCTTGGCAGTGAAGTGGCTGGAAATGTATTTTTTTGGTGGGCAGATTTATATTGGTTGAAATCTTTCTGAGACTAAGTCTTATGCCACAGGTGCTCATGAGCAGGGCTATGTTTTTTCAGACTTCTAGTGTCATCCGGATATGGAGGCTTTCATTGCAGACTACTCTTTCAGCAAATACTGGTTGTCTGGCTACATGGTGGTCTTATAGATTCAATACTTTTGGAGTCACTGTACTGAAGTCAGAGATGTTGATCTACATTTGGTTTAACCATAACATTTAAAATTGTTATACACTATATAAAATCCTATATTAATGTGGTTTAACCGCTTCCCGACCAGCGCACACCGATTTACATTGGCAGAATGGCACTGGTGGGCAAAAGGGCATACAGGTACGTCCCCTTTAATAAGTAGCACTGCTGGCACGTGCCCACGGCATTCTCCGTGACCATGACCGCAGGTCCCGCTGTTCCCGCAGACTCGATGTCCGCTGGGTGCCCGCGATCGTGTCACGGAGTGGTAGAACAAGGCATTTCCCGTTCTGCCTTGTGTCATAACAGAGATCACTGCTCTCTGTCATCGAGAGCAGTGATTGCTGTCATGTGCGTTGAAGTCCATCCCCCCCACAGTTAGAATCATTCCCTAGGACACACTTAACCCCTTCATCATCCCCTAGTGGTTAACCCCTTCACTGCCAGTGTCATTTACACAGTAATCAATGCCTTTTTTAGCACTGATCGCTGTATAAATGACAATGATCCCAAAATAGTGTCAAAAGTGTCTGATCTGTCCGCCATAATGTCGCAGTCCCTATAAAAATTATAGATCGCTGCCATACTAATAAAAAAAAATGATAATAAAAATGTCGTAAAACTATCCCCTATTTTGTAGATGCTATAAATTTTGTGCAAACCAATCAATATACGCTTATTGCGATTTTTTTTTACCAAAAATATGTAGAAGAATACATATCAGCCTAAACTGAGGAAAAAAATTGTTTTTTTTATATATTTTTGGGTGATATTTATTATAGCAAAAAGTAAAAAAAATTGCTTTTTTTTCAAAATTGTCACTCTTTTTTTGTTTTTAGCGCAAAAAATAAAAACCTCAGAGGCGATCAAATACCACCAAAAGAAAGCTCTATTTGTGGGAAAAAAAGGACGTCAATTTTGTTTGGGTACAACATCGTACGACTGTGCAATTGTCAGTTAAAGCAACACAGTGCCAAATCACAAAAAGTGCTCTGGTCAGGAAGGGGGCAAATCCTTCCAGGGCTGAAGTGGTTAACAATCCTTAAGAGCATTTTTTTTTTTCATAGTAGATGCATACATTTGTATAGACAAGAAAGATACTTGGGCAGATGGGGTTCAGTACATTAATAATAGATAGCACAGGCAACATGGATATGTCATAGTATCAGTATCAGTAAAGGTGAATTATTAGTTCAATGGTGCAACATGAATGTACACAGTATAGTTTTGTGCCTACTAGGGCTCATATACACAGGTCTTAGGTTCAGCTAATGTGGAGGAAATATATTTACATATAATCTACGTGGAAAACATCACCTGTACTCACTTCTCACTTTGGCAGGTGCTAAAGTGAGCGAACTTGCCTGGATTCACCATACAAAGGGATCCGCAAACCCAGACTAAAATTTGCAAACCCTAAACATTTAGTGCCCAAACCCCTTTGAAACGCAAGATCTGTAGGCCTATTCAATCCCCCCAGAAGCCTGGCTAAAAAACCTCTAGTTAGCAACCTCCATGTCCTGAATTGTTACTAAGACCTGAAAATCCTTGGATACTCACTCCCCGGATTGCAGGAGTGAAAACCAACAGTTTTTGCATCCTACTTACAAGGCAAGATGTGGGGATTGCTCACTAGGAGTTTTTCAGCCAGGCTTCTGAAGGGACCCAAATGGTATACAGGTAAAACAATATAATTTTTAATATCTACTGGGGCCCCTTGACTACATAGGCTATTTTCTGGAAAAGGTGAACTTAGCTTTTAAATCTGAATGTGTAGTGGTGCACCTGTATGATGTACTCCTGAAAGGCCTCATTCACAAATGCCTACCTAAGCATACAATCATTTGAGAGTCATGTTTTGCCCACATGGGATGCACAGGCAGTCCCATCCATGTCAATTGGGGTGCAGCAGTGCATGAACACAGTCGATGTTCCCAATATGACATCCATGTGGGCGAGGGCATGTGTCCCGAAACTCTTCTGCATCCCAATGGACATGATATCATGTCACATGCTGTCAATGATATATATTTGTTACTAAACTTTTGTTGCTAATTGATGAAAAATAATTTATGTAACGTGTGCCAGCCGCCGTCTCTGCCCCACTCATTTCCCCCATGCCCTATGGAGCGGTGACAGCGGGCTCCCCCCCACTTAGTCCACAATCCAGGAGAAAACAGGCAGCGGTGCAGAGACAGGGGAGAGGCCGCTGCAAGGTGTCAGAGTGTTCCCCTACTTGCTCCCCTCTTCTTCTGTTAGCAGCATGGGAGATATGAAGACAGGATGGTCTTACCAGGCTCCCTGCCCACTCTGTCTTCTTCAAACCCCTCCCAGGTATGGAAAAAGGACCAATCTAGAGGAAAATGGGCCAATTAGCAGGCAGTCAGGAGGATCTTGGGACATGTAGTGCCAGAACACAAGGAGCTCAAAGAAGAATAGCAGAGCTTTGACTACAGCAGCCAGGCTGCAGCAGGGAGAGCGAGGGGAGCCTGGGAACAGGGGGAGATGGAGGAAGAAGAGGAGGAAGGAGAACCAGGCTGTTGTGTGCTACACAGGGGGGTAAGGGGAGTGAGAGGTCGTGCCATGGGGTGCCATCTCTACACAGTACATAATACAGAAAGGGTAACTTTTTATTAACAAAAAATAAACCCATGCTTCAAAAGAGAAGCATGGTTTTATTTTTGTTTTCCATATTCAGACCCCCCTCTTCATTGGCTGAGACAGCAGCGAAGCACCATTGGCTCCTGCTGCTGTTAATCAAAGTCAGTGAGCCAATGAGAAGAGAGAGGGGGTGGGGCTGGGCCATGGTTCTGTGTCTGAAAGGACACAGGGAGTGTCAGCTCGGGTGCCCCATAGCAATCTGTTTGCTGTGGGGCACTCAACAGGAGGGAGGGGCCAGGAGCACCGAAGAGAGACCTGAGAGGAGGAGGATCTGGGCTGCTCTGTGCAAAACCACTGCACAGAGAAGGTAAGCATAGACATGTTTGTTATTTTAAAAAAAAAACAAGACTTTAGTATCAATTTAAACTTCTATAAGTATTGAATCCCTGTTTGTGTATGCCCCAGATTCTGCTCTCAGTACCCCTCCTCTCTCAAGTCACGTTAACATTCACTGTCATCTTCAATTTGTTAATATGAGATAACATGAAGGCTGAGCTGGGAGCCAGCAGAAATGGCATTGGCTGTCCAAGAAAAGTGAATACTGCTAGGAATGAACACTACAAATGCCCTCTTCATCAGCACTGTACATGTAGGGGGTGACCAAGAATTGGCAGTCTTCACATCTGCTGCCAGGTCCCCAGTGTCATCCCTCAATCAGCTATGCATTGTCTTATTTGTCATAAGGTGGGACTAAAGTTGGCCACATATGGATCAAAATTCAGACAGTTCAGCAGGAAGAAAAGTAATGTATGGCCAACTTAAGGCACACTGGGGAACTGGCAGTAGCAGTAAGACCTGTCAGTGCTCATTCAGGCCTACATTTAAAGGTCTGATAAGTAGTTTATCAAATTGTCTTTGGAGTGCCAGGGGATCCTCTGAACTTTGGTGCTCCATTGTAGGCAATTATAGGTTACCATTGTGGGCAATTATAGGTTACACTACATATTTCTTTTTGTCAGTTGAGAGCCATGTCATCTGCTGGTGTTGGTCCACTGTGTTTTGTCAAGTCCAAAGTCTCTCTGCTGACCAGCTTTATAGAGATGCTAATTTCATTTTCCAGCAGGACTTGCCCACGTTGCCAAAAGTACCAATACCTGGTTTAATGATCTTGGTATCACTGTGCTTGATTGGCTAGCAAACTCGCCTGACCTAAACCCCATAGGCAATCTGTGGGGTATTGTCAAGAGGAAGATGAGAGACACCAGACCCAACATTGCAGATGAGCTGAAAGCCACTATCAAAGCAACCTGGTCTTCCATAACAACTCAGCAGTGCCACAGGCTGATCGCCTCCATGCCACGCTGCATTGATGCAGTAATTCATGCAAAAGGAGCCCTGGCCAAGTATTGAGTGCATACTATACTGTACATGGACATAGTTTTCAGTAAGCCAACATTTCTGTATTAAAAATCCTTTTTTATTGGTCTTATGTAATATTCTAATTTTCTGAGATGCTGAATTTTGGTCTTTCACTAACTGTAAGCCATAGTAATCAAAATCAAAAGAAAGAAATGCTTGAAATGTATCAGATATATATGTATGTATTTACAGTGCTGTGAAAAAGTATTTGCCCCTTCCTGATTTTTTTTTTTTTGCATATTTCTCACACTTAAATAATTCAGATCATCCAACAAATTTTAATACTACACATGGATAACTCGAGTAAATCCAAAATGCAGTTTTTATATTATTATTACATTTATTAAGGGAAAAAAGCTGTTCAAACCTGCCTGGCCCTATGCGAAAAAGTAATTTCCCCCTCCCATACTGAATCATGAATGAACTGTGATTAACCACAATTTTTTGGAAAGCTGAGTTAAATTTTACTTGCTGCACCCAGGCCTGATTACTGCCAGACCTATTGACTCAAAAAATCCCTTAAATAGAAGCTGTCTGACAAAGTGAAACATGCTAAAGGATCTCAAAAAGCAACACATCATGCCCTGATCTAAAGAAATTCAAGAACAGATGAGAAACAAAGTCATTGACATGTATCAGTCTGGAAAGGATTACAAAGCCATTTCTAAGGCTTTGGGATGCCAGCGAACCATGGTGAGAGCCATTATCCACAAATGGAGAAAACTTGGAACAGCGGTGAACCTTACCAGGAGTGGCCGGCCAACCAAAATTACTCCAAGAGCACAACGACGACTTATCCAGGAGGTCATAAAAGAACCCAGAACAACATCTAAAGAAATCTAGGCCTCATTTGCCTCAGGTAAGATAAGTGTTCATGATTCAACAATAAGAAAGAGACTGTGCAAAAATGGCACCCATGGGAGAGTTCCAAGGCCAAAGCCACTGCTGACCAAAAAGAACACAAAGGCTCATCTCATATTTACCAAAAAAAATCTTGATTATCCCTAAGACTTTTAGGCAAATATTCTGTAGACTGATGAGACAAAAATGTAACTTTTTGGAAGGTGTGCGTCCTATTACATCAGGCATTAAACGAATACAGCATTTCATAACAAGAACATCATACCAACAGTCAGACATGGTGGTGGTAGCGTGATGGTCTGGGGCTGCTTTGCAGCTTCAGGAACTGGACGACTTACCATAATTGATGGAACCATGATTCTGAGCTCTACCAGAAAATCCTAAAGGAGAATGTCCAGCCATCAGTTAGTGACCTCAAGCTCACGTGCACTTGGGTTATGCAGCAGGACAATGACCCGAAACACAACAGCAAGTCCACCTCCAAAAGCAAAATTTAGGTTTTGGAGTGGCCTAGTCAAAGCACGGGCTTCAATCCAAGTTTTATGCTACACATAGTATTTTGCTTTTAGGTCAAAAAGTTCAATGTTGGTCTGATCTGACCAGAGCACCTTCTTCTACATGTTTGCTGTGTCCCCCACATGGCTTCTCGCAAACTGCAAACTGGACTTCTTATGGCTTTCCTTCATCAATGGCTTTCTTCTTGCCACTCTTCCATAAAAGCCAGATTTGTGGAGTGCACAACTAGTTGTCCTGTGGACAGATTCTCCCACCTGAACTGTGGATCTCTGCAACTCCTCCAGAGTTACCATGGGTCTCTTGGCTGCTTCTCTCTCCTTACCCGGCCTGTCAGTTTAGGTGGATGGCCATATCTTGGTAGGTTTGCAGTTGTGCCATACTCTTTCCATTTTCAGGTGATGGATTAAACAGTGCACCATGAGATGTTCAAAGCTTGGGATACTTTTTTATAACCCAACCCTGCTTTAAACTTCTCCACAACTTTATCCTTGACCTGTCTGGTGTGTTCCTTGGTCTTCATGATGCTGTTTGTTCACTAAGGTTCTTTAACAAACCTCTGAGGGCTTCACTGAACAGCTGTATTTATATTGAGATTAAACTACAACAGGTGGACTCTATTTACTAATTAGGTGACTTCTGAAGGCAATTGATTCCATTAGATTTTGGTTAGAGGTATCAGAGTAAAGGGGCTGTATACAATGCATGCCACACTTTTGACATATTTATTTGTAAACAATTTGGAAAACCTTTTATCATTTTCCTTCAACTTCACATTTATGTGCTACTTTGTGTTGGTGAATCACATAAAATCCCCCAAAAAAAAAAATTTACGCTTTTGGTTGTAACATGACAAAATGTGGAAAATTTCAAGGGGTATAAATACATTTTCAAGGGGCACTGTATACTATATATATATATATATATATATATATATATATATATATATATATATATATATATATGTGGGTGTATATGTTTTTTTATATTCACACTAACCAGTGATAAGCATCAAGCTATAACACTGTCTAAGATAACCATTCCTGACTGTTTGCTGCTGTTACATGATGTTGCATCATACAGGATCTCGTTAATCAGTGTTTTGAATAATGATAATTAAAGATCACCAATACAGTGACTCCTGCTCCTTATTCGCTAATTGAGAAGCATCTTTAATATGTGAACTGGTTCATATAGTTGTTTTGATGTGTGCTCTAATTACAGGACAAGGAGGAGAGAGCCTGTGATATTCCCAGGTCTGGAGTTCCACGTGGGAACAGTTTTTCGCTTACTGACTGAGCTGCAGTTGTGTAAACCTAACAATGTAGCAGATTGATATGTATCTTATATTTTTTCTTTTTCATATTTTTAACTTGACTATATGGCTTTGGTATAATCAAAGAACAACATTAGGAAGTGCTTCGCACTGCTCATTTACAAGTTTTTTTACTTTAATTAATGCTCCATATGGTTAAGTGTTCAAATGTGTATAGTGAAGCTTAGCCAAACTGTTTTCTTTAAATGCTCCACTCTGCTAAATGATTTTAGAAAGTTAAAGATAAAATTGCAAAACTAGCAAAATACTCTGTTGCTTGACAATTGATTGTGTGTTCACCTACTGTGCAGTATTACTGTATTTATGTGCGTAATAAGGCTTTCATTATATTATGTCTTCATACATTAAACATTGGTTGGATAAAACCACAGATTTGTGCACATACCCCAGGGGAAATCATAAGCAGGTATAAGAAATAATTGGTTTTGTGACCTGAAATATAAGTTATGAATTGGGTATATTCTACAAATCTACATTTCTTTTCAAGTCCTTGGCATGAAAACAAGGACATTTTAGAATGCTTATTGTTTAGTATGTGTGAAAGGAACAGAAATCACTTGTGTATCATGCACACAAGAGTATTTAAAATGTGGTTGTTTTTATTTTAGTTTTTGACAAAGTAGTGAATAGTTAAAACCCCATCAGTTTTTTTTGCACACTGGGTTCCATTAGGTAAATTTTCCTTCACTGTGTACCCTGTTTCGATAACAAGATTTAAGAGGAAATCTCTCCAAAGTGAAGCAAATCCCTTCTCTGACAGCTCTTATTGGAAAATGTGTCCCCATTGGAAGATTTCCCTTCTTTTTCCCCTTTGGTGATAACTCACCATTTCAATATTAGCTTCACTTTCAGTCCTGATTAGCAGGACAAATAAAGAGGATGAATATGCACAACAGGAAAACAACAGCAAAAAAAAAAGCTGAGAGAGGTTCTAAATTTCTAAGTGTAAAGTTTTGGCTTTTGATTTTTTAGGTGAGCCATTATTCAGTCATCCAGGGGAGTATAGCCTACCCATAGAAGCAAATCAGTTCACAGCACACATGTGCGCTAAGATGGCACTCTGCATATGTGGAGGTTGAGAGTAGAGATATTTATTAAGGGAAATTTTCACTAAATGAGATCTTGTCTTTTTCGTATAAGGTACATTCAATCATATGCAATGCAAAGCAGACCAACAGCTTAGCCCCATGAAACAGCTGCAGCATTCACTTGCATATCCCTACAGTGTAGGACTGAGCAACTCACCTATGCAAAGCTTAACAATTTGCGTTTACAAAAGGACCATGACAGCAAGAAAAAGCGGTACTGAGGACTCGGGGGGGGGGTTAAAACATTTTTTAGCTATTATTGTTTTTATGCAGAAAATTGCTACATAAAAGCTTCCGATTTTTAAAATCAGTTTAGCAACAAAAATAAATAGTTGTTATTATGAAATGAATACATATAAAATACAGTAAATTTACTGTTCAGCAGTTGCCACTGTATAATTGCAGCTCTTCTTTAATAATTATATTGCTTTGTTGTTGATTAATTACATTTTTCCTTTAGGTTGCACTCATGTACCATTTTCCCCACTTAACCTCCGAAAGATTTACCGCCCTTCATGACCAGGCCATTTTTTGTGATATGGCACTGCGTTACTTTAACCAGTAGCTGACCAGCTTATTCAGATATACTGCGGCAGGTCGGCTCACCTGCGTGAATCGATGTACCTGTACAGCGGCTCACGCAGGCACAGCTGCAGGTGGTGGTGTGCCGCCGCTGGCGCGCTCTCACTCCCGCGGCACGCTGCTGAATCATGATTGCATCAATACTGTCATCCCGGAGTGCCACTGTCAGAGTCCTCCCCTCCCCCCTCCACTTCATGCCTAAATGTGTTTGAGTGATCACAAACAGCTGGGATCTCCCGCTGTGACACTGGCCTTGGATCTGGAATGCCCAGCGGCCACTGTAACAAAGTTCTGCCTCTTAGAACGGCTCCTATGATAGACAGCACACTGATCCAATGCCTGGGAATTGAATCAGGGTGACGTGTATCATAGGAGCCAGTCCAGGAGACTTTGTTGACAGCATCTGCCAGGCAATTCAAATCCAAGCTCTGTGTCACAGAGGGAGATCCCTACTCTGTGTGATCCAGGCACTGGTAGGCTGCACTAATGGGTACTGGTAGGCTGTGCTGATGGGCACTGGTAGGCCACATTTGATGGACACTGAACGGCTGCATTTGATGGGCACTGGTAGGCTGCATGTGATAGGCACTGGTAGGCTGCATTTGATGGCCACTGATAGGCTGTGCTGATAGGCACTGATAGACTGCATTTATGGGGACTAGGGATGAGCCGAACACCCCCCGGTTCGGTTCGCACCAGAACCTGCGAACGGACCGAAAGTTCGCACGAACGTTAGAACCCCATTGACGTCTATGGGACTCGAACGTTCGAAATCAAAAGTGCTCATTTTAAAGGCTAATTTGCATGGTATTGTCCTAAAAAGGGTTTGGGGACCCGGGTCCTACCCCAGGGGACATGTATCAATGCAAAAAAAACTTTTAAAATCCCGTTTTTTCGGGAGCAGTGATTTTAATGATGCTTAAAGTAAAAAAAAAAAAAGTGAAATATTCCTTTAAATATCGTACCTGGGGGGTGTCTATAGTATGCCTGTAAAGTGACGCGTGTTTCCCGTGTTTAGAACAGTTCCTGCACCAAATGTCATTTTTAAAGGAAAAAATCTCATTTAAAACTGCTTGCGGGTTTAATGTCATGTCGGGTCCTGGCAATATGGATGAAAATCAGTGAGACAAACGGCATGGGTACCCCCCAGTCCATTACCAGGCCCTTTGGGTCTTGTATGGATATTAAGGGGAACCCCGCACCCAAATTAAAATAAGGAAAGGCCCTATATACTCTGAACAGCAGTATACAGGTGGTGCAAACAAGACAGGGACTGTAGGTTTGTTGTTAAGTAGAATCTCTTTGTAATTTTGAACGGGTACATTTTTAACGTGTTTAGCTCCAGCCAAAAAATCTTTTTTAAGCTTTTTGGAAAACATAGGGAAGGGTTATCACCCCTGTGACATTTGTTTTGCTGTCTTTCCTCCTCTTCAGAAGATTTCACCTCACTTTTTGTCCCAATGAAAAATGTTTTTTGAAAATTTGTTTTTTTTTGTGGAACAAGGATTGGAAAGCATCAGTGGAAAGGAGAAATTGTTTTCCCATATTAACTCTTACAGGAGAGAATTTCCCTTCTTAGGGGTAGATTTCATCTCACTTCCTGTTGTCTCCTTCCGTTTGCAAGTAGGAGTCGTTTGTAAGTTAGATGTTTGAAAGTAGGGTCCTGCCCTATATACGCAGCAGAAATTTGGGCCTTAGGTGTTGCTGTGGCCACAACACTGTAAGCCCTCACAGGGCCCTGCTGTGAAATATTAGATCAAGAATTGTAATTACATGCCCCTGTTGAACAGGAGCTGAAAAATTAGGCCTTAGGCACTGGTGCTGGTGCCACAACACTGCAACCCCTCACAGACACTCTAGTTGGAACGCAGGAACGAGCCCTGCTGCCGTGGTACTAATAGGATCAAATAGAACACCAGTAATTTTCTTCAGGTAGCTTTATATACTGTAACCAGACAAGCCTGCCTGTCAGTAGGAAGATAACAGGAACGGAACTAGCTGAACACTGTGAGCAGGACGCACTGTACTAAATGTAAATAGTCTAACTGCCTGACCGTGGTACTAATAGGATCAAATAGAACACCAGTAATTTTCTTCAGGTAGCTTTATATACTGTAACCAGACAAGCCTGCCTGTCAGTAGGAAGATAACAGGAACGGATCTAGCTGAACACTGTGAGCAGGACGCACTGTACTAAATATAAATAGTCTAGCTGCCTGACCGTGGTACTAATAGGATCAAATAGAACACCAGTAATTTTCTTCAGGTAGCTTTATATACTGTAACCAGACAAGCCTGCCTGTCAGTAGGAAGATAACAGGAACGGATCTAGCTGAACACTGTGAGCAGGACGCACTGTACTAAATGTAAATAGTCTAGAAGATAACAGGAACGGATCTAGCTGAACACTGTGAGCAGGACGCACTGCACTAAATGTAAATAGTCTAGAAGATAACAGGAACGGATCTAGCTAAACTGAATACAGTGTATATATATATATATATATGCAACACCTGGGATGCATATATATACACAATACACTGTAAGTGCAGCTAACTGACTGACTGTTCTGCCTAATCTATCTAACTCAAATCAAATGACACTGTCTGTCTCTCTCTCTCTCTCTCAATGAACGCCGGAACACACACTACACAGGGCCGCCGTGCAGGCGGCCTTATATAGTGTGGGGCGTGTACTAAATCCCCTGAGCCATAATTGGCCAAAGCCTCCTTGGCTTTGGCCAATTACGGCTCTCTGTTCAGGCGGCGCTGTGATTGGCCAAGCATGCGGGTCATAGTGCATGCTTGGCCAATCATCAGCAAGCAATGCACTGCGATGCCGCAGTGAATTATGGGCCGTGACGCGCCACACGAATTTGGCGCGAACAGCCCATATCGTTCGCAATTCGGCGAACGGGCGAACAGCCGATGTTCGAGTCGAACATGGGTTCGACTCGAACACAAAGCTCATCCCTAATGGGGACTGATAAGCTGCATTTGATGGGCACTGGTGAGGCTGCATAAATGGGCACTGATAAGGCTGCATTGATAGACACTGGTAAAGCTGCATTTGATGGGCACTGGTGACGATGCATTTGATGGGCAATGGTGAGGCTGCATTAATGGGCACTGGTAGGCTGCATTGATGGGCACTGATAGGCTGCCCTAAAGGGCACTGGTAGGCTGCATGTGATGGAACTGGTAAGGCTGCATTGATGGGCACTGATGAGGCTGCATTGATGGGCAATGGTGAGGCTGCAATTGATGAGCACTGTTGAGGCTGCATTTGATGGACACTGGTGAAGCTGCATCAATGTGCACTGATAAGGCTTCATTGCTGGGCACTGATCAGGCTGCATTGATGGGCACTGATGAGGCTGCACTATGGGCATTGATAGGCTGCCATGATGGGCACTGGTAGGCTGTATGGATGGGCACTGGTAAGCTGCGCTGATGGGCACTGGTAGGCTGCATTGATGGGCACTGATAGGCTGCCCTGATGGGCACTGGTAGGCTGCATTGATGGGCACTGATAGGCTACCCTGATGGGCACTGGTAGGCTGCATGTGATGGGCACTGGTAAGGCTGCATTGATGGGCACTGATGAGGCTGCACTGATGGTCCCTGGTGAGGCTGCATTTGATGAGCACTGTTGAAGCTGCATTTGATGGACAATAGTGAAGCTGCATCGATGTGCACTGATGAGACTGCATTGATGGGCACTGATCAGGCTACATTGATGGGCACTGATGAGGCTGCGTTATGGGCATTGATAGGCTGCCCTGATGGACACTGGTAGGCTGTGTGGATGGGCACTGGTAAGCTGCGCTGATGGGCAATGGTAGGCTGCATTGATGGACACTGATAGGCTGCATTTGATCAGCACTTGTGAGGCTGCATTGATGGCCACTGATGAGGCTGCACTGAATGGGCTGCATTTATAAGAACTGATGGGCTGCACTGATGGGTTTTTGCTGAAAACCATGGGCAGTAATCGTGATGCATTGTGATGCATTGCGGAATCGAATCATTGACAGGATAACCATAATCCAATTGAATTGTGGGACCAGTGAAGATGTGCAGATCTAGTGGGAATCAGTGATACTACCACAGTGATCAGTGCTAAAAATATGCAGTCACTGTACTAATGACACTGGCTGGGAAGGGATTGAACAGCTAGGGCGATCAAAGGGTTAAATGTGTGCCTAGCCAGTGTTTGTGTGTACTGTGTGAGGTGTTTTTACTAAGGGATGTGATGTATTTTATTCTCTGATTTGCAGGGAAAGAAAATCCATCACTTCCCCCCTGGCAGGATGGAGCGCTGCCTTGTTTCCATAGACACAACTCCGTCCCGTGTATCTCTGCGGCAATCAGCTGTTTGGCTTCTGCTGTGACAAACCAGCCAAAATGGCTTTCTGGCGGCATGCGCCCCCTACCCAATATATATATATATACAGTATATACAGTGCCTTGCAAAAGTATTCACCCGCTTGGCTTTTTACGTATTTTGTTACATTACAGCCTTTAGCTTTTTTTTATCTGAATTATATGTGATGGATCAGAACAAAAAAGTCTAAGTTGGTAAAGTAAAATTTATAAAAATATATACTTAAAACTATTTTTCAGAATTAAAAAAATGATAATTGGCATGTGCGTATGTATTCACTCCCTTTGTTATGAAGCCCATAAAAAGCACTGGTGCAACCAATTATCCTTCAGAAGTCACATAATTAGTGAAATGATGTCCACCTGTGTGCAATCTAAGTGTCATATGATCTGCCATTACATATACACACGTTTTTGAAAGGCCCCAGAGGCTGCAACACCTAAGCAAGAGGCACCACTAACCAAACACTGCCATGAAGACTAAGGAACTCTCCAAACAAGTAAGGGTCAATGTTGTTGAGAAGTACAAGTCAGGGTTAGGTTATAAAAATAATCCAAATCTTTGATGATCCCTAGGAGCACCATCAAATCTATCATAACCAAATGGAAAGAACATGGCACAACAGCAAACCTGCCAAGAGACGGCCGCACACCAATACTCACGGACCAGGCAAGGAGGGCATTAATCAGAGAGGCAGCGCAGAGACCTAAGGTAACCCTGGAGAAGCTTCAGAGTTTCACAGCAGAGACTGGAGTATCTGTACATAGGATGACAATAAGCTGTACTGTCAGGAAAGGTCCCCTCCGCTGGTAATATCGATCATTTGGCGTGCAGTACTGAGGTCCACCAGCAGGTGTCTCCTGGCAGTTTGGAGCTGTCAGGAGAGCTTTTTCCTGCTGGTATTTTGTCATCTTTGGGCCACAGTACTGGCGTCCACCAGTGGAGGGATCCTGGCAGTATGAAGCAGGTATTCCCCTCTGCAGACAGGCGTCACCTGACTTTAATTAGCAGCTGTAATATAAATATCCGGCAAGAACACACACACCTCGCCTTGGTATTGTCCTTGAGCCCTGACCTGCAGCCTGCATCCTGTTACCCTAATCCTGAAAACCTGATTTCTGAACCTGCAACCTGATTCCTGGAACCTGTTTGTCCTGTTCCCTGTCTGTTTCCTGAACCCTGGACCCCGAGCCTTGTATCTGAGATCCTCCTGTGATCCATCCATCCCCTCATTGTCCTGTTTGTTTCCCTTCCCCAGCTGAGGACCTCCCTCTGACGACCCTGGCCTGGCTCTGTTTATGATCTCGGTATTTCCCTTACTTGTATATATTTGTTCTGTTATTATCATTATTTTTGGGGTTCTGTTTGGTATTGGTTGTTGTGCACTGAGTGATATTGGAGGTGGTTGTGTTATATTTATTCACTTATCTTTAATAAATCATTTATATTTTCACTTATACATGTCTGGGTTTCCTCTGTTGCAGTCCACACAGTTCTGGTCTTATCTGGTGCATGACATGTACGCTTCATAGAGTTGGGCTTTATGGCCAGAAGAAAGCCATTACTTTCAGCAAAAAACAAAATGGCACGTTTTGAGTTTGCGAAAAGGCATATGAGAGACTCCCAAAATGTATGCAGGAAGGTGCTCTGGTATGATTAGACTAAAATTGAACTTTTTGGCCATCAAAGAAAACCCTATGTCTGGCGCAAACCCAACACATCACATGGGCATGTTCTGTAAATTAAATGATGCAAATTCTCAAACAATCCATGTTAATTGCAGGTTGTGAGGCAACAAAACACGAAAAAATGCCAAGGGGGGTGAATACTTTTACAGTGCACTGTATATTTATACGTGATTTTGCACAGCGCGGCCACCCTGAAGCAGTAAATCTGTTATAGAGCAGTCAGCAAGCGGTTAAAAAAAAGCTCCATGCTGTTTTTTTCACAAGTTTTTTAGCTGGCAATTCTTTTTTTTTACATTCAGCTGTCAGTGGGGAAACCCGCTGACAGCTGATGACTCATCGTTAGCAACTAGCTATATACAGTGTTTTTAAAGGGGGAAAAAAACACAAAATGCAAAATGCATTAACACAAAATGCAAAAATGCATAAAAAATGTGCATTTAAAAATGCAAAACGCACAGCAGAACATGCCTTAAAAATGCATCAACCGAACATGGACCTAATCAGGCTGAGCTTACAATATAACAGAGTGTTCAGCCAATTGTGTTTTATGAGTTGGATTCTGCCTGAAGGAATGAACACCCCACGAAGTCTAAGGAAAGCTTAAAGTAAATGTAAACCCAACCACTAAAATCTCACATAAGCTTTGACACTGAAATAGAATTTAAAAATATTCTAAACTCAATCACTAAAATCTCATATAAGTTTACACATGTTAAAGAAATTTCGAAAGTCAATTTTAATATTTAGAAAAGGGGTTTAAGTGACTGGATGGTTCTCGGTACGATACGGCACCTCATCCCAGTAAATTTAGAATTAAGATTGAACCAGAGATAAGGGGATTATTACAGTGCCAAGAGAAAACCAAGATACATAAAATATAAAAGTATGAAGTTTTATTAGCAAATTTAAAAAGAGATTTGTACAATGTTACATATCACAGGTGTGCACAAAACAAGAGAATTTAAAACAATTTGTAGCAGTCTTACAAGACCTAGCCTCGGAGCGTGATGGCCAGTCTTGTGTGCAGGTAGTTGGAGGTCCTACATGTTTTGCCTGAAATGGCTTCCTCAGGGACAGTTGATTATACCTGTGTTGCTACTGTAAACTCTATAATGAAAATTCATAATCAGACAAAGATAATGACAATGTAATAACATGCAGTATTTTTGACATATGTAGAAAAATATATATTTTGTGGGGCTGTTGGGCATGATAATGCAACAAACCACACCTTGTTTTGTGCACACCTGTGATATGTAACATTGTACAAATCTCTTTTTAAATTTGCTAATAAAACTTCAAACTTTTATATTTTATGTATCTTGGTTTTCTCTTGGCACCGTAATAATTCCCTTATCTCTGGTTCAATCTTAATTCTCAATTGTAATATGTTTTCAATGTTTTTGTTTTTTGTTACATGGTCAATTTAAGCAATGTCAATATCATCTAGGTACAGTTTTTTTATCTACTTTAAGTGTTTTTCACAGATCCAGGGCCATGAAAATAGTCGTCCACATACTGTTCTTCTTATTAAAATATTTATTTTTGTGTGATCTAGCTACATTTTGCTCTCTAGACCTGTCTGCTCTAGTTTCCTTAAACCATTTTAATGACAACTGATCTTAAGGTCCTTCAGTATTCAGGATTGTAGCATAGCTAATAGATTTATTGAACCATTAGAGAACAGAGCAGGTATTGTCAACAATAGTTTAGCCTGTAATTACAAGTTTCTCTTTATCTTTCTGTTGATGTTATTGACTGACAGACACACATGCTACATCAGACATGGATTGATGAACAGCACAAAAAACATTTTCCTTGAGAAAATCAAAGGTGTAAAAATTCCAGAAATGCATCAATGATAACTAAGTATGCACAAAAAAATGAGCCTTGGCGTGCAATGCAAGCAAAAAATGTTTTATTATTGTATTTTTTAATCGGTTGACCAGAAAAGAACAAAAACAACTTAAAACATTATTTTTCACTATAATCCCTTCAACACTGGGAAAAAAACTGCTACTGATCATCACTAATGGCCCTGGAAAATTTTTATTATTACTTTGTGTAGACCCTATCCTCCAATAAACTGACTCTTCTTTTCAAAATTAAACCTGTACATGTTACTCAAAACATAGCAAACCTAAATACTAATTACCGGTACTCAAAACCTGTAAAAAAAAATATAAGTTATATTTTTAATGTGTTCATTATACGACCTATACAACTAAAATCACATTTAAATGCATAAAAAAACTCCATGCTTCAGTTTGTAATTCTATTAATAAAATATTTTTTACCAGCTTGCACAAAATTTGACAAAATTACCCCAACATTATTTAAGACACCTCATAATTTTATCAGTAACGTCATTTGCATATGCTTAACTGAATGCACATGGTTGCCCACATTTATTGGTTACTCTAAATCACCTTCAATTACATTATTTATTGTTACAGTATAATGAAAATTATACTTGGGTGCAACCATTAAAAATTTTTTGTCAGTATTCATAACTCACAAGTAAATGTAGCTTTCTGCTCAAGATCTGGAGATTTAAATAGAAGACTTACCAACATTATTATTATTTTTCAGTTTTAGTTTCCTAATAACGATATTATGTGTCTAAATTGTAAAAGATTAGTAAATTATCAATGACAGTGCACCTGTGCTTTGTATATGAGGGCATTACAAATTCATTTTCCCTTTGCTCCCCCACCACTTTTGATGTTGGCTGGAGAGAAATACTGGATATTTCAGTGTAGAAAGCAGCACGTGGTGACTCCATTGGTTGTAAAAAGGAATTTGTAGCTCGGGAAGGTGGCAGTCACATAAGTCTGTTACCTGATCCTGCATTGACAAATGACAGGTTCACTTTAATTTTTCTGTTTGTTGCACATAACAGATGCTGCCTGAGATTGGAACCTCATCCTACTTTGTGGTAGTGATGACCCTGCATTTAGTAGTATTATTATTAGCAGCAGCACTAAAAAATGTTTTTGTATTTCTTTTTTTACATCCAACAGCTACATAACACTATGTTCACTGCAAGTTCATTTATCTTACGCTTCTTAACAATAAATGAAAATGCCACTAGAGTCCTTTTTTCCCCAAATTATGATATGTCATTATTAGCCTTGTACAGCATGTTCACTTTAATTAAGAAAACTAATCTCTGTTTTGCAAAACGAGCCCCTGATGAACAACCTGGTTATGTCATAGTAATTAGATGATGTTTTTTTATGTGCAACTATTTATTTCTTAATTAAAGATTGTTTATCAATAAACAAAATAACTTTGTAATGGGCTCGGTGTGTAAACACTTTATACTCTCTTTCCAATTACAAGAACTAGCCATTTTGCAGCAATACAGTTTGTGAGTGATTGCTTAATATTATGCGTGCTGTGCTTGTAGCGATCACCCAAGAATATTGATACAATTAAGTTACAAAAACACGGGTTACACAGTATGAATCTTTTAGAAACAATACTGTTTCTGTTGCCCACTCAGTTCAAAGTTGCCTGTCTGAAGCAAATTATATGCCTGACAGGTTGTACTGTACATCTGGCATGAATACTCAAAAGCAGACACATGGAGCTGTGCTGCAAGTAGCTTTTTTTATCTTTCTGAGTGCCCTGGGAACCCCAAAACCTATTGCATTCAGAATTAAAATAGTCTCTTCCAGTTCCAAAGTAACAGACGTGGAGGGGCCTTTGCATTGTATTTAGAGGCACGCCTATTAAGGCCCCTTATGTTTAGGATAGTCCCTAGGCACTTAAAAAAAATCTATGTATAGGCAATCTGGCTGTCAACCTTTCCTACTTTCATGTCAGGTTTAATATTTGTTAGGAATTACAGGTTTACTTTAATTTACAAAAATCACCTAAAACTAACCAAATAATCTGAATATAGGTGAACAGTAGTGCTCTATAAACAACACAGTGATGATAATAAAAACTGAGTACACAACAAAAACTATAATAAATGTTGACATACACCCAAGTGAAAAAAGAAAAAGGAAAAAAGAAAAAAGGACACAAAATAAAATACAACTCAGTCCATAAAATAGTCCATAACTGAATAAGTGTGCCATAATACACAAAAATAGTCCTCCATGGAGATAGTGATCTTCACACCACACCGTATGTGCTCCTTATACCTCTCCCCATAAGTATTGCACTCACCAGAACATCATGCCTCACACTCTCGTGTTTGGCAAACAAGCAGTGTAACCCAGTATGCTAATAGATCCAACAGAGCGGTCACAACCTCCGTAATGGAAAACAGTTGAACTTGTGGGAGGAAAAAAGAAGGAGAGCTCCACTAGTGAAGTATGTCTCAAACAGTACAAAATTTATTAAAATCCTCAATCATTGCGCCTACATCAAAGATAACAAATGAAAATAAAAAGAAAGAATTTCTCCTGCGCTCGTGAAGGTGTTGTTGGTATAGGGTGGTAGTACTTTCAAAAGAAGAAAAGATGGAAGATGATCATGCATGTCCCACTGCCTAAACTGACCAGGGGTGGTCCGAAGAGAGCCAAGTGGAAAAGAAGGAGAGGTGAAGTATGTCTCAAACAGTACAAAATGTATTAAAATCCCCAATCATTGAAAAAATCCTATGAACGTCTAGCGATTAGTCAAACATCAGCAGGTAACGTCTCGCACACACATCAAAAGGAAGTCTTAGGGTCTGATGGCCATAATCATAGAATCGGCCAATTCATCAACTGTGGCACCTCTTATCTGGTTTATGGTATAGTCTGTCCCTGTGGCCTACTTTATGTTGGGCGTACGACACGTCCACTAAGAACAAGATTCAGTGAACACAAATGCAGCATAGATGGCAACGTGTATGACAAGAAAAGATGCAACTATTCAGTTCATAGGCATTTCAAGGACTGCCACAATGGAAACCCAACAGGTCTTAAAGTGTTTGGCATAGAAGCCATCAAAAAAGATGACGATATGGGAAGGAGATTTCAGAGACTCTGCAGACGAGAATCGTTCTGGATCTTTACACTTGGTTCCTTGGCCCCTGCTGGGATGAATGAAGATCTGGAAGTCCATGGGGTAGTTTAGATGCAGGATTAGTAATAGTGCACATATGGATTTTCTATAAACACCCTCTCCCTAGCTATGTATGCTACTTCTATACTTATACTCACATTCACATCTATGTATATCCTTGCATCATCACTTTACATACATTCAAATTTATTTGTGTTTCTCATCATTGTTACCCACTCATGAAGTTCGATACACTTTATATATTTCTCTCCCTTCTTATTTTCCTTTTGAATAGAATAGCTTTAGACACTAAAGTGTACACCATTTACCAGTTTTCATTCTTACTTTCATATCCATTTATGGCTTTATCAATTCACTATTCATTATCTCTCCCGTTTAGTAGTTAATTATTTAATTATATAATAATTGTATATTTTTTTTTTTTTTTGCAATTATTTCTTGTATTTCTTCATTCATCTTTTTTTTTCATTCATTCTTTTCATTCAATTTTTTGACCACTTGCATTTTGCATTTCACCTCTTCCAATTTGCCTTTAGTTACCCATTGCAATTACAATTGTACTCTGCAGGCCATTATTATTCTGACAGGGGATTTTTTCAGGCCGTGCATCACGGACTGGGTTGGTCACCATGCTTGCCTTTCATGGCCCCACTTGCATCTGGGCTGGTGTGCGTTCCAGGGAGCGACATGGTCGCTCCCAGGCTCTCGCACACCTGTCACGTGCCCGCTGCCCAGCACCGCCCCCATGCACGGTCTGAACATCATTCAGAGACCAGACCGTCTGGCTAGATCAGCCCCCTTTCAGAACAGGCTGTTTGTTGAGCATGTGTACGGCCTCTGGAACGCACGACCACGCCCATATATACAATGGTGTGCGTTCCACAAGGAAAATCCACCCACTCTCCATATTTGACATTAGAAACTATAAGCCGCCCCACAGACCCACCCATCGTTTGCTTTTAAACAAGCCCGCACTTGCAGTTGAACACCGCTGATGTTTCACACTTATGGAGACAGTTACAAACATCTTTTCAGCAGAAGGCAACACTCGGATAAGAGGCTTAGAGAACCCCTACAGAAATAACTGCCTCCTGTTCCTAAATTGATGCATGTAGGCTGCAGCAAATTCTTCATAATCCTTGATGCAGGTTAGTAACATGGATGCCCTACTCATTTTATGCATTAATTTATTCTCTACCTCCTCACCCACTGATACTGTCAAGGTTGACACATATCAGCAGACTAGGTTACCCCCCTCAGGTCCAATTTCCTGTGTCATTTCTCTCTGTAGGTACAATTGACAGACACATATGGAATTCCCATTAAAAACATATAAAACACATCTCTCTTTTCTACATAGGTAGGTGCGATTCTGATTCCCCACACTCTCACCAGATTGTCACCTCATTTAATCACAATAGGCACCTTTGCAAGCTTAATCCATGCATACACTTCTGCACGTACATGTCTATATGCTATGACTGCACACTGATGTGTCCACATAACAGTCTTTCTAAATTCTGTGACTCTCACCCTTAGAACATACGTATGTTCTCTATGTGTGTTTGTATGTGAGTGTGTACTTGTGTACATACACACTCGCCTGGGCATGCTGTGTGCACACGTTTGTATGTGCATGTACATGTGCATTGTGTATAATAATAATTTGTTATATATATGTCTCTCTCTTTTTTATATGTGCATGTGTGTTTGCATGTATATGCATATGTATGTATATACATATATATGCATGCCTGTACACTGCCTATTCATATTTGTATCCAATCTATAACTGTGTATAGTGAACCCATTCCAGCAAATAGCAATGTCTTTTACATCTCTTAAGTAATATTATAAGAACAATACTTATTATTATTATTATTATTATTATTATTATTATTATTATTATTATTATTTTGCACATGTTTATATGTGCATGTACATGTGCATTGTGTATAATAATAATTTGTTATATATATGTCTCTCTCTTTTTTATATGTGCATGTGTGTTTGCATGTATATGCATATGTATGTATATACATATATATGCATGCCTGTACACTGCCTATTCATATTTGTATCCAATCTATAACTGTGTATAGTGAACCCATTCCAGCAAATAGCAATGTCTTTTACACCTCTTAAGTAATATTATAAGAACAATACTTATTATTATTATTATTATTATTATTATTATTATGTTTTTTATGGCTTTCTAATGGCTTTCTAATGTTTAAAACATTTTGATCATTTTAGTATTTATACATGTTTATACTTTAAACAATTTATATCTATTTGTACTATACGTATAGTACATAGTTACATAGTAGGTGAGGTTAAAAAAAGACACAAGTCCATCAAGTTCAACCTATGTTTGTGGACGTCTCCCGGTTTGTACTGTCCAACCTTTTTTATATGTACTATACTGTACTATACATATTTTTGGTATCCATTCCATTTAGAGTGCTGGTATATGGACAGCACTAGAACAAGGGAGAATCCATCACTTACCATGTGATACACCTCCCAACCAACCACTCCTTTTTATGCTGGTCTACCATATTGTACAGACTTCTTTTTCTTCAAGTCTCTGATGAAGAGGGATTCCCTCGAAACGCATCAGTCCACTTTTTAGCACTTGCCCTTGTATGGACATGTCTAATTTTGATTTTTTTTGTGTATATTTTGGAACCTCGTTTTTATGAATATGTAGACATTTTTTATATGCATTTATCTATTTTATGTATAAATAAAACTGCATTGTGTAAACTGAAAGGTAACCAGGAGAGTCCGCCTAAACCTGCACTACCACCTCCACGCTAGATGAAATAGAGAGCACAAAATAGAGCTGCCACTTAAATATCAAATCATATATAAACAGAATCCACCCTCCAATGGTCCAGATGGATAGCGGCGCTAACTATAACAATGATGGAGAAAAAAAAAAATTGCTTGAAACCCCACCGTTCTTAGTACCTTGGGGTGAGTTAGAGATGTGCTGAATCTCAAAGGTGTTGCATCATAACTTCGCACTCACTCTTATAACACATATAGTATTAGTGATCTAAATGAATAGAACACTCCTGTGTGTACAACAAAATAAATGTCCCCAATATTCCAACTAGGGATGAGCTTCGTGTTCGAGTCGAACCCATGTTCGACTCGAACATCGGCTGTTCGACCGTCCGTCGAATTGCGAACGATATGGGCCGTTCGCGCCAAATTCGTGTGGCGCGTCACGGCCCATAAATCACTGCGGCATCGCAGTGCATTGCTGGCTGATGATTGGCCAAGCATGCACTATGACCCGCATGCTTGGCCAATCACAGCGCCGTCAGTAGAGAGAGCTGTAATTGGCCAAAGCCAGGGTGGCTTTGGCCAATTATGGCTCAGGGGATTTAGTACACACCCCACACTATATAAGGCCGCCTGCACGGCGGCCCTGTGTAGTGTGTGTTCCGGTGTGCTGAGCGATAGAGAGAGAGAGAGACAGTGTCATTTGATTTGAGTTAGATAGATTAGGCAGAACAGTCAGTCAGTTAGCTGCACTTACAGTGTATTGTGTATATATATGCATCCCAGGTGTTGCATATATATATATACACTGTATTCAGTTTAGCTAGATCCGTTCCTGTTATCTTCTATCTAGACTATTTACATTCAGTGCAGTGTGTCCTGCTCACAGTGTTCAGCTAGATCCGTTCCTGCTATTTACATTCAGTACAGTGCTTCCTGCTCACAGTGTTCAGCTAGATCCGTTCCTGCTATTTACATTCAGTGCAGTGCGTGCTGCTCACAGTGTTCAGCTAGATCCGTTCCTGCTATTTACATTCAGTGCAGTGCGTCCTGCTCACAGTGTTCAGCTAGATCCGTTCCTGCTATTTACATTCAGTGCAGTGCGTCCTGCTCACAGTGTTCAGCTAGATCCGTTCCTGGTATTTACATTTAGTGCAGTGCGTCCTGCTCACAGTGTTCAGCTAGATCCGTTCCTGCTATTTACATTCAGTGCAGTGCGTCCTGCTCACAGTGTTCAGCTAGATCCGTTCCTGCTATTTACATTCAGTGCAGTGCGTGCTGCTCACAGTGTTCAGCTAGATCCGTTCCTGCTATTTACATTCAGTGCAGTGCGTCCTGCTCACAGTGTTCAGCTAGATCCGTTCCTGCTATTTACATTCAGTGCAGTGCGTCCTGCTCACAGTGTTCAGCTAGATCCGTTCCTGCTATTTACATTCAGTGCAGTGCGTCCTGCTCACAGTGTTTAGCTACATCCGTTCCTGCTGTTTACATTCAGTGCAGTGCGTCCTGCTCACAGTGTTCAGCTAGATCCGTTCCTGCTATTTACATTCAGTGCAGTGCGTCCTGCTCACAGTGTTCAGCTAGATCCGTTCCTGCTATATACATTTAGTGCAGTACGTCCTGCTCACAGTGTTCAGCTAGATCCGTTCCTGTTATCTTCCTACTGACAGGCAGGCTTGTCTGGTTACAGTATATAAAGCTACCTGAAGAAAATTACAGGTGTTCTATCCCAGCTTAGTGCAGCTACAGGCCATTAGTATGTCTGGAAGGCCAAGAAGGAGAGGCAGACAGTCACAAGCCAATAAGAGAGGGCAAGCAGGCTCTGTGTCTAGTGCTGGTCGTGGAGACGGTGCATCCTCATCAGCACGTGGCCATGGGACACGCTTGGCCTTTTTTTCGGCAGCTGGCCGTGTTGAGCCGCAACATGCGGAAGACTTGGTCGAGTGGATGACCAAGCCGTCCTCATCCTCCTCATCCTCTCTCACCCATGCCCAGGGTGCTTTGTCTGGCAAAGCAGCGGCCTCTTCCCTCAGCTCAATGTCATCAGTGACTCCTTCCCTAGCTCCACCATGTCCTCATGAGGATTCCCTCAAACTGTTTGACCACAGTGTTGGGTACATGCTCCAGGAGGATGCCCAGCGTTTGGAAGGCTCTGATGATGATACTGAGCTCAATGAAGGCAGTAACATGAGCACGGACAGAGGGGGTGCCCAAGAAGGACAGCAATCTGGCAGTCATGCTCCCCCTGCTGCAGCATACTGCCAGGTTTGCTCCAGTGATGAGGAGGGAGGGGATGATGAGGTCACTGACTCAACGTGGGTGCCTGATAGGAGAGAGGAGGAGGAGGAGGAGGAGGAGGAGGAGGAGGTGGCACATCACCAACTAGGCAGGATGCCCTCCAGGGGCCAGCCTAAGGGCAGCACATTGACTGCATCACACCCCAAAGCTCCACATGTGCAGGGCGCTGCAGTCTCTGCGCGTTATTCAAAAAGTTCTTTGGTGTGGGCCTTTTTTGAGACGAGTGCATCAGATCGCACCGCTGCTATTTGCAATATATGTCTCAAGCGTATCTCGCGTGGCCAAAACATCTCCCGCTTGGGTACCACATGCTTGACCAGACATATGTTGACCTGCCATGCAGTTCGTTGGCAAGCGTATCTAAAAGACCCACACCAAAGAACAAAGACGATCTCTCCTTGCTCCTCATCAGCTGAGATTTCCAACCCCACTAGACCTTCAGTCCTCTCTGCGACCTGCAGTGAGAGGAATGAAGGTGTAGAATTAGGTGTGTCACAGCCAAGTACTTATGGGCAATCTGCTTTTGGTACACCGACGTCAGATTGTACCAGGCAAATTTCCCTGCCCCAGCTGCTGCACCGCCGAAAGAAGTTTGCTCCCAGCCATCCACATGCCCAGCGGTTGAATGCTAGCTTGGCAAAATTGCTAGCACTTCAACTGCTGCCTTTTCAGTTGGTAGACTCTGCCCCCTTCCGTGAGTTTGTGGAATGTGCGGTTCCTCAGTGGCAGGTACCCAAACGCCACTTTTTCTCACGGAAGGCGATTCCGGCTCTCTACCGGCATGTGGAAGGCAATGTCCATGCCTCGCTGGACAGGGCGGTCAGCGGTAAGGTGCATATTACCGCTGACTCATGGTCCAGCAGGCATGGACAGGGACGTTACTTAAGTTTCACGGCGCATTGGGTGACTCTGCTGGCAGCTGGGAAGGATGCAGGACAAGGTGCAGTAGTGTTGGAGGTTGTTCCGCCACCACGCCTCCAAAATGCTGATTGTGACACACCTCTCTCCTCCACCCCCTCCTCTTCTTCTTCCTCCATGGCCTCTTCCTCGGAACCAGCGGTGCTCCGTAGGCGTTCAAGGGGCTACGCAAGTACGCAGGCCAAAAGATGCCATGCGGTGCTTGAGCTGGTGTGCTTGGGGGACAGGAGCCACACTGGGGCAGAGGTTCTGTCAGCTCTGCAGGGGCAGGTTCAGAGGTGGTTGACGCCACGCCAACTTAAGGCAGGAATGGTGGTTTGCGACAATGGCACCAACCTCCTCTCTGCCCTCCGACAGGGACAACTGACCCATGTGCCCTGTTTGGCTCACGTCCTTAACTTGGTGGTGCAGCGGTTCTTGGGCAGGTACCCGGGCTTACAGGATGTCCTGAGGCAGGCCAGGAAAGTCTGTGTGCATTTCCGCCGGTCATATAATGCCAGTGCTCGGCTGACGGACCTCCAAAAGGAGTTTAACCTGCCCAAGAACCGCCTAATCTGTGACATGCCCACCAGGTGGAACTCGACGTTGGCCATGCTGCAGCGGCTGCACACGCAGCAGAGGGCCATCAATGAGTACCTGTGCGACTATGGCACCAGGACAGGGTCAGGGGACCTTGGTTTTTTTTCCCCACGCCAGTGGGCCATGATCAGGGATGCATGCACTGTCCTGTCACCATTCGAGGAGGCCACGAGGATGGTGAGCACTGACAGTGCATGCATCAGTGACACTGTCCCCCTTGTCCACCTGTTGGAGCACACGCTGCGTGGAATAATGGACAGGGCACTTGAGGCAGAACAGAGGCAGGAAGAGGAGGACTTCCTTAGCTCTCAAGGCCCCCTTTATCCAGACAGTGTTCCTGCGTGCCCGCCGATCACACAGGAAGAGGACGAGGAGGAGGAGGAGGAGGAGGAGGAAGATTGTGTCAGTATGGAGGTGGAGCCTGGCACTCAGCATCAGCAGTCTTTAAGGGATCAGTCCCAAGGAACACATGGACTTGTACGTGGCTGGGAGGAGGTGGCTGCGGACGTTGTTGTCCTTAGTGACCCAGAGGACTCCGGACCGAATGCCTCAGCAAACCTACGCTGCATGGCCTCCCTGATCCTGCAAAGCCTGCGTAAGGATCCTCGTATTCGTGGTATCAAGGAGAAGGACCAATACTGGCTGGCAACCCTCCTTGATCCACGTTACAAGGGTAAGGTTGCGGACCTTATCTTGCCATCGCAGAGGGAGCAGAGGATGAAACATCTTCGGGAGGCCTTGCAGAAAGGTCTGTGCAACGCGTTCCCAGAGACTGGGAGGTTACAAACTCCTGTTTCTGGACAACGTGTTGCTGAGGCTTCGGTCAGTCAAAGAAGGAGCGGTGGAGAAGGTGGCCGTCTGACCGATGCGTTCAGACAATTTTTTGGTCCGCAGCCCCAAGGTATGATCGGTTCCAGCAACCATCGCCAGCGTCTGTTTTACATGGTGCAGGAATACCTAGGGGCAAGATCAGACTTGGACACCTTTCCCACCGAAAATCCTCTGGGTTACTGGGTCTTGAGGATGGATCACTGGCCAGAGCTTGCACAGTATGCAATTGAGCTACTGGCCTGTCCTGCATCCAGCGTTCTTTCGGAACGCACATTCAGTGCTGCTGGAGGCGTGGTAACCGATCACAGGGTGCGTCTGTCCACCGACTCGGTCGATCGGCTGACCTTCATAAAAATGAATCAGTCTTGGATCACCACCAGCTACCAAGCACCTGATGCAGATGTAACCGAATAATTTTTTTTGAAATCTCAGATCCCTTCAAAGACTGCCTATGCTGATGCTGAGTGACTATCCCTGAGTAATTATCCTCTTCCTCCTCAATCATCACGCTGATAGCTTGTAAGAACATTTTTGGTTCTGGGCGCCACCACCAGTGCCTAAGGCACAATTTTTCAGCCCCTGTTTAACAGGGGCGTGTAATTACAATTTTTGATGTAATACTTTGCAGCAGGGCTCGTTCCTGCATTCCAACTAGAGTGTCTGTGAGGGGTTGCAGTGTTGTGGCACCAGCACCAGTGCCTAAGACCCAATTTTTCAGCCCCTGTCTAACAGGGGCGTGTAATTACAATTTTTGATGCAATACTTTGCAGCAGGGCTTGTTCCTGCGTTTCAACTAGAGTGTCTGTGAGGGGTTGCAGTGTTGTGGCACCAGCACCAGTGCCTAAGACCCAATTTTTCTGCCCCTGTCTAACAGGGGCGTGTAATTACAATTTTTGATGCAATACTTTGCAGCAGGGCTCATTCCTGCGTTCCAACTAGAGTGTCTGTGAGGGGTTGCAGTGTTGTGGCACCAGCACCAGTGCCTAAGGCCTAATTTTTCAGCTCCTGTTCAACAGGGGCATGTAATTACAATTCTTGATCTAATATTTCACAGCAGGGCCCTGTGAGGGCTTACAGTGTTTTGGCCACAGCAACACCTAAGGCCCAAATTTCTGCTGAGTATATAGGGCAGGACCCTACTTTCAAACATCTAACTTACAAACGACTCCTACTTGCAAACGGAAGGAGACAACAGGAAGTGAGATGAAATCTACCCCTAAGGAAGGGAAATTCTCTCCTGTAAGAGTTAATATGGGAAAACAATTTTTCCTTTCCACTGATGCTTTCCAATCCTTGTTCCACAAAAAAACCCAAATTTTCAAAAAACATTTTTCATTGGGACAAAAAAGTGAGGTGAAATCTTCTGAAGAGGAGGAAAGACGCAAAACAAATGTCACAGGGGTGATAACCCTTCCCTATGTTTTCCAAAAAGCTTAGAAAAGATTTTTTGGCTGGAGCTAAACACATTAAAAATGTTCAAAATTACAAACAGATTCTACTTAACAACAAACCTACAGTCCCTGTCTTGTTTGCACCGCCTGTATACTGCTGTTCAGAGTATATAGGGACCTTTCCTTATTTTAATTTGGGTGCGGGGTTCCCCTTAATATCCATACAAGACCCAAAGGGCCTGGTAATGGACTGGGGGGTACCCATGCCGTTTGTCTCACTGATTTTCATCCATATTGCCATGACCCGACATGACATTAAACCCGCAAGCAGTTTTAAATGAGATTTTTTCCTTTAAAAATGACATTTGGTGCAGGGACTGTTCTAAACATGGGAAACACGCGTCACTTTACAGGCATACTATAGACACCCCCCAGGTACGATATTTAAAGGAATATTTCACTTTTTTTTTTTTACTTTAAGCATCATTAAAATCACTGCTCCCGAAAAAACGGCCGTTTTTAAACGTTTTTTTTGCATTGATACATGTCCCCTGGGGTAGGACCCGGGTCCCCAAACCCTTTTTAGGACAATACCATGCAAATTAGCCTTTAAAATGAGCACTTTTGATTTCGAACGTTCGAGTCCCATAGACGTCAATGGGGTTCTAACGTTCGTGCGAACTTGCGGTCCGTTCGCGGGTTCTGGTGCGAACCGAACCGGGGGGTGTTCGGCTCATCCCTAATTCCAACTAATATGTGATGAATATATATTACCATACACCACGTGAAAAAATACAAATAGTTCCTACAATATGTATTATCACTTGAAAAATATATAAAAAAATATAAAAATATATAAAAACTAAAAATAAAATAGTATATGAAAAATAAAAATAAAAATAAAATAATATAATAAATAAATAAAAAATAAATAGATATGGGTATATGGCGCTACCTGAGAAGTTTGATCGGGATAGTCTAATTGATGATAAACCCGTACCACAACTTATATCCCTATATGGTGTATAGACACCCAGGGGTAACTTAACTCCCCCTTACATAAACAGGGATGGTACAAGAGAAAAATTACATTGGCGTAAATTAAAAATAATAAACCAATCATATGTCGCACAGCAGAGAATTGTGCTACGGCATCCAGTGATAGGGCCAGAGGCTGTACCACATATAGTGCACTTATTGAGACTATGGAATACGGTCTCAATAAGTGCACTATATGTGGTACAGCCTCTGGCCCTATCACCGGATGCCGTAGCACAATTCTCTGCTGTGCGACATATGATTGGTTTATTATTTTTAATTTACGCCAATGTAATTTTTCTCTTGTACCATCTCTGTTTATGTAAGGGGGAGTTACCCCTGGGTGTCTATACACCATATAGGGATATAAGTTGTGGTACGGGTTTATCATCAATTAGACTATTCCGATCAAACTTCTCAGGTAGCGCCATATACCCATATCTATTTATTTTTTACACGGTTAGCAGAGCACCTTCTGGGTACTTTTTGTTAGGGAGGCAGCAACTTTTGGTTTCTGGCCCTATAGACGTGCCCTAAGCGCAGTTTCTTTTCATTTTTTGAATAAATAAATAAAGTCCAAAGTGAAATCAAAAAAATCCAAAAATAGTCCACAAAAACAGTGATGATAATGTGTGACAAGAAAACACCACTCCAAGAAGAAAGTGCAGGTGTCCTCAAAATCGTTCTGCTGTTCTCCCTTCTGAATTCATACAACGTTTGAATGACAATCCCAATAACATCCAGTTGGATTATGTCATTAGTGACACTGCGGTGAATTATCTGGATGTCACTATAATGAAAACCAACAATTTCTTGAGCACAAAAGTATACTTTAAGATAACAGATCGGAACAGTTATCTTTCGATCAGGAGTGGACATCATCCCTCCTGGATCAAAAATATACCAAAGGGACAGATGCTCAGAGTCCGACGGAACTGTTCGGATTTAAGTACATATATGGCTCAAGCTGACATACTCAAGGAGAGATTTCTCCAGAAAGGATATTATAGTGGGATTATCAAAACTGTCATTCAGGAAGTGGCAAATATATCTAGGGAACAGTGTTTAAAAGAGAAGGACACTAGGGCACCAACTGACCAACACCAGTTAGGATTTATCTCAGATTTTCATCATCAATATAAGGATGTGGAAGGTATTTTTAAGAAATACTGGCACATCCTGTGTAGAGATAGAGATTTGGGGGAGGTCTTACCCAACCACCCCAGATTCATCTACAGACGGGCACCAAATTTTGGTCACAGAGTAGTGAAGAAAATTTTGAATCCACCACAGCAACAAACTTTTAAAATCAATCTACGAGGGTTTTATGCATGTAGGAAGTGCATTTGCTGTAGAACAGTACGGGTAAGAAATAGGGGTATGACTCAAATCACTAATGTGGAGGGAGAGATGTTTGAGATCAGAGATTGTATCACATGTAACTCCTCCTTTGTAGTTTACCTATTGTGGTGCCCGTGTGGGCTATTCTATGTAGGGCGCACCAAGAGGTTATTAAAGGTGCGGATTGCTGAACATCTAGCGAACATTAAGAAAGGCTTTCAATATCACAGTGTGTCTCTCCATTTCAAGGAGAAACACAACCATTCTGGCAGCCCTGGCTTGATATAGCAGACTCCTTTTGGAAGGACACTCCGCTCTCACAACAATAACTATATCCGGCCTTCCCTTGATGGGTTTTCCCTTTTTTTTTTTTTTTTTTTGTTTTTTGTTTGTTTTTGTTTTGATGTCTAGGGGAGGCTGTAACCCTTGGATGGTGGGTCGTTTGTGTACCTGGAGGGACGGTGTGGTGGAGGCGGGGTGGGACAAGGTTTGCCTTTTTGTGTGAATGAGTAAAGATGGGTGTATGTATGGTGTGGATGTTGTGTTCATGGAAATATCCCTGCTGTATATAGCATTGTGATTTTAGGTTGTGGTGCCCTACGAGGTCCACACTCATTACCCTTATGTGACCAGTGGTATACTTCATTCCTCCGTTGAGGAATTTGGTAAATATGATGTATAACTATAACAGTTGGCCCCCGTTGGGCTATTGTACTTTCTTTTATATTTTGTAAAAGAGATTTGTTTATGGATGCATTTGTACTATCTGAACCTGTAAACTACTTTCTATCAAAAGAAATAAAAAAAAACTATTTTGTAAAAAAAAAAAAAAAAGGAGAAACACAACCAGGACCCAAGTCTGTTACAGTTTTGTGGTTTGGATGTGGTCTATCAGACCTGGAGAGGGTCCAATCGGGTCAGGGATCTCTCTCAGAGAGAAACCCGATGGATCTTCCTGCTGAAATGTTTATTCCCTGGAGGAGTGAACATTGAGCTGAATTTGAACTGCTTTATCAATAACTCTTAGGGATTATCCATTATCTGTAATACATCTGGTTACCAATATCTTGAGGATATATGTATACAGGTTCTAGTTCCCTCCATGGATGGTTTACACACATACGTATATAGGATCTAATAAAAGAATTGTTGAAATAATAACTCATTTTGTACACCACGTAAGATCTGTTCCAGCAGATTTGTTCAGTAATTCAAGTTTTTTATCTCAGGTCACTGGAGTAATAACAGTGGAGTTTTTTTATATATATAATTTTTATATATTTTTTTATATATATTTTTATATATATTATTTTGGCGCATTGAGCGCTTTATATTGAGATATTGGGACATTATTAAATGCACTTAATAGCACTGTAAGATTGGAATATGTTTGATTACTGGTATTTTTCACATTTAGTTAATTATCACTTATTATTTGTTATATGTGCACATAAAAAATGAAATTTTTTTGGCACTATATAATATTTGTAGTATTTATGTAATTCTTTTGTGGACACTAGGAGGTAATGTCATATTTAATCCATTTAGTTTGAGTAAAATTATATATGTTGATGTATTATTTTATATTTTTGTCACAAGGTATTAATATAAGTTATAAAGCACTTTAAGAGAGGTTGTGCTCCATGTTATAGAAGGTGAACATGGATGGTGACCCTTTTTGCTACTTTTAGAATGCGATCTAAATGTATTCACCTTGTATTAGTCATGTTCTATGGGGAGAAATTGCATATATCTCAGTCACGGGGACACAGGAAGGGTGTGGACGCAGAGTAATCTGCGCCCTGCCCATTCAATTTGCATAAAGTAGTGATTGCCTTGCCAGTAAGCCAAACCCATGAATAAGTGCTGGTCACGAAACATGTCGGGGCGTAGCTGTCTGGCAATCTAACACTTAGATTAGAGGAAGGAGTGACGGGTGACGGAGCGGGGATTAGCCGAGGGACGAATCTCTGCAGGCGGGTGAGACGTACTCCAGCTTCCATACTCCCTGGGTCCGCCGTGGCCGTGTGTTGTGGTTTCGCTTTGTATCCTGTTCAGTGTGCTGTGCTGTTTTCCATACTACTGTGAAGTGTGTTTTACCTACCAGTTTTTATTTGAATGTGAGTTCATTTGACGCAGTTTTAATGTGAATAAATTGATTTCTTTAACGATACTACACTATTGGAGCATTTCTTTTATCTCATATATGAATTCACGATTATGAGGAGGAAAGCCAGTGTGTAGCGGTGGAGATCTGGAACGCATGCTAACCCCCATGAGAATGGGTTGAGGCTCTGTTCGACCAAACACGAGAGTGGGAGGCCTTAATAGCTGGTGAGTTTGAATTTCAGAAGGGAGTGGAATCACGTCACTCAGGTGTGGTGAAATTTGCGGATCACAACAGAACGATTTTGAGGACACCTGCACTTTCTTCTTGGAGTGGTGTTTTCTTGTCACACATTATCATCACTGTTTTTGTGGACTATTTTTGGATTTTTGGATTTTTTTGATTTCACTTTGGACTTTATTTATTTATTATATTATTTTATTTTTATTTTTCATATACTATTTTATTTTTAGTTTTTATATATTTTTATATTTTTTTATATATTTTTCAAGTAATTTTATATTGTAGGAACTATTTGTATTTTTTCACGTGGTGTATGGTAATATATATTCATCACATATTAGTTGGAATATTGGGGGACATTTATTTTGTTGTACACACGGGAGTGTTCTATTCATTTAGATCACTAATACTATATGTGTTATAAGAGTGAGTGCTAAGTTATGATGCATCACCTTTGAGATTCAGCACATCTCTAACTCACCCCAAGGTACTAAGAACGGTGGGGTTTCAAGCAATTTTTTTTTTTCCATCATTGTTATAGTTAGCGCCGCTATCCATCTGGACCATTGGAGGGTGGATTCTGTTTAAATAAAACTGCATTATCTTGATCCAAGCGTCAGATCACGTGCCTTCCACCTCTCCTTCTTTTCCACTTAGCTCTCTTCGGACCACCAGTTTAGGCAGTGGGACATGCATGATCATCTTCCATTTTTTCTTCTTTTGAAAGTACTACCACCCTATACCAACAACACCTTCACGAGTGAAGGACAAATTCTTTCTTTTTATTTTCATTTGTTATATTTGATGAAGGCGCAATGATTGAGGATTTTAATACATTTTGTACTGTTTGAGACATACTTCACTAGTGGAGCTCTCCTTCTTTTTTCCTCTCACGGGTTCATCTGTTTCCCATTACGGAGGTTGTGACCACTCTGTTGGATTCATTACCCTTCTGGGTTACACTGCTTGTTTGCCAAACACGATAGTGTGAGGCATGATGTTCTGGTGAGTGTAATACTTATAGAGAGAGGTATAAGAAGCACATATGGTGTGATGTGAAGATTACTATCTCCATGGAGGACTTTTTTTGTGTCATATGGTGCACTTATTTAATTATGGACTATTTTATGGACTGAGTTTTTTTTTTAATTTTGTGTCCTTTTTTCCTTTCTCTTTTTTCAATTGGTGGTATTTCAACATTTATTATAGTTTTTGTTGTGCTACTGTTCACCTATATTCAGATTATTTGGTTTGTTTTAGGTGATTTTTGTATTTATGTGGTATATTTTGAAAGGGGCAGCTATTGTGCATATGGGTTCACACCCTCACATTTTATTTATATTTAAATTTTGATCACTGATCACATACTTTTATGTCCATGGCGCAGAGGTGGATGAGAGTGTGGAACGTTGCTTTTTGACTACTCATTGACAGTTTTTTTGTTACTTTAATTTACACCTTATCTACCCAGTAACGGTAAGGTGACATCAGCAGGAGCCTAATTTAAAATACCAAACTCTCTTTATTAGTATGCATGAGCTGCTGATGTCCTTTGCTTGAAATTCATGATCAAAATGTTCCTACATGTGCTCAACATCAGCAAAGAAATATCTTTAAAGAATTCCTCTGAACTAAGTGAGCAACATACAGGTTACCTCTGAACTTTGTAGGCCACCAGGTCCACTTGGATATTAAACAGCTGAGATAGACATGTGGACTACATAGCCCAAATATGTCCTTGCAAAGTGTCTTTGATTGCTTCTACTGTCCCCCTGTGGGAGTTTGCACAAGATGGGTAATGGTTAATGTTAAACTCCATGCAAAAAACAAATTTACATTTCAATATATTCCTCAATAGCCACAGATTTAAATCCACTTTGTGTTCACCAAATGTCTTAACAATTTCAGCTATAACCTTGAAAAAGTATTGGTGACATCATCTTTGTATAGCACATATAGCCTATTCAGAGAGCATAGCCATAGGAGGGACCAAGCAGGTCCAATCTCTACAGGCTGCCTGTAGAAAAATATAGGAGAGAGGGGATACAAGACCAATCATACTGCACAAGGAGAGAGAACATTAGTGGATTACTGCACAAACCTGGAAGATATTAGGAAAGAGCAGACCAAAAAAAATCAGCTTGTAGAGGTTCAATGAACCCAATGGGAAGTCTCCGAACCCTGAAAATAGCACCAAACCCTATTGAAGGGGAAGCAAATCTTGTAATTGTACCAAAAAAAAAAATTAAATTGTTAAGCAAGGTCAGGGTCTTTTAAGACATTTATTTTAAATAACATGCTTGGGGGATGCCTTTAAAGTTGCATGTGAATTTACAAAACAGTATGATTTAACCTTTTGAAAGTGACATTTACAAAGGAAAAAACTGTGTGGGATTCCCCCTAAAATATACCATACCCTTATCTAGGCATGCAGTATCGGTAGCCAGGAAAGGGAGTTAGCATGGCCCTTCCTGAACCATACCAGGCCCAATGCCTTCAAGAGGAAGGCAGATATCTGGCTTACCATCTAGAAGAATAAGTATCCATAATTACCCCCCATTCCAAAAAAATGACAAGTAAATTAAAACAGAGACACTGTGAGAAAGTCCTTAATTTGAGAATGCAAATAATATCTAACATTGTATATTCAGCATTAGTTACATCATCCGGTGATGTAATTCGTCATTAATCCTAATGACCTGCCCCCATGAATACCTTCTGCCGTTAATCTTTCCCCACCAAGATAGCCCACTGCACAACAATTCTTCCCCTTCACTACTCCTGTTACAAATTACTTATACTCATCTGGCTGCTACTTGTTAACAAACTAGCCAGGGACCATGCGTGACATTATTGGTTTATTTACAAAAGCTAGGGGTTCAATTTTAGCTTAATTATCTGACTAATTGCCTATATCTGTTGTTTGCTTATTGTAATACATCCTCATGAACAAATAATGCTATGTAGATCTACCATTAACAATAAATGAAGATATCTACTCAGTTATCTTGCGAGTGCCATTACTCTAACCCCCTCCACTTTATAGCTCTATTTGAGCAAAATATTATTAAAGGAGCATGATTGAATTTTCGTTTTATGTGGGTAAATTGTTGTTTATTTTGTTATTATAAATTAAATGGCTATCCATAAACATTAGAGTACAGTTGATGGATCAAGATGGCCACTATCAAGGGGAAGAAGAGTCTATTGGTAGGTTAGAAAACTCATTATGTTGTTTCCTCTGAGATATGTGGTGTCAGTACTGTCAGCCAGCCCTGCTTATCTCCTCTATTTCCCTCCCCATCTCTATCACCAAAGAGTAGCCAGCACAAAAGTTGCTAATTTGTGACAGGGCCCCATAATGGTAGTACTAGAGTACTGTCTGGTCATGAATCTCCATCCAGCTGCCCTTAGATGTCTCTGATCATGCTACCTCTTATCCTCTTATACATACTGCCTAGTAGGTCTGGGCTAAAGTTTAGACAATTTTAGACGAAGGTCAATAACTTGTGAAGCCAATTGCTATTGTATTGACAAGATGCAAAATATGGCTATATGGTGACTACATTTATCAGTGTATACAGTATTGCTACAATTATATGCAAGGAACAATGGTCATGGGACTTTATCTGAGGCATGTCACTTCAAAAATATTAACAATAATAATAATAGTGCAGAAATTACATAATGTAGAAATGTATTTTACAAACAGAATTTGAAACATTCCATAACCTCAAAACACATGATACGATTTTTTGATATAGAGCCAAAAAAGGCAATTAAAAGCTGACATATGACACATGATTAGTAAAATACATTCATGATAGATATGTGCATGATAATATTTACATGACCGAGTACATGATAGATATACGTTGTAAGAATTAGATTGTTTTGACATTCGAGAACTCTACAGGTTTTGTGGATATGTCCCCTAGTCAGGAGTAAAATGCCAAAAATATCTATAGATGTGTGTGATAAACAAAAATGGTATATTGGTAGAAATTCCCTATATTGGACAAGAAAGGAAGGGTTTTAAAGAATAATGGGTCTGATACTTACTTGTCAGCTCAGAAAATTAGGCAGGATCACCCCATCCAGATCAGGGGAACAGCCAAGGAACAGGCCAGATTACCGTGATGTGGTCCATGTAAAATGGAAAGTAAGGGGACACATCTAATCTACACTAATCTAAAAATGTAAAGATACAAATATATAAGGGTTAGTGTATAGAGTGTATATAAAGAGAAAGTGTGCTGGTGTCTGGAAGATGTATCCAAAATACCCTCCAGAAAAACCGAACAAGGTGTGACCAGAGAGTAGAAGGGCAAAAAGAAAAAAGTAAATAGGCCCACCACCATTGTATGTCCATAAAAAAAACTAGTGTAATAAACCAAAATTGGTGTATGTCAGTAGAACCAAAAAGCCACCGATATGTCAATGAAAAAAAAAATGAAATAGTTGTCAAATGAAATGCAAAAAATGTGAACAAAGTCACAGAAGATCCTACAGAAAAATCTCACATGTGTAGTTCCGTAAGTGAACTCAGCTGAACGTACCTCTCCAGTGAAGGAAACATAAAAAGTGAAATGCTGGCCAGCCTAAGCTATAAGTACCCGAGACTCTGGGTGGGTCTCCGCCAGCATCATGCCAGACGCCAATTGAAAGGAGGGAAGGCGAGGGTGACAGATCACGAAACCGGCAGAGGTGTCGGAGGTGAATCCACATCCGTACAGCCCCCGTGTTGCAGAGAGTCCCTTAGCTCCAGCAGTGCTGGTCCCTGACTGGTTTCACCAATGTCAGTCAATGGAGCGTACTTATTGGGATGCACCAGCCCTGGATCGGCTTCTCTGGTACTTCCCCCTCTATCCTTCCTGACTGTCACCCATCTACTCTTTTCTAGTGCCTGCACCTCTTTGTCTCCACCCGCCTCTGTGCTGGCCCCTGCTGACACCTGCTGGGTACGTTCCTGGCTCTCCTTTAGTAAGGAGGGTCTTCTCAGTGCTGACAGTTGCTTCCCTAGATTCAGAACCTGGGCTTCCAGGGAAACAATGTGCTTACATTTTGCACAGCAGTTTTCGCCCTCGATCAGATAATCAAGGAACGCATACATGCTGCAAGATGTACACTGAGTCACATCTCCACACCCGCCGGGCATTGTGTCTACCAATTTAATAAGGATTGAGAATTATACCCTGTCCAAATTACCTAACAACTAGCTTCCTGACGTGTGTACCCGTAGACCCACGTGCACTCGCAGATGCATGTGCACTCGCAGACCCACATGCACTCACAGACCCACACGCACTTGTAGACCCATGCAGACCACGTGCACTCACACTACACTGGTACTCACAATACACAGGTTCACACAATACAAAAGTATACACAATACACAGGTGCTAACCATCCCAACCACTACTCAGACAATACTCAGGTACACCCAATAATCAGGTACTCCCAATACTCAGGTACTCCTAATACTCAGGTACTCCCAATACTCAGGTACAAACAATATTCAGGTACTCGCAATACTCAGGTACTCACAATACTCAGGTACTCCCAATACTCAGGTACACACAATACTCAGATACTCACAATACTCAGGTACACACAATACTCAGGTACTCACAATACTCAGGTACACACAATGCTTAGGTACTCACAATACTCAGGTACACACAATACTCAGGTACTCACAATACTCAGGTAAACATAATACTCAGGTACTCCCAATACTCAGGTACTCCCAATACTCAGGTACTCACAATACTCAGGTACACACAATACTCAGGTACTCACAATACTCAGGTACACACAATACTCAGGTACTCACATTACTCAGGTACTCACAATACTCAGGTACTCAAATACGCTGTCAGTCAGGTTTTGTAGTTTGTGTCTCTGTGTCACTCTGCACAGCCTCCCCTTGCAATCTGACACTAACAGTCAGTCAATCACCTTCAGTGCCGCTGCTCACTGATCAGTCTCATACTCCCCCTCCGGTCTGCACTTCACTTACCTGCCGCCTCTCCCTGTCAGCCTTCCACCTCGCGCTCCCGCTGGATGTCCTCCCATCTCCTCTGTCTGCGTCTGTGGGGTGATTACTGTCCTCAGTACACCCACTCCCATACCATGATGTCCCGCACTGCTGCCGCTGTGGGTCACCCGCTGCTGCTCACAGTGGTGGGGGGGCCGGTTCGATCGTAGGGGGTCCGGGCCGGTTTGGGGGTTTTGGTACACCGTGCTGCTGCTTTCGGGGGTGGGGAGGCCCGGTCCGGTCCTTTGCAAGCTCCTCTGCATGCTGCTCCTTCTCACTCCACGCTTGTCCTCAGCACTGATTTCCGCGCCAAAACTAAACTCTGCAACAGCGTCACCCAGTTGTTCTGGTGACAACTCTAAAGTTTGGAATTTTCCATCACTTTCTATCAGTTTGTGAAGATTTAATCACCTTATATCTTCAGAATGAATGCAACTATAAATGTTGAGGTAATTTTACACATCTTACATGATTTTAGAGTCTTCTTTCACTGTTTCTGGTGTTTTGCGTTGTACAGGATATCTTTTAAAATCTATTTTTCCTTTTTTTAGACATTTGAAATTGTTTATGAGTGAATACACCGCTCTTAAAACGCACTGCCATTGAAATCAATGGCCAGCACCGCCAAAACGTTTTTATCCCTTTTTCGGCCGTTAGAGGGGATTAAATGTGAAATTACAGTTTACCGCTGACACCCCCGCCCCAGTGTGAAAGTGTCCTAAGGGTAGTGATCACATGAAGCCATTTATTATCACATAGTTTACTGGATCCTTTTTAAATCATAATGATCACAGAAATCACCCAAATGGCCCTGATAAAAAGTTTACATACCCTGTAATGTTTGGCCTTGGTACAGACACAGAAGGTGGCACACACAAGTTAAAATGGCAATTAAAGGTTAATTTCTCACATTTGTGGCTTTTTAAATCACAATTAGTGTTTGTGTATAAATAGTCAATGAGTTTTTTAACTCTCACTTGGATGCCGGCTAGACACTGAGCCATGAGGAGGTAGAAAAGAACAGTCAAAAGACCTGCGTAACAAAGTAATGAAACTTTATAAATATGGAAAAGAATATAAAAAGATACTCAAAGCCTTGAATATGCCAGCCAGTACTATTTAATCCCTTATTAAGAAGTGGAAAATTTGGGAATCTTTTGATACCAAGCCAAGGTCAGGTAGACCAAGAAAGATTGCAGCCACAACTGGCAGAAGAATTGCCCAGGATACAAATAAAAACCCACAGGTAACCGCAAGAGAAATACAGGCTGCTCTCCAAAAAGACGGAGTGGTTGTTTTAAAGGAGCACAATTCAATGAAGAAAAAAGAGCTGCATGGTTGAGCTGCCAGAAGGAAGTCTTTACTGCTCCAATGCCACAAAAAAGCCCAATGAGGCATGTCAAGATGTTGTTGGGCATAGAACATGGAAATGCAAATATTTTAGTAAATATAAACTGATAAATACCTATACTACACTGGCTGTCCTATGAGGATGCAGGACCCCTAACCCTCTGTCTGCACAGTGCTGATTGGCCCCTTACTGATCATATGCACTCTCCCCCAAAAAAAAACTCTGTAACAATGCGCAGCAAACTGTGCATGTGCAGACTGACTCCACTCACTCTGTCTTATCTGGAGATGCTTTGGGAACAATGCAAGAAGAGGAGGATCTGTGCATACAGGATCAAACAGCCTTTTTACACAATGCGGAGGATTAACTCCTTAGGTTCCACAGTGAGGACAACAACCATGCTTTTCTGCATATACATACTGATTTTACTGTTGTGGTTTTAGTAACACTTTAATATCACAAACCACTAGATAATATAATATATGGGAAGCTTGGATGAGGCAGCATACACTTACAGTACCTATCAGCTGTAAAAGCAGATGATGGGATGCTCTGATTGCTGGCAGCATGCTCTAAACCTGACAAAGACACTGGAACAAAAAAACACAGTCACTTCCAGCGCTACTAGGTCTTCCAAGGTGTGGAGTAACAGATATCAAATAAAATGGTGGTGTGAAAGGTATATATTTTATCCAAAACTGGGTAGATGCTGCCTTCCTCAGATGAGGTAATCCGAAAGGAACTACAAGAAAGACAGAAATGGAAGGTGTGCATTTAATAATAAAAATGTTTAATATAAAAGTGGGTACTCACAAAATGCAACTGACAAAAGGCCATAAAAACAATGCATGGACATGCAGAGAACACAGGGTACAGCTAGCGCGTTTTGGGGGTGCACCAAGCAAGTCATTTTCAAACTTGCAGCACAATTATTTGCTATCTGGGTAGAGCATTGGTACAAACCATTTACCACTGACATTTATTTATGTAAAATCTTTATCCCAAAAGGAAAAAAAAAACAGTACAGTATAGGTACTTATCAGCTTATATTTACTAAAATATTTGCATTTCCATGTGCCATCTGTGCTCCATCACCCAGAGTGGGGGCACTCTAATACAGGAGGTATGTTATTGGCCCAACCAGCAGGTGAAAACAGAGGGAAAAAACCTAAACAAAGAAAACTAAGGAGTGATAAGCTGCAATATACTTTATTACATTTTGGTTTTGGGTGTAATACCATTTCAACTTAAACTTTGCATGCATGTGTTTCCCCCTTACCTCAACTCTTGAATTTAATTGGAATGATGATTTAAATGATGAATATACCCCATGCAGCATGGGTAAAGGAATGAGACTTTTTTAATAGGGTGTCAAGAAGGAAAAGGGGGGCTTTAAATTGAATATAAATTTTCAAGTGCATTTTAGCATATTTTTACATTAACTTCACTTTGAATTGACAATTGAGGGGACCACATGACTCCCAGTTCACTAAGGACAGGGTGAGCAAATTACCTGTGCAAGCTGGAATCTTGTAGGTTGTTTTGGGAGAGACAGAATGTCTGTGACAGTTCTCACAGCAGTCATTTTCCTAATATTACAAAGAACAGAAGCACAGCTGAAGTACAATAACATTCTTTTGTTTCAAATAAATAGTCCTTTAGGGCCCTTTCACACGGGCTTTCCGATCAGGTCTGCCTGTCAGTTTTTCAGGCAGACCTGATCGGACACTCTATTCACCTCTATGGAGCGGCGGATGTTAGCGGTTATATGTCCGCTGACACCCGCTGCTATCCAATCCTGTTACTAAAATCCAGATGGATGGTGACCTAATTTTCCATCTGCCTGGAGGATCAGATGGGATAGATGAAAACGGAAAGGCGATCCATTTTCATCCGATCTCCCCATAGAGGAGAGCAGGACTCTGACAGGTCCATCTCAGCACAGTGAGCAGAGACGGACCTGTCATCTTCCTGCTCAGCGGGGATCAGCGAATCGATCCTTCGCTGAGCAAAGCACAGTCCACCGGGCAGACCGCCTGTGTGATAGGACCCTTATTCTTTAAACTATGGTGAGAGCATGGAGGCAGCCACTCCTTGGCCCTCCTGGTTAGATGAGACTCAAATGATATCAATCCTTGGCCCTCAATAAGAACTTGGGCATCTTTGAATGCTATTCCTGTGCAGTGACTTCAGTCAACAACCCCAGTTTTAAGGAAAATAGGCAGTATTCCAAAACTGTTCAAAGATTCATAAGAAATAGATCATGCAATCAACATTCAATCAGTTTAACTGAATGTAACAAACTGAGATCTGCTCTGGCACATTTTAAAATCTCTCTGTAAAGCTATTACAGTAAATGATTACTTATATTTGATCAAGGATTTTGCTGATATAAAAACAGTGATGGAATTAGATATTTATACAGCTTTTATTGTCAACCACACATCAGATTGCTGCTACATATAGCCATAAAGCTAAAGAATTCTTGGAAAGAAATATGGCTCTGCGTAAGCCTCACTTTATGGCATTTAAGGCAGTTTACCTTCTTTTATTTTGCAATTTTACCTTGCATATCATTTCTTTATAGTAAAATCATTATCATATATAATTTTGTACACAGCAGGCTTTATATTAGATGAAAAAGTGCAAGTTGTTTACAAATGACTTCAGCATTTTCATAAGCAGCTTTAATTCAGCCTGGAAAATTTAGAAAGCATAAATATCAAGCAGCCTCGCATAACATTATTTCAAAGTACTTTGCTGAATTCCTAAGCAGTAACACCATCCTAAAATGTTTTTCATTTTTCTCCGCCCCAGCTTCCAGCTAATGGTATGTCAGACTCTCTACAGATGATCATGCTATCTTTCTATTACAAAATACATCAAAACCAATCTGTTAGAAATAAAAAAAAAAACAGACCAACAATTGATGTGTCATCTCATTTCTAATTGTGTTCAGAATTAACAAAATTAATTTACCCATACAAATAATTTCGTTTTTCTTCACGTTTCCTCTAGTGAAGGAACATCAGTGTTAGCCCTTCTGTAACTTGTTAACAGTGAGGATACCTTGAAAAACTGTAACTTTCAGGTCTCATGAAACCTTATTATATCTACAGCTTACTGGATATTAGTGTGAACATTAAGTTGTGGATATAAGAAGGAATAAAAGAATAACAAATGTGGAATACTTAGCGTATTTGACACCCAAGGCAGCTCTATACAACAAAACTATTTGCAGTAATAATACTGAAAAAAGACAAAATAAAATAATGGACAGGAAAGAAACATGAAAATTGTAATGATTCTCCAAATTGATGGTCAAGGATGGATAAAAAAGGGCCCCTTACATTGGTGGTGTCCATTTACATTGGTGGTTAGTGACATGGCCATTAGATTGGTGTTCAATTGAAAAGTGACTGCTTAGAGTACTGGTCAGTGGGAGAAAGTCTCCTTTAGATTGGTGCACAGTTTTAGATGCCAATGGTAACAATGCCTCATTAAAGATAGTTGAGAACATCACTGGTGTCAGTGGTAACCTGAGAGGTAAAAATTGCTCATTGCTCAAGGTAATTTTGTTAAAGGTTGTGAAAGGCTGATTTTATATGTAGGGGCAATAAGGAGCCATTCATTCTCTTGACTGACTCTCACAAACTCTAAGTTCTAAAAAAGAAGAACATTACCAAAGAAGTATAATAAATAGTCTAGCAATGAGCTGACCATTCTGTCAAATTTCAGAACTATAGCAATTCCGATTGTGATCCCAGATTACAAATATCTGCTGATTCATTGATTGATTCATTATACCCGGCCAAATGCTTGTTTGTTTATTATAAAAATTCATACTGTAATATTTTATACTCTAACATTAAAAAAGAAGATCTCTAAAAAGAATTACTGGACAGCTACAGTACAAAAATCCTTTTTATCATGATAATAAATTTTACTGGCTACAATATGCATGAGCCCCTTTAAAACATTATTTCTCAGGGACCAACGTACACACCCTGGCCTGTTTGCATGAATATAAAATTACCTTGAGACAGTGGGGTTTTGTAGTTGTTCTTAGTTGGCATTGGTTTACATGTTTTATTTCTAGTGGTATCTGGTGCAATATTGTATTACTTGTATATACACACCTAATATGTGATTGATAGTAATTTTATTTATGTGACATAGGGGTGAAGAGTGCAAAATCTGGTGCAGCTGTGCATGGTAGCTAATCAGCTTCTAACTTCAGCTTGTTCAATTAACCACTTGCCGCTCCCACACTATAGCCAAAAGACAGCTACAGCATGGGCTTAAATTGCCTGGGAGGGCATCCATAGACGTCCTGTTCTTGTACTTCCCGTTCTCACGGTCTGTGATCGCTGAGTCCGTGAGACTCAGCTGATCATAGAACGGGTAAAGGGCCAATCAAAGCAGGCCCTTTACCACGTGATCAGCTATCAGCCAATGACAGCTGATCACGGAAATAAACAGATGCCGTTTAACGGTTTTCTCTTCCTTCACATTAGCGTCAAGGAAAAAATGTGGCTTGTGTTAGAGGGATTAGAGGGACATCGGTCCCCTTAGCGCCTGAATGTGCTGCAAATCAGTGCCATCTATCAATGCCCACCAGTGCCACCTATCAGTGCCCACCAAGTGCCACATATCAGTGCCCATCAGTGACCACCAGTGCCACATATCAGTGCTCATCAGTGCTGCCAATCAGTGCCTCATCATCAGTGATGCCTATCAGTGCTGCCTACCAGTGCCTATCAGTGCCCATCAGTGCCGCCTAATATTGTCCATCAGTGCCACCTATCAGTGCCCATCAGTGCCACCTATCAGTGCTGTCTATCAGTGCCACCCATTAGTGCAGCCTCATCAGTGTGTCCTGATCAGTGCCCACCAGTGCCGCCTCATCAGTGCAGCCTATCAGTGCCCATCAGTGCCACTTATCAGTGTCCATCAGTGCAGCCTATCAGTGCCTATTAGTGCAGCCTCATCAGTGCACATCAGTGAAAGAGAAAAATTACCTGTATGCAAAATGTTATAACAAAATATCAAAAACCTTTTTTTTTCAAAAGTTTCGGCCTGTTTTTGTTTATTTAGTAAAAAATAAAAAAGACCTAGTGGTGATTAAATACCACCAAAATAAAGCTCTAGTTGTGGAAAAAAATTATAAAAGTCTCATATGGGTACAGTGTTTAATTACCTCACAATTGTCATTCAAAGTGTGAGAGCGCTGAAAGCTGAAAATTGGCCTGGGCAGAAAGGGGGTATAAGTGCCCAGTAAGCAAGTGGTTAAGTTTTGAGAAAAAAACCTGGAAGCTGATTGGTTTCTATACAGGGCTGCACCAGATTTTTCACTCTCCAGTTTTAGTAAATCAACCCCATAGTGTCATTTGTTCACATTTCTGAACAGCAGTTCAGTAAGGTTGATGGTACCATTAGGATTTATACGATTTGCATGACACACCTTGACACACCTTTTTACATATGGGGGATGCTTTTAACCGTTTCCCGACCGGCTCACGCCGATATACGTCCGCAGAATGGCACTCTTGCCCAAACTAACGTACCTGTACGTTAGTCTGCAAAAGCAGTACAGTGGGCGTGAGCGCACGCCTGCCGCGTGCTGCGGGATGTGCCCCCGGGTCCCATGGACTTTATGTCCGTGATCACAGCGAGGAGAGGCAGAACGGGGAACTGCCTATGTAACCAAGGCATTTCCCTGTTCTTTCTAGTAACATGACAGAGATCTTCTGTTCCCTGTCATCTGGAATAGGGATGAGCCGAACACCCCCCTGTTCGGTTCGCACCAGAACATGCGAACAGGCAAAATATTTGTTCAAACACGCAAACACCGTTAAAGTCTATGGGACACGAACATGAATAATCAAAAGTGCTAATTTTAAAGGCTCATATGCAAGTTATTGTCATAAAAAGTGTTTGGGGACCCGGGTCCTGCCCCAGGGGACATGGATCAATGCAAAAAAAAGTTTTAAAAACGGCCGTTTTTTTGGGAGCAGTGATTTTAATAATGCTTAAGGTGAAACAATAAAAGTGTAATATCCCTTTAAAATTCGTACCTGGGGGGTGTCTATAGTATGCCTGTAAAGGGGCGCATGTTTCCTGTTTTTTTAGAACAGTCTGACAGCAAAATGACATTTCAAAGGAAAAAAAGTCATTTAAAACTACTCACGGCTATTAATGAATTGCCGGTCCGACAATACACATAAAAGTTCATTGATAAAAACGGCATGGGAATTCCCCAGAGGGGAACCCCGAACCAAATTTTTAAAAAAATTACGTGGGGGTCCCCCTAAATTCCATACCAGGCCCTTCAGGTCTGGTATGGATATTAAGGGGAACCCCGGCCAAAAATTTTAAAAAAATGGCGTGGGGTCCCCCTAAAAATCCATACCAGACCCTTATCCGAGCACGCAACCTGGAAGGCCACAGCAAAAGAGGGGGGATGAGAGAGCGGCCCCCCTCCTGAACCATACCAGGCCACATACCCTCAACATTGGGAGGGTGCTTTGGGGTAGCCCCCCAAAACACCTTGTCCCCATGTTGAGGAGGACAAGGGCCTCATCCCCACAACCCTGGCCGGTGGTTGTGGGGGTCTGTGGGCGGGGGCTTATCGGAATCTGGAAGCCCCCTTTAACAAGGGGACCCCCAGATCCTGGCCCTCCCCCCTGAGTGAAATGGTAAGGTGGTACAAAAGTACCCCTACCATTTCACTAAAAAAGTGTCAAAAATGTTGACAAATGACAAGAGACAGTTTTTGACAATTCCTTTATTTAAATGCGTCTTCTTTCTTCTATCTTCTTTAGTCTTTCTTCTTTCTTCTATCTTCTATCTTCCTTCAGTTTCTTCCTCCATCTTCTTCTTCTTCTGGTTCTTCTGGTTGTTCCTCCGGTGTTCTCGTCCGGCATCTTCCTCAGCGGCGTTGGCGTCTTCTTCCCTTCTTCTCCTCGGGCTGCTCCGCATCCATGATGGCATGGAGGGAGGCTCCCGCTGTGTGACGCTTCTCTCTTCATCTTCTTCTCTTCATCTTCTTCTCTTCATCTTCTTTTCAGGCCGCTCCGCATCCATGATGGGAAGGGGGCATTACGTAACCCCGCCCCCTTCTGACGTCATGGGGAATGCCACAGGGAAGTCCCCATCAAGTCCCCGTGCGTCAGAGGGTGGCCGGGTCACCGGGTGTCTCCGCCCCCTGTTATTTAAGAACCGTCAGAAGAGGAGAAGCATCACACAGCGGGAGCCTCCCTCCATGCCATCATGGATGCGTAGCAGCCTGAAAAGAAGAAGAAGACAAGAAGATGAAGACAAGAAGATGAAGAGAAGAAGATGAAGAGAGAAGCGTCACACAGCGGGAGCCTCCCTCCATGCCATCATGGATGCGGAGCGGCCCGAGGAGAAGAAGGGAAGAAGACGCCGACGCCGTGGAGGAAAATGCCGGACGAGAACACCGGAGGAAGAACCAGAAGAAGAAGAAGATGGAGGAAGAAACCGAAGGAAGATAGAAGATAGAAGAAAGAAGAAAGAAGAAAGAAGAAAGAAGAACGAAGAAGCATTTAAATAAAGGAATTGTCAAAAACTGTCTCTTGTCATTTTTAACATTTTTGACACTTTTTTAGTGAAATTTACCATTTCACACAGGGGGGAGGGCTGGGATCTGGGGGTCCCCTTGTTAAAGGGGGCTTCCAGATTTCGATAAGCCCCCGCCCGCAGACTCCCACAACCACCGGCCAAGGGTTGTGGGGATGAGGCCCTTGTCCTCATCAACATGGGGAAAAGGTGCTTTGGGGGGCTACTCCAAAGCACCCTCCCAATGTTGAGACATGTGGCCTGGTACGGTTCAGGAGGGGGGGGGCGCTCTCTCTTCCCCCCCTCTTTTCCTGCGGCCTGCCAGGTTGCGTGCTCGGATAAGGGTCTGGTATGGATTTTTGGGGCAAAAAAGGTGATCAAATACCACCAAAATAAAACTCTATTTGTGAGAAAAAAGGATACAAATTTCATTTGGGTACAGCGTTGCACGACCGCACAATTGTCAGTTAAAGCGACGCAGTGTCAAAGTGCTCAGGTCAGGAAGGGGGTAAAATCTTCTGGGACTGAAGTGGTTAATGTTTTTAAAGGTTTGTTTTACCAAATGAAAAATGTTGCATTGTATTTGTGCAGCATTTTCTTTTGTGGTTCGATACAGTTAAACATTTTAGTTCCCACAATGCATGTCCTCTACCCAGATAATACTAGTCCAGTAAAAAAAAAAGGCGAACAAACAAGAGATAATTTATGAACCAAATACTTTGCTTAATTAAATATGAATGTAGACAGATGGGGATAATACCCAAAGACTTCTGCCTTTAAATGCAGCTACCTGCCAACACATAAGAACTCAGAAGATCATGGGTAGGTGTGTTCCTCTGAATTGGAGAGCATATCCGAAAAAAAAAGGCTGCTAGGACTATGAGCATGTGGACACCTGCTGTGCTAATACTATCTCTTACTTATTTTTCTGAAATATATATCTGATGTGCTTTGACAAGTGGCAGAACGTTTGCAAATGAATCACAAGCAAGGTGTTAGGCTTATAATTTCAGTGTTTTCATGAAAAAACAAGGTATCTTTTTAATTACATAATTTAATTATTTACATATGACATTTTTTTGCAGCACATCATGTGTCATAACTTCCTATCATGTCTCATGGACATCTGACGTATATCAGTATACCAAAAATTTAAGGACCATAGAATACCTTATTTAAAAAAGGGCATATCAAATCAAAGGTATAATAATCCCAAAAACAATCACAAATCTAGTTCTAAAGAATATACTCACAACCTCCAAAGAATCTGTATAAGCATATTTACTATAAATGGAACTTCTTACGCAGTGAACACAAATTCATGTTGGCAGATAGATAGATAGATGTCAGTCATAAAATATTGAATGATAAATCTCTATATATCGCTGATGTCAGTGAATCAGATATTTTGTCCTTGTTCTTTATTCTGTATTTATGATTCTCTCTTGTACATCATTTTAAACACCATCTTGACACATTATTAATTAATGTTCCCTATTTACATGATATATAATGGGGCATTGCATGGCATGGTCATAATTCTAAGCTAGATACAGTATCTAGGCTTTACTCTTGATGATCAAAATGTCATGTTTGTTATTTCTAATGCCTTTCTGTTTTCTGTAACCATCATTATATGGCCTAGCTTTTATGTCCCCAAACCATTCTAGTAGCTGTTTTATATCCTATAATTATACTTCTAACTACAGATGAGTAAATAACAAAAACCCTACTCTGCTGATTGTTTACTCTGCCATCTCCTGCTATATATTGTGACAAGTTGGGGAATTTGTAGCTCATTGGTAGTGCCAAAGAGTGAGTTTATTCCACCCCAGAAGTATGTTTCAGGGCTTTTGCTGCCCATGTTTATTTAAAACAAAGCAAAAAGTTCATACTTGAATAGTTTCCCATGCAGGTGGTTCTCACCATCATCGCAACAAAACATAGAATTCAGTCTCTTGGCTCTCTTTGCAGCTTCACTCTTCAGGCCTTGGTCCTCCAGACCATCAAACACACAGTGCCAGTGCTTGTGCACAAAACGCTGTACGACTGTCAGCTTGACTTTTTGTTCTTCAGCTCCCAGCTACTACATCCTTCACAGGCTTGGGCCTTTAGCTGTCCTGACCTGGACAGTATGGTGTGGTTTGCACCTCACAGCTCTCTCCACATATTGGCCCCATCGGGAGGGTGCGGCCACTGACTTCCACTGACTTCTAACTGTGTCTCTAACATAAACCCCAGCACACACCTGCATCATTAATGTGCCTGTTTCCTGCTAAATCTGGCCTAGACCACCATTTTTGACTTGTCACATTATATATATATATATATATATACATACTGTATATATCCCTCCTCAGCTTGGGAAGCTGGGTTAAAGGCCCATAGTAAGCATAATACAAGTGAAAACATTTAACTTTGTCTTTGACAGGTACTCTTTATGGAGGGATCGGGGGTCTAAAAGACTTCAAAGTATTCAGATCGCCGTTTTCAGTGATTCTGAATACTGTATATTTTTTTAACTGGCGCCATTGGCAGTCAGGTAAACGGGAAGTGACGTCATGACGTTGCTTCCATGTCTACACGCAGGATACTGTAACAAAGCCAATTACGGTTTCGTTCCAGACTGTCACTAGCCACCTGAGGAGGCAGATTGTTGATCGGTGGAATGGGAGGCCCAGTAAGAGTGGCGAGAGGTGGCGGGAGGGGGGATGTCCCCTCCCGGTCCTCCAGTATAACAGCCGAGCGGCTCTTAGCCACATCGGCTGTTATGCCTGAAAAGCCGATCGCCAGCTCTTAAAAACAGTACTGGGATGATGCCTGCAGCTTAGGGCATCATCCCGGTATAACCCCTGAAAGCCGAGTACGCACACCTGCCATTGTTACCTGACGGACTTCCTGACATCTGAATCGGACCTTCATTGATATGACCCTTATGGGAATGCTTTACTGACCCTCTGTAATTAAAGGGTCCTGGTCATCAGGTGAGAGGCCATTCAGTTTATCGGTGAAGGGCACATCCATCAGTCACTTATAGTGGCATGCTGTCACGTTTGTTTGGTGGAACCTCACAGGAAGCTTGGACATTATTATTGCTCTGTTTTATTTATCATTAACAGAACGACTTTATGTTACATTGTTATCTTTATATCTTGTTCCTGGATGTTTCTATTTATTTAGCGCTGCACCTTCTTTTATATATTTGATCTTAGGGATTTGATTGTTTGACCCTGGTGTACAGCTGCTTTTTTTAGCATACACGCGCTGATTTATTTTCATTTAATAGCTCTACTCACAACTGTCATTAATCGAGCTTTGGTATGGAAGTTTTTAACTATTTTGACAAAAGGGATATCAAGGTAAATGAAGTGTTTTCTAGGAATCCCACGTTTGAATCCCATAATGACCTACCTCAATCATTTAGAAAATTAGGTCATATTTATGAGAAAAAGATAAAAACTTGGTGGGACATCACATCCTTTGAACAATATCTGGCGGCTAGACTTATTCCGAGACATCTTAGGTGGGATTTGCCCCCCAATAATGGGCTTACAGATGTACAGTCTATGTCTGAATGGAGTGATTTTTTTGTTAAAAGAGGTTTCGAGTTGCTTGAATTTCTTCTGATACGTAAGAGAAAAAGAATGGCAACTCTTGATTCCCAAATTAATGAAATCACCCAGAATATTGAATCTTTAAAGGATAGTGATGAGTTTTTGAGATTATCAGGTGAACTCAAAAATAAGCTTACCAAATGGGATCTGGAATCTCAGAATAAAAAGAAGAAGAAATTCATTAGGGATTTTGATGACTTCAACAGAGGGGTGATTTTTAAATGGCAAAATACTCCCATCACAGAGGATACAGTTCTGAAAATTCAGACTACTCAATCCAGTACTGGAGTTGCTCATTTAAACACTCCGCGAGCTAATCTTGTATATGAATATGATGTTCCTCGCACAAATGAGCTCCAACCCCTCCCTAATAATAATGGGTATAGGAAATTCAACAATAAAAGGGGGAAAAATACGAGAGGGAAAGGGAGAGGAGGAGGCTCCAAGTCTCATGCTCAACATACGAACCATCCTAGGGGGACATATCATTATGACCCCCCTTCTTATCGAGATGGGCATTCATCCCAAGATGACAGAAGGGATGATTTCGATAGAGTTAATCCCTATCAATCTCATGATAGACCTATCCCCATACAGAATAGGTATGCTCCACTCGCTGAGTATACACCATATGAAAACAATGATTTTTTAGGCCAGAGGGGGGCACAGAGGTACCCCCCCCCCCGCAATATCAAGCTGTTCAAGGGGGACCTTGGAGACAGCCTGCACCATACACCCCCCCAAACCCCAGCCCTCCCCGAAAGTGAAAACAAAGAGAGGAAGGAGAGGGGGGAAGCGAGTACAAAAAATCCAGACCGTAGCAGGTAAAGGAATTTATAACCTCAGTCATGTTGTTCTTAATGAAGATGAAATTAAAGTTCTTGACCGAGGTCTTAAATTCACACCTATCAAAAATTTTACCAAATTTAATACCTATGTTAGTATTCAAAAATATATAAGAACTCTAAACATGAAAAAATATTTTTTATCACACCAGTCTCAGGGATCTAAACCGTCGGCACAGAATTACTCTTCTCTATGAAATAGGTCTACTTTTAACCCTCAGATTTCTGATAATAAACATTTGGAAGTCTTCAAGAATATGGTTTCTAATGACTTATGGGGCGTACACACGGTCGGACTTTTCGTCTACAAAAGTCCGACAACCTGTCCGACAGACTTTCGGCGGACTTGCGGCAGACTTTCTTACGAATGGACTTGCCTACACACGATCACACAAAAGTCCGTGATGATGTACACCGGACTAAAATAAGGAAGTTGATAGCCAGTAGCCAATAGCTGCCCTAGCGTGGGTTTTTGTTTGTCGGACTAGCACACAGACGAGCGGATTTCTGGGTCCGGCGTAGTTACGACGTAAAGATTTGAAGCATGTTTAAAATCTAAAGTCCGTCAGATTTGAGGCTGGAAAAGTCCGCTGAAAGTCCGCTGAAAGTCCGGGGAAGCCCACACACGATCGGATTGTCAGCCAGCTTTAGTCCGTCGGTGTCCGTCGGACTTTTGTAGATGAAAAGTCCGACCGTGTGTACGTGGCATTATCACTGTTTATCAAGCGGGGCATTAAGTCCTTAACGGAGCGTAAGGATATTGTTATCCGCCCTGCGGATAAGGGAGGTGGGTTAGTCATTCTTAGTAAAGAATACTACCAAAATGAAATGTGTCGCTTATTATCGGATCAAGATACCTATCAGGTCCTGAATAAGGACCCTATGCTTATCTTTAAGGATGAATTGCATAACATTATTGAGGACGGTAAAGATCGTAGGATCCTGAATAAAAAAGAGGCCTTATATTTGGATCCTCTATTTTGCAGAACACCTGTTATTTATTTTCTACCTAAAATTCACAAAGACGCTGTTAAACCTCCAGGACGACCCATTGTTAATGGGATCGATTCTGTTTCTGCTAGGTTGGGACAATATATCGATTTCTTTTTGCAGCCTCTAGTTATGCAAACTCCAGCATTTTTGAAGGACACGAAACACATCATCCAAATTCTAGACACCTTGAAATGTTCCCCTTCTACTTTTTTAGTTACAGCAGACGTAAGTTCCTTGTACACCATCATTGGCCATCAGGATGCTATGGCCTCAGTTGAATGGGCTCTGGCTTCATCTCCTTTGTCTGGTGGGCATCAGGAGTTTCTTTTGAGTTGTTTAGATTTTTGTCTCACAAGGAACTATTTTTGGTACAATAGAGAATTTTATTTACAGACTAGGGGTGTTGCTATGGGGGCCCGCTTCGCTCCCAGTGTGGCTAATATCTTTATGGCCCACTGGGAGGATGAGGCGGTATTCCTCCATCGCCCCCCTGAGTTAGTATGCTACAGGAGATTCATTGATGATCTTATCCTTATTTGGAACAGTGAAAGATCTAGGTTGGATGATTTAATTGAATCACTTAATAATAATTCGAAGAATATATCTTTAACATGGACCATTAGTTCCGAAAGGGTTGTTTTTTTGGACCTATCTATCAGTATTATGCATGATCAGTTTATTCTCACTAATTACTTTAAACCAACGGACCGTAACTCTTATATCCCCCTGGGGAGTTGTCATCACAGCTCTTGGTTGTGTAACATCCCCAGGGGTCAATATATTAGGTTGCAGCACCATGGATGATTTTGTGAATCAATCTCAAGTCCTCTCCTCTAGGTTTGAACAAAAGGGTTATAATAGGGCTGTCCTGGATGAAGAGGTCTCTAGAGATATGTCACTGGACAGAAAGGAATTAATTGCTAATTCCTCTAAGGTCGTTACTAACGACAATCACAATTTCAAAATGGTGTTGGACTATAACATTCAATACCGTAAGTTTGAGAGGATTATTCAAAAAAACTGGGCAATATTTAAGCAGGATAAAGTTTTAGGTCCTGTACTACCGGATAGGCCTCAATTTATTTATAAGAAAGCCCCAACACTAAGAGATCGTTTAGCTCCTGGAGTTCTCAACCCGCCAGTCCCTATGTCTGATAAGCTTTTTTACTTTCTGGGAGGCTTTTATGCCTGTGGAAGATGCGTTCCTTGCAGGCACGCTAAAGGGAATATCAAGAAATGTGAAAAATTTCTGGCCTCAGCCACTAACAAGGAGTATGAGATCAAGCAATTAATCACATGCGACACGGTTGGAGTTGTCTACATGCTGGAGTGCAGTTGTGGACTCCAGTATGTTGGTAGAACTTCAAGACCTCTACATGTTAGATTGGCTGAACATGTCAACAATATCAAGAAAGGCCTCAAGACCCACAATGTGTCCAGACATTTCAAGGCCTTTCACCAACAGAATCCGAAGGGTTTGAAATTCTGGGGCATTGAAAGGGTCACAAAGCACTGGAGGGGGGGAAATTTCATCAGACAATTAAGCAAAAGAGAATCCTATTGGATATATGAGACAAGAATAATGTGCCCTGATGGGTTAAATGTAGAGTTCGATACAAACTGTTTTATCTCTGACCGATAAGAATTTTTGAATTGTGACGCTACTATATAATTTATGTAGTTTTATTGTCTATATATTTTTGTACTGGAGCAGTCGGTGACAGTGGTTGACGTATACTATAAAAGTTTAATAGTTTTTTATAGTTCTGAAATGATTACATTTTTGAATTTTTAAAAAAATCCTTTTATAAAAAAAATTTCAAAAATTCTTTTTATGTTTTTTTGATTATGTAAATTTAATACTGGATTATTTACATAAATTGTCCATGTTCTTATTTAAATTTTTTGCTATTTATTTACTGCATTTGATTATGTGGTTGAATTTCATGCGATAAGTGCACTTAGATTGGCTTCCGTTTACCTCGTTTGTTATGTAAGGGGACACTTCCGGATTTCGTCTCTCCTATTTAGTGTTTACAGATAAGGGCGGTAACATCGTTCTGATGAACAATGAGCAATATATATCCATATGTATGAAAATATTGAATAATACAGACTGGTACGGACCTATTGAATTCCAAACAATTACTCGATTCAACGAGGAATTCTACATCCTCGTTGACCGAGCATTAAATAATAACATCATTTCCAACCAAATGTGGAAATATATCCGGACTGCATTCCCCATGATCCCCACATTATATTCCCTCCCCAAAATTCATAAAAACTCTATAGACCCACCGGGCAGACCCATCGTGTCCGGCAATGGCTCCATCACTGAAAACTTATCTAAGGTTGTTGATGAATATCTCAGACCATTAGTATCATCCCTACCATCTTACTTAAGGGACACCATCCACCTACTCCAAACTATCAATGGAGTCCAAGTATCTGATCATATGATCTTGGTCTCTATTGATGTTGAAACATTGTACAGCTCGATACCGCATAGCACAGGCTTAGCGTGCATTCAACATATCTTGTCACAAACCACCCCTTCTGAGAAAGCATTCAATGACTTTATATTACAGTCTTTGGACTACATTCTTCAACACAATGTCTTTAGTTTTCATTGGCAATATTTCCTCCAGGTGCAGGGCGTAGCCATGGGCACTTGCTGTGCCCCTGGCTACGCCAATCTGTACCTGGGGGAATGGGAAAAGACCTTGTTCAACGATGACGGTCTCTCGATGTACCTGCGCCATATTACTATGTGGCGCAGGTACATCGATGATATCCTCGTCTTGTGGGAGGGACCAGTCAACTCACTTCACGATTTCTTAACCATACTTAATCGTAATGAATTTAACTTAAAATTTACTATGACGTATGATCATACCTCAATTACCTTTCTGGACGTTGAGATATTCAAGAACACAAACAATCTTTTGGCTTGCAAACTCCACCGTAAACCCACATCATGGAACACTATCCTACATTCGGATAGTTTCCATCCAAGACAATTGATTAACTCCATCCCATTCAGTCAATTCCTCAGAATAAAAAGAAACTGCTCTAACAATGACGATTTCTTACGTGAGGCCAGAGCTTTAAAAAATCGCCTCTTGGATAGAGGCTATAGCCACAAGAGTCTAAAACGAGCCTTTAACAAAGCTAACAGTCGGGACAGACAGGAATTAATACAACCACGCAACAGAGCCAACCGTGATAACAATCCTTATACCAGGATAATTACTACATTTTCCAATGAACATACAGAGATAAGGCAGATTTTTGCTAAATATTGGCATGTACTAACTAATGACCCCTTGGTGGGCCCCTTTGTTTCCCCCAACCCCTTAATCACTTTCAGACGCAACACCTCGGTCGGGGATCGCTTGGTTAAAAGCGAGTTCAAGGGACGCACTCGTGGCGACCCGTGCAATACACTTGGCACCTTTCCATGTGGGTCGTGTGGCTACTGCAAGTATATCAATACCAACATAAATCCACGCCTCCCTAATGGGTGGACTTTTTTTCCACAGCATTATGTTAATTGCCAGACCATACTCGTAGTGTATTTAATACAGTGCGAGTGTGGTTGTTTCTATGTTTGCAAAACTATCCAAAAACTTTGCAAGCGTCTATATCGACACATAGCGGCAATGAAATCAAAAGACCCTGATTCCCCATGGGGCCGACATATTAAGTTAGTCCATTGTAAACGCTTCCCCAGAATCTCAGTTATAGCTTTGGACCGTATCCACCAGACATGTAGAGGTGGAGACCTCAATAAACTGCTTCTCCAACGTGAGATGAGAGGATTGCAAATTTAAATGCCACCTCACCCCCAGGCCTTAATGAAATATTGAGCTTTAAACCATTTTTACAAGGCTTCACGTCAGGGGGCTACGAGAGGGATCTATAGCCACCTAATTTGATGCTATCAGCTGGCCATCTAGCAAAAGTCTGCCTATCGCACTTAATCATACAGTGCTTTACATATGTATGTATAAATGATGTTAAAATTTGATTTATTTTCAAAAAGTCTCTGTCATTTATAACGATGTTACATGATGTATGTGTTTCATTTGCTCTATGAGACATAATGCCACATTGATACTTGTAACTCCATTAGTATTCACTAACATGCCTCTGGTAATCTAATACATGACTGTATATTGTGCTTGTTGTACATATTGAATATACATTGTACATTATATGTAGATGACTGTATGGATTGCTTATACATGATTGTATATTGCGCTTGATCTCACACTCTGCTGCTTCTCCCTTTGGTCTCACAGGATCACCTACCATACATTATACTAATCTCTTATATTTGGGTGGCCTGCCCCATTTTAGTTTATTGCCGTAGGATTGACCGTGACGCGCTTATCGCCAGCACTATGTCCCCCGGCACAGGTAGGCTCCACATCTTTTGATAGTGGAGCCATACTTCAGGACTCTCGGCCGCCCATTGGTTCGCCGCTTGCGCACGCGCACAGCGGTTGCCATCCGGGGCGGCCCCACTGAGTCCTCTCTTCCTGTGTCAGCGGCGCTGTCGACGTCTGACGTCACCACGCCTGTTGACGCGGTGTACGCCGGACGCCCCGGCGCAGGGTGAACAACTTCCCGGCGCACATTACCTCCTCTGCTGACACTGTTCAGCGGAGGAGCAGTGACGTTGGGTCCTACCCACACCCAGCCTTACTATCCATTACCTGCAGCTGTCAATAACATACATTCCCCGCCCAACACAGGTGTAACCACTCCTTCCTCATCTGATTTCTGTTTTAAAAAACCTCCAAATGCAAACACATTTGTGCTGCATACCCAGGTTGGTCTCCTGGGCGGAGGTTGTGATTCCATACACTCTACAATTTGTTAGTAAGCTTTGCCTCCAACTTTTTTGAATACACTGAATTAATCATGTTGCTATCCCTTTGCCTATGTCATGATTGCATAGATTTACGTATATTGGGCATACCCTCATCTAACCCATTCTATCTATATTAAAAGTTTTGACTGTATGCTGCATACTATAGGACATGGCTGTCAGGGATAAATGTGCTTACATTGGCCCTAGACACCCACTACCCCTATATGCCTACTTAGGCATTACATACTATATTAATATATATATGCACCAAATTTGGTCACTTTTTTTTTTTTCTTTCCACTCCCCCTCCCCCTCTCCCCCCTCCCCCCCCTCTCTACCCTCCCTCCCTCTCCTCCCCTTTCCTTGGTACAACTCATCATGACCAAAGGTCCCAGATGGTTATAATCACATTAATTACATCCATTGCACATTTAACACTTATTCCCGTATGGATTGTTATTTTATTTATGGTACCCTTGACATTTATACTTCAATATTATTATTTTATTTTTTATATGTAGGGATGTACATTCCCCCCTTTGCATTGGTTGTTCCTCGTGGACGCTGGTGGTTTGTCTTGCCTCGCTGTACCTAATTGGCATCAATGACCCCCCCCGACACATATCAGAAAATCTCTATACCTTTGAGTTCAGACCTCCACTACATATAAATCCACATATGGCCTCTTGTATCTGAATCTGCAATGAACCATGGTGATGTTGACCTGAAGTACCTGTCAGCAGACTGTCAGACCATAGCCTGTTGCTCTGTATGCAGTTAATCGTTTGAACTAGTAAGTCCCCATATTGCTTTATACTACTTTGAATTTTTGGCATATTTTGAGCTTCTATTAGGATTGCTGTCCATCCTCTTATATCCTCATCATCTTCTTTTCATTCGATATATATGTTCTCTCTTTGCCTCCAATAACTCTGCTTTGTATACCCTTTATACCTATAAGATACACTCATGATATGTATGTACATATATATGTATATATATACATATACTAATGACTGATATGTTTTATTAATATACTTCCCCCAGATCATACAAAAAATCCTTACAGGAAATCCCTGAAGAAGGAACTGAATTTTTATTCCTATCCAAAACATGTTGGGCTCCTATATACCACGCATTCGTATGCCTCCCCCCACCAGTATGCGCATCTGCGGGGTTTAGGTATCTTGTATGCATTGTTCATTACTTTTATAACCATTTTTGTATATTCTAATAAAGTATCTTTTTCTTTTACTATTTCTGGGCATTCCTCATACCAATTACATTATTTAGTGTATTCCCTTCCCCTATACTCTGATTTACCCTTTGTTTACTCCCTTCCCCTTCACCCGTACCATCCCAGGGTTCCCTTCTTTCTATTATTATTTGTTGCAATGTATTATTGGGATGTGGTGAACTGGGTATAAATTGATTTTCACACTCATATATGGTAGTGCACCATTTTCCATTTAAACCACTCCTATTTAGTGTTTACTGTCGCTATGGCAACTTACCTCTATATAGCGTGGGTGCCCACGTAGTCACGTCATCTGCTGAAGAAGTCCCCTCCCACTGGAACGCAATGCGTCCAGAACGTAACGGCGTGACGTCACCCGCTGCTACCGTGCATGCTCCATCCCGTGTCCATACACGGCTGCATCTTGTACTGCATCTTGTGCTGCTTTCGTCCTGGCACTTGTGAAGTGCCTGCTATGTAAGTGCAACTTTTATCCTTTAACCACTTGCCGACCGCCTCACGCCTATATACGTGAGCAGAGCGGCACGGGCAGGCAAAATCACGTACCTGAAACGTGATTGCCTTCCCGCGGGTGGGGGGTCCGATCGGACCCCCCCCCGGTGCCAGCTGCAGTCGGCATTTGGTTGGGAGCGATGACAGACGAGGGGGAGGCCATCCGATCGTGGCCCCCCCCTCGCGATCGCTCCCAGCCAATGAGAGACATCCCCTGCCTCTGTATAGTACACAGAGGCAGAGGATGTGATGTCATCTCTCCTCGGTCTGGCAGTTTCCGTTCCAGCGCCGAGGAGAGATGACATGTAAGTGCACAAACACACACACACAACACAGTAGAACATGCCAGGCATATATTACACCCCCGATCCCCCCCCGATCGCCCCCCGACCCCCCCCCCAACTGTCACAAACTGACACCAAGCAGGTTTTTTTTTTTTTTTTTTTTTCCTGATTACTGCATAGTGTCAGTTTGTGACAGTTAGCAGTGGTGGGACAGTTTGTATTACCCCCCTGTAGGTCTAGGGTACCCCCCTTACCCCCCCCCTAATAAAGTTTTAACCCCTTGATCACCCCCCCTCACCAGTGTCGCTAAGCGATCATTTTTCTGATCGCTGTATTAGTGTCGCTGGTGACGGTAGTTAGGGACGTAAATATTGAGGTTCGCCGTCAGTGTTTTATAGCGACAGGGACCCCCATATACTGCCTAATAAATGTTTTAACCCCTTGATTGCCCCCTAGTTAACCCTTTCACCACTGATCACCGTATAACCGTTACGGGTGACGCTGGTTAGTTCGTTTATTTTTTATAGTGTCAGGGCACCCGCCGTTTATTACCGAATAAAGGTTTAGCCCCCTGTAGGTCTAGGGTACCCCCCTAATAAAGTTTTAACCCCTTGATCACCCCCTGTCGCCAGTGTCGCTAAGCGATCATTTTTCTGATCGCTGTATTAGTGTCGCTGGTGACGCTAGTTAGGGACGTAAATATTTAGGTTCGCCGTCAGTGTTTTATAGCGACAGGGACCCCCATATACTATCTGATAAATGTTTTAACCCCTTGATGGCCCCCTAGTTAACCCTTTCACCACTGATCACCGTATAACCGTTACGGGTGACGCTGGTTAGTTCGTTTATTTTTTATAGTGTCAGGGCACCCGCCGTTTATTACCGAATAAAGGTTTAGCCCCCTGATCGCCCGGCGGTGATATGCGTCGCCCTAGGCAGCGTCAGATTAGCGCCAGTACCGCGAACACCCACGCACGCACCGTACACGCACCGTACACCTCCCTTAGTGGTATAGTATCTGAACGCATCAATATCTGATCCGATCAGATCTATACTAGCGTCCCCAGCAGTTTAGGGTTCCCAAAAACGCAGTGTTAGCGGGATCAGCCCAGATACCTGCTAGCACCTGCGTTTTGCCCCTCCGCCCGGCCCAGCCCAGTCCAGCCCACCCAAGTGCAGTATCGATCGATCACTGACACTTTTCTTTGTAGCGTTTTGGTGAACTGGCAAGCACCAGCGGCGTAGTACACCCCGGTCGTAGTCAAACCAGCACTGCAGTAACACTTGGTGAATGTTTTGAACGCTACCATGCACTAGTTGAGTATTAGCGTAGCGTACAGCATTGCACAGACTAGGCACACTTTCACAGGGTCTCCCAAGATGCCATCGCATTTTGAGAGACCCGAACCTGGAACCGGTTACAGTTATAAAAGTTACAGTTACAAAAAAAAAGTGTAAAAAAAAAAAAAAAACACAAACAAAAATTTAAAAAAATAGTTGTCGTTTTATTGTTCTCTCTCTCTCTATTCTCTCTCTATTGTTCTGCTCTTTTTTACTGTATTCTATTCTGAAATGTTTTATTGTTATTGTTATTGTTATTATGTTTTATCATGTTTGTTTTTCAGGTATGTAATTATTTATACTTTACCGTTTACTGTGCTTTATTGTTAACCATTTTTTTGTCTTCAGGTACGCCATTCACGACTTTGAGTGGTTATACCAGAATGATGCCTGCAGGTTTAGGTATCATCTTGGTATCATTCTTTTTAGCCAGCGGTCGGCTTTCATGTAAAAGCAATCCTAGCGGCTAATTAGCCTCTAGACTGCTTTTACAAGCCGTGGGAGGGAATGCCCCCCCCCCCCACCGTCTTCCGTGTTTTTCTCTGGCTCTCCTGTCTCAACAGGGAACCTGAGAATGCAGCCGGTGATTCAGCCAGCTGACCATAGAGCTGATCAGAGACCAGAGTGGCTCCAAACATCTCTATGGCCTAAGAAACCGGAAGCTACGAGCATTTTATGACTTAGATTTCGCCGGATGTAAATAGCGCCATTGGGAAATTGGGGAAGCATTTTATCACACCGATCTTGGTGTGGTCAGATGCTTTGAGGGCAGAGGAGAGATCTAGGGTCTAATAGACCCCAATTTTTTCAAAAAAGAGTACCTGTCACTACCTATTGCTATCATAGGGGATATTTACATTCCCTGAGATAACAATAAAAATGATTTAAAAAAAAAAAAAAATGAAAGGAACAGTTTAAAAATAAGATAAAAAAGCAAAAAAAAATAAAGAAAAAAAATAAATAAAAAAAAGCACCCCTGTCGCCCCCTGCTCTCGCGCTAAGGCGAACGCAAGCGGCGGTCTGGCGTCAAACGTAAACAGCAATTGCACCATGCATGTGAGGTATCACCGCGAAGGTCAGATCGAGGGCAGTAATTTTAGCAGTAGACCTCCTCTGTAAATCTAAAGTGGTAACCTGTAAAGGCTTTTAAAGGCTTTTAAAAATGTAGTAATTTTGTTGCCACTGCACGTTTGTGCGCAATTTTAAAGCATGTCATGTTTGGTATCCATGTACTCGGCCTAAGATCATCTTTTTTATTTCATCAAACATTTGGGCAATATAGTGTGTTTTAGTGCATTAAAATTTAAAAAAGTGTGTTTTTTCCCCAAAAAATGCGTTTGAAAATCGCTGCGCAAATACTGTGTGAAAAAAAAAAATGAAACACCCACCATTTTAATCTGTAGGGCAATTGCTTTAAAATAATATATAATGTTTGGGGGTTCAAAGTAATTTTCTTGCAAAAAAAAATAATTTTTTCATGTAAACAATAAGTGTCAGAAAGGGCTTTGTCTTCAATTGGTTAGAAGAGTGGGTGATGTGTGACATAAGCTTCTAAATGTTGTGCATAAAATGCCAGGACAGTTCAAACCCCCCCCAAATGACCCCATTTTGGAAAGTAGACACCCCAAGCTATTTGCTGAGAGGCATGTCGAGTCCATGGAATATTTTATATTGTGACACAAGTTGCGGGAAAGAGACAATTTTTTTTTTTTTTTTTGCACAAAGTTGTCACTAAATGATATATTGCTCAAACATGCCATGGGAATATGTGAAATTACACCCCAAAATAAATTCTGTTGCTTCTCCTGAGTACGGGGATACCACATGTGTGGGACTTTTTGGGAGCCTAGCCGCGTACGGGACCCCGAAAACTAAGCACCGCCTTCAGGCTTTCTAAGGCCGTAAATTTTTGATTTCACTCCTCACTACCTATCACAGTTTCGGAGGCCATGGAATGCCCAGGTGGCACAACCCCCCCCCCAAATTACCCCATTTTGGAAAGTAGACACCCCAAGCTATTTGCTGAGAGGTATAGTGAGTATTTTGCAGACCTCACTTTTTGTCACAAAGTTTTGAAAATTGAAAAAAGAAAAAAAAAAATTTTTTTTCTGGTCTTTCTTCATTTTCAAAAACAAATGACAGCTGCAAAATACTCACCATACCTCTCAACAAATAGCTTGGGGTGTCTACTTTCCAAAATGGGGTCATTTGGGGGGGTTTTGTGCCATCTTGGCATTTTATGGCCTTCAAAACTGTGATAGGTAGTGAGGAGTAAAATCAAAAATGTATGCCCTTAGAAATCCTGAAGGTGGTGCTGGGTTTTCGGGGCCCCGTACGCGGCTAGGCTCCCAAAAAGTGCCACACATGTGGTATCCCCGTACTCAGGAGAAGCAGCTGAATGTATTTTGGGGTGCAATTCCACATATGCCCATGGCCTGTGTGAGCAATATATCATTTAGTGACAACTTTTTGTAATTTTTTTTTTTTTCTTTTTTTTGTCATTATTCAATCACTTGGGACAAAAAAAATAAATATTCAATGGGCTCAACATGCCTCTCAGCAATTTCCTTGGGGTGTCTACTTTCCAAAATGGGGTCATTTGGGGGGGTTTTGTACTGCCCTGCCATTTTAGCACCTCAAGAAATGACATAGGCAGTCAGAAACTAAAAGCTGTGTAAATTCCAGAAAATGTACCCTAGTTTGTAGACGCTATAACTTTTGCGCAAACCAATAAATATACGCTTATTGACATTTTTTTTACCAAAGACATGTGGCCGAATACATTTTGGCCTAAATGTATGACTAAAATTTAGTTTATTGGATTTTTTTTATAACAAAAAGTAGAAAATATCATTTTTTTTCAAAATTTTCAGTCTTTTTCCGTTTATAGCGCAAAAAATAAAAACGGCAGAGGTGATCAAATATCATCAAAAGAAAGCTCTATTTGTGGGAAGAAAAGGACGCAAATTTCGTTTGGGTAGAGCATTGCATGACCGCGCAATTAGCAGTTAAAGCGACGTAGTGCCGAATTGTAAAAAGTGCTCTGGTCAGGAAGGGGGTAAATCCTTCCGGGGCTGAAGTGGTTAATAAAATTTTGGACCAAACGGAGAGCACTATTCTTGTCCCTTTTCTATTACATATGCCCTGTAAGAGTTATCCTGACCAACAGCCCATTGTTACCTGACGGACTTCCTGACATCTGAATCGGACCTTATGGGAATGCTTTACTGACCCTCTGTAATTAAAGAGTCCTGGTCATCAGGTGAGAGGCCATTCAGTTTATCGGTGAAGGGCACATCCATCAGTCACTTATACTGGCATGCTGTCATGTTTCTCACAGGAAGCTTGGACATTATTATTGCTCTGTTTTATTTATCATTAACAGAAGGACTTTATGTTACATTGTTATCTTTATATCTTGTTCCTGGATGTTTCTATTTATTTAGCGCTGCACCTTCTTTTATATAATAGCACATCTGCGTAGGCTCGGCAGGAAGGGGATAATACAGTGTAGTGTAGAGAGTATATAATACAGTGTAGTGTATAGAATATATATAACACCGTGTAGTGTAGAGAATATGAATATATATATATATATATATATATATTTACATAAACAGAGTGACCCTGTCCCCTCTGACAACACGGGGAAAGCCATAGGGAAGTCCCTGTGCATCAGAGGGGGGCGGGGTCACCGGGTGGCCCTGCCCTCCATTATATAAGAACTGTCACCTCAACAGAAGCGTCACATAGCGGAAGACTCCCATTGAGGCAGATCACGCGAAGGACGAATTGGAGAAGAAGAAGATGGAGGAAGAAGAAGAACACCGAAGGAAGACCAGAAGAAAGAAGATGGAAGAAGAAGTGGGGAAAGAAAAAGAAATTAATAAAGGAATTGTCAAAAACTGGCTCTTGTCTTTTTTAACATTTTTGACTCTTTTGACTTTTTTTTGTGAAATGGTAGAGGTACATTTGCACCCCATTACCAATTAACACAGGGGGGATGGGATCTGGGGGTCCCCTTGTTAAAGGGGGCTTCCAAATTCCGATAAGCCCCCTGCCCGCAGACCCCCACAACCACCGGGAAAGGGTTGTGGGAATGAGGCCCTTCTCCCCATCAACATTGGGAGAAGGTGCTTTTGGGGGGGCTACCCCAAAGCACCCTCCCAATCTTGAAGGCATGTGGCCTGGTACGGTTCAAGAGGTGGGGCACTCTCTCGTCCCCCCTCTTTTCCTGTGGCCTGCCAGGTTGCGTGCTTGGATAACGGTTTGGTATGGATTTTTGGGGGGACCCCAAGCCATTTTTTTTATTTCGGCGTGGGGTTCCCCTTAAAATTCATACCAGACCTGAAGGGTCTGGTATGGATTTTGAGGGGGACCCCCACGCCATTTAAAAAAAAAAATTTGTCACGGGGTTCCCCTTAAAATCCATACCAGACCTGAAAGGCCTGGTATGGAATTTAGGGGGACCCTCACACATTTTTTTTTTAATTTTGGTTTGGGGTTCCCCGTGGGAAAATTCCATGCTGTTTTTATCAATGAACTTTTATGTACTATAGAAGGGACGGACTGCACCTAAATGAGGAGGGTGCAGATCTGCTGGGAATGAAGATGGCCAAAAAGGTAGAGGGGTTTTTAAACTAGGCGATGGGGTGGAGGGTCCAGAGACAGTGATAGCCAGTGCAGAAGATATTCCAGAGGGTAGTATTGGGGGCATTAGTGGTAGGTTAACTGATAAGGTCAGGGATTTAATTTAGAGTTCTCACTTAATATAATGCCTACGTGTAAATCTGTTATGAATGTAACCTTTGGCTGCTGAACTCGATTGAAGCTGCTTTTGTTACCTTGTATCTGTATTGCCATGGTGTTGGAGCTTGTGCTTGTAGCCCAGGTGACTCCTGTTGTTGTTTACCCTTGCCCTGTGTGGGGGTGGTGCTGATGCTATTGTTTGTATAATTGCCTATAAAAGGCCTTTGAAAGAAGTAAAGGGAGCAGTCCCCTTTTTCTCCGGACTGTGACACAGACATACCTGACTCCGTGTCATCATTCTTATAGAAGCAATAATTTGACAAAGCAATATAAACTTAAAGCAACTTGTTTAAGATTTGCCCCTAACATTTTGGCGCCCGAACGAGGGACTCACCGATGATACTACAAGAGGTGGCTGAACTACGCTGACGGAACAAAAGGACAGGCATTCCGGGAACCACAGATCGAAAACCTGCGCAGGTAAGAAAAAGCTTTATTTTTCTTATATTCTGTGCTCCCCTGATTTGTGTCTATCCGTTCTGTCAGTTACGGTTCTCCTGGTTTTAAAACACCAGCCTCTGTAGTGGTGAGTCTAGAATTACTGCATATTTTGGTTTATATTGCTGGAATTATTTGTTTATTTGTTGTCTGTCTTGTCTGTCTTGTTGAGAAAGTGAATGAGCCTTGTCAAGGATGGTATGAGTTAGAAGGGGATTGCCGAACTAAGCAACGGAATGCGCCCTTACCTCGCAAGAGGACTTTGGGGGTCTGATGCTTATGCTTAACCTCACATCTAACTCATAAACCATAGACGGGTTGAGAGTATAAGCCCTGTCTGCTCCATAAAGCAGGGATAAGAGTGCAGGAGAGGGATCCCAGATACGGGGAGGGAATAAGGTCTCCATAAAGTCCAGAGATCTAGTCGGATACCTGGCCACTTAAAGGAATGCTTGTATATGTTGTAGCCGCATTCTTGTATATGTTGTAGCCGCATTCTGGTTTGTTGACTAGCATATAAAGTAATTATTTGTTATTGGGCTAGCATATAAAGTCATTCGATTTCAGAAATCTCATTCCGGAGAGGTTTTTAGTATTCTAGCACCCTAGGAGGAAGGCAACAAGGAACTAGTGTAACTTAGCTAAGTGTTTTATATTGTACACTAAGTGTCCCACACGCTACCTAGGCAGGACTGTTAGAATGGGCCAGAGGAACACAAAACCCCGTCAGGGAATTGTGGCGCACTATACGGTGCCACAGATAATTAAGAACATTTATGGGAAAACCGAAGCACAGGACTTAAAGGATGTCCTTCGTAAATTTAAGGTGAAAGGAGCAGCGGGCTTAGACCCAGATGTATGGAGTGAAATAAAAAGGGACAGACAAGGAGAGGTGTTAGAGAAGCAATGGATGCGTCAGGTTCAATGCTTTATTAAGGTCTCAAATAGAGCAAAAGAAGAGGGGTGGAAATATAATCCAGACTGTGATGGTTGGGATATGAAAGATAGAAGAACAAAAAATGTTGAAATTTTAAATAATCTTAGCTCAGCCATCCCACCCCCATATACTGACATAGAATGTAAACCACACAAGATATATCCTGTACTTGAGGGGAGAGGATGGGTTTGTCAGCATTGTGGGGCACAAAAACCTCATCCAGAAACTGTAGCTCCCGTACGCACTGATACACGCATTATAGCAAAGCCAGCTGCTTTCTGTAGATTTGTGACACAGTTAATGAATACACATGAAGCAACCTGGCAGGATGGGGAGGATTTATGCAGACATAAAATGACTCTGACCCTCTTTAACCAGTTTATGACTGACCTGCAGACCGAGCTGAGGGGGATGGCAATCTGGAGACAGGACACGTCAGACACATAGACTCAAGGGCCCCTTTTATTGCCTGATTAGAAGCTTTCTGTCAGGCAAAACAACAGGAGAGGGGGTCAATATCACCCATGAAACAAATGCCAGGACAGACTGTATCAGAATTTTACTTATCTATGGAAAGTATGATGGCAGATGAGGGATTGGATTTGGCTCTGCCAGTCACGATCCGAGCCTTCAATAGACAGTTTATGGAAGGATTAATTCCACAGATAAGTGAAAGACTGAAAGCTTGCACACCACCCTTAATTTGTTGCGATTTTTGGCAGAAAAAGGTTGCAAGGTTAATAAGAAAAAGTTGCAAGTGTGCCAGGAAAAAGTTATCTTTTTGGGACATTGTATATCACAGGGTACGAGACATCTCACTGAGGAGAGGGTTCAAGTGATAAAGGGAATGTTACCCCCACGGAATTTCAAACAATTGCGTATGTTTTTAGGTATCGCGTCATATTGTAGACAGTGGATACCACATGCTAGCGCTTTGATGCAGCCATTATACGATTGTTTGAAAATTGTACCGTATGTGCTTACAGAAGTAGCATATGAGTCGTTTGTCACTTTGAAAAAGCTATTAATTTCTGTCCCGGCTATTGGTATTCCAGATTACACTAAGAAATTTAATCTGTACGTTGCTGAGATCACTGGACACGCCACAGGTGTTCTGACACAGGCACATGTAAAACAAAGACCAGTCGCTTACTTTTCAGCAGCATTAGATCCAGTATCTAGAGGTTCACCGTCTTGTGTACGGGCGGTAGCAGCAGTGTCAATCATCATTGATAAATCATCAGAGATTGTTCTAGATAATCCAGTCGTAGTGCATAGACCACATGACATACATGTAATCTTGTCTCAGGTACAGCCCAAACACATTTCAATGGCTAGGCAATTAAGGTTACAGTGTACTTTACTCTTACCTCCAAATGTTACTTTTCAGCGCTGTACAACTTTAAATTTGGCCACCTTTTTGCCTCTTCAGTCACCAGATTTGGCAAGGGGGAATAATAGTGCTAATAAAGAAGGAGATGAGGAAACTGACACCCTTCTGTTTAAAGAGATAGATCAGCACGATTGTTTTCAGCTCATGGAACAGGAGACAATGGGATTCCCACATGTTACAGATACACCGATTTTAAATGCTGAGCACACTTTGTACATAGATGGCAGTAGGTTTTCTGATGACAAGGGTAAATATCACACAGGGTATGCTGTAGTGACTGATACGCAGGTAATTGAAACACAGCCCTTACCAGCCCACATGTCAGCACAGGAAGCAGAATTAAAAGCCTTAGAACAAGCCTTAGAATACTTAAAAGGACGAGAGGGAAATATTTACACTGACTCTGCCTACACTTATGGTGTAGCGCACGATTATGGCCACATATGGGGGGCTAGAGGTTATCTGACAGCAGCAGATACACCTGTAAAACATGGAGAAGGGATTAAGAGAGTCCTGAACAATCTTCAAAAGGTTAAACGAGTGGCCATCATGAAGATAGCGGCACACACAAGCGCAAAAACAAATGAGGCAAAAGGAAATGCATTTGCAGATTTGACTGCAAAACAGGCAGCTCTAGGGGAAGGAAGCCCTGAGACCTTAGCAGCGGTAGAGGTGAGTATCCCAGAACCTACATGGCAGCAGCTGAGTAAATTACAGGAGCAAGCAGGGGAGACCGAGAAAGATAAGTGGGTCAGGATGGGAGCAGCACCAGACCTTGACAATGTATAAGGGGAAGGAGGCAAAATATGCCTACCTGCCTCTCTGTACCCAGCAATGGCAGCGGCAGTTCACCTACCCACACACGTCAGTTCCAATTCCATGTATAGGATTGTGAACCAAGGATGGCTCGCCCCTGGATTCAGTAGCACTGCAAGAAACTACTGTGCAGCCTGCCAAATCTGTCTCCTGAATAACCCAGGACAGAAAGTGAAAAACCCACGAAAACACCAGGTCCGGGCCCAATACCCCTTCCAGAGACTGCAAATTGATTACATACAAATGCCTAAGAGCGGCCCCTTTGAATTTGTCCTCATGTGTATCGATTTATTCTCAGGTTGGCCTGAAAGCTATCCAGTAAAATCAGCTACAGCTAAAGCCACAGCTAAGAAACTGATCACTGAGTTAATACCTAGGTTTGGTCTTCCTGAAACCATAGAATCAGATAGGGGGACACACTTTACAGGAGAAATCATTGAGAATGTGATGACCATGTTAGGGGTTCAACAAAGTTTTCACACCCCTTACCACCCACAGAGTTCAGGATCAGTGGAGAGAGTAAATGGGACAATAAAGCTAAAAATACAAAAAGCCATGCAAGAGTTAAACAAGCCTTGGCCAGAATGCCTGCCTCTGGCTTTATTCTCTATAAGGTACACTCCAACAGGAAAAACAGGATTATCCCCATACAAAATACTTTTTGGGAATGCACCTAGATTAGGTTTATACTTTCCACAGAGTATGCAATTGCAAAGTGATAGTTTGACTGCATATGTGATACAATTACAACAACGTCTAACTAAGATCCACAAAAGTGTGTATTCTTCTCTTCCAGACCCTAATTCAATAACAGATACACATACGCTGCTTCCAGGGGATTATGTATATGTAAAGAAACACACCAGAAAGACATTGGAACCCAGGTTTGAAGGTCCTTACCAAGTACTCTTGACCACAGCCACCTCAGTAAAGCTGGAAGGAAAACCTACCTGGATACACGCATCACATTGCAAGAAACAACCCGAGAAAACAACATGATGAAATATCTACTTACATATTTTTTGTTGAAGATTGTTGTTTTACAAATATATGCATGGACTCCTGGTATTAATGTACTTGAAGTAGAGGAAACAACAACTTTCGAATGGGCTATAGATGATCCTAAAGTAGCAAATGATTCAGGATATGAGATGAATAAGGATTATAATGTAGGTAATTACACTGTTAAAGGACACAGGCGACCATTTCATATAGATGTAGGTATTGCATGGATACAGGCGGACCCATTCTCAGAAGTAACTATAACCTTACAGTGGAATGACAATATGAGCTTTCCTTTCAATAACAATAAAAATCATAGGTGCCATAAAATATCCCTTTCACAGACGTGAAAACAAGCCCGGGAACGGGTGGTAGGACAAATGTACCAAATATTAACCACAATAGCAGAGGGAGAAAATATATCAGAAGGGATGTTTAATCTGACAGATATTACCATTAATCAATCCAGTACTTTCCTCTGTGCATCTTGGTGGAGGGAAGAGAGAGTTGATGGGTGGTACTGGTATGCACAGACCTATGGGTTTCACATACAAATGGAGGAAGAAGTAACGCCAACAATTGAATCTTCCATATTAACACCCGTACCAAACACTTGCATAAATGTATCAACATCACAACAGAAAACAAAAATAAAATTCAACATCACCTTTCCCCCGATACCGGAGTGTAGGTATAAACGAGAATGGTACGACACACTATTGGGACTGACAGGTACAGGGATGGGAATTTTAAACTCGGTAGAGATAGAAGAAATGAACAACAGATGGAAGCATGCAGGGGGACACATAGCTGACAGCTTGACTATCACAAGCAAATGGTTACCCACCACTTTTGAAACCCAACTGCAAGAAATACCCCTATTACAATTTTTGGGAGGGTTAATAAATCACACGATAGGAGCAGAGCTCCAGCTGTGGAATCAAAGTCAACAGTTTGTAAATTTCACACAGTGCTCTTTTAACCTCTTATCCTATCATACACAAATAAATAGGGCCAGGACTGAACTACAGTTGGGAAATTATCATACCTGGATGAAATATTTTAAGGGTTTAACTGACGATGGTGTATGGTTCCAAGTAAAAGGGGAAAAGATAGAATGTGAGGAGAAATGGTGTGTAGGAAGGTTTGAAGCATACCGGGTAGCAGATGTAATGGAAATGTGTAAAATAGTGGTCATGCCACTAGTAATTAAAGACGAGTTTTGGTATCCAGAAATATATGGGAAATATGTAGATAAAGGAAACAGAACCCATGATTTAACTCTATGTGAAGGAACTAATAAGGGAATGGTATGTGGCAGAAGTTCCCCAGTATATGAACCTTGCTTGTTAAAATACCAAACTAGCATATGCAAAATGCAAAGAACACCGATAAATGTGAACAATAGATTCATAGAAATAGGACCCCAGCATATTTGTATCATTACTAATGATAACCGCACCATGTCAGCGTTAAATAAATCGGCGCCGTTTGCGGGATGTATAAAAAAGATTGAAATATTACCATGGGGTAACGACACCTATCTTTTTGAACCAGACGCCGATAAGATATTCTCTTCAGTCTATGAGGTACATAATCTCACTGACACTACACCCTTTATAATTTCTTTAGACCCACTAAAACAGGTTTTGGAACAATCAGAGTTGTTAAGACAACACATAGAAACACTAGAACATACCCTACAGAATAACCTTGTATCTGCAATTATTGACAAAGGTAGACTAGTACATCTTTCCTCACGGATAAAACAGGATACTGCACCACATTGGTGGGATATATTTAGTGGAATGTCTTCTACAGCAACCAATACCTTTCACTGGTTGTTAAGTCCAATGGTAATTATTATTCTAATATTAATATCACTTACAATCACAAATATATGTGTATACAGGAAAATAAATAGGAAAATTAGGAGAATAGACAGGGCATACCGATAAATGTGTATTGACATCACCCTACTCCTATAAAACTCCTCTTCTTGAATTTTAAGATGTTGGTAATACCTAGGGGGATGGGTTCTACCCCTCTGACAACTCGCGGTCAGGGAAAGGACTCTGGGGAAAAACTGACTAGAACTTATTCATGAGGACCCAGGGGGAGGGAGAGGATGATGTCAAAGGGGGAAATTGATAAGGTCAGGGATTTAATTTAGTTCTCACTTAATATAATGCCTACGTGTAAATCTGTTATGAATGTAACCTTTGGCTGCTGAACTCGATTGAAGCTGCTTTTGTTACCTTGTATCTGTATTGCCATGGTGTTGGAGCTTGTGCTTGTAGCCCAGGTGATTCCTGTTGTTGTTTACCCTTGCCCTGTGTGGGGGTGGTGCTGATGCTATTGTTTGTATAATTGCCTATAAAAGGCCTTTGAAAGAAGTAAAGGGAGCAGTCCCCTTTTTCTCCGGACTGCGACACAGACATACCTGACTCCGTGTCATCATTCTTATAGAAGCAATAATTTGACAAAGCAATATAAACTTAAAGCAACTTGTTTAAGAGTTGCCCCTAACATTAACCAAAGCACAAAAACACAAGGTGAGTATAGTAGCAAGTCCTAGTTGCAATCTTGAAACACCCAATACGAGGACAATATGCGACCAGTCTAAACTGTGTGGCATGTTCACCAATGCCAGGAGCATGGCGGACAAGATGGGTGAACTAGAGATACTGTTGTACGAGGAGGATTTGGATTTTGTGGGAATTTCAGAGACCTGGTTCAACAGCTCTCATGATTGGCTGGCAAACATTCAAGGGTATACCCTATACCACAAGGATAGAGAGGGTAAAAAAGGGGGAGGGGCATGCCTATATATCAAGAATCATGTACAAGTGAATGTGAGAGATGACATCACTGAGGGAGCTAGGGAGGAGGTAGAATCCTTATGGGTAGAGCTCCAAAGGGATGAAGCTAAGGGGAAAATAATACTGGGAGTATGCTATAGGCCCCCTAACCTGAGGGAGAAAGTGGAGATGGATCTCCTATCACAAATTGGATTAGCAGCAAGGATGGGAAGTGTTATCATAATGGGGGATTTTAATTATCCAGACATAGACTGGGCGGAGGGAGGCTCGCCAGTTCCTTAATGTCTTGCAGGACAATTTTATGGGTCAGATGGTAGACGCACCAACTAGAAATAAAACATTACTGGATCTACTGATTACCAACAATACAGACCTGATCACAGATGTGGAAATACGGGGCAATTTAGGTAACAGCGATCACAGGTCAATTAGTTTCAGTATAAATCACACAAATAGGAAACATGAAGGGAACACAAAGACACTGAATTTCAAAAGAGCCAACTTCCCTAAACTACAAACCTTGCTAAAAAGGCATAAATTGGGATAAAATATTAGGAACAAAGAATACGGAGGAGAGATGGGTTTGCTTTAAGAGCATATTAAATAAGGGCATTAGCCAATGTATCCCATTGCGTAATAAATTTAAAAGAGCGAACAAAAATCCTGGATGGCTTAACTCCAATGTAAAAATGCATATAAAAGCAAAGGAGAAGGCCTTCAAAAAATACAAGGTTGAGGGATCATCCTCAGCATTCAGACTTTATAAAGAATGCAATAAGAAATGTAAGGGTGCAATTAGGACGGCTAAGATAGAACATGAAAGACACATAGCGGAGGAGAGCAAAAAAAAATCCCAAGAAATTCTTTAAGTATGTAAACAGTAAAAAAGGGAGGACAGACCATATTGGCCCCATAAAGAATGAGGAAGGACATCTGGTTACAAAGGATGGGGAGATGGCAAAGGTATTGAATTTATTCTTCTCCTCAGTATTCACGAGTGAATCGGGGGGCTTCAGTAACCAAAACTGCAGTGTTTATCCTCATGACACAACACAGGAAGCACCTACATGGTTAACAGAGGACGGAATTAAAATTAGACTTGAGAAACTTAACATTAATAAATCACCGGGACCAGATGGCTTGCATCCGAGGGTACTTGGGGAACTCAGTCAGGTGATTGCCAGACCGTTGTTCCTAATTTTTACAGACAGTCTATTGACTGGAATGGTACCAGCTGATTGGAGAAAAGCCAATGTAGCACCAATATTTAAAAAGGGCCCAAAAAACATCCCTGGGAATTACAGACCAGTTAGCCTAACATCAATAGTATGTAAACTCTTGGAGGGGATGATAAGGGACTATATACAAGATTTTAGTAATAAGAATGATATCATTAGCAGTAATCAGCATGGATTCATGAAGAATCGTTCTTGCCAAACCAATCTATTAACCTTCTATGAGGAGGTGAGTTGCCATCTAGATAAAGGAAGGCCCGTAGACGTGGTGTATCTGGATTTTGCAAAAGCATTTGACACAGTTCCCCATAAACGTTTACTGTACAAAATAAGGTGCGTTGGCATGAACCATAGGGTGAGTACATGGATTGAAAACTGGCTACAAGGGCGTGTTCAGAGGGTGGTGATAAATGGGAAGTACTCAGAATGGTCAGGGGTGGGTAGTGGGGTTCCCCAGGGTTCTGTGCTGGGACCAATCCTATTTAATTTGTTCATAAACGATCTGGAGGATGGGATAAACAGTTCAATCTCTGTATTTGCAGACGATACTAAGCTAAGAAGGGCAATAACTTCTCCGCAGGATGTGGAAATCTTGCAAAAAGACCTGAACAAATTAATGGGGTGGGCGACTACATGGCAAATGAGGTTCAATGTAGAAAAATGTAAAATAATGCATTTGGATGGCAAAAATATGAATGCAATCTATACACTGGGGGGAGAACCTCTGGGGGAATCTAGGATGGAAAAGGACCTGGGGGTCCTAGTAGATGATAGACTCAGCAATGGCATGCAATGCCAAGCTGCTGCTAATAAAGCAAACAGAATATTGGCATGCATTAAAAGGGGGATCAACTCCAGAGATAAAACGATAATTCTCCCGCTCTACAAGACTCTGGTCCGGCCGCACCTGGAGTATGCTGTCCAGTTCTGGGCACCAGTCCTCAGGAGGGATGTACTGGAAATGGAGCGAGTACAAAGAAGGGCAACAAAGCTAATAAAGGGTCTGGAGGATCTTAGTTATGAGGAAAGGTTGTGAGCTCTGAACTTATTCTCTCTGGAGAAGAGACGCTTGAGAGGGGATATGATTTCAATTTACAAATACTGTACTGGTGACCCCACAATAGGGATAAAACTTTTTTGCAGAAGAGAGTTTAATAAGACTCGTGGCCACTCATTACAATTAGAAGAAAAGAGGTTTAACCTTAAACTACTTAGAGGGTTCTTTACTGTAAGAGCGGCAAGGATGTGGAATTCTCTTCCACAGGCGGTGGTCTCAGCAGGCAGCATTGATAGCTTCAAGAAACTATTAGATAATCACCTGAATGACCACAACATACAGGGATATGTAATGAAATACTGACACATAATCACACACATAGGTTGGACTTGATGGACTTGTGTCTTTTTTCAACCTCACCTACTATGTAACTATGTAACTATGCGTATTGCCGGACCGACAATTCATTATAGCCGGCACTAGCGCTAGCACTTTTAAATTACTTTTTTTTCCTTTAGAAATGCAATTTTGCTCTCGGACTGTTCTAAACACGGGAAACATGCGCCACTTTACAGGCATACCATAGACATCCCCCCAGGTATGAAATTTAAAGGAATATTTCACTTTTATTGTTTCACTTTAAGCATTATTAAAATCACTGCTCCCGAAAAAACGGACGTTTTTAAAACTTTTTTTTGCATTGATACTGGGGAGGACCCGGGTCCCCAAACACTTTTTATGACAATACCAGGCATATAAGCCTTTAAAATTAGCACTTTTGATTTTTCATGTTTGTGTCCCATAGACTTTAAGGGTGTTTGCGTGTTCGAACAAAGTTTTCGCCTGTTCGCATGTTCTGGATGCGAACCGAACGGGGGCGTGTTCGGCTCATCCCTAGTGTAGAGTATTAAACACAGTGTAGTGCAGTATATATAACACAGTGTAGTGCAGAGTATATAACACAGTGTAGTGTGCTGTATATTAGACAGTGTACTGCGATGTATATAATACAGTGTAGTGTGGTGAGTGTAATATAGTGTAGTGTAATGTGAATAACACAGTGTTGTGGTGCTAATGAAGTGTTACACACGGTCGGATATTGATCGGACATTCTGACAACAAAATCCTAGGATTTTTTTTCCGACGGATGTTGGCTCAAACTTGTTAGCCTTTTGCTAATCTCGTGTTAGTAAAAGTTTGGTGAGAGACGATTCACGCTTTTTCAGACTCGTGGTTTTCAAATCGTTTTCTGCTGTTCAGTTTGTGCTTGTGGGTTTGTATCTGCTCTTCAGTGCGTGCAGCGAGTACCCTTGATTTGTCATTGTGTTCTTGTTCTTTCGTTACTGTTTTTCGGGTCGCTCTTCACAGGCCTTGTTGTTCTTCAGTGCGTTCTGTTATTTCGTTCTGAGCAGCCAACCATTTTCTAGCCATGTTGCGTATACGTACTCCTTGTAGAGTTCGTGCTGTGCGGGGGCTTGGTGTTGGGGTCCTGACCTTGACACAAGCCCAGTCCATGAACAGGGTGAGGAGGAGTTCATGGACCAAGAATTGGTTGCTTCAGCGTGACCAGTTCTGTCATATGCCTTTGCTCCATGAGATCCGTGAGAATAATCCTGATGATTTCAGGAATTTTCTCCGGATGATGGACCCCGTATTTCACCGTTTGTTGGCTTTGCTGACCCCCTATATTAGCAAGCAGGATACCTGCATGAGGCAAGCCATCACTCCGGAGCAGAGGCTCGTCGCCACCCTGCAGTACTTGGTGACGGGGAGAAGCCTGCAGGACTTGAAGTTCTCGACAGGTATTTCCCCCCAGGCTCTGGGGATCATTATCCCAGAGACCTGTTCTGCCATCATACAGGTCCTGCAGAAGGAGTATATAAGGGTAAGATTTTTATCCTTTAACATCACATTTCATTGTATATAATGTTTGATAATATATTGTATTTCTTTCCTCATTCCCTAATTACCATGATTGTAATATGCCGTGAATGTCCCCTTTGCCCTCATGCATGCTGGATTTTTATGGAATTATTTTTTTTGTCCTTCATGCATATTTGCCTTTACTTACCTCCCCAGCATGGTCTCCTGGCCCTAGATTCACCTTGTGTATTCACTTAACAATGTATTTTAGCAGCTCCATAGTAGTGCTTTACCCCAAACACCCCTAAAATGTTTAGAACTGTGATTTGTGCTTTAAATTCAGGCAGAGTGCCAGAGGCTTTTTTTGGTGTCCCCAAATCATTTTGAACCCTCTCTCCCCCCAACTGCTAAGTCAGCTGATGCTGATTCTCTATCTATCCTCAATCATCTATCTGCTGACTTTGCCAAACCCATACACACTATACCCATCTCTTTAGTAGTCAGATTTATGGATGAATTCCCCAAAGCATGTGTTGCAAGGGCCTGCCTGTATACTTTCAAATGGTACTGTTTAAAGTTTTTGTATTCTATTATTATCTTGATAGGTAATAGCAGAATGTCCAAATGTGCTCAAATGTGTACAATGTGTATTTATATCTTTGTATTATGACACTTCTTACCTGTCCAGTGGGCTGCCAATAGCGTAACTAAGGAGGGGCTGTTCAAAGTAATACCCATTATTTAGGCATTTATCTCTCAATGAAGTCAAGAGGGTTACCTGTCCAAGAGTCCCCCCCCCTATAATGTTATAAATGGCCCATTAGAAGGGGGGGGATCTGATAGGTGTACCTTATACTTTGTTCTTAAAAAATTCCCTGAGGGGGTGTGGCGACCGAGCTCCAACATGGAAGCTTAACCAAAGAGCTCCGCTCAGCCGCCGGAGAGAATCTACACACATCCACGACCACTGGCACCATTCGCACCGCAAAAAGCATCCGCGGACCCACCGGGACCCGCTGTACCTGACGAGATGCCCAGGCACAGAAAAAACCCGCAAAATCTGCAAAAAATGTAGGACTTTTTCAAAGGGCGTGAGCTTCCACAAAATGGCGCCGGCGCCTCAGGAAGACGGACGGAGCCGCAGGCCATGCTTAACAACGTCCGCTCCGGCTCCACTGAACAACTTCAGAGCTCCCATCTCAATAGCGGATCCTCCTCTGGAGCTTCGAGTCCTTCTACCAGGAGTCCAGCCAAGCAAAAACAGAGGATATCATCCCCGGATCAGCCGCTGACAGACCCTGAGATGAAGGTAAGCAGGCCTCAAAATGCTGTAGATCCAGCAGTGCATGTCTCACAGGACCCCATAGCAGCATTCCCTACATCTGACAGGCCAGTGTCAGACACAGTTCTTAAAGAGATGCTGCTCTCTCTAAAAGCATCATTACATGCTAACATGACTGCTGGTATTAACCACTGCCAGAGAGAAGTACAGGCCTTAGGCAGCAGGGTGGATCATATAGAACAGCGAATGGGTGACTTTACTTCCTCATTTAATACAATGGTGGATGCCCATAGAAACCATGATGAAGAAATCGCATGGCTAAAAAATAAAGTCGCAGATTTGGAAGACCGTTCCAGAAGGAACAATCTAAAAATTAGGGGGATCCCAGAAACCATACCTGCCACGCAACTACTGCCATACACGCAGGTGCTATTCTCAACTCTGCTACCATCCTTATCAGCACAAGATCTAATAGTGGATCGTATACACCGTATACCCAAACCTGCATTTCTTTCTGAAAACACTCCTAGAGATGTGCTACTTCGGGTGCACTACTATCATGTCAAAGAACAAATTCTCACAACATCCCGCAAAACCGATGATAGACACCCGCAGTATGCAGAACTACAAATACTCCCGGACTTGTCCAGGCATACGCTCCAACAACGTCACAACCTAGCGACCATAACTAAGACCCTGAGGAACCACAATATAATGCATAAGTGGAAATACCCTACCAAGCTCCTGATTACCCACAATGGCGTATCAGTAATGATATCCACGCTGGAGGAAGGTATCGCAGCACTACGCAAATGGGGTATCTTAACTGAACAAGACAAGTCGGCTACTCATAGTCCTTCACCTAGCCCACTGCAGGAGGACTGGCAAGTGGTCTCCCGCAAACGTTCCTCAAAGAAAGCTGCCGGTGGAAGTGGTTGAAGATAAAACGTTATACAAAACTCTAATCTCTCTGGACAACAGGGGTTACATGATTAATAACCCTGTTTACCTCCAGTTATCTTTTGCAGCAGTTACGTCTGCCTTTGGATCAGTTTATGGATCCTTTTCTTACTGAGTTCACACCCATTTCAATAACACTGTTCTTTTTTCACCACTTTTCTTTTCCTTACTATATGTTTGAAGCACGCCATCCAGCAGCGAACATCCCTTCAACCCTGGACAAAGACAGCATACCCATCTTCTACCGGTTCATCTACTACAGCCACAGTGAGTATCTACTCTTCATAATACCGCAGACATCAAAACCCCCCTCATATGCCCAATAACTGCTTATCCATAAATGCTAGGGGTCTGAACCACCCCACAAAGAGACTCTCCTTGTGGAAGGAAGCCAAGATATACAGGGCAGACGACCTATGTGTGCAGGAGACCCACTTCCAGGACACGAAAGCTCCTAAATGTCCACATAAAGACTACCCACACGTATTCACGGCATGTACACCAGGGAAAAAAAGTGGAGTATTAATAGCATTGAGGAACACTGTGTCATTTCAACAAAAGGACATTATCCTTGACCCCAACAGCCGATACATCATCCTGACAGGAGACATCAACTCAAAACCGTATACATTAATATCCTTATATGCACCGAACTCACATCAAATCCGTTTCATCAGCAGACTATTCAGGAAACTGCAGAACCATCTATATGGCAATCTTATTGTCTGTGGTGACTTTAACCTTATAGTAGATCCCAAACTTGATACGTCTGCTCCAAAAGCTCACAGCTCCTCCTACCTGAGCAAAATAATACACTAAGCGGAACTGTATGATGTTTGGAGATGTTTAAACGCAAATGCTAGATATTACACCTTTTTCTCTCACAGACATTGCTCATATTCTCGCATTGACCTATTCTTGAGAGACAAGTGGCTGTTACAGAATATCTCGTGTGCGAAAATACATGATATAACATGGTCTGACCATGCTGCTATTACTATCACCATCAAAGACCAGGTTGTCTCCTCCTCCTCACCCATCTGGCGTAGCAATGTAAGATTAATACAAGATACTCGAACTTCCAGAAGATCTCCCAACACATTAAAGAATTCTTTCTAAACAATATAGATTCTGTTGAAAATCCTTTCACCTTATGGAACGCCCATAAGGTGTACATGAGAGGCATACTCATACAACTCGGAGCAAGGGAAAAAAAGAAGCATAATGCCCATATTGATTCAATATTAAACGACATCCACACCATAGAAGCACAAAATAAACAAAAACCTAACGTCAATCTTACCCAAAAACTCTCAGCTTTAAGAGATGACCTCAGAAATAGGCTCAACAATACGATTATCATCTTAGACGTCTGAAACTACAGTCCTATGCCAATGCCAACAGAGCAGGCAAATACTTAGCCAATAGACTAAAAACAGCAAAAACTAAAACGAGAATTGCCCATCTGTTACACCCCACTCTCAAACATAAAATCACAAACCCGCAAGACACAGCTAACCAGTTCGCTGACTACTACAGCAACTTATATAACATTAAAGACGACCCCTCTACATTCCAACCCACACACGACAACATCCAAAACTTTCTCCAAAATGTAAAACTTCCAGTGTTACCAGAATCTCAACTTCTTGCGCTAAATTCCCCGTTCACTGTAACTAAAATAGCTGCTGCTATAGAAACACTACCAAATAGCAAATCACCCGGACCTGACGGATTTTCAAACGAATACTTCAAAACATTCAGATCACATATTACACCGCACTTACAAACAGTTTTTACAAAAGCAGCAACCACAGCAACCTTTCCCCCAGAGATGCTACAAGCTTACATAGTTACCATACCCAAACCAGGCAAAGAACCTACCACACCATCCAATTTTCGTCCAATCTCTCTTTTAAATTTCGATATAAAAATTTATGCCAAGCTAATAACTAAAAGAATAGCTACTTATATTCCATCACTGATTCAAAAAGATCAGATGGGTTTCGTGAGGGGGAGACAAACCTCAGATGCTACGAGGAGAATAATAAACATTATTCATCATGCCGAAAAAACAAAAACGCCTTCTCTGCTGCTCTCCATAGACGCAGAGAAGGCGTTTGATAGAGTGAACTGGAAATACATGTCAATGACTTTATCTAAATATGGTCTTAGAGGCCACATACTGAATGCGGTTCTGGCCTTGTATTCCTGTCCCTCGGCACGGGTGTACACGTCCAGTATGCTTTCCACTCCATTCCAAATAACAAATGGAACTCGCCAGGGTTGTCCCTTATCCCCAACGATTTTCAACCTCATGATTGAACCCCTGGCGGAGGCCATTAGATCACATGCTTGCATAACTGGTTTTCAATTTGGAAACACCACACATCTTATCAATCTATTCGCTGACGATGTGATATTATTTTTGACAAATCCGAGTACATCACTCCCTACAGCTCATAAAATACTGAATTCCTTTGGTAATGTATCATACTACAGGGTAAACTGCTCCAAATCCCTTATTTTGGACCTAGGTGTGACCACCAAAAATCGTAACACATTACAACAAACACTTCCGTACACTTGGAGTTCCAAAGGTATACCATACCTAGGCATTACCCTTACTAACCATACCAGCTCCCTAATTGATGCTAACTTGAAACCCCTTCTAACCAAACTAATGACTCAAACCAACAATATAGCCAAACATGAAATATCTTGGCTGGGTAGGTTAGCAGCATTCAAAATGTTAATTCTCCCTCAAATTCTGTACACTTTTAGGGTACTCTCGATCACCATACCGGAACACTATCTTCAATCCCTTTCTAGTCTCCAATGGAAACTCCTGTGTGGTACAAAGAAAGCAAGATGCTCACAAGCTACTCTAATTCCCCATAAAAGAGCAGGAGGGGCGGGACTAATAGATGTTCATGATTATATGTGGGCAACTAGATTAGACCAACTCAAATACTGGTTTTCTTCCAATGAAATACCACTGTGGGTGGAGATTGAAAAAACCTTGGCCCCAATATCAGACCTACCATCGATCCTAATAGGTGATAGTTGGATACCCTGGAATCTTAACAATCTGCCCCCCACTATCATCATATCAATTAAAGCCTGGAGATTCCTCCTACTGTATCTCGTCAAATTACTGATAGTAGAGAAATAGACTTTACACTCCCTTTAAGTGTGGTTGAAGCCAATATACCAAAGATATCCCTGAAAAAATTCCCTTCTAAAAAGATTAACAGTGTACAAGACTTATATTACAAAAATAGACCAAAATCTGCAGCCTGCTTAATGAAGGACCATAACATGCCACATAACATGCTTTTTACCTGCTTACGTGTAGCTCACCTCACACACAAACACCCGTGGAATAGTATCCACCTGCCAACCCCAGCATGGCATCACCTAACCCGAGGTTCACTGCACAACAAAGGAATATCTATATACTATAATCTACTTCAGGGGAAAACAAAGTTCTAAAAATCAAGAACACACTTTAGATGGGATATGGATATGAGAACTTCAACTTCAATTACTGATACTCAATGGCAGTTCGCATTTAAGACCATACAAATGGTATCACACTGCACCACACACTGGGAAACATCACTCAAGATAATACACCACTGGCAATATACCCCTTGTAGACTCTCAAAAATGTTTCCTAACACCTCACCTTTATGCTGGAGAGAATGTGGACATAAAGGCCATCTTCTCCATATGTTCTGGGAATGCCCTAACGTCACCAGCTTCTGGAACAACATCTTTAAACTTTTAGGGGAAATTACAGGCATTATAACACCCCCAGACCCAAAACTAGCTATATTATTAATCGGATTAGAAAAATTCCCCTACTCTGTGAGGCATGTAGTAACACACATACTATTGGTTGCTAGGTGACTAATACTCAGTAACTGGAAAAACGCTTTAACACTTAACATCAATGATGTAACTAGGAAGGTCCAGCAAAATTATACTTTTGAACGACTTATAGCAATCAACTCGCTTAGATGTGATAAATTTGACAAATTGTGGGAAACATGGACTGATAAATATCATTATACATAAATAACTGAATACATAACCTGAAGATTTATCATACAATTGCTCTGGATTAGGGATGAGCTTCGAGTTCGAGTCGAACTCATGTTCTACTCGAACATTGGCTGTTCGCAAGTTCGCCGAACAGCGAACAATTTGGGGTGTTCGCGGCAAATTCGAATGCCGCGGAACACCCTTTAAAAGTCTATGGGAGAAATCAAAAGTGCTAATTTTAAAGGCTTATATGCAAGTTATTGTCATAAAAAGTGTTTGGGGACCCGGGTCCTGCCCCAGGGGACATGGATCAATGCAAAAAAAAGTTTTAAAAACGGACGTTTTTTCAGGAGCAGTGATTTTATTAATGCTTAAAGTCAAACAATAAAAGTGTAATATCCCTTTAAATTTCGTACCTGGGGGGTGTCTATAGTATGCCTGTAAAGGGGCGCATGTTTCCTGTGTTTAGAACAGTCTGACAGCAAAATGACATTTGGAAGGAAAAAACTCATTTAAAACTACCCGCGGCTATTGCATTGCCGACAATACACATAGAAGTTCATTGATAAAAACGGCATGGGAATTCCCCACAGGGGAACCCCGAACCAAAAAAAAAAAAAAAAATGATGTGGGAGTCCCCCTAAATTCCATACAAGGCCCTTCAGGTCTGGTATGGATATTAAGGGGAACCCCAGCCAAAATTTTAAAAAAAAATTGACGTGGGGTTCCCCCTAAATTCCATACCAGACCCTTCAGGTCTGGTATGGATTTTAAGGGGAACCCCGCGCCAAAAAAAAAAAAAAAACGGCGTGGGGTCCCCCTAAAAATCCATACCAGACCCTTATCCGAGCACGCAACCTGGCAGGCCGCAGGAAAAGAGGAGGGGACGAGAGTGCGCCCCCCCCCCTCCTGAACCGTACCAGGCCACATGCCCTCAACATTGGGAGGGTGCTTTGGGGTAGCCCCCAAAACACCTTGTCCCCATGTTGATGAGGACAAGGGCCTCATCCTCACAACCGTGGCCGGTGGTTGTGGGGGTCTGCGGGCGAGGGGCTTATCGGAATCTGGAAGCCCCCTTTAACAAGGGGACCCCCAGATCCCGGCCCCCCCCCTGTGTGAAATGGTAAGGGGGTACTTACCCCTACCATTTCACTAAAAAACTGTCAAAAATGTTAAAAATGACAAGAGACAGTTTTTGACAATTCCTTTATTTAAATGCTTCTTCTTTCTTCCTTCATCTTCTTCTTCTTCTGGTTCTTCTGGCTCTTCTGGTTCTTCCTCCGGCGTTCTCGTCCAGCATCTTCTCCGCGGCGTCTTCTATCTTCTTCTCCTCGGGCCGCTCCGCACCCATGGCATGAGGGGAGGCTCCCGCTCTTCTCTTCATCTTCTTCTCTTCTTCATCTTCTTTTTCATCTTCTTCTTCATCTTCTTCTTCTCTTCTTCATGTCTTCTCCGGGCCGCTCCGCAGCCATGCTGTGGCATGGAGGGAGGCTCCCGCTGTGTGACGGCGTCTCTTCGTCTGACGGTTCTTAAATAACGGGGGGCGGGGCCACCCGGTGACCCCGCCCCCCTCTGACGCACGGTGACATGACGGGACTTCCCTGTGGCATTCCCCGTGATGTCACAGGGAAGTCCCGTCAAGTCACCGTGCGTCAGAGGGGGCGGGGTCACCAGATGGCCCCGCCCCCCGTTATTTAAGAACCGTCAGACGAAGAGACGCCGTCACACAGCGGGAGCCTTCCTCCATGCCACAGCATGGCTGCGGAGCGGCCCGGAGAAGACATGAAGAAGAGAAGAAGAAGAAGAAGATGAAGAAGAAGATGAAGAAGAAGATGAAGAAGAGAAGAAGATGAAGAGAAGAGCGGGAGCCTCCCCTCATGCCATGGGTGCGGAGCGGCCCGAGGAGAAGAAGATAGAAGACACCGCGGAGAAGATGCTGGACGAGAACGCCGGAGGAAGAACCAGAAGAGCCAGAAGAACCAGAAGAAGAAGAAGATGAAGGAAGAAAGAAGAAGCATTTAAATAAAGGAATTGTCAAAAACTGTCTCTTGTCATTTTTAACATTTTTGACAGTTTTTTAGTGAAATGGTAGGGGTAAGTACCCCCTTACCATTTCACACAGGGGGGGGGGCCGGGATCTGGGGGTCCCCTTGTTAAAGGGGGCTTCCAGATTCCGATAAGCCCCCCGCCCGCAGACCCCCACAACCACCGGCCACGGTTGTGAGGATGAGGCCCTTGTCCTCATCAACATGGGGACAAGGTGTTTTGGGGGGCTACCCCAAAGCACCCTCCCAATGTTGAGGGCATGTGGCCTGGTACGGTTCAGGAGGGGGGGGGGGGCGCACTCTCGTCCCCCCCTCTTTTCCTGCGGCCTGCCAGGTTGCGTGCTCGGATAAGGGTCTGGTATGGATTTTTAGGGGGACCCCACGCCGTTTTTTTTTTTTTTTGGCGCGGGGTTCCCCTTAAAATCCATACCAGACCTGAAGGGTCTGGTATGGAATTTAGGGGGAACCCCACGTCAATTTTTTTTTTAAATTTTGGCTGGGGTTCCCCTTAATATCCATACCAGACCTGAAGGGCCTTGTATGGAATTTAGGGGGACTCCCACATCATTTTTTTTTAAATTTTGGTTCGGGGTTGCCCTGTGGGGAATTCCCATGCCGTTTTTATCAATGAACTTCTATGTGTATTGTCGGCAATGCAATAGCCGCGGTAGTTTTAAATGTGTTTTTTCCTTCAAAATGTCATTTTGCTGTCAGACTGTTCTAAACACGGGAAACATGCGCCCCTTTACAGGCATACTATAGACACCCCCCAGGTATGAAATTTAAAGGGATATTACACTTTTATTGTTTGACTTTAAGCATTATTAAAATCACTGCTCCTGAAAAAACGGCCGTTTTTTAAACTTTTTTTTGCATTGATTCATGTCCCCTGGGGCAGGACCCAGGTCCCCAAACACTTTTATTGACAATAACTTGCATATTAGCCTTTAAAATTAGCACTTTTGATTATTCATGTTCGTGTCCCATAGACTTTAACGGTGTTCGCGTGTTCGAACAAATTTTTTTCCTGTTCGCATGTTCTGGTGCGAACCGAACAGGGGGGTGTTCGGCTCATCCCTACTCTGGATATGTGCTTCTTATTGTGCTTCTTATTGTTCTTTATTTTTATTTTTATTTTATTATCATTTTGTGTATATTTTCTGTTTCCAACCTCTCCTGTAAAATACTATAAATTCAATAAAAATCTTGAATGATAAAAAAAGAAAAAATTCCCTCATAAAAATGTTAGCTTGATGTTGGCCAAGAATGTTTGTGTCTAATCTGCTTTCCCTGTTTATGTGCAAAATGACTAATTTTTGATTTTGTTTTGACTCCACAGTTTCCTTCCACGTCACAGGAATGGCAGACTGTGGCCTCCCACTTTGCCCAGTGGTGGGACTTTCCTAACTGCCGAGGGGCAATTTATGGGAAACACGTCCACATCATCCCACCACCCAACTCGGGGTCATACTATTACAACTACAAGGGGTTCAATAGTATTGTGATGTTGGCGGTGGTGTCGGCTACTTACGAGTTCCTGTATGTGGACGTGGGGAGGACTGGTCGGATGTTGGATGGGGGAGTCATCACCCAGACAGAGTTTTACAGGCATCTCCAGAATGGCAGCTTGAACTTGCCACCTCCAGAAGACAATGTGGAAGGTCTCCCATTCGTCTTCGTTGCGGATGAAGCGTTTGCGCTGGGGGACCATCTTATGCAGCCATTCCCGATGAGGACCCTCACCCCGGACTAGAGGGTTTTTAATTACCAGCTGGCCAGAGCCAGAAGAGTGGTAAAGAACACATTTGGAATCATGGCCAGCCGGTTCCACCTATTTCTTACACCCATACATATGGCGGAGTACAAACTGAATCACAATATCCTGGCGTGCTGTGTTCTACACAACTTTTTACGGAAACATTCTGCCAACTATGCTGGCTCAGTTGGGCCTGAGGCCAGAATTCCTAATGAACCAACCCTGACGGCGCTTGAAAGTGGCCGTCCTGTCTTGCCCCCCCTGAGTGCCCGTGATGTCCGGCTAAGATACCTTGAATTCTTTGCGGGTAGGGGGGCCATCAATATGCTAGACAATGTGTAAAACATTTTTTAAACTAAAAAAAAAAAACAAGGTTTGGTGACATTTCCTGCTTGTGTTTGTTTTAGCTGACCCTGTGAGAAATGCGGTGAGTCCTTAAATTGGGGTGATTGTGTAACCTTACAAAGCACTGTTGGGTGTTATTTCCTAAAGGCAAAGACACTTTGCACTACGAGTGCACTTGAAACTGCACTGAAACTGCACTTGTAGTGTAAAGTGGATTTCCCCTCAGGAAATAACCCCCATTGTCACAGAAAACACCCATTACAGCACAACAAAAGTTTTGTAGTGTTGAGACAATAATCCACACAATCTTGATTAACAATCTTTTTAATACCAGCACAATCACATGTGCATTTAGAAAATGTTTTTTAAAACAAACCAACATGTTTGTTGTATAACAATTTTTGGGGTCACATTAGAAAAATTAGAAATGTCCATTTTAGATCAAACAGGCATGTTTAAAACCAACAAGAAAGACACAAATCTTGAACTTACAAAGTTCACATTTGGTAGAACTTGAAGGCAATATCAGACATGAGTATTTACAAACTGAGTTTGATATTGCGTTCAGATGGGGTGAAGTCACCCCAGGAAAAGCCAAATTTTAAAGATGCACACAAATTTAAGAATGTCAACATGTGCTACCTGCCATCATGGGGGATCAAGGGACGTGTTTTGGGGGTGCAACCTCTTCCTCACAGCTACTTTATTATTGAGGAAGAGGGTTGCACCCCCAAAACGTGTCCATTGATCTCCCGTGATGGCAGATAGCACATGTTGACACACTGTGTGCCTCTTCAAAATTTGGCTTTTCTAATATTTGTAAAAAATTGTTCAAAAATTGTAGCACACCAAAAAACAAAGGGATTTGGAGGGCTTTTAAACTCGCCCTAAAACATCAATGATGTTCTTATTTTTTTGAAGAACATCATTGATGTTTTCCTTGATGTTTTCCAATGCAACATTACACCCCATGATCTCCCCGATCAGGATCTGGGCACTTTCAGAGGTGAAAGGATCAGGATCCACAACATTACGATCACCTAAAAAGAGGGAAAACAAAAAACACACCATGTATTATAAATCTGTCGGCATCCATCTCTTACCTGAGCCTGTGGTCGCAGACACTCACCTGTTGTGGTGACAATTTCCACCACGTCTTCCTCCTCCTGCTCTGCTTGGCTTTGGGGGATTTCACCTTCTTCCAGAGGTGGGGGGTCTGTGGTCTCCTCGGATGAGGGGTGTCCTCCGAGTCTTTTATCCCCTATGTACAAAAAAATAGGTATACTTAGCACACAGATATTTGATGTCAGAACTATAAATATGAAGCATTGCTTGGAAGTGGGTTACAATTGTTTGTTTTGGCAGAGTTCCAAGATGTAGCATTTTTATTGTCCTTTGTCAAGCTTGAATACTTTACCTGTCTTGTACAAGCTTCACAGATGGAGACCCCCCTATAGTATACACTGGAGCACCTGAGTGGGGCCCCTAATAAAAAGGGTGTTCTGGGGTCCCACACTAGTGCTCCTGCGTCCAGATGTGTAAACTGCTGAGTGTCCTCTCCTTACACAGAATCTAGTTTGCATTTCATTCTAGTAACAAACACATCTACACAACCCAATTCTTTTCACACAAGTAGGCCCCAAAAAATTATGGCAATTGCATATGGCCAAACGAACTATGTTTGATACGAACGAATAACGTGCCCATGAACATGAAAGTTGCCATTTTAAACTGGATAACAGTTAAGAAAAGCACATGGAGCAGCACGAACGTAATAAACATAAAGAATAGGAACACAGCGCAACTACTTACTTTTTTGCAGCACTCTCCGGATCTTTCTGTACTGCTTGTGTTCTCTTAATTTGAGGTCTGACCACTGCTTCCTGAGCTGATCTTTCGATCGTCGTACCCTGAAATTCCGGTGCAGACTCTTGACTACTTTTGCCATTATCTTGGCCTTTCTGACATTGGGGTTGGGGTAAGGTCCATATTTCCCGTCATAGTCGGCCCTCTTCAGTATGTCGACCATCTCTATCATCTCCCCAAAGGACATATTTGATGCCTTATATCTTCTCCTTCTGGATCGGGACGTTTCAGGCTCCTGGCTTTCCTCCTCCTCCTCCTCGTTGGTGTAATTATCTGACACCTGCTCTGACATGTGCTCTTCCCCACTGCGACGAATGAGAAGGGGCAGGGAATAGACTAGAAAGAACGTCAGGGGCGGGCGGAGTTTCACGCATGCGCAGTGTCTATAAAGCGTAAGACGTGTGCGTAGTACGTACGATCTATGAGCGGAGGAAGGAGTAACGGAGGCGCCGATCGTGATTGCAAAGGTAAGATTTTACATTGGGCCTATAAGGCCTACCTGCCTTGTCTGTGGCAGATAAACCACCCACATTATAAGAACCAAACAAAGAGGAAGGCAGCGCTGGATAGTTTGTTGGCATTTGTGAAGCAGGTGATCCCCATGGCAGACATCCTCTATTTGAAGGCCCTAATTGGTGACCTGAGGAGCACATATCTAAGGGAGCGCGAGAAGGTCTAGCATTCCCAGAGATCCGGAGCAGCAGATGACATCTATCTCCCCAGGCTGTGGTACTATGACAGGCTGCATTTTCTGGCAGGTCAGACTGAACCCGGCCCATCACTCACAGTCTTCCTTCCACGCTTCCTTCCACGCTTCCTTCCCCCCGGCTGAGGCTTCTGACGCCCAACCTGGGCCTTCCAGGCAGCAACATGTGGAGGAGCCCAGATTGAGTCAGGTATAGCATTCTTCTAAATATTTATGATTGTCCAATCAATGATGTTAACTAGATGTTAGTTTGGAGTACTACTAATCTACGATTGTGATTGATGAAGCAAAAACTAAAACTATGTCCCTTTTTCATACACAGGGAAGTCTCAGCCAGGAGGTGGCCGGGCCAAGCAGGCTGCCTGATATCCAGGTCCCTCCCCTGCACCTGCAAAGACAAAGTGCCAGGAAGAGGAGTACCCTGGAGGAGGCTGCCATAGGCCTCTTTTGGAAGGCTACAGAGGCCCTGAGAACCCCCCACACTGTGGAGGAGGACTTTGCTGGCAGAACTGCCTGCAAAATGATGCGGATGGAAGAGGTCCAACGACTCCTGTGTGAGTTCCTAATTTTGGAAGCTCTCAATAAGGGGTGAGGGGCAAAATAACATGTGCTACCCACATTTGTGACCTCACACATGGTCCTCCTCCTCCTCCTCCTCCAGGTCCTACTCCTCCTCCTCCTACTCCTCAAGGTCCTACTCCTCCTCCTGGCACATCTCCCACACCACAGCCACAGTGTGGAAGGTAGCATATAAGGAAGACCAGAAAGTGATGGCCTGGGTTCAGTCTGGTCTGGCAAAATATGCAGCCTCTTGTAGTACCACAACCTGGGGACACAGATGTCATCTGCTGCTTTCTGGATCTCTGGGACTTCTGGACCAGACTGCACTCCCTTAGATATGGACTCCTCAGGCCACCATTTTTGCTGGTAAAGAATTGATGTCTGCCCTGGGGGTCCAATTCTTAGCCAATTTCAACTGTTTATCCAGCGTTGTCTCCATCTTTGTTTGGTTCTGAGCCCTTAATAAAGGAACTTTTGTTTCATTTATACTCTCCTATGTGTGTTTTCATTCAAAAAGGACAGTTTGTTTGTGAGGAGGCAGGTACATTTCAAAAATACAATGTGAAATTAACAAGAGACACCAACACCAAGCAATCTCCTTTCAATAATACAAGATTCAATAATACAAGATATCAATGGTGTTGTGGTAACTTGACACACAAAACACACACAAAAATATTATGTAGTAAAACACAAAAAAACAACAATAAAAACACAGCCTTGAAAAAAAGACAAACCCCCAAAAAATTAAAAAAAAACAGCCTTGAAAAAAACATAAAATATTTAAAAACAACCCCAAAAAAATTTGGTCAGATGTGACAAATCTAAATATATTTAGGGAATCCCAAATAATAATAAAGAAATAAGTTTGTGAGAAGTCTGTGTGAATATCAGCAGCAAAACTACTTCATTCTTCTCACATTATAAAGAAGAAGAGAGTGCGCTGTATTAAACTATTTTTGACATTGCAGCGTGACGAAAGTGCTGTATCCATTCCAAACGCTAATTTTACCAGACCAACTGCTCCGTCTCGGAATTTCTTCTGAGCATGTGTGGCACTTTGTGCGTCGAAAATGGTCACACACGGTCAGAATTGACGCGATCGGATTTAGTTGTCGGAAAATTTTATAGCCTGCTCTCAAACTTTGTGTGTCGGAAAATCCGATGGAAAATGTCCGATGGAGCCCACACACGGTCGGAATGTCCGACAACGCGCTCCGATCGGACATTTTCCATCGAAAAAACCTGACCGTGTGTACGGGGCATAAGTGTGTACAACACTTCTGTGTAACCACTGATACCATTTTTTTGTTTCAGTTTTGGCAGAGCAGCAGAACTAGGAATATTAAGGGAATAATTGCTGGCCCCCCTTCTGGGTCGCAGGTGTTCCTCTTTCTGCATCAGCAGTGATTCCCCTTTTTTTTTTTTTTTTTTGGAGCTTTTTGATTTTTTTTTCCAGCAGCAGCAAAAAAAGATACTGCACAATTGCTGCACCCTTATTTTCTTTATTAAAATAAACAATGATAAAACACTTTATAGTGCACCAAGCACAAAAGTATTGCACAGGAGAGGCAGACGCTCACAGGCCACAAAAAGAGGCCAAGCAGCCTCTGTGTCTACAGTGAAAAGTGATTTTCGCGGACAAGGTGCATCCTCTGCAGGTGGGGCACGCTTCTCCTTTTTTTTTCAGTGCTGGCCGGTGTTATTGAGGCACATGCAGAAGAGGCCCAATTTTTCTGTACCTGTTTGACAGGTGCAAGTTATTACATTTGTTTTCTCATTTTTAACAGCAGGGCCCTTTCTTGCGGAGTAACTGTGAAGGGTTACAGTGTTCAGGCACTACCAACACCCAAGGCCCAATTTTTCTGCACCTGTATGTAAATTTTAAAAAAATTGGTGAAAAAATGGCGTGGGGGGGCCCTTTGGGTCGTGTATGGATTTTAACCACTTCCCTACCGGCGCATTGTAAAATGCCACCAGCAGGAACACTCCCTCCCTCCTGCAGCCCATCAGAGTACCCATGTACATGTTTCCAGCCCATTAGACTCCCCGAGTACCTATCTTCAGCCCATCAGAGTACCCATGTACCTATCTGCAGCCTGTGCCCCATTTTGGGGGTAATTTCACTGTCCTGGTGCTCCAGGACTTTTAAAAGTGTAATAGGTAGGAATTAAATTAGATGTGTAATTTATGCTCCGAGAACACCTGATGGTGCTCCCTGCGGTTTGGGCCTCTCTATGTGGCCAAGCTGTTAAAAAGTCTCACACATGTGATATCGCCAAACTGGAGTAGAAGAATGTATTTTGGGGTGTAATTGGAAGTATGCATATGCTTTGTGTGAGAAATAACTTATTATGACAATTTTGTGCAAAATAAAAATTAATTTCTTCATTTTCCCAAGAATTGTGGGAAAAAATTACAACTTCAGAAAACTCACCATGCTCTTACTAAATTCCTTGGACTGTCTACTTTCCAAAAAGGGTCATTTGGGGTATTTGTACTGTCCTGACATTTCAGGGCCTCAAGAAATGAGAGATCATCAGTATATCAGGTGTAATAATTTTTTTATGATTTGCACCATAGCTTGTAGACTCTATAACTTTATAGACTCTATAACTTAGACTCTATAACGTTCATACAGACTAAATAATATGCACTAATTTGGGTTATTTTTACCAAAGATATGTAGCAGTATACATTTTGGCCCAAATTTATGAACGATTACTTATTTTCAAAATTTTATAATGGAAACTAAAAAAATGGGTTATTTCAAAATTTTCACTCTTTTTTTACCTCTATCGCAAAAAAGAAAAAACACAGTGGTGATTAAATACCACCAAAAGAAAGCTCTATTTGTGTGAAAAAATGCAAAACATTTTGTTTGGGTACAGTGTTGTATGACTGAGTAATTTTCATTCAAAGTGTGAGAGCACCTGAAAGCTGAAAATTGGTCTGGGCTGGAAGGGGGTGAAAGTGCTCTGTTTTGAAGTGGTTAAGGGGAATCCTATGACAGAATTAAGAAAAAAAGCAGCGTGAGGTCCCCCCCAAAATCCATATCAGGCCCATTGGGTCTGGTATAGATTTTAAGGGGAACTCCATGCCAATTTTATTTTTTCCCAAATAACAGTTTTATTGTTTGTATTTCAATACAAAGAAAGACCAAAAGATACATGTATTCAAAAGAAAATAACAAATTGTGCATCAAAACTGTTGTACAATCAATCATAGCACTGTGTGATGTGCTTAAAGATAGTAGCAGTAAAACTGCTGGTGTAGCCATATCGCTGTTCATGCATTATGGCACTAAGTGAAAATATGTATCAGCTAGTGTAATATAATAAAAATCACAAGAAAAAATAAAACAAGAAGAGAAGAAAGGAGAAGAAGAAAGTAAGAGGTCATCGTATTAGCTCGCTACATGTTCAGGGCGGGTACTCCCGGAGGTGCCACAGCTCCCACACTTTATCGTGAGCCTCTATTCTGTCCTGCATCCTGGCGGTCATTTTCTCCATCAGTTCCACATCTTTGACTCTAGCGTTTAGGGCATCAAAGGAAGGTGGGGAGTGTCGCTTCCAGTTAAGAGCAACGAGGCAATGTGCAGCAGTGAGGATGTGACGTAATAGCTTTTTATAGGGTTTGAGAATTCTCAGTGGTGACAGGCCTAGTAAAAAAAGTTTCAGTGCCATGGGGACAGCTACCTCAAAGAGGCGAGTCAGCAGCTGTTGAACTGAGTTCCAAAAAGGAGTGATCAGTGGGGAGCTCCAATACATATGAAGGAGGGTACCTTTGTCTCCATGGTAATGCCAGCAGTGGTCAGAGCTAATGGGGTAGACGGTATAAGGCACATCTGGGGTCATGTACCAAAAATGGAGGATTTTATAGCCATTTTCCTTGTACAGCGTGCAAAAAAGCTTTTAGCTGCTTGGGACCAAATCACCTGCCACATCTCTATAGGGATTTCCTCACTGAGTGCCCTCCCCCAACGGAGCATGTAAGCGTGTTTGCCCTGCACAGCTATGGAGTAGGCGTTCAGTATCCAGTATATATATTGGAAATTAAACCATTCTGGGCAGAGCCTGCTAGAATTACATTTTCAAAGGGGGATGGAGGGGAGAATTTCCGGTTTGGGGTTATAGTTAGGGCATAGTGGTGAATTTGCAGATACCCGTAAAACACCTGGCCAGGCAGATCAATTTGGTCCTGAAGTTCGGTAAATGGCAACAGTTTGCGAGACCGAGGATCTACTAGATTCCCAAAATGCAATACATTTCGCAACGTCCGCGACGAGGACATCTGGTGAGTGAGGCTATCTGGCACTTTGGGGTTACAGATAAACAAGGTCAAAAGTGATTTTTTGGAAGACAGCTCATGTTGACGCAATATTTTGTGCCAGAGCTGTCGGAGTTGGGACATGGATCCCAACAGGCGGCTAGGGTCTACCTCCGCATTCGCACTCCAAAGTAGGTTGTTCAGGTGTACAGGAGCGAGCCATAGTTTTTCAATTCCCATTCATTTGTTGTAAGATAGTTGGGTAAACCATGAGGCTATTGCGCGCAACTGAGTCACTTGGTAGTATTTTATAAGGTTAGGAAATGCTAGACCCCATCATACGTACCGAATGGTGTATCCTATGTGTTGTAGCTTTCTCAGCTGGTTATAAGGAACAGTGATCGGCAATGTTTGCAACAGGTATAAATGTTTTGGGAGGGTGGTCATCTTAATTGAGATGATACGCTCTAGGAGGAAGATATGGTGTTTCTTCCACTGCAGTAGCATAGCTCTGATTGAACGAAGTGGGGGGTTTTTCCTGATACGTGGTAGAGAACTTTGGGGTGATATATAAACTCTGCCCATGGTAATAGGTCCGACCAGTTGTTATGATGGTCAGAAATATAGCAATGTATGAATTACTCCAAGGACTGATTGGCTCGTTCTGCTGCCCCATTAGACTGCGGGTGATATGCAGAGGAAAAAGCAAGTTGAATTCCCAACTGTGCACAAAAGGCTCGCCAGAACTGTGACACAAACTGACTACCCCTGCCTGAGACAATCACCTTGGGTAGCCCATGTAAGCGAAAGATCTCCCAAGCAAAAATGGAAACCAGTTCCTTAGAAGTGGGCAACTTGTTAAGTGGAATACAATGAGACATTTTTAAGAACCGGTCAATCACCATAAGGATAACTGTGTTGCCCTGGGAGTTGGGTAACTCCACAATGAAATCCATAGACAGGAAGGTCCAGGGCCTCTTTCCATTGGGTATTGGTTGTAGGAGTCCCACTGGAAGATGTCATGGAGTCTTCCTCTGAGCACACATGGAACAGGCAGCTACGAAGGCGGTTACATCAGCACGTAGACTAGGCCAACAGAATTGTTGGGAAATGCCCCAAAAGAGTTGATTCTTCCCAGGGTGGCCAGCAGTCTTGGGAGAATGGTAAGTCTGGAACACGGCAGTACGGAGACTCTCTGGGACTAAGCAGCGGTCACAGGATTTCTCAGGAGGAGCATGGACCTGAGCAGCAAGAATTTTGTCACCCAAAGGAGAAGTGAGACTGGTGCAAACCGTAGCCAGAATATGATCAGGAGGAATCGCAGGAACCGGAACCGACTGCAACTTGGAAGTGGAGGAAAATTGTCGTGACAAGGCATCAGCCCTAACATTCTTAGTATCGGGTAGGAATGAGACAATGTAATTGAAACTTGACAAGAAAAGAGCCCTTCGCGCCCTTCTGGGAAAGAGGCATTTAGCCTCAGACAAGAATGTGAGATTCTTATGGTCAGTAGGAATGAGAACTGGCACAGTGGTACCTTCAAGGAGATGTCTCCATTCTTTCAGGGCTAAAATGATTGCCAACAGCTCTCTGTCACCAATCTCATAATTGCACTCCACAGATGACAATTTCTTGGAAAAGTAGCCACAAGGATGCAAAGCACTCTCAGAAGTAGGATGCTGAAGCAGAAGGGGGCCAACTGCAGTGTTAGAAGTGCCAACCCCAAGAATAAAAGGTAACGTAGGATGAGGATATGCCAACACAGGAGCAGAAACAAAGGCAGCCTTGAGACTCTCAAAGGCCCCTAACGGACTCTGGAGACCAACTCTGTGGGTTACCGTCCTTTCTGGTCATATCAGTCAGGGGCTTGACCAGAGACAAGAAGTTTTGATAATAGTTGGCAAAGCCCAGGGAACACTGCAGAGGACGTAAACCCACAGGTTGGGGCCACTGTAGGATTGCTGAAAGTTTCTCTGGGTCCATCAACCAGCAGTGGAAATGACATAACCCAGGAATTTAACCTGTTCATGATGGAACTCACACTTCTCCAATTTACAATAGAGATTGTTCTCTCTTAGTTTCTTAAGCACACAACAGACATCTCTGTGGTGGCTCTCCAGGGACTTGAAAAATATGAGGATATTGTCCAGATAAACCACCACACATATTTATAACAAATCTCGGAGGACATCGTTAATTTATTCCTGGAAAACTCCCGGGGCGTTACAAAGGCCAAAAAGCATTACGAGGTACTCATAATGGCCTGTTCTGGTATTAAACACAGTTTTCCACACGTCGCCCTCCTTAATGCTCACAAGATTGTATGCCCCTCTCAAATCGAGCTTCGTAAAAACTGTTGCTCCCTTGAGGCGGTCAAATAACTCAGCAATAAACGGAATCGGATAGGCATTCTTAATAGTGAAATGATTGAGACCCCTATAATCAATACAAGGCCTCAGTTCACCACTCTTGTTCTTCATGAAGAAGAAACCAGCACCAGCAGGGGATGAGGATTTGCGGATGAAACCTCGAGAAAGTGCGTCTGCAACATACTCCTCCATTACCTTATCCTCCAAGACCGACAAGCGGTAAACACGGCCACGAGGGGGTATGGAACCAGGTTGAAGGTCAATTGCGCAATCACACGGCTGGTGTGAAGGCAAACTACCAGCTTGACCTTTGTCAAAGACATCGCTAAAATCGCGGTACTCCTCCGGCAGGGAGGAGAGTGAAGAGGTGCACAGGACCTTGGCTACCTTCTGGAAGCATGTCTTACTGCATTGTGGTGACCAGGAGAGAACCTCAGCATGGAGCCAATCAAAAGAGGGGTTGTGCCTCTGTAACCAAGGATAACCAATAACCAGCGGAAACTTAGGTGAGGAAATAACTTGGAATTGGATTATCTCATGGTGAAGAGCCCCTATGGCCATGGACAATGGAACCATCTCATGAGTCACATGGGCAGGCTGTAAGGGTCTCCCATCAAGAGCCTCAATGGCAAGTGGAGTGTCACTCAGCTGCAGCAGAATCAAGTGCTTCGATACAAAGGCAGCATCAATGAACAGGCCTGCAGCCCCATAGTCGATTAGAGCCTGTATCTTGACAGACTACTCAGCCCAAGAAAGGGTGACCGAAACCAGGGGCTTATCCTTCTGGATAACTGGGGATGAAACAACGCCACCTAAGGTCTGTCCGTGACAGGACCTCAAGGTTCGGGCGTTCCCTGGACGGGTAGGACAAGACTTCAAAAAATGACCTGCCTGGCCACAATAAAGGCACAATCTCTCCCTTCTCCCAAAGATTCTCTCATCCGCAAAGAGACGCGTGAATCCCAAGTGCATGGGTTCATTTTTACTGACCGACTCCGTACCAGGAGGCATGGTAGGTGAGGGAGGCACAGGTAGGACTGCAAAGGTCGGAGGCAAACGATCAGGAGGCTTCCGCAAGCGCTTCTTAAAAGAGAGTCTTTCTCTGAGTCTGGAGTCAATGAGGATGGCAAATGTGATCAACTTCTTCAGCTCAGTGGGTATATCTTGGGCTGCTATCTCATCCTTGATGGAAGACCATGAGAAAAAGCAGCCATTAGAACCTCATTATTCCAAGCAACTTCTGCTGCCAGAGTACGGAATTCAATGGCGTTATCGGCAACAGTTCTCGTACTCTGTTTAATGGATATGAAGCACTTGGCAGCAGAAGCGGAGCGCGCGGGAACGTCAAATACCCTTTTAAAGGGGGCCACAAACTCAGGGTAACTCAAGACAACAAGTTTTTGCATCTCCCATAGAGGGTTTGCCCAGGCCAGGGCTCTCTCAGAAAGCAAAGATATCACAAAACCTACTTTGCTTCTGTCCGTGGGAAATGCCTGGGGCAGCATCTCAAAGAATATCTCAACCTGGTTGAGAAACCTTCTGCGTTGAACTGGATCACCCCCAAATCAATGGGGAAGTGGAGCAGAACCAGACATACCACTTACAGAGGTAATACTCGAGGCAGGTGTCTGCACAGAGACTGGCGCAGCAGCAGGGATGGCCTGCAACTCAGGTTGTACCAGAGCAGCCACAGTGGGAGATTCCAGGTGAGCCGTGCATCTGTAACACCATGGCAAACTGATCCATGCAGTGATCTTGCTCATCCAATCTGGAAAAAATATTACCAACAAGTGGAATGACTGTATCTTCTGAATTTACGTCCTTCGCCTACTGTCAGAAACCATGAAATCAGCCAGAGACAGAAGACAGTTAAATCACACTTGTCTAATAAAAGTAAATAGAACAAAAGTAGTCAAAACATAGCCAGAGTTCAGGAACCGGAACGGATGGTCAGACAAGCCAAACGTCAGGGAGCCAGAGATGAGCACAGTAAAACAGCAAGCAGGATCTTGAGCCAGAAGGGATGTCAGCCAAGCAAGTCTTTTAACAGAAATGCAGGAGAGCGTCTCTGTGATGTTGACTAAGGCAAAGGCAGAGATCCTCTGGGCTGGATGGCTTAAGTATGCAGGACTGATAAGCAGGATATAATCAACCGCTGAGTAACTGTGGAGAGATAGAAGCTGTCAATTAGCTGACAGCTGAGCAGCCAGCTCAGAGAAAGAAGGGCTGAGCCCAGCCCTGACAGACTTCCTGTCACGCACCCAATTTTTTTTTTAAATGGCATGGGGTCCCCCAAAATCCATACCAGACCCTTATCCAAGCATGCAGCCTGGCAGGCTAGGAAAAGGGGGGGATGAGCGAGCGTCCCCCCTCTTCTGAACCATACCAGGCCACTTGCCCTTCTACATAGGAAGAGTGCTTTGGGGTGCCCTCCAAAGCACCTTGTCCCCATGGGCCTCTTACCAACAACCTTGGGCTGTGGTTGTCAGGGTCTGTGGATGGGGGGCTTATCAAAATCTGGAAGCCCCCTTTAACAGGGGAGCCCCCAGATCCTGCCCCCAATATGAATGGGTATTCACCAAAAAAGTTTCAAAAAGTAATAAACACAGTAAACAGTCAGTGACAAGTCCTTCATTAAAAGAAGAAAAAATACTGTCCCCCCGATGTATCCACCATCAACATCAGAAGGGGGCGATGCCACCTGGTGATGTAATCGGGTGGCCCTGCCCCTTGCCTATAAAAGAGCTGTCAAAGCGAGGAGGCAGATGGTCGGTGGTCTCCGAAGAGATGACAGCTGGCTTTTTTTTTTTTTTAATTTTCAGGTCAGCGGGTAGCATGATTGACAATGGATTACATTAAGTTGTTATTTTTTTTTTTCCTGAGAGCCCCCCTGCCCCAACACACCCATCTCCCCATGTTGAGGGCATGTGGCTTGGTATGGTTCATAAGGGGGGGCGCTCACTTCTCCCCCCCATCCGGACCTCCAGGCTGCATGATCGGATAAGGGTCTGGTATGGATTTTTTGCAGGGGGGGCCACACCAATTTTATTTTACATTTTGGCGTTGGGTTCCCCTTAAAACCTTCGTCCCTGAGCAAGTTTACGAGCAAGTTTAACCTCCTTGGCAGAAATTCCGAGTATGGCTTGTGGTGAATTTTCATTACCAAAAGCAGTAACCCCAAGCCACACTTGGGATTGCATTGCAGTATCATGGGAAAGTTACTTACCTTGTACCTTGTCCCCAGGATCCTGTGATGTCCTCCAGCTGTGTCCGCGGGCTGTGTCCTCCGCCTGATGTAGTGTGCACGTTCCCTGCAAGCGTCGCGATGCACGGGGACGCAGCCCGGTGCCAAATTTAAAAAGTGCAAAAAACAAAACACATACAGTACACTGTAATCTAATCTTACAGATTACATTACTTTATCAAATTATTTCAGAAGTCTTTTGTCCCTAATGCTATCTCCAGTGCCCTGCATGCAGTTTTGTATACTGTTCTTTCTGCCTGGAAACTTGAGATTGTCCATGGCAACCAAAAAGCATCCCTTTACATCAAAAGCAGTTTTAGACAGAGATAGTAAATTAGACTCACTTGCAGAATTGAGCGATAGTTATTCGTGGAGAAATTCGTCATCAAACACTAAAAGTAATGACAGCATCAATTCTGCAACTGAGCAAATTTCAGTGTTTTTGATTTGATTATTTGATTACACTTTTGAATACTTTTTATTATTATATTATTATTATTATTTAAAGTTATTTATTATATCATAATTAATGATTTCGTGTTTCAAACTTTATCATACCCAGGATGTCTACTAGATTCTTGTTTGGACAGATTTAAGTGGGTTATTCCTAAGAACAGGCCTACAATATAAAACGTCAAATTTCCATGCGAAACAATATACCGCTTTGAGAGGCAAAAATCTGACATAATCATACCGCCAGGGAGGTTAAATTACCGCAGTTATCTCCTTCTTGCCAAGCTTCTTGCTGTTGTTCTTGTAGCCCATTCCAGCTTTGTGCAGGTCTAAAATCTTGTCCTTGATGTCCTTTGACAGCTCTTTGGTCTTGCCCATGATGGCGACGTTTGAACAGAAAAAAGAGATTTTGTGGACAGGTGTATTTTATACACATAACGAGTTGTCGTTAGGGGCACCTTCTTAAATTGACAGGACTAATCTGTGTACCACATACTGTAGCCAGTCTGTGGGAGCCATAATTATTGTTGGTTGACAGGGGATCGAATACTTATTTTACTGTATATAAGAGTTTCTGCTGGTGGAAAGCTGTTTTCCAGGCTTCTTGTCTTCAGATCGCCAACATCAAGATAGACGCTGCATTGTGATCATGCTCAGGGGCCCCTGCAACTGAACTTTGCTGCAGCATTCATCTGGAGATATCAATATTAATAACTATATATATACCCCAGTATATGTGGTCAATTCCACCTCAACTACTGTTGGGCTCATTGCTGATAATACCCATTTGTACACTGGATGTCTGTGCTATTATTTACCTTTTTTTTTTCTTTTTTTTTTATAAAGATTGAAATATTTCCATACTGGTGTGCAACTGTATACTATGGTTAATGTTATATGCTGGTTGTAGAAGCAACTCTTCTCTCAATTACTTTGATTAAATTACTGGTTAATTTCCGGGGAAAAGAATTCCCTCTGCTCACAGAGCCTCTGTCCTAGGTGGAGGCACTGCCAACTTTGTTATCAATACCACTCTTCCACTTGGCAAAATTACCTACACGATTACTGCAATAGCTTGTTTGCCCCCCCAAATGACAGATACATGAGCTTACTTTATGATAACTAATACATATAATCAAAGTATTCCTTGTATACTGCAAGCATTCTTTTATTTCTCCCACAACAGTTAAACTTTCAATTAACCGTGACAATCTACCCTTAAAAAATGGTAGGTTTGTTACTCCCCCGTTCAAAACATCACAAGAGGCCTTAAAGCCTAAAACCCTCGTGTTTTTTTCACCTTAATGCATCCTATGCATTAAGGTGAAAAAAACTTCTGCCATTGACCAGCCCCCCAGCTCCCCCGTTTTACTCACCTGAGCCCCGTAATTCCCACGTCAGAGACGCGCTCACCCTCTCTGCCCGGCTCTTAATTGGATAGATTGATAGCAGCGCAGCCATTGGCTCCCGCTGCTGTCAATCAAATCCAATGATGCGGGCGCCGGGGGGGAGTCCGGGGCTCTGTGTCTATGGACGCAAAGGTTGGACTCGGGAGCAGGCCTGCATGGGGACCCCCAAGGAGAGAGCTTCTCCTAGGGGGTTCCCGATGCGGGGAGGAGCCACAAGCACCGTTGGGAGACCCCAGAAGACGAGGGCCACTCTGTGGAAAATGAACTGCACAGTGGAGGTAAGTATATGTTTGTTTGTTTTTAAAAAATAAATAAAACGAGTGTTTACAACCCTTAAACAGTGATCACTTACCATACTGAAATTAACTAGTTTAGGAGATAAAGATATTAAGATATTTTGGTGCAGAAGTGTTTTTCTCCTTTCAGTATTTTGTTAAGAGATGCTAAATCCCAGTAGAAATGTTTGCTTTTATCAAAGTTATATATGATTAGGACATCTAGAGTAAACATTATTGTTCTGCACTATAAATAACACATTTTTATATAGAGCTTCTTTAGCAATAAAGGATTATAGCCTATTTTGTTGATTGTCCTTCACTGAAAACTGCAGATATGTGATTTTTCCACGACATTTTGTACAATAAAAAGTGTAATTTCTTTTTAAACAGTCTACTTCTGTAGAAATGAATAACATACAAACTTTTTTTTCATTGATACATGTCCCTCAGGGCAGGACCCGGACCCCTATAACCATTGTATGCCCAATTACTTGCATATAGGCCTACAAAATAGGCACTTTTGATTTTTGACGTTCGGGTCACATTGATTTTACTGGGGTTCATTATTCGGGTCCGAACTTTTGCGGTGTTCGGAAGTTCTGGTGCGAACCGAACAGGGGTCTGTTCGGCCCATCCCTAATGCTGAGGACATAGCATTTGGCCGCAGTGTTTTGTGAGATGCAGAGTTGTTTTCTTTGGGCCTTTCAGTTGCTTCTTTAGCTCCCTCTTTCAGTTGTTTCTATGTCTTTCTCCACTCAAGTGCATTGCTTTGGAACATCCCAGGTAGTTATGATTACTACCCAGGACATCCCGTGATATAAGATAAAGAAAATATATTTTTTTCTATTTACCTGTAAAATCCATTTCTTGGAGTACATCACAGGACACAGGGGTCCTGCCTCTCTCTGGGGGTTCATTGCTTGTTACAAAACTGGGCAGCTTCCTAAATAGGGGGTTATATAGGGGTTCACCTATAGGTGGTGCATAACCCAGTTAATTAGGATTATAAACAACACAGTAAGTGCAGCGCTAAAAAATGTGAAATATGATATCAATTAAGATAACTAAAATTATGAAATACTCAAATAATGGTGTATACAATAATAAGTGAAGTTAAAAAATACAGAAATTTAAACCACATAAAAAAGAAAAAAATTACCAAGAAAAAGAAAAAAAGAAAAGAAAACTAAAGCAATGTCCGATAGTAATTAATGAGAAAATTCATGAATGAGTATGTGTCAGGAACGGTGTCATCTTCGGTTTCACCTGCTGGTGGCACTATTACATTCAGCACCAAAAGGGTGTAATTCCAGTGGCCACCAGCGGGTGTCTCCCTGCCTGGACTTCAGACTTGCCATGAAGCACACCTGTCATGGGTCTGCTGGACTATAAAGACCCGCCCTAAACTAGGCTTCAGTGCTTCAGAATTCCTCTGCTAAGCCCTTGTCCCTGCCAGTACCTGCACTTGTTCCAGCCTGTTCCAGGACCCCGTTTGTGTATCCTGTCCTTGAGTCCTATTCCCTGTTCCCTGCTCCTTGGTCTGCTTCATTATTCCTGGTTTCAGTTCCCTTGTCGCTTTTGCCCATGCCTTATTTTTATGTCATGTTTGTTTCCTTGCTCGTGTATTATAGTAGTTAAATAGATAGTTAGGTGGGTTTGGGGGTTTGCTGTGTTTTCACCATTTACTTGTTTTTGGTTTGCTGTCTTGATTTCACGTGTATCTTTATCATTAATAATAAATATACTCTTTTTATTTATTTACTCGTTTGTCCCTGATTCCTTGGTGAAGCCCAGCGATCTGATCACCTGCATTGGATGTTGTGTATAACACCCCCTGACAGCATGCCTCCACAGGGGAAGAAGTGAATTGCAGGAAATAAAAGTTGTGACACCAATCTTCCAAATGCAAAACCAGCGTGTATTCAGGTCAACACCCAAAAGTGAGGTAGCTTGCTTACCAAAAAACCATGACTGCTGCTAGCAGTCTCTCCCAGCATAGGGAATTTGGACGTCTCCCCAGAACTTATAATCCTCCAGATCAGCCGTTCTTTCTATTATTGCTCAGAAATAGAAAATAGAGAATTCCATAGTGCAGTATATCAATTCAGTCTTGTTTATTAAAACAAAGGTTTGCACTTACAAAAACCATGTATCATCATAAGCAGTTGTGTCTCGTGTAAAGCTGCGCCGCACGAGACACAAGTATTCAGACCCTTTGCTCAGTATTTAGTAGAAGCACCCTTTTGTTCTAATACAGCCATGAGTCTTTTTGGGAAAGATGCAACAAGTTTTTCACACCTGGATTTGGGGATCCTCTGCCATTCCTCCTTGCAGATCCTCTCCAGTTCTGTCAGGTTGGATGGTAAACGTTGGTGGACAGCCATTTTTAGGTCTCTCCAGAGATGCTCAATTGGGTCTAAGTCAGGGCTCTGGCTGGGCCATTCAAGAACAGTCACGGAGTTGTTGTGAAGCCACTCTTTTGTTATTTTAGCTGTGTGCTTAGGGTCATTGTCTTGTTGGAAGGCAAACCTTCGGCCCAGTCTGAGGTCCTGAGCACTCTGGAGAAGGTTTTCGTCAAGGATATCCCTGTATTTGGCTGCATTCCTTTTTCCTTTGATTGCAACCAGTTGTCCTGTCCCTGTAGCTGAAAAACACCCCCACTGCATGATGCTGCCACCACCATGATTCACTGTTGGGACTGTATTGGACAGGTGATGAGCAGTGCCTGGTTTTCTCCACACATACCGCTTAGAATTAAGGCCAAAAAGTTCTATCTTGGTCTCATCAGACCAGTGAATCTTTTTTCTCACCATCTTGGAGTCCTTTAGGTGTTTTTGTAGCAAACTCCATGCAGGCTTTCATGTGTCTTGCACTGAGGAGAGGCTTCCATCAGGCCATTCTGCCATAAAGCCCTGACTGGTGGAGGGCTGCAGTGGTGAATGACATTCTACAACTTTCTCCCATCTCCCGACTGCATCTCTGGAGCTCAGCCACAGTGATCTTTGGGTTCTTCTTTACCTCTCTCACCAAGGCTCTTCTCCCCGATAGCTCAGTTTGGCCAGACGACCAGCTCTAGGAAGGGTTCTGGTCATCCCAAACGTCTTTCATTTAAGGATTAAGAAGGCCACTGTGCTCTTAGGAACCTTAAGTGCAGCAAAAATTTTTTAGTAACCTTGGCCAGATCTGTGCCTTGCCACAATTCTGTCTTTGAGCTCTTCAGGCAGTTCCTTTTGACCTCATGATTCTCATTTGCTCTGACATGCACTGTGAGCTGTAAGGTCTTATATAGACAGGTGTGTGGCTTTCCTAATCAAGTCCAATCAGTATAATCAAACACAGCTGGACTCAAATGAAGGTGTAGAACCATCTCAAGGATGATCAGAAGAAATTGACAACACCTGAGTTAAATATATGAGTGTCACAGCAAAGGGTCTGAATACTTAGGGCCATGCGATATTTCAGTTTTTCTTTTTTAATAAATCTGCAAAAATGTCAACTCTGTGTTTTTCTGTTACGATGGGGTGCTGTGTGTACATTAATGAGGAAAAAAATGAACTTAAATGATTTTAGCAAATGGCTGCAATATAACAAAGAGTGAAAAATGTAAGGTGGTCTGAATACTTTCCGTCCCCACTGTATGTGACCTTAACACTTATTATTCCATTTTTTTTAGAAAAAAAAGTGACACACCATCTTGGATTTTAGCTATCCTTGCTTACTTGACCCAGTCTAAAGACTGCCTGCCGTGTACAAGCTGGATCAACCAGCAGGGTCAGCAAAAAAGCCAGTTCTAAATTAATTTAATAATCACACCCACAAGCAAATTAATGTTATGGTAGCCTAAATTCATTGTTCTTTGATTAATTAGCCAGAGTAAGAGCCTGTCCTGTTATTTATTTATCTAGAACCATTTAAAATAAAGTCAGGGAAGCGTCATATACCAATAATTGGTTACATTTTAAAATTCCTATAGTCAGGCAAAATTACATTCATGAACCATAATTAAAATATGTTTATTATGCCCTAATTTGATTTGATTTCCTGTTGTAAACCTAACAAGTCCTGACACTTTTATATGGCTGGCACTCACCCCAAGCACAAACTGTGGGATACAAAACATTAATGGACTCCAAAACACTAATCTATTTAATACAGCATGCTCTTGACTGTAACAGCCAGAGTAAATGCTCTTCTTTTGTAAGAAAAGAGATATGGTTGACATTGAGCTGACAGGAACAGTTATGTTTTAGAGCCCATTCTGGGAGATCTGCCGATCAGCACAGTCTGTTCTTGCAGTTAGGAAAGTAATTCCTTCACTCTACTTGAAGAAAAACAAGCATTTTACTAGCCAGATAATCAAACATTGTAATGTCAACAGCTATGCAAAGGTGTAAATAAATTCAAATCATAACCACTTGAAAAACGACATGTCAAACCCCTTTCTTGTCTGGGCAATTTCTAAGTTTTCACCACTGTAATAGTTTGACTGACAATTACTCGGGCACCCAACACTGTACCCAAATTAATTTTAGAATTTTTTTTTAAGACAGATTTCTTTTGGTGGTATTTCACCACTTTAATACCAGACACTTTCACCCCCTCTTGTCCAGGCCAATTTTCAGCATTCAGTGTTGTCACACTTTGAATGTGCGGTCATGCATCACTGTACCCAAACTAAATTTTTATCATTTTTTTTCACACAAATAGAGCTTTATTTTGGTGATATTTAATCACCACTTGGGTTTTTTATGTGTTGCTAAATAATCAGAAAATGTCAGAGAATTAAAAAAATTCATTTTTCTATACTGCTACATTTCTTTACTGAAAATAACAGTGTATATTATTTAGTCTATAGGAAAGTTTTATAAAGTCCACAACTATGGTATACATATCTGAAAATTGATCAATCCTAATATACCCACTGAAACTAAATTATTTCATTTCTCGAAGCCCAAAAATGCCAGGACAGTACAAATACCCCCCAAATGACCTCTTTTGGGAAGTAATTAGTCTAAGGTATTTTGTAACAAGCATGGCAAGTTTTTTGAAGTTGTAATTTTTTTGTCACAATTTTTGGGAAAATTAAGAAATTAAAAAAAAAGTTTTTGCGCATACTGTTTTTAAAATACTGTCACCAGTGCAGCGCAGCGTCATCATATAACTGGTGTGGTGGTGATTGAGTGACACCGGCTGTATGAAGTGTAAATATCTCCTAAACCATGAAGGTTTATAATATATTCATAGTACCTACAGGTAAGCCTTATTATAGGCTTACCTGTAGGTACAAGCCTACAGGATGGGTTTACATCCACTTAAAAAAAATAAATCATTTTTTTTTCTTAGTTTACCATTTTTGTTTTTTTTTACATACTTTGCCCAGAGCAATACAGTGTTAACACAATAACAATGTACTACTTTGGGGAGGAGATCTGCAGTTTTTTTTTACACACTATGATTGCTTATAACAGTATAATTACTGTTATAAGCAACCATTTTTTCTGAATTAAATCCATTCATTCAGTGTGTAATATTGTGATTAGCTGTGATTGGCCACAGCTAATCACATGGTTCAGATAGACTGTGATTGGCCCTGTCTGTACCATGTGATCACTGTGACAAATCACAGAGATCAACACAATAGTACACAATGAAAAGTACGAATGGCAGACATCCATTATGCCAAATTGTCATGTGATCTGCATTGATTGGTCCACTGTGTCCAGTGGAGGCGCAATCTTGGGAGGACGTCATATGGCATGCACCTGGGATGGGAGAGCTCCTATCTCTGATTGTCTACAGTTAATCACGCAGTACAGGGTGATGTGATTGCCCCAGGTACCATGTGATCGCTGTGGGCCAATCAAAGCATAGGAACACGGCTGTTATGAATTAATTAATTTATAACAGCTTTGTTGACATTGTGATGATATAAAAGTACTGTGGGCGGTTGGCAAGTGGTTAATAAGATATTTCTAATGCACAGCATGAAAATACTTAGAATTACACCCCAAAACATGTTCTGCTACTTCTCCTATATAATATTTCGGGATAACAGATATGTGAGACTTCTTTGTAGCTTAGCCATAGGGAGGAGCCCAAAGTCTAAGGAGAACCTTCAGACTTTCAAAGGGCATAAATTGTGTAGCTAATTTCCTACTATCTATTGCATTTTTGGAGGTCCTGAAGTATCAGGACAGTAGAAACACCCACATTTTAAAAAACAGAGATCCCAAGGTATTTTCTAAAAGGCATTATGAGTCTTTTGAAGATTTTTGTCATACATTTTTATAAAATGCAGAAAGAAAAAAAGTATTTTTTTTTAACACAAAGTTGAAAATGAATTAAGATATTTCTAACACACAGCATGGGAATACTTATAATTAAACTCAAACACATTCTAATACTTCTCTTGAGTATGGGTGTAATACATGTGTAAGACTTTTTTTGGAGCCCATTTGTATAGGAGGCTTAAAATCCAAGATACAGCTTAAAGAGGAGGTCCAGTCTGGATGAAAAAAAAAGTCAGCAGCTACAAATACTGCAGCTGCTGACTTTTAATATTAGGGCACTTACCTGTCCAGGGAGCCCGCAATGTCAGCACCCAAGGCGATCTTCGGATCGACACCTGGGTGCTGCCGCAGCCATTCCTGGTAAGAGAACCAGGTGGTGAAGACTTTTGTCTTCACTCCTGGTTCCCTACTGCGCTTTTGTGAAGCGCACTGTGCTTTCTAATTGGCCTGGCAGCGGAAGAAGGATGGAGGGCCAAAGTTCAGGGAGATCGGGCTGCGGCCTGTCTCCAGAAGTGGGGAAGGGGACCTGTCAAAAACAGGTCCCCCGTTCCCCCCTGAAAGGTGCCAAATGTGGCACCAGAAGGGGGAGGAAGCATATAAGCAAGAGGTCCACTTTTGGGTGGAACTCTTCTTTAAGGTTTTCAAGGGATGTAAATTATGCATCTAATTTCCCTGACTACCTATTCCATTCTTTGAGGCCCTGGAGTTCCAGAGTTCCAGGTCAATAGAAACACATAAACAATATTTTTGCAGGGGGAGGCAGAGAGCACCGCACACTCCCCCTCCCTCTACTTTCACTTAGCAGAGTCTGGCCAAGCTCCCATTCTCGATGTGCAGTTCAGCTGGGGGTCGGAAACTCTGGCTCATCTGAAAAGCCTCTCTTTACCATGATCCCATGGCACCCCTGAGAACCTCTGGTGGAACCCCAGGGTGCAAAAGGCTGGGTATAAATCTTTCTTGCTCTCTGATTTCTATGATCAGGTGCATAAAAACAGCTGTATGATTGAATGCAGAAAATACCTTTTTTTCTAGTCCTTGTATATGCAGTCTTTTTTCCATATCAATATCAATATAGTAAAGTCAGTAACCATTCAAACATCAAACCATAAAAAAATTGTGCTGACATATATGGTGTAGACTGTATCCCTACATGTTTCATCACAAAATGACGTCTTCAGATAATCCTGAAGAAGTCATTTTGTAACAAAACATGTAGGGATGCAGCCTAATACTGTTCTAATACTGTTCTCTTGCACAGTTGCCAGCCAGAGTTTGCTTGATACATGCTTTTAAGAAGACTGCTTATGTAAGTGCAATACAGTTTGATTAAACAGATTCTTTGACTGTTTCACACTAAGTGCGGACCTTCTTTTTTATGTATGCCACCATTTGAGTGAGAAGAGATCCAGAGCTGCTGGTTGAGTCCGTGAAACCGTGACACACAACATACATTGCACAGTTGGATTTTATATTTCTATTTATTAATTACATTTCATGTGTGATGAAAGACGACCACTGCCTTGCTAAAGAAGCTGAGGGTAAAGGTGATGGACTGGCCGAGCATATCTCCAGACCTAAACTCTATTGAGCATCTGTGGGGCATCTTCAAACAGAAGGTGAAGGAGCACAAGGTCTCTAACATCCGCCAGCTCCGGGATGTCATCATGGAGGAGTGGAAGAGGACTCCAGAGGCAACCTTTGAAGCTCTAGTGAACTCCATGCCCAAGAGAGTTAAGGCAGTGCTGGAAAATAATGGTGGCCACACAAAATATTGACACTTTGGGCCCAATTTGGACATTTTCACTTAGGGGTGTACTCACTTTTGTTGCCAGCGGTTTAGACATTAATGGCTGTGTTTAGTTATTTTGAGGGGACAGCAAATGTACACTGGTACACTCACTACTTTACATTGTAGCAAAGTGTCATTTCTTTAGTGTTGTCACATGGAAAGATAGAATAAAATATTTACAAAAATGTGAGGGGTGTCCTGACTTTTGTGAGATACTGTATATCCTCAACTCATTTTCCATAGACTGTAATAAATGCTACATTGTTTTCTATGGCTTGTTCCCTTTTTTCCCTTTCAGTAATTCCTGTCTATCACCCTCCATTGCTTGCCTGAAGGCTTTCTTCCCCACTTTATCACGGTATCCTTTTTCTGGGAGTTTTCTAGACATCTCTTTCCCTTGTAGCTTGAATGTCTCTAAGTCAGTGCAGTTCAATTTTAAATGTATAAATTGCCCTTTTGGCATTTTATCAATCTACCAATACAATCTACAATCTGGAGGTAAAAGAAATGCACTTCCTCCAGGCTATACACATTGCTAAACTCCAAATTCCATTCTTGATTATTTAACTGATTAAAAAAAAATTTAAGGAGTCCTCCGACCCCTTCCGAATGGCAGTGCAGTTATCAATATAGTGACGTCAAACAAAAACCTCTTTCTTCTTTTCATCTACTTGTTAGTCCAGCTCTAAATAATATCTTAATGCCTCCAGTCCTTTTTTTATGCTCTATTATAGTACATAAGGATTTCACAACATTAGTAATGAGAAAATCACCTTCCTGCCATACTATCTTATTTAATTATCTTAAAATATGACCTGTGTCCTTTATGTATGAAGGGAGCTTTTTGACATATGGCTGTATGCACATATCAATATACTCTGATATCCTGATTGTTACACTCCCTATCCCTGATACTATTGGTCTTCCCAGGGGATTATTTAGGTCTTTATGGCTTTTCAATAGGGTATAAATTACAGGTATTTTTGGAAAACAAATCGCTAAGTAATTGTATTAATCCTTGTTGATGACCCCATTCTCCCTTAAATTGCATGCCTGGGAGATGTTCTTAAAGTAGAATTCCATGTAAAAACAAACAAAATTAATTATATTAATAATAAATACAATTTTTATATTGTGCATTATAAGACTTGTGAAATGTCTGATTAGAAACAGCAGTCTAGACCAGACATTCAGCAATCCTCACTGATTCACCCATAACAGTGTGCCTGTGCAGCCGAATATGGCTGCTCACAGGCATTTTCTGGTATCATTGTCGGTGTCTGTGTAAGTAACACAGCACTATCTAGCCCCTCCACCTTCCTGCCCGGCCTGGCTCCATCTAGAGGTCTCCTGTTTTATCATAAACAAGGAGGCTAAAGAGGAGCAGATACACCCACTTGAGGAACTACCAGGATGAACAGAGAGGCATTTTGGTCACAATTGTGTCATTGTGTCTTGTTCCATTCATTATTGTGATCTTGTGTTGTCTTGTTGAATGTAACTGTGTCATAGTAATTTCCTTTTGGGATTAATAAAGTATTCTGAAAGAAGAAAAGATACATAAAACAAAGCTTTCAAAAATGGTAGACATACCAATATACTTATGCCGCGTACACACGGTCGGACTTTTCGGCTACAAAAGTCCGACGGACGCCGACGGACCAAATCCGGCGGACAATCCGATCGTGTGTGGGCTTCCCCAGACTTTCTGCGGACTTTTCCAGTCGCAAATCTGACGGACTTTATAGTTGGAACATGCTTCAAATCTTTACGTCAAAACTCAGAGGGACCCAGAAATCTGCTTGTCTGTATGTTAGTCCGACGGACAAAAAACCCACGCTAGGGCAGCTATTGGCTACTGGCTATCAACTTCTTTATTTTAGTCCGGTGTACGTCATCACGTACGAATCTGTCAAACTTTTGTGTGATCGTATGTAGGCAAGTCCGTTCATTAAAAAAGTCCACCACAAGTCCGCCAAAAGTCCGTTGAAAGTTTGTCAGACAGGCTGTCAGACTTTTGTAGCCGAAAAGTCAGACCGTGTGTACGCCCCATTACATTACTGAACTGATTGCATTGGGTTATTTAACAACAAGCCTTTTTATCCACTTTAACCTGCCTAGGAAGTGGTACATCTGTATGATGTAAACAACCTTCTTCAGTAAAACTGACTTTTACAAAGCGATTTAAAATGCAGTTTAAATTGCTGGTAAATGACACTTCCCAGCTGCTTTGTTCTGTTTCTAAACAAAGTGGATTGATATTCCCCTCAACTATCCTAGCTGGGACTCTCGTATAGGTGTTAATTAGGGATGCCGCACGAAAACCCCTGATGAAGGTCTGGTATATATGTTAAGGGGTTCCCACATAAAAAAGAAAACAAAAAAGGCATGGGCCATCCCCAAGTTCCATATTTAAGGTTGGACTAACAAAAAGTGTAAATAGTAAATAAAGACTCAGAATTTTTGGCAAATCATTTATTAAAAAACTAAAAATGTCCCACAATGTAAATCCATTTTTAATCACATCATCCAGTGATGTCGATCCATGTCAATCATGATGAATGACACCTGACAACCAGCTGAAAGGGAAAAACAGTTGACCGCTGATATGATTTGCCCTCAACGATTGCTCTCCATAAATAACAGCTACCGGTCCCTGATGCAGAATGTAAACAAAGGGGATGGGTCTCTCAGGTGAATGATGATGGATTTACATCACTGGATGATGTGATTAAAAATGGATTTACATTGTGGGACATTTTTAGTTTTTTTAATAAATGATTTGCCAAAAAGTCTGAGTCTTTATTTACTATTTACACTTTTTGTTAGTCCAACCTTAAATATGGAACTTGGGGATGGCCCATGCCTTTTTTGTTTTCTTTTTTATTATCATTAAAGAAGGTGTCAAGAACTGTGGTGTGTTTATTTACTACTTACATTTTATTTTGTGAATGAGCAGGAGTGCTATGTACCCACTTGTGTAGAGTGTGGTATCTGGGGATCCCTTAATTTTAAAGTGGTCTTCCAGATTCTGATAAGTTCTCTATTCGCAGACTCCCACAACCATTAGGCCAGGGTTGTGGGGAAGAGGCCCTTGTCCCCTGGCAATCTGGTACCCTGCCCATTTTGAGGCTGTGTGTCTTGTTATGTTCCAGGAAGTAATTCCGGGTACACACAGGCGGACTTTCCGGCCGGACTGGTCCGACGGACTGAATCCGGTGGACAATCCGACCATGTGTGGCCTGCATCGGACTTCCGACGGACCGTTTCGGTCGGAAATCCAACGGATTTTAGATTTGAAGCCTGAGAGAGAGAGTGGAGAAGAACCGGACATCGGGAGAAGATGCTGGAGAGACCCCCAAAGTCGGAAGAAGACCCCGAAGCTGTCTACTAAATTACTTTAAAAACCTGTCTAGTTTGTTTTTTTATTGACACTTTTTCCCTAGGTGTATGGGTAGGGGTACGAGATTGACTTCCTTTTCTAGTCCTGTCGTACCCGAGTCACGTTCAAAATGAATGGACTTGTTCGTGTGTGGGCAAGTCCATTCATTTGGAAAGTCCGCTGTAACTCCGTCGGGAAATAGGTTCACCGGAAAGTCCGGTCGTGTGTAGGCAAGGCCGTCTGTAGTCCGGTCGTGTGTAGGCAAGTCCGCTCGTAAAAAAAAGTCAGGCGGAAGTCTGTCAAAAGTCCGAAGGAAAGTCAATTGGACCAGTCCAGTCGAAAAGTCTGATCGCGTGTACGTTGCATAAGGGGCCACACACTCATCCTTCTCTTTTTCTGGCCTTCCAGGCTGCATGGTTGGATAAGGGCCCGGTACGATTTTTTTTTTTGGGGGGGGAGACCCTGTGACATTTTTTTTTTTTGCACTATCCTCACAGTGTTGAAAATTAAAAACACATGATCTAAAGCTTCCTAAAATATAAAGTGACAGCAGATTTTAGTACTTTCTAAAACTGAGTGAAGTTAAGAAAGGGTATCTAAATGGCATGTATACACGTACTGATAAAATACAATTGGGCTGAAGCAAATAAACAAGTAAAAATCTAACGTATGCTTGCATTGCTAACCTGTATGTCTGGGTAATGGTAGACTCACACAGCATATAAACCTCTGGATATCTGGACCTATTTAGCTGATTGTATACTGATGTGCAGTCATAGTTTGCTATGCACATTAGACATTTAAATAATGACAATTCTGTGCCCACTGTTCTGATATAGTACACTAAGGTTTGTTTATGTCCACTGGAAGAAGTAGATTTTGTGGAATTTAATTTTCTGATCTAGATACTTGATCTAGGTCAGCAATGCAAAATATTGCAGTTAGTGGGTTATTACAACAGCCAGGTACATAGTTACATAGCAGGTGAGGTTGAAAAACTAGTATGTTAATTTGTGGTCAACTAGTATGTTTAGAAGGAGGTCTGCTTTGAGAGCCCCTGTATTTCTTTTTTTTATAGGTTTCCTTTAAAGTTTACATAATTTTTTTTATTACATCAATTGTTTAATCTTCTGCCTTACCTCTGATATTATATTGTAAAGAATGTAATATTGTTTGTATTTTACTTGTCGGCTATTTGTTATAACTGTCAGTAATTGTCATATCTATTCTTTATTATGCTGAAATTACTATTGCTTTACATAAATGGACTATTTAGCTTTGTAATTCACTGCTGGAATTTTCTCTGCTGTGATTGAGCCCAGTTCTGAATGATATTTGTATAATTTATTTGTTTCCTCAACAGGTGACCATACTTTTAAATTAAATTATGCAGAAATTAAATATTTAAAAGGTGTACTACAAAATAGTAATTACAGTTCATGTCAAAAATACATTATATACAATATTGTCCATACAAATCCTTTATACACAAGTATAGTCTGGCTTGGATTTAAAAATTGGGAAAGGGTTTATGTTAAGCCTGTGTCACATGGGTCAAATGTCGGGTGACATTCAGCCCCGTGTGTATGGCAGCTGGTTCGACAGACAAATTTACAAGTTATGCGCTGCGCTTGGGTGACCCCAAAAACAAAATTATTAATAACCAACTTTGTGCTTACTAGTGCGATAATATTAAATACAAATAATATGAATGTAGAATAAATAAACAAGTTGTGAAAAAACAAGTGCTTGTTACACCATAAATTAGTGCTTATTAGTGCTTTTTACACCATACATAGTGTCTTAATCAACATAAAAAGTGTGCTTAGTGCTCAATACACAGTAACCTACTTTTCTTAAATGAAAAAAAAAAAAAAAAAGGTTCTCTATGGCACAATGTCCAGCAGTGATAATAAAACAATGTGTGCAGGTGGTGTTCAGCTGTGACAACAATCCAACATCATGCCGAAGATATCCTGAGTGCTGCAAAACATGCTCCTGTGCTCCTTCGTGACCCCCTTAAGCTAATGTGCTCACCTCAGAGCGTGTGACTCAGCTTCTACCCTGAGTCCAAAATTGCTTTGGAGCCACCCCTAGGCTCAGTCTCAGTGTCTGCTCCACTCCTCCAGCTGGAAACAATGTGGCTCCATACATAGAATGAAAAGGAAACTATATAGTGTAATATAGTCAAAATGCTTTTATTAAAAGAAAACGCTCCCCACACTGGGGTACTCACATGGCACTGGTGCGTCAGTGCACCATACTATAATGGCTTTCTATGCAAAATCAGTGGAAGTTTGGTGCGGTATGCTGTGCTGAGACAGCGCTGGTGTAAAGTCAGGGGGATATAAGGGTTATCCCCCTGATGATGACACGTGATCCCTGTGTCGAAGACGCGTAGGGGAAGGGCCAGGACGGAGAGACTGACACAGACTTTACACCAGCGCTGTCTCAGCACAGCATACCGCACCAAACTTCCACTGATTTTGCATAGAAAGCCGTTATAGTATGGTGCACTGACGCACCAGTGCCATGTGAGTACCCCGGTGTGGGGAGCGTTTTCTTTTAATAAAAGCATTTTGACTATATTACACTATATAGTTTCCTTTTCATTCTATGTATGGAGCCACATTGTTTCCAGCTGGAGGAGTGGAGCAGACACTGAGACTGAGCCTAGGGGTGGCTCCAAAGCAATTTTGGACTCAGGGTAGAAGCTGAGTCACACTCTCTGAGGTGAGCACATTATCTTAGGGGGGTCACGAAGGAGCACAGGAGCATGTTTTGCAGCACTCAGGATATCTTCGGCATGATGTTGGATTGTTGTCACAGCTGAACACCACCTGCACACATTGTTTTATTATCACTGCTGGACATTGTGCCATAGAGAACCTTTTTTTTTTTTTTTTTTTTTTCATTTAAGAAATGTAGGTTACTGTGTATTGAGCACTAAGCACACTTTTTATGTTGATTAAGACACTATGTATGGTGTAAAAAGCACTAATAAGCACTAATTTATGGTGTAACAAGCATTTGATTTTTCACACCTTGTTTATTTATTCTACATTCATATTATTTGTATTTAATATTATCGCACTAGTAAGCACAAAGTTGGTTATTATTAATTTTGTTTTTGGGGTCACCCAAACGCAGCGCATAACTTGTAAATTTATCCTATGCACGTTATATGAAGCGTGATTAGCGCATGCAGCTGGAGGTAGCACAAGCAAGGCATAAGATCATTGTGGCTCACAGAATTTTTCCAATTTGATTTGTGGTTCGACAGACAGTCAGAACACAATAGCACAGCAGGGGAGATTGCTGTACTAACGTCAGATCGTTAGTACAGCGGCTCCTCCTTAGCTAATTTGTTTTTTCGTTCAGCCCTGCTGGGTTGAACAAAAAAAAACTAGTAGTGTATACGAGGCTTTAGGCTGGTTTATGTTAGGTTGGCTTGTTTTGAGTAATGGCCTTCCTGAGAGAGAACACACCTCCAACTTCAACTTTGTAGAGGTACAGTAAGTATGAGGAGAGAGCACAGAAAGTAAACATAACCAGCCTTTTCAGACTGTTCAGTGGTTTTGTATTTAAATATTGGCAAGGTTTTTCTATATGCAGTCAAAATGGGATCATACCCTGCAGAAGGTCCGATGAAAGCTATAAACATGCATTCTCGCAATACCCAACCTAATAAATTATTTGACTTGACTTTTATTATATCTCACACATGCATAATCTTTTTCCTTTAATCTGTCCAGAATCCTCCCTCAGTGTTTTACAATAAAGAAATTCAGAGCACAAATTAAATCATGCATTTTCACACATTGGAGAAGCATTTCATTAGCTCAGTTAAAAATAAATGGCAACTTGTACTGAAATCTACGGATCTTTAGCAAGTCTATTTGTAAAGCATGCAGTCATATTGTTTTGCTTTCCTTTATTTTTTTAAATGAGGTTAAAAGCAAGTTTTATCTTGTGCATGATATCTCCAGTGACTTAAGCCTGGTACACACTATTCGTTTTTTTTTTTTTGTGCAACCCTGTCAGCTGCAGTCAGAGCCGCTGTACTAACCATGCAAGGTTAGTTCAGAGATCTCTCCCACTGAGATATTGTGTTCTTACAGGGGAACACCCCACCCCTGCCAGAACACTCCAATCAACGCTTTCTGCCATTGGCTGAGAGCACTGATCTAGATTCAGTTGGCTGCTGGTTTTCCAGCATGCACGCTGACAAAAGCCGGCTGAACAGACATACACATGAGCAGAATGTCAACAGGTATTTTTTGTACCTGCAAATGTCTCCCGACATTCTGCCCATGTGTACAGGGCTTTAGGAGAGCCCTGGCCCTTACACCACATTCCCCTTAGCAGCATGTGCTCTTTTCTTTATCATTTAGGGTTATTTGAACTTCATCCTAATTCAGGAGTTTGAAGGGTGAAGAGGCACTATAAAATGGGAGGGGGTAATGTAGCACTCACCTCTCCTGGGTTCAAATTCTTGGTCTCTTCTCCAGGGCACCAGATTGCTGGCACCACAGTCAATCAGAAAACAACTCTCCTGACCAGCATTGTGGCTGTGGCCACATAATTGTTGGCAGCTTTAAATAGTGTTTCAGCATTCAATCAACGTGTCACTGTACCTAAGCCAATACCCCCTGCTGCTGAATCCTACCAGTGCCCTCCATGCCTTCCCCCACTACTAGTGTTTATGTTCATCTGCCAAAGTTGTTATTTCTCTGCCACTGTTGCTGTACCTCTGTCTTTCATTGTACCTCAGTGTGCCCTTGTGTCTTAAAAGAGCACATTGTGCACTTCTGTACCTCCAATACACCTATGTGCACCTTTGTGACACCTGTATCTCTACACAGCCCCCATTATGCTCCAGCAATCACTTGGACTGTAAATCACACAAAAGAAATGGATTGAAATCCATGTAAGATGTGTAGAGTTCAGGCTTAAACAAATTTACATTATAATAGGAAATAACTTAGTTTTAGAGTTATTATTATCACAGATCACATGTAGATAATTAAAATAATTACATAGGTAGTGCGACTGCATGACATTGCTCAAAGTGTTAATTGGTTCAATTTGAAAAGTTTATTCAAGCACACCTCATTACTAGACATCTGTTTATAGCTTTGCACTGTTTGTATCTCTACAGTAAGTGATATTTCTACAAGTATCCCATCACTAATTAAAAAATAGCATAAATTCCATTCTGGAAATTTATATACTGTACATGTAAAACATGGGCAGTGCAGTAGGTGAGTAGTTCAAATTGTTTTTTGACATTCTTGACAACACTTTCAGTTTCAGATCATATGTATTATTTTCCTTTCATATATTCTGCTGATTTAAAGAGGTAACTACATTTTAAAAGAAAATGTTTTTTTAACCCCATAGACACACACACACAGTGGGATGCAACCCCGCCCACTTCCTCCTTAATGCATTTGAACCAATAGCTCCTGCTTCTCTTCAAGTCCCTGTGCAAAGAAAAAGAGAGGGTAGAAAAGATGCAGCCATGCACAGCGCTGGATCGGTTCTCCCCTCTCTTCCCATTCACACAGGGAAGGGGGAGGAAAGAGATCTACAAAATGTTTTTTACCTTAATGCAAGGAAAGTTTTTAGCTTTAGTAACACTTTAAATTAAGTTTAGACTAGTTTGAATGGTGCTTTTGATAAGTCGGCTAGGCCTACTTCACATTTAAGTAATTACCGGTACTGCAGATGACAGAAGAATATTAATAGACCCTCTTGATGTCTATTCAAATATTTTGCAGAACTGTGTTGCTATTTTTAAAAGGTTGTCAAAGGCAATATCTATATTTGTCAAGTTTGCAACAAGTTTCCTTTTGAGAGCCCAACAGTCCACAATTGTAACAGAATTGGACTAAAAAGTCATGGTTCAGATACAAACTATAACAACAGGAAACTTTTTTAAAGAAAGTTTGGAAATCTCCATACCATTCCCATTGTTCTGAAGTGAAGCACATAAATATACATGTTTCCACAGTCCACAGTTATGGACATTTGTAGAATCCTTTGAGTGTTTTTGTGTGTTTGAAGGAAAGGAATACTGTTGTTTGCTGTGCTGCTAATGCATGATTGACATTAAAGACATTTATATAAAACTACATATTCATAACAATAAGAGACAGTTTCAAACATGGATAATTTTAGAGAGGCAAGTTGTCCTTTCTCTAAATTCCCATATATAACCAGCATATATAACCAGTTATACAGCTTATTACAATTTTATTACCACACTGCGGACTACTTGATGCTAAACAAAAACACACAATGGAGTAAATTTATGAAAATTTGGATTCTTTTCAGTAGAGCCTACATGAACTGTTGTAAGTCATTTCATATATGTTTATCCCCGTATTGAACCAATAGGGTTACTTTAATTGAAACATAGAAATATCAGAAGTCATTTCATACATGAACCAAATGGTCTTGGTGTAAAGCTCAATTGTATTTAGGGGTAATCCGATGGTCATTGCAAAACAAAATATGATAATAGTATAGATAAATCTAGCAATATTTTCACCCAAGATTCACCCAATTTTTATCCAAGATTCATGCATTTTTAAATAAGATTCATTTAGAACAGTTTTTTAATCTTTGGGGAAAGTTGTACAAATAATGATGGAAAACATTGATGAATAGACCCTCAAAGATATGAAATTCTTAGGCTCTGTCTATGAGAATGACTCTTTCTATATTTGCCCACTCAGTATTTCTCTTTAGCTCTCGGTCATGTAAGTCCCTTTTTCTCAGAATTCTAGCCTTGTAACTATACGCATACAACATAAAACATATAAACAAACATTAGGCTATATCCCAAGTCTATTCAATAACAGAAAGAGAGAAATATATAGTAGAGATTTCCCTCATAATCGTGTTACCCATGAAATATAGTCAATGCAATGAAACTATCTAGTAAAGTAGCCTTCAGCACACATATACTGTATATATACTGTATATAGAGGTATGCTGGTAGGTTAACTGGCTACTTTTTCAAAGTGGCCCTAATATGTACACCATATATGCATGTTAGATAGAGACCCTAGATTTTAGGTTCTTTGAGGGCAGGGATTTATGTGAATGTACAGTATGTATAGAGTGCTATAAAACAAAACCGTAATAAAATTAAAATTATGATAGTTAAGGAATATACAGTATCTCACAAAAGTGAGTACACCCCTCACATTTTTGTAAATATTTTATTATATCTTTTTATGACAACACTGAAGAAATGACACTTTGCTACAATGTAAAGTAGTGAGTGTACAGCTTGTATAACAGTGTAAATTTGCTGTCCCCTCAAACTAACTCAACATACAACCATTAATGTCTAAATCGCTGGCAACAAAAGTGAGTACACCCCTTAGTGAAAATGTCCAAATTGGGCCCAATTAGCCACCCCCCGGTGTCATGTGACTCGTTAGTGTTACAAGGTCTCAGGTGTGAATGAGAAGCAGGTGTGTTAAATTTGGTGTTATTGCTCTCACTCACTCTTACTGGTCACTGGAAGTTCAATATGCCACCTCATGACAAAGAACTCTCTGAGGATCTGATGGCACTATCACTCCCAGATCTATGGGCCGCAGTTCCGGTGTCCACCAGTGGGTGTCTCCCGGCAGTCTGGAGCACACATCATCTCCTGCAATCAGGCATCACCTGAGAATGATTGCAGGAGGTGTATATATAGCTGGCAGATGCTTGCACACATCACCTTGGTATTGTTTCCTTCTGCCCTGACCTGTGTTTGCTACCTTGTATCCGGAATCCTGTTTCCTGTGATCCTGAACCCTGTATCCGTTCCTGGACCCCTGCCCTGCAGCCTGATCCCTTCCGCCTTCTCTCCGTGTCTCCTGTTACCCTCTCCCTGTCCTGTCTTGCTCCCAGCCCCATCTGCTTGATCTTCCATGTATGACCCTGGCTTGTTTACGATTATGATTATATCTTACACCTGTATATACATTTGGTTTGGGTAGGTATTTGTTGTGTGTCACTGTGGTTGGTTGCTGGTTTATTTTATTGTTTGCTATATTAGAGGTGTGTTTACTTTTGCTTATTACTTATCCTTTTAATAAATCATATTATTACTTTACATGCGTTTGGTTTTCTCTATCGCAGTCCACACATTTCTGGTCGTACCTGTTATTGACACATGCAGACCAATTTGATGCAGTGTGTGGTGTATGGTCTGAGCACTGACAGGCTGACCTCCCACCCCTTCAACATCTGCAGCAATGCTGGCAGCACTCGTACATCTATTTCCCAATGACAACCTCTGCATATGACGCTGAGCATGTGCACTCAACTTATTTGGTCGACCATGGCAAGGCCTGTTCTGAGTGGAACCTGTCCTGTTAAACCGCTGTATGGTCTTGGTCTCTGTGCTGCAGCTCAGTTTCAGGGTTTTGGCAATCTTTTTATATCCTAGGCCATCTTTATGTAGAGCAAAAATTCTTTGCCATGAGGTGGCATATTGAACTTCCAGTGACCAGTAAAAGAGAGTGAGAGCGATAACTCCAAATACACCTTCTTCCCATTCACACCTGAGACCTTGTGACACTAACAAGTCACATGACCCCGGGGGGATGGCTAATTGGGCCCAATTTGGACATTTTCACTTAGGGGTGTACTCACTTTTGTTGCCAGCCATTTAGACATTAATGGCTGTTTGTTGAGTTATTTTGAGGGGACGGCAAATTTACACTGTTATACAAGCTGTACACTCACTACTTCACATTGTAGCAAAGTGTCATTTCTTCACTGTTGTCACATGAAAAGATATAATAAAATATTTACACAAACGTGAGGGGTGTACTCACTTTCGTGAGATACTGTATATATATGGCAGGTCAGCATTTTCCTGCATATCTTTATTTCAAAACAATATTTTTCTTTCTATACTGTATTGAATGTCAAATTCCAAGGATGGATAATGATGCAATACCATGAAAAGAGATTCTGTACAGTAGGTGGCAGCCTCTCCATTTTGTAAGCAAGCTTATGACTGTCACAAACAAGGAGATGGCAAAATATTTGTATATGCCAGCATATTTTAAATGTGAGGTAGGAAAGAACAATTTTCCACACAATTAGTTGTTGATTTGCTTCTTCTTAGCCCATTAATATTCAGTTTAATCAAGAGCCCATTAACACAAAAAAGTCTGGGACAAAAGCTCTGGGTTACATTAATATTGCAAAAGGTAACAGAAAACTTAGCAAATAAAGTTGTTTGGAATGCAGCATATAGTACAATGACCCTTTGCCTTTCCAGTTTTTAATTATAGAATTGCTGTAATCATTGATTGAGTTTTAAAGTACAGTATTTCCAAAGCCATAACTTTTATTTGTTTTGAATGGAGTAGGGGAAGGTAAAAACTGCTGTCAGTTTTTTTTTGCCTTTTGTATCTTATTGGGGGGATTCACTTTCACTTTCTGTCCTGTAGACTCAGGAAGAAATACAAGGATATCTTTCCAATGTAAGGTAATTCCCATCATAAACAGTTGCCACACGTATAATTGTCTATATTAGAAGATACTGGAAGGAGTTTTGGATATACCTTTATTTGTGTTTTAGATGTCACTGGCAATCAGGACAATTACAGAAAGTAAATCACTCTAATGCCCCGTACACACGGTCAGACATTGATTGGACATTCCGACAACAAAATCCATGGATTTTTTCCAACGGATGTTGGCTCAAACTTGTTTTGCATACACACGATCGCACAAAGTTGTCAGAATTTCCGATCGCCAAGAACGCGGTGACGTACACCACGTACGACAAGACTAGAAAAGGCCTGTTCAGAACCAAGAGCGACACCCTTTGGGCTCCTTTTGCTAATCTGGTGTTTGAAAAAGCGCGAATCGTCTCTCACCAAACTTTTACTGACTCGTGGTTTTCAGATCGTTTTCTGCTGTTCAGTTTGTGCTTGTGGGTTTGTATCGGCTCTTCAGTGCGTACAGTCAGTTCGTATTGGAATTTTCTGTGCGATCTTGTCCGCTCCTTGCTGTTTTTCAGGTCGCTCTTCACACGCCTTGCTGTTCTTCAGTGCGTTCTGTCACTGCATTCTGAGCAGCCGACCGTTTTCTAGCCATGTTGCGTATACGTACTCCTCGTAGAGTTCGTGCTGTGCGGGGGCTTGATGTTGGGGTCCTTACCTTGACACAAGTCCAGTCCCTGAACAGGGTGGGGAGGAGTTCATGGACCAAGAATTGGTTGCTCCATCATGACCAGTTCTGTCACATGCCTTTGCCCTGTGAGATCTGAGAGAATAATCCTGACGATTTCCGGAACTTTCTCCGGATGACGGACCCCGTATTTCACCGTTTGTTGGCTTTGGTGACCCCCTATATCAGCAGGCAGGATACCTGCATGAGGCAAGCCATCACTCCGGAGCAGAGGCTAGTCGCCACCCTGCGGTACTTGGCGATGGGGAGAAGCCTGCAGGACCTCAAGTTCTCGACAGGCATCTCCCCCCAGGCTCTGGGAATCATTATCCCAGAGACCTGTTCTGCCATCATCCAGGTCCTGCAGAAGGAGTATATTAAGGTAAGTTTTATCCTTTAACATCACATTTTATTGTATTTAATATTTGTTAATATATTGTATTTCTTTCCTCATTCCCTAATTACCATGATTGTAATATGCTGTGAATGTCCCCTTTGTCCTCATGCATGCTGGATTTTTATGTAATTATTTTTTTTGTCCTCCATACATACTTGCCTTCACTTACCTCCCCAGCATGGTCTTCTGGCCCTATATTCACCTCATGTAGTCACTAACAATGTATTTTGTCAGCTCCATAGTAGTGCTTTACCCTAAATACCCCCTAAAATATTTATAAATGTGATGTGTGCTTTAAATTCAGGCAGAGTGGCAGAGGTTTTTTTTTGGCCCCCCCCAATCATTTGGAACCCTCCCTCCCCCCAACTGCTAAGTCAGCTGATAACAATCCTCTATCTGCTGACTTTGCCAAACCCATACACACTATACCCACCTCTTTAGTGGTCAGATTTATGGATGAATTCACCAAAGCATGTAGTGCAAGGGCCTGCCTGTATACTTACAAATGGTACTGTTTCAAGTTTTTGTATACTATTATTATCTAGATAGGTAATAGCAGAATGTCCAAATGTTCTAAAATGTGTACAGTGTGTATTTATATGTTTGTATTATGACACTTCTTACCTGTCCAGTGGGCTGTCAATAGTGTAAGTAAGGAGGGGCTGGCCAAAGTAATACACATTATTTGGACATTCATCTCTAAATGAAGTGGAGAGGGTTACCTGTCCAAAAGATCCCCCCCTAAAATGTTAGGAATGGCCCATGAGAGGGGGGAGGGGGAATCTGATAGGTGGACCTTATACCTTGGTCTTTCAAAACTCCCTAAAATAAATGTTATACTGATGTTGGCCAAGAATGTTTGTGTCTAATCTGCTTTCCCTGTTTATGTGCTAAATGATTAATTTATTTTTCTTGTTTGACTCCACAGTTTCCTTCCAACCCATGGGAATGGCAGACTGTGGCCTCCCACTTTGCCCAGCGGTGGGACTTTCCCAACTGCAGAGGGGCAATTGATGGTAAACACGTCCACATTGTCCCACCACCCAACTCAGGGTCATACTATTACAACTACAAGGGGTTCAATAGTACTGTGATGTTGGCAGTGGTGTCGGCTACTTACATGTTCTTGTATGTGGACGTGGGGAAGAATGGACGGATGTCCAATGGTGGAGTCATCGCCCAGACGGAGTTCTACAGGCATCTCCAGAATGGCAGCTTGGACTTGCCACCTCCAGAAGACAATGCGGAAGGACTCCCATTTGTCTTCGTTGCAGATGAAGCGTTTGCGCTGGGGGACTATCTTATGCGGCCATTCCCGATGAGGACCTTCACCCCGGACCAGAGGGTTTTTAATTACCGGCTGGCCAGAGCCAGAAGAGTGGTGGAGAACACATTTGGAATCATGGCCAGCCGGTTCCGTCTATTTCTTACACCAATACACATGGCGGAGTACAAACTGAATCATATCATCCTGGCGTGCTGTGTTCTACACAACTTTAAGGCAAAATTCTGCCAGCTATGCTGCCTCAGTTGTGCCTGAGGCCGGAATTCATAATGAACCAACCCTGACAGCGCTTGAAACTGCCTGTCCTGGCTTGCCCCCCCTGAGTGCCTGTGAGGTCCGTCTAAGATACCTTGAATACTTTGCGGGTAGGGGGGCCATCAATATGCCAGACAATGTCTGAAACATTTTGAAAATAAAATAATCATTTTAACTACTAAAATCTTTGGTGACATTTACTGCTTGTGTTTCTTTTAGCTGACCCTGACAGAAATGTGGTGAGTCCTGAAAATGGCGTGATTGTGTAACATTACAAAGCACTGTTATTATTATTATTATTATTATACGAGATTTATATAGCGCCAACAGTTTACGCAGCGCCTTACAATGTATAAGGGGGGCAACACAATTACAGTACAGTTCAATACAAAAGGTACAGGAGGGCCCTGCTCGTAGAGCTTACATTCTAAAGGGAGGGGGTGGTGGTACAAAAGGTAATAGCTGCAAGAATGATTTGATGGGGGTACTAAAGGCAAAGACACTTTGCACTACAAGTGCACTTGAAACTGCACTTGTAGTGCAAAGTGGATTTTCCCTTAGGAAATAACCCCCATTGTCACAGAAAACACCAATTTGAGCACAAAAAAAGTTTTGGAGCGTTGAAACAATAATCCACACATTCTTGATTATCAATCTTTTTAATACACGTGCATTTGTAAAAGGTTTTTAAAACAAACCAACATGTTTGTTGTATAACAATTTTTTGGATCACATTACTAAAAGTAGAAATGTCCATTTAAGGTAAAACAGGCATGTTTAAATGCAACAAGAAAGACACAAATCTGGAACTTACAAAGTTCAACTTTTAAAGAAGTTAAAGGCAATATCAGACATGAGTATTTCTAAACTGTATTTGATATTGCGTTTAGATGGGGTTAAGTCACCCCTGGAAAAGCCAAATTTTGAAGATGCACACAAATTGCCGAATGTCAACATGTGCGACCTGCCATCACGGGGATCAAGGGACGTGTTTTGGGGGTGCAACCCCTTCCTCCCAGTTACTTTATTATTGAGGAAGGGGTTGCACCCCCAAAACGCATACAATGATCTTCCGTGATGGCAGATAGCACATGTTGACACACTGTGTGCATCTTCAAAATTTGGCTTTTCGTGAATATGTCAAAAAATGTTTGAAATTTTTAGATACCAAAAAACAACAAAAAATGAATGGATTTTGAGGGGTTTTAAACTCTCCCTAAAACATCAATGATGTTCTTCATTTTTTTTGAACATCATTGATGTCTTTCAGGATGTTTTCCAAGTCCCTATTACACCCCATGATCTCCCCAATCAGGATCTGTGCACTTTCAGAGGTGAAATGACCGGGATCCACAACATCACGATCACCTAAAAAGATAGAAACAAAAACACACCATGTATTATAAATATGCCACCATCCATCTCTTACCTGAGCCTGTGGTCGCAGACACTCACCTGTTGTGGTGACTATTTCCACCACATCTCCTTGTTCCTCCTCCTCCTCCTGTTGTCTTTGGTGGGTCTCCACTCCTTCATGAGGTGGGGGGTCTGTTGTCTCCTTGGATGAGGGGTGTCCTCCGAGTCTTTTCTCCCCTATGTAAAAAAAATAGGTATACTTAGCACACAGATATTTCATGGCAGAAATCGGAATATGAAACATTGCTTGGAAGTGGGGTACAATTGTCTGTTTTGGCAGAGTTCCAAGATGAAGAAATATTGTTTTCCTTTGTCAAGCTTGAATACTTACCTGTTTTGTACAAGCTTCACAGATGGAGACACCCCTATAATATACACTGGAGCACCTGTGTGGGACCCCCTAATAAAAAGGGTGTTCTTGTGTCCCACACTAGTGCTCCAGTGTCCAGATGTGTAAACAGCTGCTGAGTGTCCTCTCTTTACACAGAATCTAGTTTGCATTTCATTCTAGTTACAAACCCATCTAGACACCAAAATTATTTGAAGAGAAGTAGGTCATAAAAAATGTATTCAAATGCATATGGCCAAAACAATGGTGTTTTCTAGGCCGAACGAACAATGTTTCATACGAACGAACAATGTGCCCATGAACATGAAAGTTGCCATTTTAAACTGTACAACAGTAAAGAAAAGCACATGGAGCAACACGAACGTAATAAACATAAAGAATAGGAACACAGGACAACCGTATTTATCTGCGTATAACACGCGCCGGCGTATAACATCCACCCCAAGTTTAGGAGAGAATTTTAAGGAAAAAAACTTTTAGGAGGGAAGTTTAAGGAAAAAAAAACTTACATTAAAATGCCCATAAATGCAGCCTTATTGTGTCCATCTGCAGCCTTGCCCAGTGTCCATTGCAGCCTTGTCAGAGCAGCTTTGCCCCAGTGCAGAATTGTCAGTGCAGCTTTGCCCCAGTGCAGCCTTGTCAGTGCAGCCATGTCAGTGCAGCTTTGCCCCAGTGGTCAGTACAGCCTTGCCCCAGTGGTCAGTGCAGCCTTGCCCCAGTGGTCAGTGCAGCCTTGCCCCAGTGGTCAGTGCAGCCTTGCCCCCAGTGTCCATTACATGCTTGGACAGATCACTTGAAAGATCGACATAGACATAGCATGTAGTTTTAAATATGGCGCCGCGGAGTTCGGAGGGACTCGGTGGAGCTGAACGAGCGCCGCCGAGATACACACACATAGTCGAGTGTACTCGTCTCTTTCCGGCGCCGCTCACAGTCCCACCCAGTCCTGCCCATATGATGGACATAACACAGGTCCAATGGCGGGACTGGGCGTGACTGTGAGCGGCGCCGGAAAGAGCCGAGAACACTCGACTGTGTATCTCGGCGGCGCTCGTTCAGCTCCGCTGAGTCCCTCCGAACTCCGCGGCGCCATATTTAAAACTACACGCTATGTGAATGTCGGCTGCGATCGCGGCGATCGCTCCGATAGATCACAGATAGCGGGGATCGGCGTATAACACGCACCCACGATTTCCCCCTGATTTTAAGGGGAAAAAAGTGTGTGTTATACGCCGATAAATACGATACTTACTTTTTTGCAGCACTCTCCTGATCCTTCTGTACTGCTCGTGCGCCCTTAATTTCAGGTCTGACCACCGCTTCCTGAGCTGATCCTTGGATCGTCCTACCCGGAAATTCCAGTGCAGACTTTTGACCACTTTCGCCATGATCCTGGCCTTTCTGACATTGGGGTTGGGGTAAGGTCCATACTTCCCGTCATAGTCGGCCTTCTTCAGGATGTCGACCATCTCCAACATCTCCCCAAAGGACATATTTGATGCCTTAAATCGTCTCTTCCAGGATCAGGACGTTTCAGGCTCTGGGCTTTTCTCCTCCTCCTCGTTGGTGTAATTATCAGACACTTGCTCTTCCCCCACTGCGACGAAGGAGAAGGGGCGGGGAATAGACTAGAAAGAACGTCAAGGGCGGGCGGAGTTTCACGCATGCGCAGTGTCTATAAAGCGTAACACGCGTGCGTAGTGCGTACAATATGTGAGCGGAGGAAGGAGTAACGGAGGCGCCGATCGTGATAACGAAGGTAAGATTTAAAATTGGGCCTATACTGCTTCTAGATTGAGGCCTGTATTTGCACAAGTTTAAAAGACTTTAGGCTGACATTAGGGTTTGTCTTGTGTTGTGTCTTGCAGTTACAATGGATATCTTGAAGGATCAGGACTTTAAGCCAATCTTCATAGATATGTTCATGGAGCTGCCCTGTCTGTGGCAGATAAACCACCCCGAATATAAGAACCAAACAAAGAGGAAGGCAGCGCTGGATAATTTGCTGGAATTTGTGAAGCCGTAGATCCCCACGGCAGACATCACCTATTTGAAGATCCTAATTGGTGTCATGAGGAGCACTTATCTAAGGGAGCACAAGAAGGTCCAGGATTCCCAGAGATCCGGAGCAACAGATGACATTTATGTCCCCAGGCTGTGGTACTATGACAGACTGCATTTTCTGTCAGGTCAGACTGAACACAGGCCAGCACTCTCCACTCTTCCTTCCATGCTTCCTTCCCCCCCAGCTGAGGCTTCAGATGCCTAACCTGGGCCTTCCAGGCAGCAACATGTGGAGGAGACCAGCTTGAGCCAGGTATAGCATTCTTCTAAATATTTCTAGTTGTCCAATCAATGATTTTAAATAGATGTTAGTTTGGGTTAATAATTTATGATTGTGATTGGTGAAGCAAAAATGAAAATGATGTCCCTTTTTCATACACAGGGAAGTCTCAGCCAGGAGGTGGCCGGGCCAAGCAGGCTGCCCGATACCCAGGTCCCTACCCTCCGCCTTCAAAGACAAAGTGGCAGGAAGAGGAGTAACCTGGAGGAGGCTGCCATAGACCTATTTTGGAAGGCTACTGAGGCCCTCAGAACACCCCACAGTGTGGAGGAGGACTTTGCTGCCATAACTGCATGCAAAATGATGCAGATGTAGGAGGGCCAACAACTCCTATGTGAGTTTTTAATTTTGGAAGCTCTGAATAAGGGGTTGAGGGGCCAAATCAAATGTGCAACCCACATTTGTCACCTCACCCATAGTCCTCCTCCTCCTCCTCCTCCAGGTCCTCCACCTCCTCCTCCAGGTCCTCCTCCTCCTCATTCTCCAGGTCCTACTCCTCCTCATCCTCCAGGTCCTACTCCTCCTCCTGCCACACCTCCAACACCAGAGCCACAGCCGGGAAGGAAGCGTGGAAGGAAGACCAGAGAGTGATGACCCTGGGTTCAGTCTGGTCTGACAAAAGATGCAGGCTCTTGTATGACCACAGCCTGGGGACATGTACATCATCTGCTGCTTTCATGATCTCTGGGACTTCTGGACCAGACTGCAGGCCACCAATTTTGCTGTAAAATAATTGATGTGTGCCCTGGGGGCCAAAGGCTTCGCCAATTTCTGCTGTTTCGCCAGCGTTGCCTCCCTCTTTGTTTGGTTCTGAGCCCTTAATAAAGGAATTTTTGTTTCAACTATACTCGCCTATGTGTGTTTTCCTTCATAAAGGACAGTTTGTTTGTGAGGAGGCAGGTACATTTCAAAAATACAATGTGAAATTAACGAGGGACACCAACATCAAGCAATCTCCTTGAGATTAAATAATACAAGATGATAATGGTGTTGTGGTAACTTGACACACAAAACACACACAAAAATATGCTGGAGTAAAACTAAAAATAAAATAAAACAAAGATCAGCCTTGAAAAAAATACAAACCAAAAAAAATTAATAAAAACAAAAAAAATCAGCCTTGAAAAAAATACAAACCCCCCAAAAAAAAAAAAAATATATTTTTTGTCAGATGTGAGAAATCTAAATATATTAAGGGAATCATGATAAATAATAAAGAAAGAAGTTTGTGAGAACGCTAATTTGACCAGTCCGAGCTGTTCCGTCTCGGAATTTCTTCTGAGAATGCGTGGCACTTTGTGCATCGGAATTGTCCACACACGGTCGGAATTGACGCGATCGGATTTTGTTGTCGGAAAATTTTATAGCCTGCTCCCATACTTTGTGTGTCGGAAAATCGGATGGAAAATGTCCGATGGAGCCCACACACGGTCGGAATCTCCGACAACAAGCTCCGATCGCACATTTTCCGTCGGAAAGTCCGACCGTGTGTACGGGGCATAACAGGGGCACAAACAGCTGTAAAAACCTGACAGTGGTTCTAATGCCTCACCAAGCTATCCAAAGCTAGAAAAAAATGTATTGCATTTAGTTATACTTTAAGAATACTTTGAGCTGTGCACTTATGGTAGCAAGTTCTTCCCCTTTACTAGCAAGAAAAGGATTTAGTTAGCATTTGAAAACATTGTAAGGCCTTATTTAATAAAATGCTTGCAACTGCTGTAACCTATATCAACTAGTAAGAAGTCACTGCTGAAGTCAATCCAGTACAAGACTGATTGCTATGGAATACAGAGCATTATGATTAGTGCTTTAGAATAAAAGCTTTTTATTGAATAAGGTTGTTTGTATGATAGCAAGCCCTAGCTGTTGTCCCCTTGGAAAAAGACTTATACAGCAAGATGCTCAGCAGTTCAGCACAAGTGATTCTAAATTTAGGATTATCATGGTGTCAGGGAACAGGCTGGAGAAGACTTGCCCTGAGATCTGGCATGTTAGCCAATATCCAACATGGCCATACCCATTTGCGCAGAAATGTGCGCACAAACAATGGGAATGAACAGGCGCACGCCCATGCGCCATGGTGCACGCTTGTGCGTGCCGCCACATGCCACCTGCACATATTCTGGCACCCTCTGCCCTTTAAAAGAATGCCTGATGCTCCCACACACCACTGACTGGTCTTCAGCTTCCTGTTTCCTGTTAACCTGTGTGCTATTGCTTCTGAATACCTGTTACCTACATGGCTTGCTCATGGTTACCTATTGTCTCTTTCTTGGCTCTGACTTTGGCTTGTCCATGGATCTGCTCCTGTCTCCAGTCCTGTGTATGACCCTGGCTTGTCTGACCACATCTCTGATCTGCTGTATACTGACTGGCTCTCTGACCTTTTTTACTATCCCTAACTATGGCTCCTGCCTTGTCCTGTCTGCTGTGATCCATTTAAGGTGCCCTCCTGTTTATCTGCCTGCAGTACTTACCGGTCATTCCAGCCTGCCTCACTTACCTGGTGTGACCAGCCTTCTGTATTTACCTGCTGCAACCAGCTTCCCGCTGTATACAGTCTGCACAAATACCAGTTCTCCTGGATCCTGCTGCTCTTCTCATCTGGTATTCACCACACCAGCATCTCAAGGAGAGCCCTCTCAGCATTTCAGCTTTAGGACCAGGTATATAACAGATGGCCTGGAATGAGTAATGTATGGTTATTCCAAAAAGATATTTAGAAAAGTAAATAGAGGCTGGGCGTGGCGACCACGCTCGTGAATGGCCTCTCTCTTCTGAGGCTCCACTCCATCGGGCTCCTCCAGCACCGCATCTTCCATTCTTCTACCCTAAAGCTCCACTAAGCCATAGGGTATGCCACGCCGTAAAAAGGACCAGCCACAGCCCTGCAAGCTGGCCAGATTCTTTATCTCACGGAGCTGTGGGCTACAACAAAATGGTGGCAATGGTGGTGGCGGCCCGCTTCTACAGTGGGGAGAACAGCAGAGAATCCACACTACAGGGTCAAACGGGCTCTCCTCATCCTGGCAGCCGGGGCTCCTCTGGCCCCCCCACACCATCTCTACAAGGAGTCCAGCCAAATCTAAGCCTCACAGAGAGTCACCTGGCAGAAGTAACCTGGCCTGCAACATGGAGGTAAGTCCTGCCCAGGCCTCTGTCTCTGCAGCCCACCCAGACCCTATTGCTGCTTTCCCTACCCTTGGCCAGCCAGTCTCTGATACAGTACTAAAGGACATGCTTTTATTCCTCTGCTCATCCCTCCACTCTGATCTGCTCTCCTGTGTTAACCAATTCAAAGTTGAAATTAAGGATCTGGGAGAGAGAGTGGATAGAGTTGAAACTTTCATGTCTGAGGTATCCGTCTCTTTCAATACTATGGTGGATGCTCATGCGGCTCACTCAGAGGATACCATGTGGTTGAAAAACAAAGTAGCTGACCTAGAGGACAGGTCCAGGAGGAATAACATCAAAATAAAAGGGGTCCCAGAATCAGTCCTGCCGGACCAATTGTTGCAATATGCCCATGCCCTCTTTTATACTATTGCCCCTCTCTGACTCCTACAGACCTCCTCATTGATAGAATACACAGGCTGCCCAAACCTTCCTTCCTGACTTCAGAGATCCTACGGAATGTTTTGCTAAGGATTCACTTTTCCACAGGAAAGCAAAAATACTTTCTGCTACCTGGCAACTGAACTGACTCCCTGAACCCTACTCCTCCATGCAGTTGCTCCCTGACCTTTTGCAACACACCCTACAACGCCGAAAAAACCTGCCAACAGTGACCAAGGCCCTGTGAAACCACAAGATTCCACACAAGTGGAAATATCCGGCTACTTTGCTGGTCACACAAAACGGCATATCCACTTGCCTTTCTACCTTGGAGGAAGGTATGTATGTCCTGAGGCAATGGGGTATCATACCAGACCCCCTGCCTGCTGCGTGGCACTGCAAACACCCAGATCAAGTGCATCCTGACTAGCAAGTGGTCTCCAACAAGCGTTCTGTAGGACCCAACTCTTCTGAAGGTAACTGATATCCACTCCTTCAGCCCACCAACTTAATCCCTGGCCCTGAACAGGCCTTTTCACTCTGTTCCCCTTTTTTGTCCCCCCCTTTTTTAAATCTGTTCTTGTTGTTTATACTTTTCTTTTTTTTAATCAAAAGTAGTTTTTACTTGGCCTCGTCATTCTGCAAAGCTGGTCCTCTCTGGTTAAGCCATGTGTACTTTCACTATCTTCACCGGTTCTATATTCCAAGGCTTCTGGATCATCCCCACCCATTTACTGTGCCTCTTCAATGCCGCTAAAATGTCTATCACTCAACGTTAAAAGCAAAATAAAATAAAAGGTCTGCAGTCACCAGTAATACACCTCCATCCCTATATACATATACAAAAAAAAGCGAGTCGCCCTGGGACTTTAAATGAGGTGGTCACAGTTAGCCACTGAGTAACAAGAGTAATAGCAGTATAAATGTTTATTAAAATTAATTTTATCTACATGGATAATATCGCATATTAGCTCAGCCAATGGATTTGCACTTAATGAAGAGAATAAATAAAGTTGATACAAACGTTATACAATGCAGTATATACAAATGCACGCATCAGAAAACCCGACGAGCGTTTCGCGAGATCATTGCTCGCTCGTCAGGGGTGGATGCGGATGATATGTATCTTTTTTTTTTTGTATATCACTCAATGTTAAGGGCCTCAATCATTCAGCTAAGAGGTTCTCTCTCTGGAAAGAAGCATTCACAACTAAGGCAGACATTCTCTGTGCTCAGGAAACCCACTTCCACAAAGATGCAACCCCCAAATGTTCACACAGAGAGTACTCACACATCTTTCTAGCCAGCGCATCCGAAAAGAAATGGGGTCCTCCTGGCCTTAAGCAAGACTATATCTTTCCAACTCAAGACTTCTTTATTTGATAAAGAGGGCAGGTACATTTTTATTACTGGGGACCTTAACTCACTAACATATACCGATATCGTTACTGTTTAAGCCCTCAACTCCCATCAACTGAAGTTCTTGCGCAAGATCTTCAAGCTCATCTCCTCTGTCAGGTATGGCCAGCTATTGATCTGTGGGGACTTCAATATGACCATGGACCTAGACCCAAGTTCATCTTCCAAAGGAAGACATCTTTCTCCACAGAACCTTTTCCACAGGGAAGATGTGCATGATGTCTGGCAGTGTCAACACGCTTGCGAAAGGGACTACATGTTCTTTTCCCTAGACATCATTTGTATTCTCGTATTGATTTATTTTTCACTGACCAATGGCTTTTCCAAAGGGTTTCCTCCTCCTCTATACACGATATCACATAGTCGGACCATGTCATGTGGCTATTTCCATCGTAATTGAGGAGCGGTATTCCCTTTCTAGGTCACCTTTGTGGTGCTGTAATGTCAAAATGCTACAAGATATATTATTTCTCACATAACACCCACTCCTTTTCTGACCCCTACTCCCTCTGGAATACCCGTAAGGCTTTCATCTGGGAAATCTGCATCCAGCAAGGCACCAAAGCTAAAAAACAGTATACCTTAAAGCTAAATACCCTGTTCGCGGAGATTCATTCCCTGGAATCCCAGAACAGACAGCTTCCCTATTCTGTCACTTCAGCATCCTTAACCAACCTCTGAGGGAAATTGAGAGATCTCCTTGCTGAACAATACGATAAACCCCTCCCCTAAACTCAATTATCATGCTAATGCCAACAAGGCTGGGAAGTTGTTGGCCAACAGGTTGAAAAAATTAGAATTCCGTACCTTATACATCCTGCCTCCAAAGGCAAAATCACTGACCCTCGGGCTATTGTGGACAAATTTGCTATCTACTATAATGCACTTTATAACTTACGTGAGGATTCCGCCACCCTCCAACTTCTTTACCTGACATCCAGAATTTCTTGTCCAAATTGCAACTTCCCTTCCTTATGGATGAGCAGCTTTGCTTTCTGAACTCCCCTTTCTCAGACGTAGAATGTCTATACAATCTCTTCCAACAGCAAATCCCCTGGCCCTGGTGGCCTGCCAAATGAATATTACATGTTGTTTGCCCAGACCCTTACCCGTCATCTAAACAAAATGTTTACTAAGGCTGCACATTCATCCCACTTTTCCCAGGAGAAGCTGAAAGCACAGGTGGTCACTCTGACTAAATCAGGCAAGGAACCCAATACAACCGCCAACTTCCATCCAATTTCATTGTTAAACACGGACGTGAAAATCTATGCCAAGTTATTAGCAGAACATCTGATGAGTGTCTTGCCCTCATTTATACAGAACAATCAAATGGGATTTGTCATGGGGAGACAATCAGACGCAAACAGACGTATTATTAACATTATTCATCCTGCTGGCAAAACCTGAATGCAGAGAAGGCAGAGTCCACTGTCTTTATATGTTGAAATTTCTAGAGAAATTTTGGTTTCAGGGGACCATATTCACTGCTTTTATGGACCTCTACTCCACTACTCCAGCACAGGTGAATGCCTCTGGCCTACAATCCAAAACATTCTCAATCACCAATGGGACTAGACAGGGCTGCCCCCTATCCCCTTCTACCTTTAATTTAATGATTGAACCTCTGGCAGAGGTAATCTGTTTCAAAATCTAGAATTACTGGCTTTCAGCTCCGCGATTCCTCCCACAAAATAAATCTTTTTGCTGATGATATTATTCTGCTCTTGACGAATCCTGAATCTTCTTCTTTGCCAGAGGCCTTTCAAACTCTCACCCAGTTTAGTCGTATATCCTACTACAAGGTTAACACCACCAAATCATTAATTCTAGATGTAGGTGTTCAACCCTCCGTAAAATGTAAGCTACAAAGCCATTTTCTGTTTAAGAGGTCTGACGATGGAATCCCGTATCTAGGCATCACCTTAACTACCTCCACTACCTCCTAAATGGCTGCTAACTATAAACCACTGATCTCTAAAAACTAAAGGTATGGCCAAGTACAAGTTTTCCTGGTGTGGCAAACTAGCGGCAATCAAAATGAATATTTTTCCCCAAATTCTTCATGTGTTCAGGTCGCTTCCCATTCCTGTGCCCTCTCGGTACTTAACGACTTTCTCTAGATCCATCAAATCCTACATTTGTAATAGTCGTAGGGCTAGATGCTCCTACTCATGCTTAATTAAACACAAATCTATTGGAGGAGTGGCCTTCCCTGATGTTAAGGACTACTACTGGTCCGTTCGTCTAGACCAACTCAAACACTGGTTCCCTCCAACAGCACCTCCCCTATGGGTGGACATTGAGCGTAACATGGCTCCCACCACTAACCTCAGACTATTCCTTCTTAGCGATACTTGGAAAACATGGGACCTTAAATCCTTCTCTGCACCCATACAAGTGTCTCTGCAAGCTTGGAGACACTTCATCTCTGCCCCATTGGGCTCCAGGTCTCTGATCCATGCCACCATCCCCCTGCAAATGTTTGAAGCCTTAATTCCATCTATCACGGTCAAGCCCCTCATGGCCCTTGGTATGTGGAAAGCTAGTGCTCTTCTTAAAGGACCTGTTCCTCTCTCTATAGATGATTTAGTCAAGAAGTTCTGTATCCCTAAGTGCCATCACTTCATTGGTATGAGAATCCTACATTTCTTAGCTAAGCACCCCATTCCCTCATTATCCCTACCACCTTCCTTATGGGATTTCCTCAATCAAACCACACAAAGAAAAGAAAGGGATTTCCCTCTTTTACAATACTCTACAGGATAAATGCACCTTTTCAAAAACCATCTTCATGCAAAAATGGGAAAAAGATTTGGGCACAACATTCTCCCCCTGCCAATGGTGTGCCATTCTTAGCTCAATAACTAAAGCTTCTCACTGCACCAGTCACCAGAAGGTGACGATTAAGATCACCAATAGTTGGTGCTACACACCATACCGGTTAGCAAAATTCTCCCCCAATACCTCCCCCTTATGTTGGCGAGAGTGTGGAAAAGTGGGTAACCTCTTGCATACTCTATGGCTCTGCCCCAGTCTCACTAGCTTCTGGTCTCGGGTATTTAATCTCCTTGTCACTTGCACAGGTATATTATCTAAACCTCAGCCTGCCTTAGTCCTGCTGAATATTGGAATTGACCAGTATCCTTATACCCACAGATCAGTAGTAACTCATATCCTAATTGCAGCCCGTCTCACCATTCTTAGGATTTGGAAATCTAATCTGTCTCCGAACATATCTGATGTGAATATGGTAAACTACAACTACATCTTTGAATGTCTACTAGCAATCAATAATATTAACCTTAATAAATTCTCCCATCTATGGAGTATATGGCCTAATGTATGATTTTTTTTCTAAGGTCTCAACTCCTTACTGTAACTGTATTTTGTATTTCTCAGGTTTTCTGATTCTCTATGCTTTAAACATTTATGATATTGTCAAGTCCTGCTTGCACTGTCTGTTGTTCCTATTCTGTAGATCATTACACCTTATTTGATGTAATACCTTACGTGTGTTTTGTTAATTTTAACAACTCAATAAAACATTTTTGAAATAAAAAAAAAAGCAAATAGATTGTTTATTTTTGAATGATCAAGCCTTTGAAAGATCTTTTTTTTCCTGGCAAATTTGAAAGCACATGTTGGGAAAGATCGAGAGAAGTGGTTGAACTATGACACTGGTTTATCACACCACAATTACCAAAGAACAATAAGTTCTGGCAAAATCACCCTGTTTTTTCTTCTAAACCATTTTTTCAAGAACATCTGTTGCACCCCATACATTCATCGTAGTTTTAGCTTTAGGTGTAATTCAAAATTACTGTTTTGATGGGGTAGAGAATAGGGTCTCAGAAATGTTTAATTAACAAAATTGCAAAAGCAGTATTATATAGTGATTTGAAGCAACCAATCACATTTAGGCTGCTGAAAGCTTGCTAGAGATAACTTACACCTGTACTCTTTGTACTTTTTATTAATGAAGAAACAACTTTTATGTCTGGAAAAGATAAGGTATTTAACAACAAAGCATTGTCTTTAAATGAAACTAGGAAATAGAGAAAACACATATGAATGGCCAGACAACTTAGGGCCATTCGATAAGTAAGAAATCCTTTTGGATTTAAGTTTTACTCATAATATTTAATTATTAGTGTTGCAATGTAAATATTCTTTAACACAAGTAAAAGCAACACAGACACCTAGTTAAAAGCTGTACCTTTAGTAAAAATGAGCAAGCTGAATCACAGGCTGACAGCAGGTGGGCTACATCTGTTTTGTGAGTATTCACTGGTAACATAATACTAATGGCACACCTTTTCAAGGTAATAAAGGAGATAACATTAAGCTTTAAGTTAAAACAGACTACAGGCCCAATTATTAGCCAGGATAACAGATTTTTACAGGATACTTTGCACAAATGTAAAGCAGATTTACCTGGAAAAAATAAACACTGTGAATTTCACAAGTATTTAAGGTCTCTAAAATATCCTAATCTGTAGGCAGAGATCATACTTAAGAAAAATAATGAAAATGTTGGACACTACTAACGAAATTAAAAGGTTCAGTAAGAGGCAAATGGGTAGTCTGTTTTAAACAACTAGAAAAATTCTATGGAACTTGTTCACATGGTGACATAATTACCAAATGTTGCTTTTTCCTGCAGTATAGCCCCCATTATAAAAACTGCCTTTTTGTGTCCCGGAGATTGTGCCACTAGGCAGAGGTCAGTATAAATGTTGCCATGCCAAGATGCACACAAAAGAACACCAACTTTTTCCTTCCTGTTGTGGAAAGAAAAAATGTCTTTTAAAATTTTCCCGGAATGTTGTTCATACACTATAGGGTTGATTTACTAAAACTGGGGAGTGCAAAATCTGGTGCAGCTCTACATAGAAACCATCAGCTTTCAGGTTTTTTTTGTCAAAGCTTAATTGAACAAGCTGAAGTTAGACTCTAAATATAAAAGAAAACCCCATGCAACAGAGTGTTTGATTAACAGTAAAACAAACAAAAATGTGATACAAAAATTTATATGGAAAAATAAAAATATATCATAAATTTAAATCAAAGAAGCAAAAACCTGTTTCTGCCTTTGGACAAACACTTGGTGGTATAGAACATGCCATGATCTTTAAACACTTCACCCCCAGAAGAATTTACCTCCTTCGTGATCAGGCCATTTTTTGCGATACAGCACTGCATCGCTTTAACTGACAATTGCGCGGTCGTGCAACGTTGTACCCAAACAAAATGTATGTCCTTTTTTCCCACAAATAGAGTTTTCTTTTAGTGGTATTTGATCACCTCTGTGTTTTTTATTTTTTGTGCTATAAACAAAAGAAGAGCGACAATTTTGAAAAAAAACACAATATTGTTTTACTTTTTGCTATAATAAACGTCCCCAAAAAATATATAAAAAGACAAATTTCTTCCTCGGTTTAGGCTGATATATATTCTACATGTTTCTGGTAAAAAAAAATCACAATAAGCATATATTGATTGGTTTGAAGTTATAGCGTCTACAAAATAGGGGATAAATTTATGGCATTTTTAATTTTTACTTATTTTTTTACTAGTAATGGCAGTGATCTGTGATTTTTATGGGGACCGCGACATTGTGGCAGACAGATCAGACACTTTTGACACTATTTTGGGACCATTGACATTTATACAGCGATCAGAGCTAAAAGTAGCCACTGATTACTGTATAAATGTTACTGGCAGGAAAGGGGTTAACACTAGGGGACAATCAAGGGGTTAAATGTGTGTCCTAGGGAGTGTTTTCTAACTGTGGGGGATGGGACTGCCTGGGGGAGGAGACCGATTGTTGTTCCTAAGCAGTAGGAACAACAGATCAGTCTCCTCACCCCTGATAGAATGGAGATCTGTCTGTTTACATTGACAGATCTCTGTTCTGTCTTTGTCAGGAGCGATCGAGGGTGCCTGGTGGACATCGCCGCTACCTGGCACGCGCATTGGCTCCTAAGTGACATGGCAGCGTGCACCCCCTATACTCCTTAAAGTGCCCGCCGTACAGCTACGTCAATTTGCGCAGGAGTGCCATTCTGCCGCCGTAAAACGACGGCAGGCAGTCAGCAAGTGGTTAACCATGATTTACAGTCATAATTACTTGCCAAATCATTCTCCACAACTATCCATAACCCTCCACCGCCTGAGAATTCTTACTAAAATGCCCTAACCCTAAACACCTCCAATTGCACTTGGATATCACTTTTAGAGTTTATGAGCATTTACTATCTTTGCTGAATGTCTCATAAAATGGATTTATTATAGCCTATAGTAAGGCTTACCTATAGGTACAGTAAATATCTCCTACACATGCACCACTTAGGAGATATTTACTTTTGATGCAGATGTGACGTCACCGGCGCATGAACTCTGAAGGAATGGAATACAGTTATCAGTGTAACCCACTGTGTCAATCACTGGGATAATGCTAAACATTACCGATGTCATTTGCAGAGTTAATTCTCATTTTCTGTATGAGAAATCCTTTTGGTCAATAATCAAGGCCTGAAAACCTTCCATGCAAAATGGGTTTACTGGAATTCCATCTTCAAATTATAGGAGATGCATTATCACTCTTCCCACTGTTTAATAAGTTTGCTGGCTAACTGTATCTATTAAGAGTACTGGTGCAGGTTGTTGTTGTTGGTTGTTAATCGTTTTTCTTTTTTTTTGTTCTGATCTTTTAATATGACATAGGTAATGGCTGTGTCTTGTCCAATCTCTATGTTGTAATATAAAGCATATAAGAGTTCTTTGCAACCCTACATGGATTTTGCATAGCGATAATGTGCTTACTGGAATAATATGTGCTTTTCTTTCTATAAATACAGAGGACTGTGTTTGTTCATTTAGAAATGTGTATATTGAATTATTGTATTTGTAGTTTGCTTACTCTCTAATGAAAATTATTTTAAAGAAAGAAGCAAAAACCTTATTTGCTGCTTTCACTTTACAACAAAATTACAAAAAAAGAATATGAAATAAAAGTGTATTAACCCCAAGTTGAAAAATGGTGCTATGAAGATATTTATACTGCTAAATGATTAAAGTGCATAAACCTTCCAATAATTACCGTATATAAAGTTTAAAAAATGTCCATAAACTCATGCAAGAAAGATGTTCTGTGTTTTCTCCCAATCTTTCAACACACACAACTTGTGCATTGAAGGTCCCTCTCTCTTCAGGCAGAAACTCACCATAGATCAGTGCCACCCATTCTCATGACTTGCACAACCTGCTGTGTTTAAAAAATACCCTAAATTCCTGGAAATTTTTAACACCGGGTCACTCTTTCATCTTGCTCATATGTCAGCACACAATATATGGAAGAAAGAAGAAATAGTCTTCAAAGGTACAGTTAACCAAATCCAAAAGTATTTTATAAATAAGAAAGCCACTCACAAATTAAAACAATCAATCGTGCTCAGCGATAAAGCATAGTGACGTCAGGTATTAGCATAAAGTGGTCTCTCCGTGTCTCATCACCCCTGGAATTATTGAGCACCTCTGCCACGTCACTTTCGGTTCCCAGCTCTGACGCCACTTCCGGCCTGTGCATAGCCATGCCCCAGTGCATTTCGTCTTTGTCACAGGGGTTCCACACAGAGAGACCACTGTATAATTTTTCTCAATATATAAAAAGCATTCTCTGATTGGATAATGTGGAAAACTGGGAAGATAATGACATGTCATTTAATCAAACATACCAATGTTGTTTTCGGCAGTGTTTTCATTTAAATTCTGTTTCCTAGTGCATGCTCAATATATGTTACACATAAGAAATGTTTCTGGTGATAACAGTCACAGCTGCCAGTGTGATTATGTCAGCTCTCAACTGAACTTTCAAGCCCTCAAAATTGCTGGGGTCTAAGCTGATCAGGTGTGCAGAACCATGCCAAACTGCAGATCTAAAAAGAGTCTACCATGACACCACCCTCGGCAAATAGGAGAGTTTAGTTCCATTTTAATTTCAGCCAAGCATTCTTTTTCAAAAATTGGTTACCTTTTTTACTACATACCTCTGGTTGTCAGTATCTTTATTATTAAATGGCCTGTATTCTAAGCCTGCAAAAATTCAGGTCAAAATAGTATTGAACATCAAACTTTGTAGTCCTCAGACAGAAAGATACCACAGAGTATCATTATGTGACAGAGCTGGTCAGCTCCTGGGATACAGATCCAGCTACAAAATTTTCTGTATGATGTGTCTAATGTTTTTTGGAATGTATGCTATCACAACGCATGGAATTGAGGCCATCGTGGTAATTCCTGTCTGCACAAGCCCAACTTAATCTTACTTTATTGTTACAATAACAACTTACTCAAAAAAGATTCTTTTACCGTCTGCATTGGAATGCAGAAGGGAAAAAATAACTCTTCTAAACTAAAAAGCAAAGTTTGAGTTTGAGATTTACAACTCAGCTATGTTACTTGACAGTTTTGCTTACAGGGTGTCCTTGTAGTCAGAAAACTTTTCAGTTATATTTTGGGACAAATGTGTGGCTGCATTGTTGTGGTGGGGGCAAGGACGTATATTCCTGGCATGCCATTTGCAAATGGCACTTCAGAAAGCATACAAGAAACCAGTGCACCTATTAATATCTGTGAACTGAGCAAACTTTAGATGGCCCAGATCACAGACACAATGTACAGAGCCAATCAGAGTGGGTCTGTACCTTGGGATCACTGTGATGACCAATTATGGCAATCACAAATGTAAACACGTTAGTGTATCAGTTATTAGTAGAAGATCCCATATCACGTATTAAAGATATTCATTTAAATGTGAGATTGTTTTTAACCGCTTCCCTGCCAGTGAAATTTATACAGTAATCAGTGGCTATTTTTAGCTCTGATCGCAATATAAATGTCAATGGTTCCAAAAAGTGTCAAAAGTGTCCGATCTGTCCGCTGCAATGTTGCAGTCCCACTAAAAATCAGTCAAACACAAAAAAAAAACAAAGTCAGCGCTGACCCCACAACCAACGCTCAAATGTTCACAGTCTATATAGAAAAGAGATCCACTAGGTGGCGGATTTAACCTGAAATATACAAGGAAAAGAGAGCGCATGGCTGCCCTAGTGTAATTCCATTTTAATGATACAAATGCAAAATCAAACAATAGAGGATTGCACTCACAAACATAGGGCTTAGATCGCATGTACAGCAGGATGTATGTCTCCCTTCCTGGCCTGTATAACTGAGTTGGCTCCCAAGAACGAGTGGTGATGGTATGAGAAGTCACTGCCACAAAAAATTGCTGATCACCACCATTACTAGTAAAATAAAAATTAATAATAAAAATGCCATAAATATATCCCCTATTTTGTAGACGCTATAACTTTTGCGCAAACCAATCAATATACACTTATTGCGATTTTTTTTTACCAACAATATGTAGAAGAATACATATTGGCCTAAATTTATGAAAAAATAGCTTTTTAAAAAAAAATAGATATGTAATAATAAGCAAAAATTTAAAAATGTTTTTTTTTTTCAAAATTGTTGGTCTTTTTTTGTTTATAGGGCAAACAATAAAAAACGCACAGGTGATCAATTACCACCAAAAGAAAGCTCTATTTGTGGGAAAAAAATGAAATACATTTTGTTTGGGTACAACGTCGCACGAACACACAATTGTCAGTTAAAGCGACGCAGTGTTGTATCGCAAAAAAATGGTCTGGTCATTAAGTGGGCAATTCCTTCTGGGCCTTAAGTGGTTAAACCCTTTACCTCCTTCAATTTCTGTGTATGACCTTTACATTAATGATCTGCTGTATCTAAAGTACCATTATCAACCTCCATTGTTTAACCACCTCAATACCAGCATGTTTTTTAATTTCCAAAAACATTGTGGCAAAAACTGAGAGTGTTGTGTAATATTTTCCAAAAAACATTGGGGGAGTACTATTCTGTACTATTTTTATGTTTTTATTTAAACAGAAGATACAGGAAACTATTTTTTAATGTCTTTTTTTATTATATTTTATATTTAAAATGAAAAAAGGGTTATCAAAAACCACCAAATGAAAGCTTTAATTGCCTCAAAAAAAGGAGTAAAATTCAACTGGGTGCAGTGCTACATGGCTAAATAATTGTCAGTTAAACTATCACAGCACTGAAAGCTGAAAAATGGCTTGGTAATGTTTGTGGTATATACAGACTGGTACTCAAGTAGTTAATAAAAACCCATATAATAAAAAAATGTATTCCAATTTGGCACCATAACAAAGTCCTATTTATCTAAAAAGAGCTTATAATATGTTGGGACAGGCTCAAAAATGTATATTTGGTAAACAAAAAAGCATTCTGGACCTTTGGTAGGGAGGTGTTCACTATAGGATTGAAGAGGTTACAGTTCACTTTTGAAACCCTAACAACTAAGATGAAAGTGGCTGTATGTATATGGCAAAAGATTGCTAATTCTGCATATACCGTATTTATCGGCATATAACACGCACTTTTTTCCCCTGAAAATCAGGGGAAAATCGTGGGTGCGTGTTATAGGCCGATCCCCGCCGATTTCTGTGTCATCGGAGTGATCGCGGCAATTGCCGCGGTCGCCGCCGACATACACAGCCGTGGGTAGATTTAAATATGGCGCCGAGACTGCAGGGAGCCGAGATACACATACCCGAGTGTTCTCGGCTTTTTTCGGCGCCGCTCACAGTCACGCCCAGTCCCGCCCTATGATTGACATAACACAGGTCTAGGGGCGGGACTGGGCGTGACGGCGGCGCCGAAAAAAGCCGAGAACACTCAGGTATGTGTATCTCGGCTCCCTGCAGTTTCGGCGCCATATTTAAATCTACACCGAGTGCACAAAGCTGCACTGACATGGCTGCACCTGTACATTGGGCAAACCTGCACTAACAAAGCTGCACTGGGGCAAGGCTGCACCTGCACTGGGGCAAAGCTGCACTGACAAGGCTGCACCTGCACTGGGGCAAAGCTGCACTGACAAGGCTGCACCTGCACTAGGGGCAAAGCTGCACTGACAAGGCTGCACCTGCACTGGGGCAAAGCTGCACTGACAAGGCTGCACCTGTACTGGGGCAAAGCTGCACTGACAAGGCTGCACCTGCACTGGGGCAAAGCTGCACTGACAAGGCTGCACCTGCACTGGGGCAAAGCTGCACTGACAAGGCTGCACCTGCACTGGGGCAAAGCTGCACTGACAAGGCTGCACCTGTACTGGGGCAAAGCTGCACTGACAAGGCTGCACCTGTACTGGGGCAAAGCTGCACTGACAAGCCTGCACTGACAAAGCTGCACTGACAAAGCTGCACTGACAAGACTGCACTGGGGCAAGGCTGCACTGACACTGAAAAGGCTGCAGATGGACAGATAAGGCTGCATTGATGGGCATTTTAATGTAAGTTTTTTTTCCTTAAACTTCCCTCCTAAAAGTTTTTTTTCCTTAAAATTCCCTCCTAAACTTGGGGTGCGTGTTATACGCCAGCGCGTGTTATACGCCGATAAATACGGTATATATGATAAAGTCGGTCCTTTCCCTTTTTTCATTCAAAAAAGAGAAAGTATAACATAAAAGAACAAAGAAAATTAAGTACTGTCCGTGATAGTTTTTTTATTTGCACTAACATACAATTTTTCAGCACAAGCTTTTGGGGTATGTCCCCTTCTTCAAGGTCCAAGCAGTACTGATTCACAAATTTTTAAGCAGAATGTTAAAGAAAAAAAAAAAAAGAGAAAAACAAACACATACAAATCAATGGTAATAAAGATAGCAGCAGAGTTAGTGAGATAAGACAGAGGGAGAGCTATAGAATGGAGGGGGGGGGGGGTACTAGTCACAGAGGGGGGTGTAAAACGTTAGCATAATGTGTAAGGAAACCAATATCTAAATTCAGGCCATTATTTTTCATGTCAAAAAGAAGTATCATTCTTAGTTCAAACATTTTCCTTTCCTGGATAGTTCTGAAATTCCCTTTAAGAACTAAAACATTGAGGTCTTCTATAGTGTGGTCCGGTTGTGAGAAGTGATGTCTCACAGGTGTGTATAAACTGTCTTCTTTATGTTCTTTGATGGTATGTCTGCTACGGGAAGCAAAATGGCACCCCAATATCCAAACTTATTTATGGCTGACCTGGAGGACAAATTCCTGAACAGCATTCAACAAAAGCCATACAGATATCATCGCTATATTGATGATATCTTCATGATATGGACTGAAGGTGAAGAAAATCTAAACCAATTCTTCTCATTGATCAACATTTTTCACCCATCTATCAAACTAAAAATGGACTATTTGAACACACATGTCAACTTCCTGGACACTACAGTATACATCAGGGATGACAAACTTCACACGTCGATATACAGAAAACCGACTGACCGATGCAGCTATCTTCATAGTTCCAGTTTTCACCCCCAGCACACTAAACGGGCCATTATACACAGCCAGGCCATCAGATACCACCAACTTTGTTCAGACCCAGAAGACAGAGATTAACATCTCAGAACACTGGCAGACTCCTTCCATAAGAAAGGTTACACAGACAAAACCATCAACAACAGCATAAACACAGCCTTGAAAACCCGAAGAGAAAATCTCCTCCAATACACAGAGAAAAAAACAAATAACCGAGTGCCTCTAGTCACTACATACAACCCAGCACTTGAAGGGATCAAAAAGATAATCAAAGATTTACAACCCATTATAACAGAGGATGAAACTTTGAATATTCCAACAACCCCCATTATTGGCTTTCAGACAACCACCCAACCTCAGACACAAACTAATCAGCAGGAAACTTCACTCTGATTATAAAGTCACAAATAATGGAAGCAAACCCTGCAACAAAAAAACGATGAAAACTATGCAACCTGATCAATCTATCCAAAGTGTTATACACACAAGTGGGACCTTCAATATCATGGGATCTTACAACTGTACCTCCAGTAATGTTGTGTACCTCATCCAATGCAAAAGGTGCAGCAAAGGATCTTATGTTGGTGAAACAGGACAGAAGTTGCAAGCGAGGATGAGTTTGCACAGACATACCATCAAAGAACATAAAGAAGACAGTTTATGCACACCTGTGGGACATCACTTCTCACAACCGGACCACACTATAGAGGACCTCAATGTTTAAGTTCTTAAAGGTAGTATAGGAAAGATTTCCGCGCTCACGGACCAAGGCTTGCAGCCCCCCCTTTTTTTTCCCCTTTCAAAAGGGTGAGATATATATTGAATTTATAGATAGGGGTGAGTGGCGCTACCTGTGTTGGATACCTAGTTACATGTATATTCTCTACTGGGTGCGTAAATGTGCACTACACAAAAAGTAAAAGTAATATAAATTACAAAATAAATATGTGCCAATATGGACTAAATGTCCCGTGACAGTATGTGCAGCAGATAAATCCTTATTGTGTAAAAAAGTTCAAGTACACCCACATCAGTGACAGATTAATCAGAATATATAATCACTCTAATAACCGTCCCCTCTAAATACGTTGAAGGAGATAGATGAAATAAAACTATAATAAAAATCCTCCTTCCACCTCATGTGATCATTAATCAACAATCTGCTACCAATTATTGGTATAACATCTGATATACATATACCACATAATCTCCCCAGCAAGCAACAGGGCAGCAAAATATAGCCTACCCGCAGTACATCAGCGTTAAAAAACACCATATAATAGAAGTGTAAATCCTTGTGAAAATATTTAGAACCACATTAAATATATAAAGAAAGTGTATTAAAAAATTGTAAAAATTTAATTGTGAAAAAATTAATTGTGAAAAAATTATTATTTTGTTGTGAAAGTCCCAGCTTGAAAAGTTCCATATAATTCCTTCACATTCAGATATTCTGTGTAAAGTGACTTTTGTGACTGCGATAGTTGATATCCAGTGACTCCGGTGCTCCCTCTCAAGGATCCCCACTCACCAACTCCATGCACCCCTACAGGGGTAATCAGCATATACTCTCCAGCACTCGATGGCATCTAGGGTTCCAGTAAAGTTGTCCCTGGGGGTTGCCACTCCAGATACAGTATGTCCTTCAGAACTCCGGGTTCCCCTCATAAGAAAGAGACAGGGCTCCCATAGTGTGATAATGTCATTGAAATTTATTTAAAAAATGCTGATTAACAGCAATCAAATTAATTAAAAATAACACAAATGTTAAAAAAATCGTACTCCTAAAAGGAGTTAAACTACCACACTGCCCTGTTGCTTGCTGGGGAGATTATGTGGTATATGTATATCAGATGTTATACCAATAATTGGTAGCAGATTGTTGATTAATGATCACATGAGGTGGAAGGAGGATTTTTACTTATAGTTTTATTTCATCTATCCCCTTCAACGTATTTAGAGGGGACGGTTATTAGAGTGATTATATATTCTGATTAATCTGTCACTGATGTGGGTGTACTTGAACTTTTTTACACAATAAGGATTTATCTGCTGCACATACTGTCACGGGACATTTAGTCCATATTGGCACATATTTATTTTGTAATTTATATTACTTTTACTTTTTGTGTAGTGCACATTTACGCACCCAGTAGAGAATATACATGTAACTAGGTATCCAACACAGGTAGCGCCACTCACCCCTATCTATAAATTCATTATAAGTTCTTAAAGGGAATTTCAGAACTATCCAGGAAAGTAAAATGTTCGAACTAAGAATGATACTTCTTTTTGACATAAAAAATAATGGCCTGAATTTAGATATTGGCTTCCTTACACATTATGCTAAAGTTTTACGACCGCCTCTGTGACTAGTATCCCCCCCTCCATTCGCCATATCCATAGCTCTCCATCTCCATTCTATAGCTCTATCTCACGAACTCTGCTGCTATCTGTATTACCATTGATTTGTATGTGTTTGTTTTTCTCTTTTTTTTTCTTTAACATTCTGCTTAAAAAAGTGTGAATCAGTACTGCTTGGACCTTGAAGAAGGGGACATACCCCGAAAGCTTGTCCTGAAAAATTGTATGTTAGTGCAAATAAAAAAAGTATCACGGACAGTACTCAATTTTCTCTGTCACAATTGCACTAATATGGCTACGATCAAATCAAGTATAAAAGAACAAGAAAACAACACGTCTCATGCCATTGCATATCCCAAAAGTTATGTTTTTTGCTAAATACAGGATAATGGACAGAGCCATGCAAACTTTTTATTAACCCTTGGTTCATTTGAATGAAACCCATGTCAGGAGCTACAGGGAGCTACAGCGGCTATCTTATTGCATCTATCTGGGTGCCTGCATTTGATTTACTATACTGTTTGGGATTTTATCCCTGCCTGTTTGCAGGTAGATTTAACCTTCGTTAAAAAGCTTTGAACTTTGAATTACTACACTATGGGGGTTATTTACGAAAGGCAAATCCACTTTGCACTATAAGTGCAAACTACAAGTGCAAAGTACACTTGAAATTGCACTGAAAGTGCACTTGCAAGTGCAGTCACTGTAGATCCGAGGGGGACATGCAAGGAAAATAAAAAACAGCATTTTAGCTTGCACATGATTGGATGATAAAATCAGCAGAGCTTCCCCTCATTTCAGATCTTCCCCTCAGATCTGCAGCGACTGCACTTCCAAGTGCACTTTCAGTGCAAATTCAATTGCACTTTGCACTTGTAGTACAAAGTGGATTTGCCTTTCGTAAATAACCCCCTATGGGTACCTCCTTGTCTTTCTCTCTGACTGGGCTCACTGATGATCCTCTTGGCATGTGATAACCCACCCTGGAATCCCGGATCATGCTATCTATCCATCCTATCAGGTTATTGTGATAAGGTGCAGCTAGACTCCCATCCTGAAAGCGGGAGTCCGGCGACCAATCTTTTTTTTTTTTTTTTTAGGTCATTGAGACACTTTGCTAACCCCAAAATAATACACAGTTTGGGTGTAATATTTCCGCCTCTGTCTGTTTTTGTACTGAAGAATAACTCAAAAAATGTGATGCTGGCTGTTTCCATCTTGCTTGTGGGCATGTTAAGCCCACAAGCATTGATTTCCTGGATGCGGTGAATGCTGTTCATTCACAGCTTGTTCACGCGCATGATCATTGTTCCCACACTGAATCTTGGGAAACCTGACACTAAGCTCCCAGGAGACAGTGCGGCGCCGGGGAAAGGCAATAAACACGCCTACTCCCATGGGAGGAGAGACAGGAAGTGCCACAATAAAGTACAATATAAAGGTAATTACAGCGATAAAAAAAAAAATTTGCGTGGCATTTGAACATCTATCCAACTAACTGAAGGGGGTAAGATTAAGTAAAAAATTGGAGTGGAACCCCGCTTTAAGTCAAATTAGCTGGTAAGCAGCTTGTGAGTGGGGTGTGCTCTTTCTAGGTGTGAAAAGGTTTCTCACTCACAGTGGAGCATTGAATCCTGCTAAGCACATAAGTGTAGTAATGAACTTTTCTACACAAAAGCACAGCAGTGACCTTATTCCATCTATCTGGGTGCCTACATGTGATTTACTGCACTATATGAGATTTTATCTCTGTCTGTTTGTAAGTAGTTTTAAATTCATTAAAAAGCTTTGAACTTTGAATTACTACACTATAAGTTCTTCCTTGTCTCTCCCTCTGACTGAGCTCACTGATGACTCTCTTGGTATGTGACAACCCACCATGGAATCCCGGCTCGTGCTATCCATACATCACATGAGGTTATTGGGATAAGGTATAGCCAGACTCCCATCCAAATTAGCTGGTTCGCAGCTTGTGAGTGGGGTGTGCACTTTCTAGGTGTGAGGAGGTTTCTCACTCCTGTTGGAGCATTGAATACTGCTAAACACATAAGTGTTAATGGACTTTTCTGCAGAAGAGCACTTTATATCGCTGATGTAATTTTTTGGATTGTATATGAACTTTCTCTAATCTAAGTAATTGATTAATTTTGTATATATGGCCTATACATGTATATTGATATTTTACTTAACTGGATGTTCTGTTATAGATTTATGCACTTTTTATGGATAGTGCAACACATTCAGTTTGAATAATTTGGTTATTGTTTATTTGGATTTATTGTGAGTGAAGCTATCACTGAGTTATTTTTGTACTATTATTATCATTTTATTTGGATGGGGACAATCTTTTGCGCGGCTGAATTTTGGTTTTATATGTTCATGCAAACTGGCTGACTACATGCAGAACCACTACTGTGCTATGCATAGGCTTATTGGAAGACATTTTGGTTCCTTTAACCTCTCCTCACCAGAACCTTCTGGCTTATACTAGGTTATACTTTCTACTTGGTCCCCAAGCCCTACACCACAGAAGGCGTTGTTTCCTTTCACTCTACTGATTATGGCCAACAAGCCTAAAAAAGCTATATGAAATGTGAAGTCAATGTCTATAATATTAGGTGGTAGATGTGCCATATACCAGTGGTTCTGGATGTAAAGATAGCCAATGGTGCAAAAAAATAAAAATAAATGATTCACATGGCTCTGCCTATTATCTTGCAATGGGAAATAATCCTCTTATTTTTGAGGTATGTGATGTAATGAGAAATGTGAATACCTTCAGTACTAAGAAGGCTGTATTGGCCTATTCAGAAAACCAAATTGGGCATTAAGAAAAAGGTACTAAACATCAATAAATAACTGATACTCAATTCTAAACTTTAGTGGTGTCCAGTGTGATTTATGCCTACAAATATACCATGTATAAATACAGTCCACGTGCACTCGCAGCCCACATGCACTCACAGTCCAAGTGCACTTGCAGCCCACGTGTACTCGCAGTCCATATGCACTCACAGCCCACGCTCACTCGCAGTCCACGTGCACTTGCAGCCCACGTGGACATACAGTCCATGTGCACTCGCAGCCCATGTGCACTCTCAGTCCATGTGCACTCGCAGCCCACATGTACTCACAGTTCACGTGCACTCACAGCCCATGTGCACTCACAGTCCACATAAACCCGCAGCCCACGCGTACATACAGTCCACGTGCATTCGCAGCCCACATGTACTTGCAGTCCAGGTGCACTTGCAGCACTTGTGTACACACTGCCTACGTGCACTCACAATACACAGGTACACACAATACTCAGGTATTAACGATCCACAAACACTACTCAGATACACACAACACTGAGGTACCCCCAATACACAGGTACTCCCAATACACAGGTACACACAATACTCAGGTTCACACAATACTCAGGCACTCTCAATACTCAGGTACACACAATACTCAGGTACTCCCAATACTCAAGTACACACAATACTCTGGCACTCACAATACTCAGGTACTCCCAATACTCAGGAACACACAATACTCAGGTACACACAATACTCAGGTACTCCCAATACTCAGGTACACACAATACTCAGGTACTCCCAATACACAGGTACTCCCAATACTCAGGTACACACAATACTCCGGTACTCACAATACTCAGGTACTGGCATACACTGTCAGTCAGGTTTTGTAGTTTGTGTCTCTGTGTCACTCTGCACAGCCTCCTCTTTTAATCTGACACTAGCAGTCAGTCATCTTCAGTCCCGCTTCACTGATCAGCCTCACACTCTCCCTCCGGTCTGCACTACACTTACCCACCTCCTCTTCCTGTCAGCCTTCCACCTCTCGGTCCCACTGGATGTCCTCCCGCCTCCTCTGTCTGTGTCTCTGGGGTGATGTCTTCAGTACACCCCCTCCTGCACTATGATGTCCCGCTCTGCTGCTGCTGTAGGTCCCCGGGTCACCCGCTACCACTCTTGGTCGTGAGGGGGGCTGGTCGTGGGGGGTCCAATCCGGTTATGGGGGGTCAAATCCTGTCTGGGGGTCTGTCCGCCATTCTGACGCTCTCAGGGTTTGGGGGGTCAGGTCCAGTCCTCTGCTCCCTGCTCACACACTCACACACTCCCTCTCACTCCCTGATGTCCCAGCTCTGACTTCCGCACCAAATAAACTCTGCAATAGCACCACCTGCAGGCCCCACCAGCCTGTAGGTGGTGCCTGTAATATATACAGTATCTCACAAAAGTGAATACACCCCTTACATTTTTTGTAAATATTTTACTATATCTTTTCATGTGACAACACTGAAGAAATGACACTTTGCTACAATGTAAAGTAATGAGTGTACAGCTTGTATAACAGTGTAAATTTTCTGTCCCCTCAAAATAACTCAACACACAGCCATTAATGTCTAAACCGCTGGCAACAAAAGTGAGTACACCCCTAATTGAAAATGTCCAAATTGGGTCCTATTAGCCATTTTCCCTCCCCGGTGTCATGTGACTCGTTAGTGTTACAATATCTCAGGGGTGAATGTATAGCAGGTGTGTTAAATTTGGTGTTATCGCTCTCACTCTTTCTTACTGGTCACTCTAAGTTCAACATGGCACCTCATGGCAAAGAACTCTCTGAGGATCTGAAAAAAAGAATTGTTGATCTACATAAAGATGGCCTAGGCTCTACAAAGATTGCCAAGACCTTGAAACTGTGCAACACGGTGACCTAGACCATACAGTGGTTTAAGAGGACAAGTTCCACTCAGAACAGGCATCGCCATGGTCGACCAAAGAAGTTGAGTGCACGTGCTCAGCATCATATCTAGAGGTTGTATTTGGGAAATAGACATATGAGTGCTACCAGCATTGCTGCAGAGGTTGAAGGGGTGGGGGGTCAGCCTGTCAGTGCTCAGACCATACGCCGCACACTGCATCAAAATGGTCTGCATGGCTGTAGTCCCAGAAGGAAACCTCTTCCAAAGATGATGCACAAGAAAGCCAGCAAACAGTTTGCTGAAGACAAGCAAACTAAGGACATGGATTACTAGAACCATGTCCTGTGGTCTAATGAGACCAAGATAAACTTAATTGGTTCAGATGGTGTCAAGCATGTATGGCGGCAACTAGGTGAGGAGTACAAAGACAAGTGTGTCTTGCCTACAGTCGAGCATGGTGGTGAGAGTGTCATGGTCTGGGGCTGCATGAGTGCTGCTGCACTGGGGGGCTTCAGTTCATTGAGGGAACCATGAATGCCAACATGTACTGTGACATACTGAAGCAAAGCATGATCCCTTCGGAGACTGGACCGCAGGGCAGTATTCCAACATGATATCTACCCCAAACACACCTCCAAGATGACCGCTGCCTTGCTAAAGAAGATGAGGGTAAAGGTGATGGACTAGCCAATCATGTCTCCAGACCTAAACCCTATTTAGCATCTGTGGGGCATCCTCAAATGGATTGTGGAGGAGCACAAGGTCTCTAACATCCACCAGCTCTGGGATGTCATCATGGAAGAATGGAAGAGGACTCCAGTGGCAACCTGTGAAGCTCTGGTGAACTCCATGCCCAAGAGAGTTAAGGCAGTGCTGGAAAATAATGGTGGCCACACAAAATATTGACACTTTGGGCCCAATTTGGACATTTTCACTTAGGGGTGTACTCACTTATGTTGCAAGCAGTTTAGATATTAATGGTTGTGTGTTGAGTTATTTTGAGGGGACAGCAAATTTACACTGTTATACAAGCTGTACACTCGCTACTTCACATTGTAGCAAAGTGTCATTTCTTCAGTGTTGTCACATGAAAAGATATAGTAAAATATTTACAAAAATGTGAGGGGTGTACTCACTTTTGTGAGATACAGTATATATTAATTAGAATATTAACATGGCTTGATAACAAATGTGCATGAATGTTGCAGATATTGATGCACATCTGCTATTTAATAATTATATTAAAATGGTGAGCTCCTGTGTTCCTCCTGATAGCAATGCAATGGTGTTATATATGGAAAATTACAGTAAATGCAAGTGCTTCTTTGTACAATGAATTGTTAGCTAAAACACCTGGTATTCTAGTGTTCTAAGCTGTTTCTCATTATACAGAAATAAATACTTATGAATGGCCCAAAGTAATTGTGTAAACATTTGTATAGAACAGCAATGTGCAAGAACAGTAACCTGCTGAAAGTCACACCTAATTTGCAATTCTTTACAGCCAATTTAATTGCTGAAAAACATATAAAATGCGCAATATATAGGTGTATTTTTAAGCAGTGTACTTTATAAAATTCTTCATTTGATGATGAAGTGACTCGGAAAAATTCAGATTTCCTGTGTTATAATAAAACTACACATTAACCAAGAAACTACTTGTTTGCAAAAGCAGTGTCTATGTACTGAGAAAATGTAAATTCAGAAAAGTTTTTTTAATGAAATACAGTATTGCCCTGTACACACGATAGGATTTTCCAACAACAAAACCGTGGATTTTTTTTCGAAGGATGTTGGCTCAAACTTGTCTTGCATACACACGGTCACACAAATGTTGTCGGAAATTCCGAACGTCAAGAACGCGGTGACGTATAACACGTACGACGAGCCGAGAAAAATGAAGTTCTATAGCCAGTGCGGCTCTTCTGCTTGATTCCGAGAATGCGTGGACTTTTGTGCGTCGGAATTGTGTACACACGCTTTGAATTTCCGATAACAAGTGTTATTGTCGGAAAATTTTAGATAGCAAAATATGTAAAAAATACAGCGCTGTCAGCAAAAAACTTAGAGACATGCAAAACAAAATTTGCTGTCTAAATGCGTAATTGAGCTGCAGTTATAAAATATGGGATACCCACATTAAACAAGATATTAGAAAGAAAACTGCGCTAAATAAAACAAAACTCAGTGTATGCACACATATTTTTCTAAGTCCGTCCAAAACAAATAAACAGGTATGAGATTGACAATCTGTATAGAGTCCACAAAAGGTATGTATCCAAATCTTCAATCAAGGTGACAACACACTTAGAACCACCTCAGAAATAAGTGTAGAAGATAGGACAGTCCTCCACCTATGAACCAACTGCCTCTTACCAGCTCCCTCGATCTCTGGTAAGGAGATCAAATGCGCTTTTTAGCTTATGACCCAGCTACAGGATGCAATAAGTGGAACACCAGGTAAATTCTCCGTGTTTTCTTTAAATATGTCTCATCAGCATATCCATAGGCCAATCATGTGTAGAAAAGAAAGGCTTCCATAGTGTAAAACGTATAAAACATTTATTAATATAAAAGTAATGCACTTACATAAATCCAGATATATAAGGCATCAATAAGTAAACAAGCCGGCCGGCTCTCTTAAAACAAACGCCCGTAACTTCCGGGACTGCGTGTTGGTATGTTGGTGGCGTCAGCACGCCGCTCTCCCTACGCCGTTTCGTCAAACCTGACGTCGTCCAGGGGCACGGGCGGCGTGCTGATCACCACCAGTTATATACTAGTTATTCTGAAGGGGGACCGCCCTATCCTGAGATCCAAGCTGCCCGTGATGCAAATGCCGCCATATTGCAATGGGGCAGATGCCAGTAAGTGTTCCGGTATCGTTGGGTATCCTCCCTTAATGAAAAATAAAAAATGTATATATTCAACTTGTGTTTTATGAATGAAGAGCGGGCACAAATTAAGATGTACACCTCTCTTTTTCACAAAAAGATATTAGTATTTATGCTGATAATATATAAGTAGGATCAGCAAAACAGAGTGGTGGCATCTAGTGGTCAAGTTCTAGATTACATGGTTAATCGCCTTATAGGTGACTGATAGAATCTCCTAGATATGAAAAATAGGAATCTAAAAGCATAAATGTTAACACATATAATTGATTATATATTATAATGCCCCACCATTATAGAAAAAAGAAAAAAGAAAAAATACAACAAATTAAGATGAAAAATGACTATGAATAATTAAAAATGATTAACATATGGGTGAACTTCAACCCCATAGGTCATCTGGTATCTGGCTATAAATATAACAGACATTCATCCAGAAACCAGAGGAGGCAAAAATGGGCACAAAAATGCCAAATTACCATGACCCATACTTAATAGGGATTACATATCAAATCTCAAGTTAAAATATATTAATTAGTGAAAAACCGCATTGTAAAATATAAAAATTTGAGAATAATTAATGAACGGGCCTTAATGTATATCTCCCACCCTCACGGTACCACAGGGAACTCAGGACTGGTTCACATACAGATTCCCTAACTATTATCAATAAAAGAGTTGACATCTGTATCTATGTTAAGGCCATATGGGGTATAACACCGTACTCTATGGATCCACGCCATCTCCATCTTGGATAGTTCCCTAACTAAAGATCCGCCTCTCCAGTGTGCTTTGTACTTATCTATTGCTAGAAAAATTGTATTAGCCGGGTCCCAGTTATGGACCCTATCGTAATGTTTGGAGACGGAAAATTTTAGAACCTGCTCTCAAACATTTGTTGGCGGAAATTACGACAACAAATGTTCTATGGAGCATACAGATGGTCAGACTTTCCGACAACAAGCTCACATCCAACATTTGTTGTAGGAAAATTCTATCATGTGTACAGGGCATTAAACTTTTTTAAAAGGAATTGTGCTACATTATTTATTTTCCTATTAAAGAAAGGATAAGTCAATTGGGCCAAAGTTACATATTTTATAATGCCAATGATTTATTGATTGAGATTTACATCACAGAAAAAAAATTAACACTGTCACATACCTTGGATGGAGGCCTAGTTGACAAAAGGTTTCTCTAACGTCCCTGGTCTGAGCACCTCTGAATGTGGTGACAGAGGTACAAGGCTCAAAGAAGCATGGGTGCTGGTAGCTATGTAGCAGGTGATTGCCACAGTCAGAGACATAGTAAAGGTGAGCCAGGGCCGTACACAGTGGGACAGCAGCGTGGTCAGGAAGCAAGCTGATGTCAGTACCAGGGAAGCAGGCAGAGAAAGGTCCAGTAGCAAGCCAAGGGCAGTACCAGGGAAGCAGGCAAAGAATAGTCAAAGGCAAGCTGAGGTCGGTATCCAATAGCCACAAAGCAATTTCAGGAAGGAGCAAGGTCAGCAATAGAAGATATGTCAGCAAAAGCAGGAACACAGGAACATGGATTGCAGGAAATCTGAAGAACATCCAGCAATTAGCACACACCAGGGTCTTGTTTAAAATATGCAACTTAGCACCAATGCGCATGGACGAGTGCACCGATGCGCGCTGGTGCACACAGATGCACCAGCATGTCAGTGCATGCTGGATGCTAGCCTGAGCTTGTCTGTATGCTGGTACATGTGCAGGAGCTCTGCTTCACCTACTGCACCAGAATGTACTGTCTCAGGCGTCACTGTGCTAATAGGAAATTTAAGAAATTACAATTTTCTATGCCAATTATCAGGCATGATAAAAATTGGCCATAGTTGTGCTTTACAAACAAAAGCTTTGTTTTCAAATAGTGGAAACCCATCTAGAATCATAGAGGAAAATATATATTAGTAAATGAAATCCTACCTGACTAGGATGGGGGTTGACTGATAACAATGCAATGCACAGAGCTGTAATGTCATCAAAAGAAATCACTGAGAAGTTGTTGGCACATACAGTGGTGACGTATAGTATTCAGACCCCCTTAAATTTTTCACTCTTTGTTATATTGCAGCCATTTGCTAAAATCATTTAGGTTTATTTTTTTTCCTCATTAATGTACACACAGCACCCCATATTGACAGAAAAACACAGAATTGTTGACATTTTTGCAGATTTATTAAAAAAGAGAAACTGAAATATCACATGGTCCTAAGTATTCAGACCCTTTGCTCAGTATTTAGTAGAAGCACCCTTTTGATCTAATACAACCATGAGTCTTTTTGGGAGAGATGCAACAAGTTTTTCACACCTGGATTTGGGAATCCTCTGCCATTCCTCCTTGCAGATCCTCTCCAGTTCTGTCAGGTTGGATGGTAAATGTTGGTGGACAGCCATTTTTAGGTCTCTCCAGAGATGCTCAATTGGGTTTAAGTCAGGGCTCTGGCTGGGCCATTCAAGAACAGTCACGGAGTTGTTGTTAAGCCACTCCTTCGTTATTTTAGCTGTGTGCTTAGGGTCATTGTCTTGTTGGAAGGTAAACCTTCGGCCCAGTCTGAGGTCCTGAGCACTCTGGAGAAGGTTTTCGTCCAGGATATCCCTGTACTTGGCTGTATTCATCTTTCCCTTGATTGCAACCAGTCGCCCTGTCCCTGCAGCTGAAAAACACCCCCACAGCATGATGCTGCCACCACCATGCTTCACTGCTGGGACTGTATTGGACAGGTGATGAGCAGTGCCTGGTTTTCTCCACACATACCGCTTAGAATTAAGGCCAAAAAGTTCTATCTTGGTCTCATCAGACCAAAGAATCTTATTTCTCACCATCTTGGAGTCCTTCAGGTGTTTTTTTAGCAAACTCTATGCGGGCTTTCATGTTTTTTGCACTAAGACGAGGCTTCCGCCGGGCCACTCTGCCATAAAGCCCCGACTGGTGGAGGGCTGCAGTGATTGACTTTCTACAACTTTCTCCCATCTCCTGACTGCATCTCTGGAGCTCAGCCACAGTGATCTTTGGGTTCTTCTTTACCTCTCTCACCAAGGCTCTTCTCCCCCCGATAGCTCAGTTTGGCCGGACAGCCAGCTCTAGGAAGGGTTCTGGTTGTCCCAAATGTCTTCCATTTAAGGATTATGGAGGCCACTGTGCTCTTAGGAACATTAAGTGCAGCAGAAATGTTTTGTAACCTTGGCCAGATGTGTGCCTTGCCACAATTCTGTCTCTTCCTCCTTTGACCTCATGATTCTCATTTGCTCTGACATGCACTATGAGCTGTAAGGTCTTATATAGACAGGTGTGTGGCTTTCCTAATCAAGTCCAATCAGTATAATCAAACACAGCTGGACTCAAATGAAGGTGTAGAACCATCTCAAGGATGATCAGAAGAAATGGACAGCACCTGAGTTAATCTGCAAAAATGTCAACAATTCTGTGTTTTTCGGTCAATATGGGGTGCTGTGTGTACATTAATGAGGAAAAAAATGAACTTAAATGATTTTAGCAAATGGCTGCAATATAACAAAGAGTGAAAAATGTAAAGGGGTTTGAATACTTTCTGTCCCCACTGTATAGCCAGCAGACACTTGCACACATCACCTTGGTATTGTTTCCTTGTGCCCTGACCTGTCTTTGCTACCTTGTATCAGGAATCCTGTTTCCTGTGATCCTGAACCCTGTATCCGTTCTTGGACCCTTGCCCTGCAGCCTGATCCCTTCCGCCTTCTCTCCCTGTCTCTTGTTACCCTCTCCCTGTCCTGCCTTGCTCCCAGCCCCATCTGCTTGATCTTCCGTGTATGACCCTGGCTTGTTTACGATTATGATTTATAACCTTACACCTCTATATACGTTTGGTTTGGGTAGGTATTTGTTGTGTGTCACTGTGGTTGGTTGCTGGTTTATATTATTGTTTGCTATATTAGAGGTGTGTTTACTTTTGCTAATTACTTATCCTTTTAATAAATTATATTAATTCTAAATTATAATAATTCTTTACATGCGTTTAGTTTTCTCTATCGCAGTCCACACATTTCTGGTCACACCTGTTACTGACATAATACCAAGGCCAATCCTGATTTTAGCAAATGGCTGCAATATAACAAAGAGTGAAAAATTTAAGGGGGTCTGAATACTTTCCGTCCCCACTGTACATATAGAGGATGGAGAGCAGGCACTTGAAATTTATTGGAGGGAAATAGGTCCCTTAGAGAGGATCCAGTAGTGTGTAAGGGACAGATGAGTTATTTACAATGAAATCCAACCGTCTCTTATTCTGCAGTGCAGAACTGAAGACATACATTTAATGGTAACTATTAAAGAAAAAATATCTAGGTTTTACATTCTCAAAGGCAAATTTATGTGCTGTTCACTCAGGTATTATCCTAACATTCACTGCCAGCTAAAAGATAGAAAGGGAAAAAAAACTTTTTTTTTTCATCACCAAAGGATCTCCCATTCAACCTTGACCTATTTCAGGTCCCCCATTCCCTTTGAAATCAGAATACTGGGCTGTCAAACTCTAGTATACAAAAATTACAATAAATAACCTAAGCACTACAACATTACAAAACAAAATTTCTACAGAAATGAGTTGAAAGCGTGCAACCATAACATGCTGAATCATTACCTTTGATGGTAAGCTCAGGGGCACCCACGATAGATATCCACAAAGCATCTTGCATTGGGATCGTCCCTTTTTACAGTGGCTGTTCATTTTAAACATTTATTTCAAAAGAACCCTTACCATAACTTACTGTGACTGCACACCCCCGGCTGAAAGCTAGGGCAGAAAGGACAACTGTCCACTGCAGTTTCACTTCCTAAAATGTCCAGCACAGCCAACCTGCCAAGACTTTCATAAAAGGAGGAGGTTTGGGGGAATAGGGACTATCAGGAAGCCATGACCTGGTAAGGTCAAGTATTTCCATCCCTAGGGACTTTTTATGATATCATGATCTGGTAAGGTCATGCATATCCATCCCATTTGCATTGAGAGAACAGGGCATATTTACAAGGGGAGTGGGACTTTGAATGAAGCACCGGGCAGCAAGAGAGTACTAGGATGAGTAAGGAATTTTATTACAAGGCTAAATAGAGGACATTTATATTGCTAGTAACAATGAATACACGGTAGCATACATATAATAATTAGACCAATATACATAGTCCATAATTACATGTGATAATGATATACAATAAACAAGGTACTCACAGTAAAATCAATGGTAATATCTCACGGTATACATATATAAAATTCCTTAGTTCACCTCAAAGAATATATATAAAAGATGATTCAAAAGGTATTGCCTGCAGAACCTATGGCCTCACTAGACCTTGAAGGGTAAAATTACATAATTGCTGAAATGTCTTGATAAGATTGGTGAAAACACGGCAACCGGTAGCTCTACATGTTTTGTGGCTTAGTGCCACTCATCAGGAGCAAGCACGTGTGGTTTCTGTAAGAAATGTTGTAGAAGTAAGATGAGAGATGACATGTATGTGGAGAGACAAGGTTAGGGGTGGAGCACAGAACCCCCCCCCCCCCGCCAGAGCTTACTCACTAGGGTTGAAATGTTGCTGGTGTGGCGGTGGGGCCCCACAGGTAGTCCAGAAGTCTCTTGCTGCCCGGTGCTTCATTCAAAGTCCCACTCCCCTTGTAAATATGTCCTGCCAAGACTTTCAATATAGCTTAGCCATCAACCTCTTATCAACTTACAATTGTAGCTAAAAGTGTTGGTTTATCTTTTAATTTTTCCCAAAATAATAGGCCAGATGTGCCATGGCTATTTTTAATTGTTTTATTATTTTTAAAATAAGTAAGTCATAAATCAAAAGCAAAAAGGTAGATTTACTAAAGAATTTGTGATTCTTTACGCAATAATTTTGTGAATATCCACTTCAATTTGCTAATCAGGTGAAAGTCAAATTGCTGTTTACTTATTTCATCTGCACTTGATTGTATAATTGAAGACCATTTATTGTGTGAAGTTTCTAATCTCCCTTAGTACATAATCCCTAAAGTGCCTGATCCATGGACTGTGGAATAGAGAATACAATTTTTACTAGGGGTGGAGGTTCAGATTCACCAGTTCCATGTTCACCAGTTCAAGGAAAATCTTGCAGGTTCAAAATTTGCAATCCTGACAAATTTATGTGCAGCTTTGCCTGGGAGAATTTCCTTAAATCATTATACACTGTATTGCCTTTGATTTATGATCAGCAGACCTAGAAGGGCCAATAAGGCGAGTTTTATTAAGCCAGAACTCTCAATAAAAAAGTGGGCACAGAGCAGTTATAATGTCAGTAAATTGAAAACTATTGCTGTATGTAAGCTAGGTAAATTGTAAAATAAATAAATAAATAATTCCATAGCCACAATGCACTACCAGTGTCTGAGTCTGCCCATGAAAATCATACTGTCCATATCACCACATATGGGCATGGCTTTAGGATATCCCCTAAGTATGTTATTTACAGAATTTGTGTACTTGTCTTGTCTTGTATTGTCTTTGCTAAACCTTTGGCAAATTGAACACTGGTAGATTCACCCATCCCCATTTTCACCCCTTTACATGACAAACTGGGATTCTTTGGGAAAAATGGAGGGGTATCAATATTTTTGGCTGTTGGTAAGTACATTCCTCATCACTGTGTCTTAACACTTTACCCCAGAGTTAAAATGCTCAAAGTAGAGTGGACAGATTTCTTTTAAGCACTTTCTTTTTCTTTTAAGCACTTTGCAGAACTTAGTATAGCTATATGAAAAATACCATATTTGAAATTCAAAATTATGCATTTAATTATATACACAGATAATACATATAAGTCTGTTGAACCAGTCATAGCCACTAATGAATTCCATTAAAAATAACGATTACATTGATTTCTCTGCCTAAGGTGCTATTGCTCAAAATGACTACAAAGCAGACATTTAATTTTAAAGTGAAGAAGCACACTGTGAAGGTTAACAGATATTTAAAATGATTTACATATTTTATTCTCTAATTATTTTAAAAAAATTGAATAAAAATTACTTTTCTATGAGCATAAGAGGTCAGACGGCGGTTTTTGATCTATTACAGAGAAATGAGCTTTGGTTACAGAAAAGAAAAGCAATCAATATTGTATTCATATTCTAGTACACCACATTAGTTGCAAGGATTACCTTTTCACTTTACTCTCCCATGTGAAACAAAATGAAGGCAGACAACTGAAAAGGAATATATTCAGTTGCTGAGAATACTCATTGTCTCTACTTGTTCACTATCACCTTTATTATATGTTAGCATTATTATCAGCCAGTCCATATGCAAAAGAGAGACCCAGAATCCAAGGATGTGATGCTTAATAACCAGAGAAATTAATGTGATCACAAAACTAGGATTGTTGCCCACAGTGGCCAGTCAGAATATCTACAGAGTTTTTCCATAAAAACAAAGAAGGAAACCTCAGTGGCTGCTGTTAGTAACCGTTTTGTGCTATTGTTTCCTTTCAGCATTTTAAAATGTTTCAGCAATTGCAAGTGAACAAGAGAAAGTAATATACTGTACATAACTTGTTCATTCCAAGTGGATATTGAGGACCAGGATAAGTCATAGGCAGAGAAGCAGTAAGCAGCTGCCTTAGCTATAGCTGCCTGTTTACAAAAAGGCATTGTTCTGCAATGAAAATCCCAGGATTTGGATGTGCTAATGAGTAGGAAGAGAGAAGTGTTTAATGAAAAAAATCCAGAAAGATCTCTGCCCATTCTTGGTGTCTTATATACGTTGTCTAATCATCCATGTATAGACAGTTGTTAGTTCTTGTGTTTTTGATCATTTTATGGTGACTGGGAAGCAGGGTATAGTTCAGCCATCCTCCCTCTCAAAGTATTTTCTCTCATAGCCCAGGTCATTAATCTCAACTATAGTTTAGTAACAGTCTTTCCCTTTATAGCCAAAGCAATATCTGGATTTTCTCTAAATCTAGGCAGTATGTTGTAACTGAGAAGACAGTGGAGTTGTGTGAAAACACCCAAATTCTTTGAATTTCTCTCCTGACATTGATCACCTCCTGCTCAAATTCCCCTACCTTGATAATGTCCCTTTTCCCCTGGCCTTTACCTGTTCTATCTCTTTCTCCCTTCCTCAGCAATACCTATCTTTCCCTGTCCCAACCATAATTACTTTACATTATGCCTCCCCCAGCGACAATTACACCCCGCTCTCTCTTTCTAATTTCTCCCACATTCAGCCAATTCATACTCTATAACTTCACCCAGTGATACACTGTCAGCTGCTGCTTCTTTTTTATCCTTTAGCCATGGTCATCTCCCAATTTGCACTCCTCATCCTGGTCCATGATTACTTTCTGGTCTGCCTCTTTTAAACCCTCCCTCTTCTCCATTCAAGAGTTCCTCCATTACTCGCCACTAATAGCCACAATCTTCCAGCCATCTCCTCTTTCCCTCTGCCCCCCTCTAGTCCACAACCAGCTTCTGCTCTGTGTCCTTTCTCTATGGTATATGTATGAATAGCTGCTGTTCTTCAGTAATATTTAGCTCAATCTGCTATCCCTCTTAACTTCTAATAGTTAGTTCCTTCTGTGCTCCTCTTCTCTCTAGGTACATTCATTATTCTCAGCCATGATAAAATTATCTTTTTCTCTGCCTGCCATTCTTAATCATCTGTCAATCTGATTCCTTTCTATTTTCCTCTTTCCCCCACTATTTGATCAGCTGCCCATCTGCTTCCTCTCCTAATGTTCCACAATTAGCTACCTCCTTTCTCTTCTTTATACCCTTCACCTCTCCATCAACAATCATATTTCCCTCTTTTTTCTCTATGACCCTGGTACATGATAAACTGACCTTCTACCCCATCCTTCTCTTTTTCACAAGCAACTATTTTGCTCCTCCTCCTCCCCTGATCCCAACAATCTGTGGTCATCCAGCACATATCCTTCCAGATGTCCAATAATAGCTGCTCATCATCCCCTTGGCTGTGATCAGTTCCCTCTCTACCCCCTTTACCCCTACATCCCTAATCATCTTCCACCCACCCTACAATCAATTCTTACTCTGCCCTCACATTTTTCCTGTTTTTTACCTTAAATCGGAAAAATGAAACCGGCCATACCAACAATAAATGCATTAAAATATTAAAATAATAAATAATATTGAACAATCTGAACAAAACGCATTTACACCCCTATAATTTCATCAGCACCAATTTGTGAAAAAAAGACTCATACAGACATGTATGGATGTACACAGTATTGAGGGATGGCAATAAAAACTCACAATAACTCACATATCACCAATAAATGAACACAATTTTTTGCTGTATGCTTTTCTGGTAATTGATATTTTGTTTTTTTAATTTAATAATTATATAGATCATTTATCTACAATTCACTGATCACACTACTGTACTGCTGTAGATAAAAAATATTTTTAGCAGGGGTTTCCCAAGACCTGAAAATTACTTGACATCATCCGATGTGAATAGGTTGAGAAAAACTGCATTAACCACTTGACCACTGGGCACTTAAACCCTCTTCCTAACCAGACCAATTTTCAGTGCTCTCACATTTTGAATGACAATTACTCAATCATACAACACTGTACCCATATGAAATTTTTGTCCTTTTTTTCACACAAATAGAGCTTTCTTTTAGTGGTATTTAATCACCGTTGGGTTTTTTATTTTTGCGCTATAAAAGAAAAAAGACTGATAATTCTGTAAAAAAAAAAAAATTTACTTTGTTTCTGTTATAAAAATTTAGCAAATTAGTAATTTTTCTTCGTAAATTTTGGCCAAAATTTATACTGCTACATATCTTTGGTAAAAATAAGTACAAATTGGTGTATATTATTTGGTCTTTGTGAAAGTTATAGAGTCCAAAAGGTATGGTGCCAATATCTGAAAATTGATCACACCTGAAGTACTGACGGTCTAATTTCTTGAGACCCTAACATGCCAGAGAAGTACAAATACCCCCCAAATGACCCCTTTTTGGAAAGAAGACATTCCAAGGTATTTAGAAAGATGCATGGTGAGTTTTTTTGAAGTTGTAATTTTTTCCCACAATTCTTTGCAAAATCAAGATTTTTTTTCTTTTTTTTTCTTTTTCACAAAATTGTCATATTAGCAAGTTATTTATCACACACAGCATATGCATACCACAAATTACACCCCAAAACACATTCTGCTATTACTCCCGAGTATGGCGATACCACATGTGTGAGACTTTTACACAGCGTGGCCACATACAGAGGCCCAACATGCAGGGAGCACCTTCTGACGTTCTGGAGCACCCAGGCCAATTCTGACATTTCTCTCCTACATGTAAACATCATCATTTATTTGCTAGAAAATTAAATAGAACCCCAAAACAATATATATGTTTTTTTAGCAAAGACCCCAGAGAATACAATGGTGGTTGTTGAAACTTTTTATCTCGCACGGTATGTGCGCAGCAATTTTTTGAACGCTTTTTTTGAAAAAAAAAACAGTTTTGTGCTTTAAAAAAAAACAAAACAGTAAAGTTAGCCCAGTGTTTTTGCATAATGTGAAAGATGACGTTACACCAAGTAAATAGATACCTAACATGTCACCCTTCAAAGTTGCACACGCTCGTGGAATGGCGCCAAACTTCACTACTTAAAAATCCCCATAGGCGATGCTTTAAAATTTTTTACTGATTACATGTTTTGAGTTACAGAGGAGGTCTAGGGCCAAAATTATTGCTCTTGCTCTAACGTTCGCAGCGATACCTCAGATGTGTGGTTTGAACACCATTTTCATATGTGGGTGGGACTTACGTATGCGTTTGCTTCTGCATTCGAGCACACGGACAGGGGCACTTTAAATTTTTATTTTTTTTATTGTTCATTTTACTTTATTTATTTTGGTTTGACACTTTTTCCCCCCCAAAATTTTTTTTGATCACTTTTATTCCTATTACAAAGAATGTAAACATCCCTTGTAATAGGTATATGGCATGACAGGTCCTCTTTACAGTGAGATATGGAGTCAATAAGATCCCACATCTCACCTCTAGGCTGGTAAGCCTGAAATAAAAAATAGAAAATGATCCTGGCTTCGACCTTAGCGGTGAGTCTGTAGAAGCACCAGAGGGTGGCTCACACTGTACCGATCGGTACAGAGAGGGGAGGAAGGAACTGGCGTCTTTTGAGGGAGCGATCATATAGTAAACAGCCACGATCAGACGTCCATGGACGCCCTCCCAGAATAAGTCGACCGCGCTGTAGCCATTTTTCGGCTATGGCCCGATCAGCATGTGGTTAAGGAACTATGAGCAAAGTTAGCAGGCTCTAAGAGCATACCTCCCAACTTTTTGAGATAGGAAAAAGGAACACCTATCAGCAAAAGTATCTAGGCATAGGACACACTCCCTGCCATGCCCCCTTAAATGAGAATTATATATATTAAAAAAAGACTAGTTAAACCCACAAGTGTTTTGTTTAACCACTATTATTGTCAGGAACTGGTGTGACCAGAAATATGTGTGGACTGCCACAGAGTAACCAACCATAGGTAAAATGTAACTTATATAATTTATTATAAGATAAGTGGATAACACAAAGAAAACCCACCTCAAATATAACAAACAGTGTAACCCAACCAGGGAACCAAAATAAATAGTGAACACACAATAAACGACTGCCTAAATCAAATATATACAGATAATGGGATAGCCAGATCATAATCGTAACAGAGCCAGGGTTATACATGGGAGATCAAGCAGAGGGAGCTGGGAACAAGGCAGGAGATGGAATAAGTGGGTTGGAAGGGATCAGGCTGCAGGGTCAGGATTAGGGTCCAGGAACAGGAGATGGGATGCAGGCTTCAGGAACACAGATCAGGGGCACATGGAGAAAATACCAAGGCAATGTGTAACAGCATGCAGCAGGTGTAAATACACTTCCTGCAATCAGCACCAGGTGATGCTTGATTGTAGGAGGATGATGCCAGCTTCTGACTGCCGAGCGTCACCCACTGGTGGACACCGGAGCTGCAGCAAAAAGATCTGGGAGCCACAGTGCCACCAGAAGGTGAATCCTTTCTTGACCATCAGCCTCTGACTGCTGAGAGACACAATCGCTGGTGGACACTGGAACTGCAGCCCATAGATCTGGGAGCTACAGCACCACCAGCAGGTGACTCATTTCCTGACAATTATTCCTTTATATTGGCTTTTCACATGTACAAATACAGAAATAGTGCATTTTATATACAACTACATAGATCAGACCAAAATGAGGAGGAAAGAGGGACAGAGGGACTTTGTTCCTTTTTAGGGACAGTCCCTTGAATCGGAGACAGTTGGGAGCTATGTAAGGGGCCCATGTATAAAGGTATATTCAGGCAGACTCAAATTATCCTGGTTTTCAAGCTGTTTTTACAGGTATTTATAAAGCTGTGAATTTTGAAAGATCAAAAACAAAGAACACATACAGTAGATAGGTCAGAAAGGTAGGCAATTTTAAGTTTCTTAACATGTTCTTTTTGGGAAAACATAATAAATATGAGAATAATACGGTAGCAAGTAGCAAATAATATTTGTCCTTCCAATAGGATGCTTGACTTGTGGTTCTATTTGAAAGGACAGATTGTTTTGACATGGTGAAAAAGGGTCAGTAATTCATAAATGGTAACTGATGCATATGAAACAATAAATCCTTCAATAATATTAGATACTAATTACTCATAAAAAGTGTTATAATACATTAAAAATAAACACATGGTAAAATGATTTGCGATTTTCACTGCTGGCAGCAACACCAGTTAAAGAAGTTATGTATCCATTTAGAACTATGCCACTCCTCTTCCTATCCCATATAATATTACTTGTGTATAGAGGCTGTTGTAAGATCTTTAATAATCCTTTTCGCATGTCACTCAGGTATAATTTAATGGCATAGCTAGAGAAAATGTTGAAACTAAAGTACAACTGTGGATTCTCCCCTTGCCCCCCCCCCCCCCATTTTTTTTTATTGTATACTTTTACTTTTTACTTACTTTGCATGCTCGCTGACCTTTTTTAGATGTCTTTAAGGTTGATCCCATGATGTACAGGGTCATACTCCTATTTGCCTCTTCTCCAACACTTGGAACAATGAGCAGCACTGGTAGCTCCACCCCATGCCAAGGTCATCTAGTGGCAATACAAAAATTTGAATATTGCAGTCAGATATACATAGATCAGCCATAACATAATTTATGACCACTGACAGTTAAAGGAAATATCTTGTTACAATCTAAAAATTGGTGGGCTATATTAGGCAGCAAGTGCACAAGTCCATAAATTTGATTTTGAAAAAGCAGAAAAGGATGGGCATAGCAGATGGTTGTGTATGGGGCTGTGAAACCCATGGTTATCCATGTCAACCCATGTCCACAGCCAAAAGCTTCTACTATGGTCACATGAATTTTAGAACTGGACTACAGAGCAATGGAAAAAGGTGGCCTGGTCTGATGAATCACATTTTCTTTTACATCATGTGGATGGCTAGGTGCATGTGTGCCACTTACATGGGGAAGAGATGGAACCAGAAGGCAAGTTGGCAGAGGCAGTGTGATGCTTTGGGCAATGTTTTGCTGGGAAACCTTAGGTCCTGTCATCCATGTGGATGTTACTTTGGTATCCATGCCAAAATGGGTCAGGGCTGTTTTAGCAAAAGGGGACCATACTCAGTATTAGGTGGGTGGTCATAATGTTATGGCTGATCAGTGTGTGTATATATATAGTTCTGTCAGGTTGGATGGTAAACGTTGGTGGACAGCCATTTTTAGGTCTCTCCAGAGATGCTCAATAGGGTTTAAGTCAGGGCTCTGGCTGGGCCATTCAAGAAGAGTCACGGAGTTGTTGTAAAGCCACTCCTTCGTTATTTTAGCTGTGTGCTTAGGGTCATTGTCTTGTTGGAAGGTAAACCTTCGGCCCAGTCTGAGGTCCTGAGCACTCTGGAGAAGGTTTTCGTCCAAGATATCCCCGTACTTGGCCGCATTCATCTTTCCCTTGATTGCAACCAGTCGTCCTGTCCCTGCAGCTGAAAAACACCCCCACAGCATGATGCTGCCACCACCATGCTTCACTGTTGGGACTGTATTGGACAGGTGATGAGCAGTGACTGTTTTTTTCCACACATACTGCTTAGAATTAAGGCCAAAAAGTTCTCTTGGTCTCATCAGACCAGAGAATCTTATTTCTCACCATCTTGGAGTCCTTCAGGTGTTTTTTAGCAAACTCCATGCCGGCTCTCATGTGTCTGGCACTGAGGAGAGGCTTGCGTCGGGCCACTCTGCCATAAAGCCCTGACTGGTGGAGGGCTGCAGTGATGGTTGACTTTCCACAACTTTCTCCCATCTCCCGGCTGCATCTCTGGAGCTCAGCCACAGTGATCTTTGGGTTCTTCTTTACCTCTCTCACCAAGGCTCTTCTCCCCCGATAGCTCAGTTTGGCCGGTCGGCCAGCTCTAGGAAGGGTTCTGGTCGTCCCAAACATCTTCCATTTAAGGATTATGGAGGCCACTGTGCTCTTAGGAACCTTAAGTGCAGCAGAAATTTTTTTGTAACCTTGGCCAGATCTGTGCTTTGCCACAATTCTGTCTCTGAGTTCTTCAGGCAGTTCCTTTGACCTCATGATTCTCATTTGCTCTGACATGCACTGTGAGCTGTAAGGTCTTATATGGACAGGTGTGTGGCTTTCCTAATCAAGTCCAATCAGTATAATCACCACAGCTGGACTCAAATGAAAGTGTAGGTCCATCTCAAGGATGATCAGAAGAAATGGACAGCACCTGAGTTAAATATATAAGTGTCACAGCAAAGGGTCTGAATACTTAGGACCATGTAATATTTCAGTTTTTCTTTTTTAATAAATCTGCAAAAATGTCAACAATTCTGTGTTTTTCTGTCAATATGGGGTGCTGTGTGTACATTAATGAGGAAAAAAAATGAACTTAAATGATTTTAGCAAATGGCTGCAATATAACAAAGAGTGAAAAATCTAAGGGGGTCTGAATACTTTCCGTCCCCACTGTATATATATGTAGGAAGGCCAGTATGGTGGCCTGAATTTATGGGAGGAGCCCGGGGGGTAACCAGCCCGCTCACCTGTGGTGTTTGTCAGTTTCCTGTGCGCGATATACATCACTAGGGCGACTATTCGAAACCCCACGAAGTTCTTGTCTTCGTGAGTTCCCGCATTTGCAAATTCCGTGCTCGAGAGTTCTGAGGTCCTCGTTACCGATTCGTATTTTCGTACAATGCGTCTGGCTCGGCTGTCGCAGGTAGGGTTCCGGTTGACTTTTGTTTTCACGCATTGTTAGATATCATGTCACTAAACCGTGATATCAAACTTACGAATCACTCGCAATTTCACAACGGAACCGCAATGCATACTACCCGCACCATCGTTATGTTAGCCGTTTCTCGTTATTTGTAAACCACCACGACGTAGACGTCACTTCATTTAGGCATGTTTAAACAATTGTTACCATTCTTCATTAGACAAAACCGTTGTGATTCGCAAATTCGCAATTTGCTATCGACTCGTGTCAGTTCGACACTAAATCATTTCTCATTTCAGAAACATTTCTAAGCATTTCAAACATTTCAAATCATTTTGTTCATTTCAGTCATATACCGCTTTCTGATTTGAATCCAGTCGCATCTAAAGATGCGCCGATTCGCTCCGGTGTGCCCCAGTTGCTTACGGCCTCATTTCAGTACATGCTCCAGAGTCAGATTCGTTATCAGTCGCTCGTCACGACTCACCGATTCGTATCTCTGTCATGGCCAGCATTTCACTGTCACGTATCATGCTACGATACGAATCCAGTCGCATTAAGAAAAGCACAGATTCATCTCGGCGTGCCCCAGGTATTTGCCACATTTCGGTACATGCTCAGAGTCCGATTCGTAGTCAGTCGCAACAGCGGCATGATCGATTTGAGCCTCTGTCATGGCAAACAACTACTCCACTGTCACTTACCGCGCTCCGGTTCGAATCCAGTCACATCTATGATGCACCGATTTGTTACGGTGTGCCCCAGGGCTCAGCCTCATTTCAGTACATGCTCCAGAGTCCAGATCTCGGTTATTCGCAGATGCCGGGTGACCGATCCGCATCTCTGTCATGGGAATTAAATACCATTCATTTCACTCCCACATATCGCACCACAGTTGCGAATCCAGTCGCATCCGGGATGCACCGATTCGTTACGGCGTGCCCCTGTTATTTTGGCTTATCCTATACCTGTACCAGAGCTCTGTTCGTTGTCAGTCGCAGTGGCGGCACAATCGATTCGTGCCTCGGTCAGGGTAAAACATTTCAGTCATTTCATTGTTACGCACTGCGCTCCGATTCGAATCCAGTCGCATCTAAAGATGCACCGATTCGTTCCAGTGTGCACAAATGTTTTCTGTTGCCTCATTTCAGTACATGCTCCAGAGCCCAGTTCGTGGTCAGTTGCAGTCGCGGCATAACCGAGCTGGACCTCTGTCATGGCAAGATATTTCACTCATTTCATGATCAAGGCAAACATTTTAATCATTTCGTTGTCGCTACACCGCACTTAAGATTCGAATCTTAAAGCATTCGTGAGGTATCGATTCAGCCCATTAGGCCACAACAGTCCTGGCCTCGTTTCATGCCAGGCCCCACAATTTGACTTGTACCTTGTCGCAGTCGCAGCATACAGATTCTTGCCACCATCAAGGCATTTACATTTCACTTATGTTATTCCACTCCATGCACCTGTCATTAAAATCACCATACAAGTTACTACTTCAAGTTAGTTGGCAAACCCTTCATGAGTTATCACCTTTCATTTTCCTCCAGGTCAGTCAAAGTTCAGTAGGTTCACCCTGCACCAGGCTGGATGATATACCCCCAGGTAAAAAAAAAAAAAAAAAGGGAGAGCACAAGCTGGGTAAGTATGGCTTTTAGGGAAACAACGCAAACTTGAAATTCATGTCACCACCAATAGGTTACAGTCAACCAAAAACACGATCTCAAGGACAGCATATCTTATCTAGACCAACCGTGTCCCAGGCCGGCAACGAAGACCTCACGGCCCCTCTGTCACCTTCTCCGGTCTCAGAGAGCGGCAGTGTGCAGTCCCTCAGGGGATGGACTATCCCCAAGTTGACGGCAGAGCTGAGACGCAGAGGCGTGCCCTTCTCTGCTAAAGCTAGGAAAGGTGAGCTCTTCAAGCTCCTCTTCCCCCCACCAGCTGCAGCAGGACCCAGCAGGCGTCTCTCCAGTCGATATCCTCTGCCATCTCACAACTCCACACTATGGTATCGTCCCTGTCTTCCTCAGTCACGGACGTACAAACCAGGGTGGCACTCCTGGAGGCTCGGCCGGCCGTGGCTATTCCTGACCCAACAGCAACCCAAGTTTTGACACCCCTTCCTGCAGGTACCACAGGGTGGAGCCCCATTGTCTACCCCTCCCATTTGGTTCCATCCAGCATCAGGAAGGACATTCTGGACGGCAGGGAAGTCAACCTTGCCTCTCTCCTCATTTCTGTCCATGATCTGGCGGAAAATAAGGCCTATACCTGGGGTGAAGTGTCGGTGGTCCTTAAGGCCAAAGACCCCAGACTCAATAGGAAATTATCTGTCCCAGAACTCACATTGGCCTTTGGCATGCTGAGGGATGTCCTATGTTCAGCTGCTCCCAGCAGGAGGGAAGAGCTGGACTTATACCTCCATACTGTAGTAGACCTGGGCTACAAGTATGGAGGAATTTCTTTTTATGACTATCACCGTTCTTTTTCCGCAAAGGCAGCAGCCAGACTCACACAGTTTCAAATGACCACAAATTGGAGCCTCATGGACACAGAGCTGTTCTGACGCCACTTTGCCGGCTTGCGCTCACCACTGTGTGCAATTTGCCAGTCCTCCACTTACACCGCCACCTGGTGCGCCAATGCGACCATCAGACGTCCCTTTGAATTTCCCTCTACCTCCGGTGAACTTCAGGGTCAGTGGGCCCCTGCACAAATACCTCAGGTGGACAAATTCGGACGCCCAGTCCGAACCATGGGAGGGGCAGCCATTTGCAACAATTACAACTACGGGTCCTGCAACTTCAGTCAGTGCCGCCTGCTCCACATCTGCACCTTATGCTAAAGAGAGCATCCAAGAAATTTGTGCGAGGTCAAGCAACAGAAGAGGGCATGACTAAGCCGAATCAACGTCTTGTGACTAGGGCTCTACCTCACCTCACATCCCACCCCCTACCTGGCCACCAATGTAGGAATCTTCACTCAGCGGCCACTGACAAACAGGCCATAGACCAGCTCTTACAGACAGAAGTAGACCGAGAGTTCGTTATAGGCCCTTTCACTCCCCCTTTCAGTACTTGGAGAGTCAGCCCTATTGGTCTTGTCAAGGGCAAGTTCTCAAATAAACTATGTTTGATGTATGACCTGTCTGCGCCTCATTCTTCCCACATTCCCAGTCTCAATTCCCTGATCCCCTCCGAAGAATTCTCCCTAAAATATTCCTCCGTGGATATGGCAATCCAAGCGATCATTAAAGCAGGTACAGGCGCCTGGCTCTCCAAAGCCGATATCTCGGACGCCTTCAAGCTCCTGCCTATCCACCCATCCCTTTGGTGCTGGCATGGCATCAAGAGGAAGGAGGCATACTATTTTGCCACGAAACTGACTTTCGGTTCAAAGAGTAGCCCTTGGCTCTTCGACACGTTCGCTCAGTCCCTCGCTTGGATACTCTTGCACAAAGCTCAGTGCCAAGAAGTCATCCACTACCTGGATGACTTCTTACTAATAGGACCACCCAGCATGCTCCCAGGAGACCTCGACAAACTCAGAGTCGTATTCGGAAATCTCAATGTTCCCATCGCTGAGCATAAAGTCGACGGCCCAGCACACAACATCACCTTTCTCGGGGTCAACTTAGACACCTGCACCATGCAGGCCAGTCTCCCCCTCGACAAACTAACCCGCATTAGGGTGGTCCTTCAAGAATTCACCCACACTAGGGGGTGTACCAAAAAGCAATTGCAATCTCTCCTGGGAATGCTTAATTTCGCCATGCAAATCATTCCACAAGGTCGCACCTTTGTGTCACGTCTGCTGAGATTTCTGTCACAAACACAAGACCCCAATCAGATCTTAAATCTAGATTCCGCAGCAATAGCAGACCTATCTATGTGGGAGGAATTCCTTTCTGCCTGGAATGGCATATCCCTATTTATACCTATGGTTTCGGCCCTTTCACCCCAGGTGGTGACAGATGCTGCAGCTTCTACAGGCTTCACGGCAATTTTTGGCCACCAATGGTTTTCAGGACCCTGGCCTCCACAGATACTGTTGATACCCGGCTTCACCTGAACATCCTCCCTCTTCGAGCTCTATCCCATAGTGGAAGCCACACAGCTCTGGGGTCATCATTGGACAGGGCAAACTGTGGTCTTCACCACCAATAATCAGGCCACGGCAGACATTATCAACAAAGGCAGGTCCAAGTCTCTATCAGTCATGTCCTTCCAGCGCATGATTGGTACAACTGTCTTTGCAACATCAGTTTAACATCCACTGTTCATTTATTCCAGGTAAATACAATCTAGCTGCTGACGCACTGTCACGTTTTAATTACACCTCCTTTTTTAAACAGGTTCCCGGAGCCGATCCAGTGTCGGCCCCTATCCCTGTTTGGTCTCAGCTGACCCTGGACTAGTTGAACATTTACAAGGAGCAACCCAGCTCATCAACCACTCACTGTCCCATAACACACTCGCAGCCTACCAGACAGCTTGGAGGGCGTTCAATAAATTCCTGGCACCCTGCTCCGAGGGAACAACAGATGTCAAGCAAGTACTGGCCTTTATTTCATATTGCCACCCTCAGCTGGCCTTATCTCATAACACCATTCGGATATACCTAGCCGGCATACAACATTTCTTGACTCTTTAAGACCCCGCAAAGTGTTCACTGTTCTTGTCCCACGCTATCCGAGCCATCCTACGTGGCACTGAGAAACACCAACCAGTGGTCAGCACCAAACGTTTACCCATTACGGGGCCCATCTTTAGGGATATGTCAACCATCCTGACTACTTCTCCATTTGGTCTCCTCCCCAGTATGGTCCTACAAGCAACCATATATTTGGTCTACTACGGGTTCTTGCGACCTGGCGAGTTCACCAGTAACAACCAGTAACAAGTACCATGCAGACGACACTTGGTTCGCTACCAAGACCACTTCGTCCTCCACCTTCAGGTTTCTAAAACCCAGAAGGCAGGCTCTGGAGTGGACATTCACCTTTACAAAACCAATAATAGCTGGTGTCCAGTCACCGTACTCAATCAACTTCTGTCACTCCTGCCTGAACAACCGGACTCCAGTCCTCTTCTACCACTTCCAGTTACACCCTTAAGTGCCTGTCAGTTTGTGAAACACATAAGGATACTTCTCCGCAACCTTCACCTTAACCCTAGTCAGTACTCCGGACACTCCTTTCGTATCTGAGCAGCCTCAGCAGCATCCCGCCACTGGGTCCCAGACCACATCATTAAAAGACTAGGCAGGTGGAAGTCAGCCTGCTTCGCCCGATATATCCCTAATCCTCAAGTGGAGAAGGCACAGGCATTTTCAAAATTGGCTCAATGAATAACTGAAAACCAATAAAATACTATACCCCTACCTGAATGTTTTTTCCCCCTTATTTTGGCATACCATCCATCAGACCAAGGCACACTTTCAGGTCCATTTCATATGGTAAGTCCACACTTCCAGGTCTATTTCTGATGGTAAGTTTTATGTTAACTATAAATGTTATCCATGTCCATATCGGCCATAGGGCTCCAACTATATATATATATATATGTATGTATATATATATATATATATATATATATATATATATATATATATATATATATATATACTCCTGCTCAGAGTTGGATTTTAACATACAGTATAGTATTTTGTTGGCATTTAGAATTTAGATGCATTTAAAGAAAACCTATACTGACAGAAATACAGAAGCTGTTATTGCTTACCTTCTTCTGAAAATGCTAGATGCCTGTATGTCTCTGATTTTAATAGCTTCCATGATCATGCAGATCAGGAAAATCAGAATGAAGCCACTATTTCTAAATTTCAGATTTGTTTGTGTTCAGAAGCCACTAACGGAGCAGGGCAGCCTTGTAATTTGTATTTTCATAAAGTAAAATGATCAGTGGTAGCTTTTAATATTTTTTTTAGTTCAGCTTTGTTAACCCAAGGAACTTAACACAGAAAAATAAATTCACACGTATGAATACTTTAAACATATTTTGCAGTGTGCCTGTGAAGTTCAGAAAGGGTAATCACAAAGATTAATCAATGGATAGCAAAGCCTGGTATACCTGGCAATGTTATATGAGCTATTCAGGATTTCTGAAATCTGCAGACTATCAAGTTATAATCCAGGTGCACTGAACTAGCGAACAGGAAAGTGTGATTGTGTAATTCAATCTTGTAATTTAGCAGATGTGATGACATCAGACTTGGTTTCGAATGCTAAAGATAAAAGGATCAGATGAACCCACTGTGACCTTACTGCCCTACAGGGTTAAGGTTGTCACAGATAAAGGCTATTGCCTTAATGGACTATTGAAAATAAAACCTTCTACATTTTCCACAGATGAAGTCAATGTTCCCATTTTAATAGCATGGCATGGTTAACTAAACAAAGTGACTGTTTTTAACTGTGTAGAAGACGCAGCTCTATTTACTCCAGTGTGAAGTTATATCTGTCATGGAAAAAGAAGGAATTGACTCCAGGTAATCAAAATTCCTATGATAAATGTTGCCAGACAATATGCAAGCACAAATTCAAAAAACAATATATAAGGAATTAATAAAAATAATTCCATTGCAACCTTTAAAAAAGCAACTGCAAAGTATAAATGTAGTAAAACAGGTAAATACACAGGTGGGAATAATCAGCAATGGCAAAAATATTATAGGACCCCCATTAGTGCTCCCCTATTCCCACCCACTAAGCATTGGTAGTTTGAAGTAGGCTGCCTATGATGCACCCCTTGAGTGTTCCTATTTAGATCCATTAAAATGCGTGACCACTGTAATTGAGCAGTTAAACATTGTAGTCAGGCAATCTGAATTAGTCCTTCTACAATCTTCTGTCCCAGATATACAGTAGCTACTCAAAGACTTAGCTTTCTAGTCATAAGTCTCTGCTGTGAGTATGTGCTATACAAGTGAGAGGACCTTCTCAGTCTAACAGAGCTAAGCTGGTTCAGTCATTTGAAGCAATATGACATTGATGTGAAGAAAAGACTGAAATTCACAATCCCTGAGACAGCTACTATTATGCCGCGTACACACGATCGGACATTCCGACAAAAAAATCCATGGATTTTTTCAGATGGATGTTGGCTCAAACTTGTCTTGCATACACACGGTCACACAAATCTTGTCGGAAATTCCGAACGTCAAGAACACGGTGATGTACAACATGTACCATGAGCCGAGAAAAATGAAGTTCAATAGCCAGTGCGGCTCTTCCTCTTGATTCTGAGAATGCGGGGAACTTTGTGCGTCGGAATTACACACGATCGGAATTTATGACAACGGATTTTGTTGTCAGAAAATTTGAGATCCAGATCTCAAATTTTGTGTGACGGAAATTCCGATGGAAAATGTCTGATGCAACCTACACATGGTCAGAATTTCCGACAACAAGCTCCCATCGAACATTTTCCATTGGAAAATCCGACCGTGTGTACGGGGCATAACAATCCCTTTTCAGACATGAACAGGCACTTTTACCATAGGGCCCAATAGAAGTTGTATGCTTATAGCCCTAGATACACCCCTGGAAACATATACATATGAACTGTTTTATCTGCTAAAAAAAAAAAAACTTGTGAAAATATTTGGCCAGTCCTATAATCCAGAGACTTATGATGTACTTTGTTCAATATCCTGACCATTTATGTTTCTCCACAGCAGTTAAAGCAGTACACTTTCAATTAAGGCTGTGATTGTATGGTCATTGAGTCAGCAGTAGATCCTCCATTCTGAATGCATGGCAGAAAAAAATGACATCTAGCTACAGATGTTAATGGAAATTCAGGGAGACATCTTTCAAGAGTTCCCTGACCACAAAAAATAATAAAGCCACTCCTGGGATCCCTGTTACCCAACTAGAACTTGAAATGCATGGTATGAGGGAGCTGTGGTCTCTCTTTTGGGATCCTTGCACCAGAGGGGATGCCACTGGAGCATTGATGGTAAGCATTAGTAAAATAGTAACATTAAAGTGTTTTTTACACTGTCTGTGTGTGTTTTTTTTGTATGTTGTATGGGTTAAGTGTCCAATGGAGCCCTAAAACCAATTTACCAGGGAGGAGATGGCCCATCAAGTACTAGTGCTTTGACTGGGAGGGCAACCTCTGTTTTAGTGTGAACCTTGTGAGCACCCCCTGCCTTCAGTTCTGAAGGGCATGCACACTGAAATCAGTACTGCAGGGGGCTTTGAGCTTGCTGCTCCCTTGCCGAAGGGGATAACAGATGGCATCCATAATGTTTTCACTGCATTCACATTCATCGTCAGGCTTGTTGACTGGTCGTCACTCATCAGCTGCTATATTTGTCTGGTGTATGTTCATCCTATTATTAAATAAATGTATATAAAGTAAATTAATGTGAGTAAAGCCTTGTACACACAATCGGATTTTCCACAGACAAAACAGACTTTTGTCCGAAGGCGTGTGCCTGGATTTTGTCTTGCATACAAACGGCAAGGATTTGTGGGTCAACAAATATGAACGTAGTGACGTACTATGTGGTTTTTCAGCTCTTTAGCACCACCCTTTGGGCTCCTTCTGCTAATTTTGTGTTAGTAGAAGTTTGGTGAGTCTTGATTTACGCTTTTCATTTTGCGCTTTTCATTTAGCACTTTTCAGTTCGCGCTTTTCATTTTGTGCTTTTCAGTTTGTGCTTTTCAGTTCGTTTCTGAACGGCCGTTCATCAACCAGACATGTTCCGCAATCAGAGGAGATAACGTGTTATTTATTATTGGCCTTGGAGTTATTGCTTTGACCCAAGTCCAGTCCAGGAACAGGAGGAGGAGGAGTTCTTGGACCAAAAATCGGTTGCTTTATTAATCGTGACCAAATATGTCATATGCCTTTGCTGCGGGAGCTCCAGGAGAATAATCCAGATGTTTTTCGGAATTATCTCCGGATGATGGAACCCTGCTTTTACCAATTCTTGGCATTGTTGACCCCCTATATTAGGAAGCAGGACACATGCATGAGGCTTTTTTTTTTTTTTGGTTGAATAATAATAATTTGATTTGTTATATTTTCTGTATATTGGATGAATAGAATGCACTTTTTGGTCAAGTTCTATTGGCAGATAGCATGTCTATTTTTATTTGATTTCTTTTTTTAATGTACAATAAAAAAAATTGTGGAGAATAATACTTGGCTATGTGTTTTACTTCAAATGACAGTTTTAGAGTAGTCAGTTACATTTAAAAAAAATACAATGTAAAATTGACAAGGGATACAAACATAGTTGCATCTTTGATCTTAAAAACTACGGGATAATGGTGTTGTGATAACTTGTCCCCCCCCAAAAAAAATTTAAAAAAATATATATTATTCTTGATATCACTAGAAAAAAAAAGCCTTTGAAAAATTTGTTTGCAATAACTCCATCAGTATCACCAGCAAAGCAGCTTCATTATTATCCCATTACAGATGCATTTCGGGATTTCTTAATTTGCCGCGTCACAAATGTTAATTCTCCATTACAAACGCTAGTTTACAAGACGCTTATGGCTCGTCCTTGCTTCCGAGCATGTGTGTTTGTACTTTGGACTTTTCTCCTTTTCTCCGGTGGACTTGTGTACACACGCTCGGAAAATCTGACAACAGACATTTGTCCGCGGAAAATTTTAAAACCTGCCATCCAACATTTGCCCGTGGAAAATCAGACAACAATTGTCCGATGGAGCAGATTTTCCGGCAACAGCCTGTCATCACACATTTCCAATTGGAAAATCAGATCGTGTGTACGCGGCTTAACCGCTTCCCGACCGGCGCACGCCCGATGTACGTCGGCAGAATGGCACGGCTGGGCAAATGGGTATACAGGTACGTCCATTTGAATTTTTCGTCGTGTCATTGCGCGCGTGCCGGCCGGGAGCTCCGTGAGTCGGATTGCGGGTCCCGCGGACTCGATCGCCGCGGGGATACCCGCGATTGTCTCACGGAGATGTAAACAGCATCTCCCTGTTCTGCCTAGTGACAGTGTCACTCGATCTCTGCTCCCTGTCATTGGAGCAGAGATCAGTGTACTGACACACACAGCCCCTCCCCTCTACAGTTAGAAACACCTCCCTAGTACTGATTTAACCCCTCCCCGCCCCTAGTGGTTAACCCCTTCACTGCCAGTGTCATTTACACAGGAATCAATGCATTTTTATAGCACTGATTGCTGTATAAATGGCAATGGTCCCAAAAATGTGTCAAAAATGTCCGATGTGTCCACCATAATGTCGCAGTCACAATAAAAATCGCTGATCGCCGCCAAAACTAGTAAAAAAAAATTATAAATAAAAATGGCATAAAACTATCCCCTATTTTGTAAACGCTATAACTTTTGCGCAAACCAATCAATAAATGCTTATTGCGATTTTTTTTTACCAAAAATATGTAGAAGAATACGTATCGGCCTAAACTGAGAAAAAAATGGTTTTTTATATATTTTTGGGGGATATTTATTATAGCAAAAAGTAAAAAATAATGCGTTTTTTTCAAAATTGTTGCTCTTATTTTGTTTATAGCGCAAAAAATAAAAATCGCAGAGGTAATCAAATACCACCAAAAAAAAGCTCTATTTGTGGGAAAAAAAGGACGTCAATTTTGTTTGAGAGCCACGTCGCACAACCGCGTAATTGTCCGTTAAAGTGACGCAGTGCCGAATCGCAAAAAGTGCTCTGGTCAGGAAGGGGGTAAATTCTTCCGGGGCTAAAGCGGTTAAGAAATGACAGAGCATTGTAAAATGCATCTCTGCCTGGGGCCTCCCCCCAAATTCTCCTTTCCATAGTAATCTGCTCTCTTCTCCATAGATTATTATTATTCAGGATTTATATAGCACCAACAGTTTATACAGTGCTTTACAACATGGGGGCAAGACAGTACAGTTACAATACAAATCAATACAGGAGGAATCGTTAAAGCTTACAATCTAGAAGGCAGGGTCAAGTGGAATGAAAGGTAATAGCTGTGGGGGATGAGGTGATCGAGAAAATTAAAATACAGTTGTTAGGTGTGGGTAGGGTAGGCTATTCTGAAGAGAAGTGTTTTCAGGGATCATCCAAAAGCTAATAGAGTAGGAGATAATCTGACAGATTGCGGTAAGGCGTTGCATAGGATTGGAGAGGCTCTGGAGAAGTCCTGGAGGTGAGCATGGGAGGAGGAGACGAGGAAGCTAGAGAGCAGGGGGTCTTGAGAGGAACGAAGAGAATGAATAGGTTGGTATTTAGAGACTAGGCTAGTGATAGAGCTGGGGGCTAAGTTGTGGACGGCTTTGTAAGAAGTTGTTAGTATTTTGAATTCAATTGGTTGGGTGAGCGGAAGCTAGTGGAGAGATTGGCACAGAGGAGTAGCAGACACAGAGTGATTGGTAACTTGGATGGAGATGTTGCGGAGGTTGAGGCATGGACAGTGATTGGACGTGGGGCTTAAAGGAGAGTTCAGAGTCCAGGACTACACCTAGGACCTTGGCAAGCGGGGATGGGCTTATAGTTGTGCCATCGATTTTGACAGAGAGATCAGGGGAAGGGGCACATGGAGTGGGAAAAATTATAAGTTTGGTTTTGGATAGATTGAGTTTGAGGAAGTGGTGTGACATCCAGAATGATATACCTGTTAGTAAATTAGTGATATGTGAGGAGACAGAAGGAGTAAGCAGAGGGGTAGGGAAATAGATTTGGGTATCGTCAGCATAGAGGTGGTATTGGAAGTCATGGGAGGCTATCAGCTGACTCAGGGAGGAGGTTGAAAATAGGAGAGGTCCAAGAACAGAACCTTGGGGGACCCCAACAGAGAAGGGAAGAAAATACCCTTAGGTTGCTAACATTTTGCTATTACTGCTGTTTTACCTTTACCTATGACAGGCATATAGTTTGAAAATTACAATTCTTTTGTTAAACGATCGTTTTTTCTGGAGCAGTGATTTTAACCACTTACCCACTGGGCACTTAAACCAACCAGAACAATTTTCAGCTCTCACATTTTGAATGACAATTACTCATGACAATTGTTGAGTATGGCTGGTTATTGCTGGGTATGGCTTGGTATTGCTGAGTATGGCTAGGTATTGATGGGTATGGCTGGGTATGGCTGAGTATGAATGGGATGGCTGAGTATGGATGGCATGGCTGAGATGGATGGATGGCATGGCTGAACATGGATGGATGGCAGAGTATGGATGGCATGGATGAGCATGGATGGATGGCTGAGTATGGATGGCATGGCTGAGCATGGATGGATGGCTGAGTATGGATGAATGGCTGAGTATGGATGAATGGCTGAGTAAGGATGGCATGGCTGAGTATGGATGACTGTGAGTATGGATGGGGCTGAGTATGGATGGATGAGACCTGCAATGGGCACAGAGCAGCGATGTGGGCACCACAGAACCAGGCTACAGCGCTGCTGCACCCGATCTCTCCCCTCTCTTCTCACACTGTAACGATCGAAAAGGAAGAGAGAAACCAGACATTACGCCGGTTTGTTTACAAGTGATTGCTCCGTCAGTTGATGGAGTGATCAAGTGGTAAACGGCTGCTGTCAGTCGCCATTTACTGTGATCCATGGGCACGCGGGAGCAGGATTCTAGGAGGATGTCATAATACGCCCTCCTAGAGTTATCGAGCCGCACTGTAGCCATCATTCGGCTATAGTGGAGTTGTTAAGTAGTTAATAATGCTTAAAGTGAAACAATAAAATTGAAATATTCCTTTAAATATCGTGCCTGGGGGGTGCCCTTCGTCTGTCTGTAAATTGGCACATCTGTGCGATGTGTAGAACAGTGCTGCAGCAATAAAGACATTTCTAAAGAATATAAAAAATGTCATTTAAACTTGCTCACAGTTGTAATGTATTGCTGGCTCCTGGAAATATAGATGAAAAATCAATTTAAAAAAACTGTGCGGGGTCCCCCCAGTCCATACCAGGCTCTTCGAGTCTTGTATGGATTTTAAGGGAAACTCCATGCCAAAATAAAAAAAAAAATTGTTGTGGACTCCCCCCAAATTCCATATCAGACCCTTATCTGATCATGCAGCCTGCAGGTCCGGATAGGGGGGGACGAGCGAGCACCCACCCTCCTGAACCATACCAGGCCACATGTTGATAGGGACAAGGGCCTCTTCCTGGCCGCTGATTGTCAGGGTCTGTGAGCAGGGGGCTTATCGGAATCTGAAAGCCCCCTTTAACAAGGGGGCCCCCAGATCCTGCCCCCCTCATGTGAATGGGTATTGGGTACATTGTACCCCTACCCATGCACCAAAAAAAAGTGTCAAAAAGTAAAAACCACAAGAGACAGTTTTTGACCATTCCTTTATGTCCCGCAATCATCAGAAGGGGATGGGGTCACTCAGTGGCCCCGCCCTTGCCTATATAACAGCTGTCAAAGCAAAAAGACAGGAGTCGCTGGGAGGCCTCCCATGGAGGCAGAGCTTTTTTAATTTTTTCTATTTTTCTGGTATTTGGGGCGCCATGATTGAAGATGGATGGACATTGCGGGACACTTTTTTTTAAATAAAGGAATTGTCAAGAACTGTCTGTTGTGGTTTTTACTTTTTGACACTTTTTTTGGTGAATGGTATCCGATACCCATTCATAAAGGGGGATCTGGAGGCTCCCTTGTAAAAGGTGTCTTCCAGATTCCGATAAGCCCCCCACCCGCAGACCCCGACAACCACCGGCCAGGGTTGTCAGGTAGAGGCCCTTGTCCCCATCAACATGGGGACAAGGTGCATTGGGGGCACCCCAAAGCACTCTCCCCATGTTGAGGCCAAGTGGCCTGATATGGTTCAGGGGGGCACTCACTTCTCCCCTCCCTTTCCTGACCTGCCAGGCTGCATGCTCAGGTAAGGGTCTGGTACGGATTTTGGGGGTGGCCACACCATTTTTTTTCAATTTTGGCATGGAGTTCCCATTAAAATCTATACCAGATCCAAAGGGCCTGGTATGGATTTTGGTAGGGACCTCACGCTATTTTGTTTCTTAATGCTGTCATAAGGTTCCCCTTCACCACTTTAATACACTATATGTACTGTATGATATATACTACACTGACTGCACTATATATTCTCTACAATGTACTATATATACTACACTGACTGCACTATATACTCTGCAATGTATTATGTATACTACACTGATGGCACTATATACTCTCCACTGTATTATATATTGTAGTCAGGCATAAAGAGCCTGTGAGACTGCCTATATCTTTTCATTACATTGCTTTCATTGCTTGTGCTTACCATGGCCAGTGTTGCATCCAATACGCCCCCCCCCCCCCAGAAACACGTTTACCACACTGGGATGTAGAAAGGGGAGCTATTTATAGCCCCCTATGTCAGATATGGACCTTGCCACTCATCACTACACGTGGCGCGGGTCATACGCTGAACGACGGCGCCACCGAATCACCTGTTCGTGCGACTGCTGACACACCTCCCTGCCCGATGTTAGCAGGCTTAGGAACCTTAAAACAGCCGTGCCTGGGATAAGGCACAGTATACAGAGGGGAGGGTCCACCTTCCTAAGCCATCCTACCAGAGCATAGCAACAAAGAAAGAGGGAAGAACAGGGGCAGATACAAAGCAAGCCCACGGATCAGAATATAATGAACACAAACACAAACTAATCGTGCTAATTAGCACTAAAATGGTATTCACTATAGCACTGGTGAGAAAATACTCCCAAAATCAAATTTACTATAGTTCCCTGAAACGAAATAGCACCCAAACCCTTACTCTGCTAAAACCTAGAGAATTGCACATGGAAATATTGTTTAGAGCATGATATAATTGCCTAAATGGTACTGAAATATGCGGTATATTATTTAACCTCTTCAGATCCGCGCTATTGCCAAATGATGGCAACAGCACGGATCTTCATTGCCGGGACTATGTCTATTGACGTCGTCCCGTGCATGAGCGGCCTGCGCGCCCCCTGCAGGGCGCGCGCAGCGCACTCTGTGATCAGCGAGTCTATGAGACTTGCCTGATCACAGATCAGAGTAAGGGGTCGGTCACGACCCCTTATCACATGATCAGCTGTCAGCCAATGACAGCTGATCATGTGATGTAAACAGAGCCGGTAATCGGCTATTTTTCCTCCTTGCGCTGACAATGTGAGGAGGAAAAAAAAACCCGATCACCGGCGGCCATGAGAGGGACATCAGTCCCGATCATGGCGATCATCTGCCCCCACAGCAATAGGCACCAGTGCCCACCAGCATCACCCATCAGTGCCCACAGTGCCATCCATCAGTGCCATCCATCAGTGCCCACAGTGCCACCCATCAGTGCCCCTAGTGCCACCCATCAGTGCCACCCATCAGCGCCCACAGTGCCACCCATCAGTGCCACCCATCAGCACCCACAGTGCCACCCATCAGCGCCCACATCAAAATTTTATTTGTGTACAGTGTTGTATGACCGCACAATTGTAATTCAAAGTGCGACAGCGCTGAAAGCTGAAAATTGGTCTGGGCAGGAGGGGGGTTTAAGTGTCCAGTAAGCAAGTGGTTAAAGATAATCTACTTTTAAACTGTGTGAAAAAGTGATTTCTACACTGAAACATCTTTAAGGCTAGGTTCACACTGCTGCGGTGCGAATTGAACGCGATTTTGTTCCGATTGCGTTGCGAATTTGCATTGCGAATTCTTATTTTTTTTTTGCGAATTTACGGCGATTCTACGGCTAACATTGCGAATTGGTTGTCAAATTGGGAGTGTCAAGCGATTTTATGTCTGTCCAATAGAGTACAGTGTTTATGCTGACGTATAAAGAGCTGTATCACTTCCTGTTCTATCCCTGGTTTGAGTAGTGTGTGGAGAAGAGCGTGTGTTTGTGTGTCAGCATGTATCATCAGTCATTGCCCTTGGTTATGGCAGCAGTTGTAACTGCTACAGCTGGAGTCATGATAAAAAAGAAAAAAGCCAAGTTGAGGAAGAGGAGGATGATGCAGAGAAGTAGAAGATACTGGGTCCACCCTGTAATTGCAAATAGGGAGGAGAGAGGCCAGTTCAGGCTAATCTATAATGATCTACGTGCTCATAATGAGAAATTTTTTAACTACGCTCGTATGTCAGTGAGCAGGTGAGTAAAATTCATTCAGACCCCCTACCTACCTCCCTCCTGTATCCCTCCCCCACTAATCCTAACCCTTCCCAGAACCCTAACCCTAATCCCAACCCTAACCCCCCAGTATCCCTTGCCCTCCCTAACCCACAGTACATCCCTCTTCTCATCTATTATCTCTCCCTCTCCTCAATACATTTTTGAGATATATCCTAGCTATCCTCCCTTTCACCCCACTTTCTCATCTGATTAATCTTCACATATCTACGCACTCTCAACTCTTTTTGTATATATATAACTTTTAGCTTTGACGAATTGCTACGACTGACCTACAGCTATTTGGAACATCAGAACACCAACTTCAGGAAGAGTGTGGAACCAGCAGAGCGATTACTAGTAACCTTAAGGTAAGATCTAGTACCTAATCTCATAGAAAAAAGGAAACCAAAGCAAAGTATCTTCTAATCCAACATATTTGTTGACGTTTATTTTTTGTTTAAATCAAACAAGCCAAAAAAGGCAGTAAACATTTTTGTGAAAATGTAAAGTATTTAAATAACACAAACTATCTTAAATAACATGTAACATAAATCTTTTAGAACGATAGTCTTCACAGAAAATTAAAGGTATCGGCACCCTATCCTGAAATATATTTCTTTACCAGAAATAAAATATTAACAGAAAGAAATAAACACAAAATAAAACAATATTCTTCACAGATTATAATAAGTCTCTGCTCCCTTTTTAAAAATATTAGAACTCGGCCCTGGGACCTCTGAGTATTTTGGCAAAGGTGCACTCAAATAATTCGAATAGGTTAGCTGTCTTGATTGGGTGCCATATTGTGAATCAATATGAGGCTCCCCGTATGCCATTTGAGGGATGGTAGAGGCCGCTGGAGGATTATTGGAGGACACGGGAGGTAATGTGGTGTAATAGTTGCCGCTCTTGGCTGCTCTTGATCTAGAAGGCGGTACAATGTGTAGATTGTGTGGTCTGATGTTTCTTGAGATTTCAGAATTGGTGGGGGGCATTGGTGGTGTGAAATTTTGAGGTCTGACAGGGGGGGAAATCACAGTCGGAATAGGTGACGGAATGGGATGTGGGATGTCCGAAGTATTGATATCATAAATACTTCTTACATTTTCAAAGCTTGAAGGGTAAGGGTTTGGTACATTTTGGGGTGGAGGAGGATGGTTGGATAATGAGGACGGATGTCTTGGAACAGTGAATGAGTATATGCACTGTTGGACAGCCATTCTCATTGCAAAATATCTATCCTCTGGAACCTGTTGTACAAGAGGAAGTAAACTCATTATGAATAGAGTGTGAGGGCAGCGCTGTGCCTCAATTTGTTGGGAAATTCCGGACACAATGCTTAGCAGCTGCCCAGTGCCATCATCCTCCTCTTGCAATGGAGCTCTCCTGTTTGTTTGGGAGCGCCTATTAGATCTTGGCTGTGACTGTGATTTAATAGGAGCCGTTGATGCTTCAGCAGCAAAGGGCTCCTCCGGACCAGACTGCTCCATTGGAGACTGCAGCAAAGGGCTGCAGCCCACAATTTCCTCCTCAGCAGGGGCTTCCACTTGGTCTCCCGGAACCATAACTTCCTCCTCCTGCCAACTGGATTCGGTGCTGTAACATATAAAAGTTTAATAAGAAATTATTGTGTAAATAGAGGGTAATTTATATCTCAGCCAAAACCAACTAAAATGTAAATGTGGTAGATTGAGAAGGTATAGGGAAGGAAGGAGTGATGGTGAGAAGGAGGGTGGAGGGAGGTATAGTTAATAATTGCTTACTTCCTTAGTTCCAGGACTGGGTTTAGAAAAGCTAGGTATCCAGCAAAGGCGTAGGGCTTTTTTCTGGAGGCAGCTGAGCCACTCTTGGTCTCCCGCTGATTTTTCACATATTTTGTGTATGTGTCACGTAGACTACGCCATCTTGTCTTGAGAGCGAAAACTGAAAAAAACCATGAACACTGTTAATTATGCTTCTCTTTCCTTTCAGGTACCTAGCTACTGGCAATTCATTTGCTAGTTTACATTTTGAATACAAGCTGGGAAAATCAACAGTGAGTTTGATTGTGCATGAAACGTGTGCAGCTATATGGCAAGTGTTAAAAGAGTTGGTGATGAAGAAGCCGACTAGGGAAGACTGGGCTAAAATAGCCGAAGTTTTTTGGCAGCAGTGCAATTTCCCAAATTGTTTGGGTGCAGTAGATGGAAAGCACATCCGAATAATCAGCCCAATTCGTAGTGGCTCTAAATACTTTAATTATAAAAAGTATTTCTCATTCGTTTTAATGGCAGTGGCCGATGCAAATTATTCATTAACCTATGTGGATATTGGTTCATATGGAAGTAGCTCTGACTCAAGCATCTTCTCTCATTCATCCTTTGGCAAGATGCTTTGTGAAAACACATTGAACCTTCCAGATAGCCAACCACTTCCTGGAACCAATCAACCTCTGGAGCCTTATGTGTTTGTTGGGGATGAGGCATTTCCTATATCCAAGCATCTTCTACGCCCATATGCCAAAAGAGGACTTACCATTGAAAAGAGGGTATTTAATTACAGACTGACAAGGGCAAGACGTGTAGTAGAGTGTGCTTTTGGCATACTTGCTAATAAGTGGCGTTTCTTGCACTCATCTATCTGCCTGAGTATGGAGCACGCCATCAGTGCAGTGCAAGCAGCCTGTGCATTGCACAATTTTGTTCGTGCTCGGGATGGATACATATTTGAGGACAGTTTGATGCATGACCTTGAAGAGCCAACGTGGATCGGAACCCGTGGCAACTACAGTGGGGAAAATGTTCGCCACGACTTCACAGAGTACTTTATGTCCGAAAGTGGGCAGCTATCATGGCAGCTAGATGCAATTAATGCCTAAAAAATAAAACACTGTACTCTGATGAACATACTACATGTTGTAAATTAGATTTGTGTGAAATAAAATGTTATATTAGCTACAGTTCACATGTGTGTCTGGACATTATTTTACAGGGTGTGTGTGTGTGTTTGTATTTGTGTACATATAGATCTTAAAATAACATATCATTAATACATATAACCATAACAAGAACCAGCCTAACCCTAACACTAATCTCAACACTAATCTCAACCCTAATCTCAACACTAACCCTAACACTAATCTCAACCCTAATCTCAACACTAACCCTAACACTAATCTCAACCCTAATCTCAACACTAACCCTAACACTAATCTCAACCCTAATCTCAACACTAACCCTAACACTAATCTCAACCCTAATCTCAACACTAACCCTAACACTAATCTCAACCCTAATCTCAACACTAACCCTAACACTAATCTCAACCCTAATCTCAACACTAACCCTAACACTAATCTCAACCCTAATCTCAACACTAACCCTAACACTAATCTCAACCCTAATCTCAACACTAACCCTAACTGTAAACAAGCTAAGCACAGAGTGCAGGTAGCAATTGTACTTACGCAGGTCTTTCTGGACATTAGGTGTCAGGCTGTCCCACTCTGGAAACAGGATCTTGACTATCTCCTGCCATCCTTGGTTCTTCTTCCCAGTATCTTTGTGACGTGGGTCCCTGCAGTCCCAGAGGTATTGCCTTTGTTGGACCAGCCTTATCAGATCTTCATTCTCTATGCCAGTCTTTGTGCGCCTGTTTGCCATTGTGGTATGTGACTGTGAACAGCACAGCACATGGAGAAAACAGGAAGGGAGTTAGTGAGGGGGAAGGGTGGGGCTGTGAGGGGAAAAGGATGGGAGGAGTTGGAGGGGGAAGCCAAAAAAAATATTGCAGTGATGTGAACGTCCGATTGCGTTTTCATTGCGAATTCAATTGAAGTCTATGGAGCTGAATTCGCATCGCACACGGATCAAACTCGCACATGACCTTTTTTTCACGCAGGTTAGATTCGCAACGCATTGATGGGAACGGCACTCATGGAAAACAATGTTATTAAAATGACTTGCGAATTAGAGCGATCACAGCGGCTCAAATTCGCAATACAATTCGCAGCAGTGTGAACCTAGCCTAAAAGTCTGAGAAGTGAAAATTTCCCCGTTTTAGACAACTAGGTGCCAACACAACTGAGCATGCTCAGACCTGAAAATAGCTCTCATTTTAGCTCCAGTGTCTTTTTTACCCAGCGCTATAGTAAATTCCAAAATGAGAGCTAATTAGAGAGCATTTTTTGAAAATATGCTCTATTATACTCCAATGCAAGTTTTAGCCATTGGTTCTAATGGCACAATTGTAACTTTCACAAAAAACCTTTTAATGTTGAGATGAAATGTATCTTTCTCTGAAATACATTTTCCTTTGCAACATTGTTGCTTCTACATAAAATATTTTGTTTTTGAGAATGCTGGAATGTGGAATGTTTTGATGTTTTGGTAAAATATATTTTTCTCTGTCACTTTCACTTGTTACTCTCCATCTCACAACAATCTTTACCCAAACTCATACAGGTGTCTTTACAATCCACAAACAATACCATTGCTGATGCAAATTTAAAATGAATCACAATTTTTTGTGCTTTTTATTATTTCCAAATATTCATAATTTGAGCCCAAAAAATGTGATATGTGTAAAAACATCAGAAATCAAAATGTAGTTCCCAAAAATTTGAGGGTAATATTCTACTCTCACCCACAAAAAAACACCAAATATCACAGAATAAATAAAGAAGAATAACTCTTGAGTAATGTAATTTCATCACCTGTATGTCCAAAGAAATGCACTATTGGAGTGCGTATACGCGAGAGCTCCGTAATGGACGCTTAAGCCGGAGCTCCGCTTCACCCGGACCACAAGACGAGCAATCCACCTCCCCCTAACAGCCATGAGTTAGCACACAGCCTCGGTGAGCCCTCCAGGCACCCTGCCGCATGTCTGGACCGATGACGAGGAGAGATCTCGGGCCGCAATTCGCCCAATTACATCGGGACGGGGATCCCAAGATGGCCGCCGGCACTACTTCAATGTAGCAACACGCAGCCTATGAATCAAGCCGCAAGAACAGAGGCAAGTGATACTCCCGGCCACCCTCACGTATGCCCAGGTGACCCATGGCACTTGGTAGCCCCCGCCAGCTCCATCACCGGCCTCAACGGAATCCCTAATAGGTCACACAATAGAGGATTTCTCCCTGTCTCCAGAGGGGCCTGCTCAGCCTCACATGCAAACCCTCCCAGCTTCAGGCAAGCAGACACAGGACCAGGTATCATTACAACAAGACTTGTTCTCTAAACTGTCGGATCTTCTGGAGAGGGGTCTGGCTAACACAGCAGACAAAATTACTCGAGACCTTAAGTCGGATTTTTCCAATCTGGGATCAAGAATGGAGGCCATTGAACATAAACAGGACATTACGGTTGCTAAAACCAATCAAAACGTCTCTCACATACAAGTACTCCAAGACCAATTGGATATGGCCCTCTCTAGGATTGACGACCTCGAGAACAGGTCAAGGAGATATAATTTTAGAATAAGAGGATTACCCGAATCTGTCACAGAGATCACTTCGGCAGTCCAGAGTCTGATCAAAGATCTGTTACCCACCATTCCATCCCACCATCTAGAACTAGACAGAGCCCACAGGGCCCTAGGGCCTCCTAGAAAGGATGGGTCCCCACGGGACATTATAGCGAAGCCACATCACTATAAGGTAAAAGAGGAGGTCTTGAGACAGTCACGCTACAAATCAAAGCTACTATGCCTGGGCCACCAAATACAGGTCTTTGCTGATCTCTCCCCAACGACCATACAGAAGAGAAGATCTCTCAACCTCTACTCACAGCCTTCTCTCAACAAGATATTAAGTATAGATGGGCATTTCCATTTGTGGTAAAATTCTCCCTTCAGGGAAAATCACACTCTTTCTTTAACCTACCAGAGGGAGAAAAGTTACTCCTACACCTCAAATTGATCTCACAGGAAGCTCCCATGGACCTGGCAATGTCTGCAGCGAACTAGTCCAAACGACCAACTCCAACAAGCCCAGTCTCCCCTCTTTGGGACACAGGAAGAAACAAGAAAGCCAAGGAAGGCAGACCACCTTAAGAAGAAAGAATTCTGTAAATTTTTACTTTACCCTCATCGGGTCTCTTGTCCCGCTGACAAGGCGATTCTTTCTGTTGATGGGGCTAAATGCCCTGAACTTCTGCTGTTACACAAGTTGAACACTTCATAGTTTTGTTCTCAGTTATACTACCAGCAGCAGACTGCAACACTTCTCTGGAAGAGAGAATATTATCCTCACACATTTAGTTTCAGGGGTATTGACTGCCATTTCCCTCCAACAGCTTTTCCTGGAATACGCCACAATACATGGATAGCAACAGGTTCCCCAGGAACAAACTTTATCCCACGGACCTAGCTACATAGATGCCCAGATTCATAACCTCTCCTTTTTCTAACTTGGACGAGCAGAGGGGGTCCTGAGCGGGCTCTCTGTTTAGTGGGTTCCTCGAGGGGGATACCCCCAACTAGCTTGCGGTTACTTCCATATACCGCGATTATGGATTGGGTGATTGCCCAGAGTGGGCTCACTTGGGATGATCTTCTCTGACTTGGGAGGAAGGGTTTTAGCCTGCTACATGTTATAAGTTGAAGGAAAAAGCTTTTGAAAAGGCTTTTGAAGTGGTTGTTATTATTTAGTTTATACGGTTTTACTTATTCCAAGTGTTTTTGTTTTTTTTTGCCATATATCTTTAGATATTTGTTTCCATACTAATTCAAGGGTCTGGGGTGACCCACATGTGCATCCACCTATCACACAGAGACTAGTTTTGGTTTCTGAGTGATGGGTCGTCGGCCCCCTTATAGGGGCAGCAGACGCCCATGGGCAAGAGTCCGGCTGACTAAACTAAAGTCAGACCCGACTAGTCTTCAAAAAAGATACTCTTTTAGTTTTTTTGTCTCTTTTATCTTCCTCCTTACTTCTATAACCCTCTTTCTCTTTCATGCCAGTCTACAGGTTGAGCAACTACTCAGTTCCCCTTGCATGACAAGATTCTCCCACACACGAGCTCTAGGCACTAAAAGAAGAAGCCAGCAAAAGGTAGGTGACGGTATTTGCAGTAGCATTCCACCCATCTGGTTTCATGGCTGACCCCGCACCTTCAGGTTCTTTGGTGAGAATAGTCTCTCATAATGTCCAAGGACTAAACTCACCTAACAAAAAAGAAAGGCTTTTGAATATTATCGATCCCTTAACACAGATATCATTATGTTACAGGAGACTCATTTCCCGATCCGGTACAACCCCAAGTTCCTTCATGCCCATTATCCGACTTTCTACTTAGCTAATGCAGCCAACAAGACTAAGGGAGTCGCGATACTAATATCTAAACACTGTAACTTCTCCCCTATCTCAGAACACAAAGACCCAGAAGGCCGTTTTAGCTTGGTAAAGGGCACGATTGCAGGCAAGCTGTATTCTCTGGTTTCCTATTACACACCAAATAAGGGCCAATCTAAATTTTTCTATAACCTTTTCAGGACCTTGAACCCGCTCCTGGAAGGTTCGGTCATTTGTGGAGGTGACACGAATCTTGCCTTTGATCAGGGATTAGATGAATCGAAACCTCCAACTTCCCAACACGTCCCACCAAAACAAGCCTAAGTTTAGCTAGACTTTTTCACTCTCAGAACCTAGTAGACATTTCGAGGGAACTAAACCCCTCAAAAAGGGATTATACCCACTACTCTTACCCACACCAACTCTATACTAGAATCGACCATATTATGGTATCCCCCGCGATAATCCCGTCAGCACAAAAAAATTCCATCATTGACACAGCATGGTCCGACCACTCGCTGGTCCTACTCTCCCTTCAGAACACAGTCACCAGAACTCCAATTTCACACTGGCGCCTCAATGAATCCCTACTTAGTAATCCCGTACATGTTGCAGAAATAGAAAAGGCCCTGAAAGAGTATTTCACAATTAATGACCAGAATAACATATCCCCTGAAATACTATGGGCGGCTCACAAAGTCACCATAAGGGGCAATCTTTTTCAGATGGCATCCCGAATTAAAAAAGAAAGACAGCTGGACATATCCAAATTAGAAAAAAAAATTTCTGCCCTAAAAACTGATCACAAAAACAACCCCTCTAAAACCCTTCTAGACAAACTAGACGCAGCAAGACTGGAACTCAACCTAGCTCTAACAGTCAAGGCTGAGAAACTTATTCGTTGGAGCAGAGCTAAATTCTATACCCAGAAAGACAAAATAGGCACTATGCTGGCAGATAAGCTCAGCTCGAAAACCCACAACTTCACCTTACCCAGAATTAGGAGACCAGGACAGGAACCAACAGCAAATCCCGACAAAATATTATCAGCCTTCCATGACTTTTATTCTGCATTATATGCCCCCACCACCACAGACAGAAGCGCCAAGATCACAGAATTCATGCGGGATTTACCCATACCAACACTCACCACAGAACACAAAACCATAATGGAAGAGCCCATTTCAGTAGATGAAATCAAAGATGTCATCAAAAAATTTAAGAAAGGATCAGCCCCTGGACTGGACGGTCTTTCAACCCCATATTATAAGGCTTTCGCTAACTCCTTAGCCCCATATGTGGCCAAATTTTTTAATACTAAAACGGCAGGAACCCCAATGGATCCCCAACTCAATACTGCCTACATAGCTGTAATTCCCAAACCAAATAAAAACCCCGAAGAAGTCGAGAATTATAGGCCCATATCCCTAATAAATAATGATTTAAAGATTCTAACAAAAATCCTAGCCAACCGACTTTCTTTCTTTATTAGCAGATATGTCCACAAGGACCAGGTGGGATTCATTCCCGGGAGACAGGGGCCAGACCAAACCAGGAGAGCCATTGACATCATCTCTATTTTACAATCTAATTGGATCAATGGCCCTAAACAAGAAGGGATGCTTCTATCCCTGGATCTACACAAAGTGTTTGATTCTATCGAATGGACATACATTTTCGCCATAATGGAGTGATGGGGTTTTGAACGACGCTTTATGGGGCTGCTTCACTCACTATACTCCAACCCGATAGCTTCAATTCGTATACAAGGTCAATACTCACAGCCCTTCAGTATTGCCAAAAGGAACCAGACAAGGCTGCCCCTTATCCCCCTTAAACTTTGCTATAGCCATAGAAACGCTAGCAATAGACTTTAGATTGGACTTTAGATTGGAAGCTCACTGCAGCCAGGGACTGATGTTAATGTTTGTTAGCACTAATCATGCCCAGGGACTTGGACATTTAAAATTGTAGGGTTTACACTGCATGGGTACATATGCTTAGAAAACTGTTACTTTGTTTGTGTGGATGCAAATGGACTTCGATTTTTGGCCTGTAGTTGTAGATTTGATGCACATAGCCAAGGGCTAACACAGTTGTGAATAGTATTATGTGTTCCTGTCCATCAGTTGCAATCACTTTAGACATACATGAAGAGATAGATTCAAAGATACGGGTGGGCATGTACTTCTATTGGGCGTGTCAGTGTGCTAACAATACAACCTCTCTTATATAAATGCCTGTTGTGGGGGGGTTCATTTGGCCTGAGAAGGTCAGGCTTTTTGCTGTGATTTGTGGGGGAGAAGGAATGATATTGTGCCTATTGACAAATGTCCAACTAGGGATATTTGCTGAAATTCTTGTGCATTTTTTCAATCAAAAGTGGGTTTATGTGGCCATGCTGTCAATGTTGTGTGTGTATTGTTCCTGTCTGATCATGCAAACATCATTTGGAAGCATCTGCTGACCTTCTACTCTTTTTGATCTCGTTGCTTAATCGTTTACACCGAAATGCAGCTTCCAGCAGAACATGGTCACCAATGTATGTATGTGTGGATTGTGGCTGGTGGTGGGTGTTTTGAATAAGTATTTTTTAATATTAAGTTGGAATGCTTTGTAAGAATAATGACTGTTAAGGATGTTTCTACAATCTTGCAGATAAAAACATGATGTGTTGCCCGTTTTACACTGAAAGTAAAGCTGTGTCCACTCTTAGGTTTTGTCAAATTTTAGATTGTAAGCTCCTATGAGCAGGGCCCTTAAAATCCTATTGTTAAATGTAGCACCATATATCCTGCCCAAATTTTTTTGAAGCTAGTAAATGAATGTACATAATTTTTTTTTTCTCTGCTGGTAAAATAAAAGTACATTATTGAGCTTTGTTGTGGTGTTTTTTTTCTTCTTCTTTTCTTTCTCTTTAGTTTATGTGGGTGGTGGTGGTTTTGGGAACGTGCAATATCTCTTATATCTTATTTCAATATGTATTTGTGCACCAAAAAACTAATCTCTTCGCCCTGGTTCACATTGATGCTACTTTGAAATCGCGCTACTTGACTTGAAGTGGCACTATTTCAAAGTAGTAAGGTCAGCGCGATTTCAGGTGCTACGTGATAGACATACCTGTGGCTTCATACACAGATGTCTATTGAAGTTGCACCTGAAATCGGCAAAAGTAGTGCAGGAACTACTTTAACAAATTGGTGCAGCGCCACAAAATCGGTGTCCCGTCGATTGGAACAGCGACATTGCTGCCAATAGTCATGCAATTTGATCTCTCAAATCGCATGATAAATCGCTCCAATGTAAACCTAAGCTTCTGCACACCTGCAAGTAAATGATAAAGGTGGAATCTTTATATATAACAGCTGTGAAGAATTGCAGGTAATGAATTCAGCTGGTGGCCAGGCAGTGTTGTATTAGTCAGCTTTAGTTCACATTGGTGCGATTTGACATGTCAAATCGGTGGCAATTGCACCGTTTTAATTGGTGCGACTTTGGGGTGAAATTTCTATTGATATCAGTGCAGAAACCTGCACAGATATCTCTGAAATTCCCCCTGCAGTTGGGCCTGACATGCGGAAATTAAATTGTGTGATTTCAGCTGAACGATTTCCTCCCTCTGTCAGTGTGAACCAGGGCTCAAACTGGGCCTTTTGTTTTTGTCATTCACCTGCTGCTATCCCAGGGACACCATTTCTTATCGAATGCCTTTAAATATCATTAGTAGAAATACAAATTTGCATATCTGCAAATAAACAAAAATAATAAAATTCTAATCGTGGTTGTGATCAAATATTCGCAGCAGCGATCAAAAGAGCATTGTTTCGCCTTCTGACCCAGAAATAAGTCATTGCAATCACCCAGAAGTTCCTGTGCTGGTCAGCATCTCCATCTAGGTGGACATGGCGAGGTCCCTCTTAACAAAGAGGAGGTGCTGCTCATTTTCCGGGTAAGGGTATTATATGTACTTGTGCTTAATCAATGTGGGGGTGGATGTGGTAGTTAGATTTGGTGTAGGTAGGGTTAATTGATTTGTTTGGCATCCCCACACATTTGCTTCTGGCCCATGTGCACACATCACTTCCTGCATTTGTTCTGCTGATGTAAATGAGAGCTCCTTTCTATTAAAATATATATGGCTTGTTTTCACAGTTGGGCGCCTTTGGACCTCCTAGTTGCTTGACAAGTTGTACCCCATGATTCTCAATGATAACTAGGGAAGGGCCGAACACCCCCCTGTTTGGTTCACAGCAGAGCACGCGAACAGGCAAAAAATTTGTTCAAACACGCGAACACCGTTAAAGTCTATGGGACACAAACATGAATAACCAAAACTGCTAATTTTAAAGGTTAATATGCAAGTTATTGTCATAAAAATTGTTTGGGGACCCAGGTCCTGCCCCAGGGGACATGTATCAATGCAAAAAAAGTTTTAAAAATGGCAGTTTTTTTAAGGAGCAGTGATTTTAATAACGCTTAAAGTGAAACAATAAGAGTGTAATATTCCTTTAAATTTCATACCTGGGGGGTGTCTATAGTATGCCTGTAAAATTGCGCATGTTTCCCGTGTTTAGAACAGTCTGACAGCAAAATGACATTTCTAAAAGGAAAAAAAGTCATTTAAAAGTGCTAGCGCTAGTGCCGGCTATTAATGAATTTAACAAGGGGACCCCCAGATCCCGACCCCCCCGTGTGAAATGGTAACGGGTATATTGTACTCCTACCATTTCACAAAAAAAGTGGCAAAAATTGTAAAAAACACACAGACACAGCATGGGACAAGTCCTTTATTAAAAAAGAAAAAAAATTCCAGCGATGTAATTCTTCCTCGTCCTGGGATATGGAGAAATATGCTGCCACGACACGATCTGCCTCCATGGGAGGAGCCCGCTGACTGACGCTAGACCTCCCATGACAGTTCTTAAATAGCTGAGGGCGGGGCCACCCGTGATGTGCGCAGGTGACCCCGCCCCCCTCTGACGCAATGGGGAAACACCACGGGGTTACCCAGTGACATGTACAGGTGACCCCGCCCCCCCTCTGATGCTACGGGGGTTTCTGTGGCATCAGAGGGGGCGAGGTCACCTGTACATGTCACTGGTAACCCTGCGGCGTTTCTCCGTTGCATCAGTGAGGGGGCGGGGTCACCCGCGCACGTCACAGGTGGCCCCACCTTTAGCTATTTAAGAACTGTCACGGCAGGTCTAACTTCATTCACCGGGCTCCCCCCATGGAGGTGGATCGCGATGTGGCAGCATCTTTCTCTGTATCCTGGGACAAGGAAGGATTACATCGCTGGAAATGGTTTTTTCTTTTTTAATAAAGGACTTGTCCCATGCTGTGTCTATGTGTTTTATACAATTTTTGACATATTTTTTGTGAAATGGTAGGAGTACAATGTACCCGTTACCATTTCACATGGGGGGGGCCAGGATCTGGGGTCCCCTTGTTAATGGGAGCTTCCAGATTCCGATAAGCCCCCCGCCCGCAGACCCCCACCGGGCAAGGATTATGGGGATGAGGCCCTTGTCCCCATCAACATGGGGACATCCTCCCCATGTTAAGGGCATGTGGCCTGGTACGGTTCAGGAGGGGGGCTCTCTCGTCCCCCCTCTTTTCCTGCGGCATGCCAGGTTGCATGCTCAGATAAGGGCCTGGTATGGATTTTTAGGGGGGCCCCCACGCCATTTTTTAAAAATTTTGGCATGGGGTTCCCCTTAAAATCCATACCAGACCTGAAGAGCCTGGTATGGAATTTTGAGGGGGACCCCCACACCATTTTTTTAAAAATTTTGGCACGGGGTTCCCCTTAGTATCCATACCAGACCTGAAGGGCCTGGTATGGAATTTGGGGGACCCCCATGCATTTTTTTTTCATTTTGGTTTGGGGTTCCCCTTAATATTCATACCAGACCCAAAGGGCCTGGTAATGCACTGTGGGGGATCCCAGGCCGTTTTTATCAATGAACTTTCATGTACTGTATTTATTGGCGTATAACACTTACTTCTTCACCATGAAACTTGGGTGCAAATAGCGTGTGTGTGTTATAAGCCGATACTTCAATTTTAGCTGCCTTGGAGGGGACAGGGAGGGGGGCGGGACTTCAAGCATTATTAAAATCACTGCACCCGAAAAAACGTCCGTTTTTAAAACTGTTTTTGCATCGATACATGTCCCCTGGGGCAGGACCCGGGTCTCCAAACACTTTTTATGGCAAAGAACTTGCATATATGCCTTCAGTGAGAACTCTGGATTTTGCAGGTTCGAGCCCCATTGACTTCCACTATTCCAACATATATGATCTGACAGGCATTGTTGCCGGCAATAGCACTGCTTTCCATTTGCATTAGCGCTCAGTTGCTGAGAGTTGAAGTCTTTCTGGCCTTTTTTGAGCGCTATTTTTTTGGACTGCAGGATCATTTTTTGGCGCTATAGTAAATGACCCCCAGTATCTCACAAAAGTGAGTACACCCCTCACATTTTTGTAAATAATTGAATTTATCTTTTCATGTGACAACACTGAAGAAATGACACTTTGCTACAATGTAAAGTAGTGAGTGTACAGCTCATATAACAGTGTAAATTTGCTGTCCCCACAAAATAACTCAACACAGCCATTATTGTCTAAACGGCTGGCAAAAAAAGTGAGTACAACCCTAAGTGAAAATGTCCAAATTGGGCCCAATTAGCCATTTTCCCTCCCCGGTGTCATGTGACTCATTAGTGTTACAAGGTCTCAGGTGTGAATGGGGAGCAGGTGTGTTAAATTTGGTGTTATCACTCTCACTCTCTCATACTGGTCACTGGAAGTTCAACATGGCGCCTCAAGGCAAAGAACTCTCTGAGGATCTGAAAAAAAGAATTGTTGCTCCACATAAAGATGGCCTAGGCTATAATAAGATTGACAAGACCCTGAAACGGATCTACAACACGGTGGCCAAGACCATACAGCAGTTTAACTGGACAGGTTCCACTCAGAACAGGCCTCGTTATGGTCAACCAAAGGAGTTGAGTGCACGTGCTCAGCGTCATATCCAGAGGTTGTCTTTGGGAAATAGACCTATGAGTGCTGCTAGCATTGCTTCAGAGGTTGAAGGGGTGGGGGGTCAGCCTGTCAGTGCTCAGACCATACACCGCACACTGAATCAAATTGGTCTGCATGGCTGTTGTCCCAGAAGGAAGCCTCTTCTAAAGATAAAGTGTAAAAATATATTTGGAAATATATGTGATCCCACGCTTATGGAGAAAACCAATAGGAAAAAACTGCTGCCTCTACCAATATATCCACATAAATGTGTAAAGGTAAAGTGCAGCGCTAAAATATGAGTACAATCCTTTTAAATAAAATGTACAAAAATAAATAAATGTCCATAAGTGAAAATATGAGGACCAATGTAGGTCCTAAGTGATAAACCAAAAAGTAGTCCAGTGAAATGAAAAAAACAATCCAGGTGTATCGAAACAATAATATATCAAACTATAAGTGTCACATAATTAGTGAAAATTGATAGAAGATCCACCACCAAAGTCACCAATCGCTTACCGGAATGATTGAACTCAGATAGATGTACATCTAATGAGTCAATCAGGCTTTTGTGAGATACCAGGGAATCATCTCTGGTAAATGTCACTTGTGGACATTTATTTATTTTTGTACATTTTATTCAAAGGAATTGTGCTCATATTTTAGCGCTGCACTTTACCTTTACATATTTATCTCTGCATTTTGAATCACTGCTGTGCTGGCTGCTATCCTTGCACTTTTGGACAGCACGGTATACGTTTGTATATATCCACCTAGGTGGAAATAAAATGAATAAAACGTGTGGGGGGGTAGAAGTGGCGCTGTTCTGGGGTGGACTGTTTTAAAACCCTGGCTTGTGAAGGATTCCTAAATTGTTGAGTGAATTCCTAATGTGATAAAGTGCTAGTGTGCTAAAAGTCCATATATCAAGAAGTAAAAGAAGTAAAATGGTAAAAGTGACAGGTGACTGTATTCGGTGCTTCTTAAAAGGTGCCCCATAATGAAATGCACTCACCTGAGCCATTCACCCCACCGCTGGTCCTATTTAAGCTGGTTGCTTCCGTGTTTGCAGTGTATGGGATATAAATTAATTTCCTTGAAGCTGGCCCTTTATTGCTCCCACATGCAGAAAAGAGACATCTCCATAGTGCATTACCATTAAAACTTGACAGTTTATTAATAAAAACAAAGATGTACTCACATTCAGTCTGTTGTTACAGAGCTTTGAATAAAACAGGAAGCCGGGATGATTTGTGTTCCACGGCTCGAAACCGGAAGTGATGTAAAGACGCTGTTAGTTCTGTCCTACGCATTTCGTCATTGGGACGTCATCTGGTGCGGCCAAATTGTTGAGATCATTTGCATAATAGGTTTTCACATTTATTGGCTTGGTTTTTGTATCACGTTGATATTATTTGCACAGTTTTACTCTTCTAAAGATGATGCACAAGAAAGCCCACAAAAAGTTTTCTGAAGACAAGCAGACTAAGAACATGGACTACTGGAACTGTGGTCTGATGAGACCAAGATAAACTTATCTGGTTCAGATGGTGTCATGTGTGTGTGAACAGTACGTCATATGACGCCCTGCAGGATAACAGCCGCCGTGCACCCGTGGGGGCGCGCAATCGCGGCAAACGGTAGTGCGGTGTCACCGGCAGAGACTCTTTACCACGTGATCAGCCGTGACCAATCACAGCTGATCACAATGTAAACAGGAAGAGCCATTGATCGGCTTTTCCTCACTCACGTCTAACAGACGCGAGCAGAGGAGAGCCGATCGGCGGCTCTCCTGATGGGGGGGTCTGCACTGATTGTTTATCAGCACAGCCCCCCCTCAGATGCCCACACTAGACCACCAGGGAAGCCCTCAGGACCACCAGGGAAGCCCCCAGCATGTGGATGGCCAGGTACATCCCCCATGGCCATCCACATGTGAAAAAATATGCCCAAAATATGCCAATTAGTGCCCACAAATGGGCACTGACTGGCACCTCTGTGGCACATTACAAAACAGGGATGCCCAGCAATGCAACCCATCAGTGTCATCAGTGCCACCCATCAGTGTCCATCAGTGCCCATCCGTGCCCATCAGTGCCCACCTATCAGTGCCCATCAGTACCCATCCATGCCACCTATCAGTGCCACCCATAAGTACCCATCAGTGTCACCCATAAATACCCATCAGTGCCGCCTATGAGTGCCCATCAGTGCCGCCTATGAGTGCCCATCAGTGCCGAATATCAGTGCCACCTATCAGTGCCCATCAGTGCCGCCTATCAGTGCCCATCATCAGTGCCCATCAGTGCCACTTCATCAGTGCCACCTCATTGGTGTTACCTCATCGGTGCCCATCAGTGCCACCTTATCAGTACCCATCAGTGCAGCCATACCAGTGCCCATCATTGAAGAAAAAAACGTACTTATTTACAAAAAAAGTAACAGAAACAAAGAAAATCTTGTTTTTTTTTTCAAAATTTTCGGTCTTTTTTTATTTGTTGCGCAAAAAATAAAAATTGCAGAGGTGATCAAATACCACCAATAGAAAGCTCTATTTGTGGGAACAAAATTATAAAAAATGTGTTTGGGTACAGTGTAGCATGACCGCGCAATTTTCATTCAAATTGCGACAGCGCTGAAAGCTGAAAGTTGGCCTGGGCAGGAAGGTGTCTAAGTGCCTGGTATTGAAGTGGTTAAGCAGGAGATCTTTGGTAAATGTCTGAATATGTTCTTTGAGAGATGCATCAAAAGCTCAGAACAATCCTGTAGGTCAGGATCTAAGGCCCATATATTGGGAAAAAACTGAACTCTTATGCCGCGTACACACGACCGGACTTTACGGCATACTTTGCCCGGCTGACTTTTCGACGGACTTTACGACAGACTTTCTGAATGAACGGACTTGCCTACACACGATCAACCAAAGTCCGACGGATTCGTACATGATGACGTACGACCAGACTAAAACAAGGAAGTTCATAGCCAGTAGCCAATAGCTGCTGTTAGGTACCTGGTAGGAGAGCCTGACTTGTAGGAGAAGACCTCTCATACAACGCTGGTTCAGGAGCCACTGGAGTGGGGACAGTGGTCTCCTGAGCGCAGTGGGGTAGGAGTGCCTGTTGAGCTGAGTCTCTGATGCAGAAGAGGTGAAAGATCCCGCAGGGATGGCTGGACTGCAGATCAGGTGAGACTGGAAGCAGCAGACTGGAACACTTGCACGTGCAGAGGTCTCTGGAGCTGAAGCTGAAGGTGCAACAGCAAGGACAACAGGAACAAGCAGGGTCAGACGATCCAGGTCAGCGAGGGTATGAGACAGGCAAAGTACAGCAGGCAGAGGCAGAGTCGGTAGGCAGGCAGAGTTTGGCAACGGTATCAGGCAGGTAGCAAAAGAATAGTCAGACAGGCCGGGTCGGATTGGAGCAGGACGGATGGTCAAACAAGCCGGGTCAGATAGGTAGCAAATAATCAGATAACAAACACTAGAATCACGAAGCTGAGACGAAGCAGCAATGTGTCAAAGCACAGGGGGACTTTTAAGTGCACTTTGGTGCCAAACTGGCGCTATCGCGAACGCGCGCACGCCCGTCCGCGCCCACGTGCACACGCGCGCGCGCGCCCTAGCGCCACGCCGATGCCCGGGAACAATAGGTATTTGCTGAGCAGCGCGCAACGGCGCGCGCCGGCGCATAGGCGTACGCCGACGCCCTGGTTCGGTGCCAATGGTGCCCTGACATTGCCCCCCCCCAAGGGGCAACCTCCGGGTGCCCAAAAGCCTTTTCTTCTCCGGATGACTAGAAAAATAGGCTTGCACTAAACGCCTGGCATGCACATTACAATCTGGTTCCCAAGAATTACTTTCTGGGCCATAGCCCCTCCACTTAATTAGGAACTGGATCTGACCTTGTCTTTTCCTGCAATCAAGGATAGCCTCGACCTCAAATTCCTCGTTGCCATCAACCACAATGGGTTCAGGAGGTCTAGTTCCTCTACCGGGGAAGGGATCAGGTACAGCAGGCTTGAGTAATGACACATGAAACACGGGATGTATTTTGAGAGAGTCAGGTAAAGTCAGTTCATATGAAACTTCATTGATTTTTCTTTTGACCGGAAACGGTCCCATAAATCTAGGTGCCAACTTCTTAGAGGGACATGCTAGTTTAATGTTACTCGTAGATAGCCATACCTGATCACCAAGCTGAAGCTTCAATTCCCCTCTTCTCTTCCGGTCAAAGATCCTCTTGCTGTCCGCCTGAGCCTTGGATACTGCTTCCTGCAACATCTGGTTGTTATGGTTGATGAAGTCTACCGTACTCTGTACTGCCGGAACTGAGGACTCTGGAAGGAAATCAGGTTAAAAGGTTAGATGGAACCCATAATTGGCAAAAAAGGGGGATTGACCGGTGGCTGAGTGTTTGGCATTGTTGTAGGCAAATTCTGCCAGCGGCAGCAAGGATACCCAATCATCCTGTGAAAAAGAGGTAAAACATCTGATGTACTGCTCAAGAGTCTGATTGGTCCTCTCTGTCTGACCGTTGGTCTGAGGGTGATAGGCCGAAGACAGGGCCAGTTTGATTTTTAAAGATTCACACAGGGCTCTCCAAAAATGTGAGGTAAACTGTACCCCTCTGTCAGAGGTTATGTTTACAGGAACTCCGTGGAGTCTAATGATTTCCTTGATGAAAATGTGAGCTGTTTCCATAGCTGACGGAGTTCCTTTTAATGGAAGAAAGTGGGCCATCTTGGTAAAACGGTCTACTATCACAAAAATAGCAGAACAACCTTCTGAACATGGGAGCTCCACAATAAAGTCCATGGATATCATCTTCCAGGGCCTGTCGGGTACTGGCAAGGGTTTTAACAGACCCCAAGCTCTACTCCTGGATGTCTTATTCTGGGTACAGATAGGGCAAGATTTGACATATCTCTCACAAAAGTCCTTCAAATTGGGCCACCAGAAAGTACGCTGTACCAATTCCAGAGTTTTACGAACCCCAAAGTGACCTGCCAGTGGATGATCGTGAAGGAGTGCCAAGACCTTGACCCGAACCTCCTCAGGAACAAAAATTTGGCTACCTTTCCAGAGCAGTCCGTCCTTGCTACTTAGGGTAAGGCCTGAGGGTCTGGTTGCTCCAGAAGATGCTTCCTTAATCTGAGAAAGAAGATCAGCTTGGATGAGCAAAAAATTGTTTGCAGGTAAAATGGTATCTGGAGCAGATAAATCCTTTGGGTTGTCATGCATTCGAGATAGTGCATCTGGTTTGACATTTCTTGAACCCGGCCGATACGTAATGTGGAAGGAAAAGCGTGAGAAAAACAGCGCCCAACGGGCCTGACGAGGTTTTAACCTTTTAGCGGATCGCAGATATTCTAAATTCTTGTGATCAGTATAAATTAGCACTGGATGCACAGCCCCCTCCAACAGATACCTCCACTCCTCTAATGCAGTCTTGATGGCGAGAAGCTCCCGATCACCGACATCATAGTTTCTCTCCGCAGGGGAGAGTTTTCGGGAGAAGAATCCTACGGGATGCATAACATCCTTACTGCCCTTTCGTTGCGAGAGAATCGCACCGACCGCTATCTCAGAAGCGTCCACTTCTAGAATGAATGGCAAGGATGGTTCAGGATGACTAAGAATAGGTGCTGAAGTAAAAAGTCTCTTAAGGTTCAAAAAAGCCTCTTGGGCTAGGTGATTCCAGGAGAAACGGGTATTCTGCTTGGTCAGTTGTGTGATTGGTGCGATTATAGCAGAGAACCCCTTGATGAACTTTCTGTAAAAGTTTGCGAACCCGATGAATTGCTGAACCCCTTTTTTGTCCAGGGGTACCGGCCAGTCCAGAACGGCAGAAACCTTTTGTGGGTCCATCTTGATGCCAGTCGATGAGATAATCAAGCCCAGGAATTGGATGCTCTGTTTCTCGAATTCGCATTTTTCCGCCTTTGCGTACAGCCTGTGTAAGCGGAGACGACCCAATACTTGACAAACATGTTTCCGGTGGAGATCTAGGGATTCCGAAAAGATCAAAATATCGTCTAGATATGCGATCACAAACAGGTCTAAAAAGTCTCTAAGCACATCATTAATTAGGTGTTGAAAGGTTGCAGGGGCATTACAGAGTCCAAAAGGCATGACTAGATATTCATAATGCCCGAATCGGGTCCGAAAAGCTGTTTTCCACTCGTGCCCAGCCCGAATGCGGATCAGATTGTAGGCCCCTCTTAGATCGAGCTTAGAAAAAATGACAGCAGTCCTTAATTTTTGGAATAGTTCGGGTATCAAGGGTAGGGGATACCGATTTTTAACCGTGATCTTATTCAATTCCCGGTAGTCAATACACGGGCGGAGAGTTTTGTCCTTCTTGGTAACAAAGAATATTCCCGCTCCTGCTGGAGAAGTAGAATGACGAATAAATCCTTTGGCTAAGTTTTCATCAATGTATGCTTTCAATACTTCTTGTTCCTTTTCGGATAGGGGAAAGATGCGTCCAAAGGGGATTTCGGATCCTGGCAGCAACTCGATGGGGCAATCGTAGGGACGATGAGGTGGAAGAGAATCTGCCCCTTTTTTGCTGAAGACATCCATGTAGTCATGATAGTGTTTGGGAATGGCTTGACGATTTGTCTGGTCGGAGTCCACACAAAGTAGGGTAGCCTGGGGATCCGAGTCTTTCGCCAGACAGTGTTCCTGACAGTAGGAAGACAGAAACTTTATTTCTCCAGATGCCCAATGGATGTGTGGATCGTGGGCCTGAAGCCAGGGAATGCCCAGGATAATGGGGAACATAGGGGAAGAGATGGCGTCAAGGGTCAGCAGTTCTTTGTGTTGAGAAAAGGTCGTAGCGGGTAATGGCAGGGTTTCTTGTGTCACTTGTTCGGATCTGATACGGGAGCCATCAGCAAGGAAGACAGAGAGTCCATGAGCTTTAGTCTGTAAAGGGATGTTGTGCAGTTTGGCAAAACTTAGGTCTATAAAGCAGCTGCATGCCCCAGAGTCAATAATTGCGTTGACTTGAAGTGTCCTTTCTTGAAGCTGTAATGAGAGAGGAATGGCAAGATGGGTAGAATTTGTGGATAAAGCAGAGAGACTGGTAGGTATAGAAGATGAACACTTACTCATTCTGATTGGGCAATTATGGACATAATGCCCGGTTCCTCCACAGTAGAGACACAGATTCAATTGTCGACGTCGGGCACGTTCTTCGGGGGTCAGGGCAGGTCGCATCAGACCTAGCTGCATAGGTTCGGAGGTATCTAATGTGGTATTGACTGGAGGTGGACTTGGCACAGGTAAGTAGCGGGATGCAGGAATCGGTGCACGTGGTGTCATCCAGGTCGGGCGGTTAGGTTGAACTGCCCGTTCAGATCGGCGTTCTCGGAGGCGACGATCGATCTGAATGGTTAGGGTGATCAAGGCCTCCAAGGTGTTTGGAATACCAACTCGAGCCAGTTCATCCTTTAGATTTTCAGACAGTCCAATGCGGAATTGATGACGCAGAGCCGCGTCGTTCCACTGGGTATCCGCGCTCCAACGTCTAAATTCAGCAACATAGTCCTCCGCAGGTTTGCGGCCTTGTTGGAGCGCGAGCAGAGCAGATTCAGCTGTGGCAGTCAGTTGAGGATCCTCATACAATTGTGCCATGGCTTCGAAGAAGGCAGATAAGGATTGGGTTGGAGCTGAGTCCCCTTCAAGTAAACGGTGTGCCCAGGTCTGTGGTTCCCCTTGGAGGAGGGAAATGACAAATCCAACTTTAGTGGCTTCCAATGAAAAGGTTCTGGGCTGTAAGGCAAAAAAGAGCTGGCAGGCATTGCGAAAACCTCGAAACTTAGACCGGTCACCGGAGAATCTTTCAGGAGTGGGGACTCGTGGTTCAGGAGGGAGCATTACCGCTGAAGGCCCTGGAACAGTCTGTGTTGGGGCAGCCGGTGAAGAGGAGGTTGAAGGATTAACCCCTGCAAGGTTCTGGACTTGTCCCTCCAGTCTGTTATAATTGTCCTGAAGAGCTTGCACTGCTTGGGTGAGAGCTGCCAGGTGTGTGCATATCTCCTTCAATGGAGAGGTATCTCCTGCAGGCTCAGACATGGCTGCTTCGTACTGTTAGGTACCTGGTAGGAGAGCCTGACTTGTAGGAGAAGACCTCTCATACAACGCTGGTTCAGGAGCCACTGGAGTGGGGACAGTGGTCTCCTGAGCGCAGTGGGGTAGGAGTGCCTGTTGAGCTGAGTCTCTGATGCAGAAGAGGTGAAAGATCCCGCAGGGATGGCTGGACTGCAGATCAGGTGAGACTGGAAGCAGCAGACTGGAACACTTGCACGTGCAGAGGTCTCTGGAGCTGAAGCTGAAGGTGCAACAGCAAGGACAACAGGAACAAGCAGGGTCAGACGATCCGGGTCAGCGAGGGTATGAGACAGGCAAAGTACAGCAGGCAGAGGCAGAGTCGGTAGGCAGGCAGAGTTTGGCAACGGTATCAGGCAGGTAGCAAAAGAATAGTCAGACAGGCCGGGTCGGATTGGAGCAGGACGGATGGTCAAACAAGCCGGGTCAGATAGGTAGCAAATAATCAGATAACAAACACTAGAATCACGAAGCTGAGACGAAGCAGCAATGTGTCAAAGCACAGGGGGACTTTTAAGTGCACTTTGGCGCCAAACTGGCGCTATCGCGAACGCGCGCACGCCCGTCCGCGCCCACGTGCACACGCGCGCGCGCCCAAGCGCCGCGAACCCGCGCGGGCCCTAGCGCCGCGCCGATGCCCGGGAACAATAGGTATTTGCTGAGCAGCGCGCAACGGCGTGCGCCGGCGCATAGGCGTACGCCGACGCCCTGGTTCGGTGCCAATGGTGCCCTGACAGCTGCCATAGCATCGTTTTTTGTCCGTCAAACTAGCATACAGACGAGCGGACTTTTCGACCGGACTCGAGTCCATCGGATAGATTTGAAACATGTTTCAAATCTAAGTCCGTCAAACTTTTGAGAAAACAAAGTCCGCTGGAGCCCACACACAATCGAATTGTCTGACGAAATCCGGTACACCGGACCAAGTATGCCGTAAAGTCCGATCGTGTGTACGTGGCATTAGGCCCTTGGGATTCAAACTCTCTGCAATGTACTGCTCAAAAAACCTGATATGCCAAAAAAGGCTGGCCTTGTGCTCAAATACCTGTAGAAACTTCTGATATACAATCTCCATTTCTACATTTGTTCCTTTAGATAAAGAACATTTCTGCTTGATTACCAACATGAAACCTTCCCAATTATTGCCTGTGAAGTCCGCCATAGTATAATTTGATGATCCAAGGATACTACTGCCAAATAAAGGGGTGAAATAGTAACCTGTCTATAAGACAAGAACTAGCAAGTGTGTCCTGGTTATATATCAGGACCAATTTACTCGGAGTGACTAAAATTTGGTGTTTTCTACCCAAAAGATTGTAAATAGAAAGAGAAAGCACTCCTATGGCCACATCCATATGGGAAAATGTGTAACTCAAAAGAAAGAAGGGCAAGGGGTAGCCCAGGGTTGGACTTTATAGGCACATTGGACAATACTGAATATAAAAAAATATTTTTTATTTATAACAATGCATAATGCAAACAGAGCAACACAGATAGAGAATTAAAAAAGATATAGCACATACTAAACAATAATACATGGCACAGAAGAAATATGTACCATGTAAATGGCAGTGAGCCCCTGTACGTCAACGCGTTTCGCTGTTTTGCTTCATCAGGACACATTCAGGGGTTGTTGGAAAAAACAGTTCTCACTATCTAAGAAAAAACACATGGGTAAGACTTTGTATAATAATAACATACATTAAAAATGAATCATCATCATCATATCCGAGTGACATGTATGACACACATGTAGCTACCTTATTCAATATTGTGGAATGTGCCTTTAAAGTCCAACCCTGGGCTACCCCTTGCCCTACTTTCTTTGAGTTACAAATTTTCCCATATGGATGTGGCCACAGGAGTGCTTTCTCTTTCTATTTATACTATGAACTGTATTATATAAACTACACGGACTGCACTATATACTCTGAACTGTATTATATATACTACACAAATTGCACTATATACTCTGAACTGAATTATAAATATAGTACACTAACTGCACTATATACTCTAAACTGTATTATATACACTGACTGACTGCACCCCGCACTACCTGTCTAATCTCCATTCATTCGTTATATACAGCTGCTGTGTGGGCAGCAGCCTTATAGAGTGTGTGGCGTGGACTTAGCCCCTGAGCCATGATTGGCCAAAGCATGCAGGTCATGTGCGAGTGCCCCATATGTTTGTTCGTTTAACGAACAAACAGCTGATGTTCGAGTCGAACTTACATTTGACTCGAACATCGAGCCCATCCCTACAGAGTAGTTATAGTGAGCTTTATTGACAAGTTAAGGCATCCATGAGTATATCATAACAGATACAGAAACTGGAAGAAACTTGAACAGAGCATAAAAAAGTATTATACATTTAACAATTGAAAATAGTGGCATCTATGGGCTAGAGTTTTGAACATCATATATTTCCCTCATAGTACAAAAACAGTGTAAAGAATTATCACATAATAGGACTATGCATTTTAATCACATTACTTAATCTTTTGCCCACACGGGAGGCCTTCTGTTTTTTTTTTTTGTCTAGGTGGTTCAAATTCCTGGTCTTCGTCAAATGAAAAGTCCTGCTTAACATATGCAAGATGACTGGCATTTCATATCAGATAGTTCATTTTTGAATGGTCCTCATGGACTGGTGATTTTACGCAAATTTCAAAATCTGGACTGGCCCTGTGTTAGTAGGCAAGTTTTATTTAACTCTAACTAGAGATACAGGTGAAAAGTATACTTTTTTCACACTACGATTCTGATCAATCACTTTTGTTGTGTTGATTTGACTCGGCAACTGATGATTTAATTTGTGCAGAACTTTGTGCAACATTTCTGCAACATTTAGTGAGTCGCGCTGCACTTTCTGAATGGTCCTACTGTCTTCTGGGACCTGTGTGTCTCCCAGAAGGTAGTGGGGGGGGTGGGGGGAAGAGGAGTGTCTGGAAGTTTTATTGATCGCTGCACAACGATGCAGCAATCTTACACATAAGTGGGAGTGGATACCTGGTTTTGACAGGGGGAGGAGGCAAACAAGCGGAGCTTTCCCTTTGGGGTGGAGCTCTGCTTTAAGCTTTGACAATAAAACCTAGAAGCTGCTTGGTTACTATGCAGAGCTGCATCAGATTTTGTGTACACCAGTTTTAGTAAATCTCCCCTTATGTGCATGTCAAGTCACTCTGTAGACATAGTAGTGTAGTACTTTCTAATATGTATAACTTAGTAGTGTAGACATAGTAGTGTAGTACTTTATAATATTTTCCTGTAAGATTTTCAGTCTGAACAGCTTATTTAAGGCTTCTGTTGAATCTCCCAATCTCCTCATTTAATTAGGGGTATAAAGTTGAGGATTTCCTATGCACAATATTTCTCTCCCTCTCAAAAGGATTAAATGATAAGTTCATCTTAAAAAATTAAAATGAATTAATACCTTTAAAAAAAAAAAGTGCATTTAGTCTTATTAGCACCCTGGTAGTTCATTGAGAACTACAAGCCATCAGTGGCAATGGATGATGGTAGTTGTAGTTCTACCATTCACAGAACTCTGTGAATGAATGATAAATTATGCTTTTTTTTTTAATTGTGACAGCGGGTTCAGGGAGAAGATCCCAAGTCCTCTGTCACAACAGGGGCTCAGGGGGAAGAGGAGGCTACTCAGTTAGTAACATGTTATATGTAACACCTTAACAATGGGTGTAACATGTAACGTTACAAAAGGTGAATTTATCCTTTAAAATGTAGATTAAACTAATTATGGTATATTGCCAGGCACTAGTTCTTTTGTGTTACCTTGCCTGCTGAAAACTGTGAAAATATATCTAATCACAGTAGTAAATGTTATATATGACACAAATGCGATTTGTGGCTTTTTACTATAATAATCGATTTAACATATAGCAAATCAGAAACCCATACTTGCCTTTCCAAAACAGAATCAGGAAATGGCACTGGCCAGAGTGTATGTGACAGCATGATTCTGACAAGTAACGCAGCATTAAATATCAATTCGTACTCCTGCATCCATGCCTGGCCACCAGTGTAGTCCACATAGTTTTTGTTTTGTTCTTATTTTTTGTTACATTTAAGTGAATGTTGTGTAAAGTACCCTGGTCCATGTGATCCACTGACTTAAGCTGGCCATAGATGGTTCAATTTTTTTATTCCTAGGGATCTCCTTTCCTATTTGTGCTCCAATGTGGAGCGCATTGGGATTGAGCATCCTGCGGTATCCTCTACCTGTTTATGCTTGGTGTCTTGACTGGATGGGAAGGTTTTCCGGAGTTGGTTCGGGTCAGCCACATCACTTCCGGCTCTTACCAGGTCTGCCTTATGATGGCCGCGTCACTTGTGGTTCCACCTTCACCATTTCCCGCCATGGCCAAGACCACTCCAGATTATTCTCACCTCAGCGGCCTCCATATATGGAGACAAACTATGGTGGGGAGCAAGGAGGAGCTAGCCCTCACCCTCCAGGCATTTGTGATTGGGCAATTGGCCTGCTCCCTCCCCAGGGGTGGAGCCAATTAACAATATATATTGAGCGATCCTCATTCAGCATTTTGGCATTCCCCATTCTAGAAATAATAGAGACGGTATGCCTGAAAATTCCCACTGGCGTAAGTTTTGGATTTGTAATAAACTCTTTTCTTTTTATTCAGTTTACATCTGTTCTCCCCTATTTCTGCTTATCAGCAGCATTGTTTATTGATATTATTATGGCTTTTTAGCTTAAACATGTTATTTGCCCACCTTTTTCTAAATGACCTGGAGTGGTTTAACAGCTTAGACCTTTGATAATCTTCAATTCCTAATTTTTATTGAATTTGATATGCACGGTATGTCCCCTCTTTTGAATTTAGTATATTTGGGATGACATTTGTTTTTGTATTCCCTTTCTATATATCAAGTTTTATTTTATTTTTCTGGGGTTTATACTTTATTGATATTATATATTTTGTCCAGTGAGGATTTTTGCTATATCTACCCAGGACCATCTTTCCCTTTATCCCTTTGGCTCCAACTATCCCCCTGGGCTTCTCAGAGCTTGACTGGAACTCCATACGCTACTTCCTTCCTTGGTTTTTGTTTTAAATAGCTCTTGTGAGATTTTGGAGGTGATATATAGTTATTTTTCTGATAATCAATAAATTATTGCTCAATTATTATAATGATTTATATAAACATTTTTTCGTGTTTCCTATTTTCTGTCCTCCCTAGAGGTAAAAATGTGGTTTGTATTTTACTGTACTACCATGTGATATGATCCTGTTTCTTTACACTTACTTTATATTTTGTCTACTTCTAGTTCTATATGTGGCATTGTAGCTGCATGGGAATATATAGTACATGAGGTCCATAAGGTCCTGAAAAAGTGCGTTTTTTCATGAAACCCACAGACTGTAATACAGCTACCATTGTGTACCCCAAGCTAGGCATTTGTGAATTGATTGTTGATTGTGACTCAAAAATTCTGAAATGTATACATGTTTTTATACATACTTTCATTAGTTTTAATATTTGTATCAATAAAATCTTATGGTATTTTTAAATGAGTCTGTTTAACTATTGGAGGCATATATAAAGTTCCACAATTATGGTCTTTAAGTCTTTTGGAATATTTTATGGGGATGATGCCTCCTTTAGTAATTTATTATGAGGATCACCACACATATGTTGAATTTTTCTTACACTTAAGCACAGTGCACCTTCTTCGGGGCATGCAGCATTTTCTGTGCATAGAATTTGCTGTCTTGAACCATACCTGAAACAGTACTTATTCTGTGTATGTTCAGCTCTGCATTGCAATTTAGATTAATCTCTTGCTATACTTTTGTATTGAGCTTGAATATGTTCCTTATGAAAGGCAGATTATGAATCCACAACCTGCATGGTGCCAGAAGTTCCCCATTCATGCGCTTTTGCCTCAGCCACAGCAGTTTCACTGTGACGTGAAAATGTAATAACCTTTGCTAGCGTTAAGTCATCACAATCTAATGCAGGCTTTGTTTTGTCTACTAGTTGGTCTCTATCATTCTATCTGCCAAAGCACCAAACTCACAGGTGATAATCAACTCTCAAAGCTGCTATAAATTTCACCATGGATTCGCCATAAGACTGTCCGCATGGTCAGAATTTATAACTTTCTGCAACCACATTTATATTAGACACAAACAAGTTATTTAATGCAGTGAGAGCTGTATCATATCAAATGTCACCTGCTGCTGGTAGAGAATAGGAAATATGCTGTCATTCTGCTCCAAGTGAAGTAGTGAATAAAAAAAGCACCCATAACATGAACAAGAATAGAGTATTGAAAGTATTATGCATGTAACAATTGTAAATAGTGACATCTACAGGCCAGTACTGTACGCATTTGTGCAGCACCATTTATTGCATGATGACCATGCTTTGACTGCCTCCGATCACCATTTACCTTCTTCCCTTCTGCAGAGTTTCTCCACCTCTTACAGTATTGACTCCCTTCTCCTGTCACTCTGAGATTTCTCATCCAAAAGCACCCCCTCTTCTTATCCCACCCTCTTCCCCCTTCTTTTACCTTGTTTCCCCCACTATCTTGTCAACTTGCTCCCCTGTGCCAACATAGCAGGGGATGACATCCCTTGTGCCACCAAGTGCCAGCCAGCCAATAGCAAAAGTACTCACAGCACTGTACGGTACTGTGCAACTCAGGCAACCAGGAGGAGCCTATGGCTGTGGGAGAGTCGGTGAGTGCATGGCACCCTCAATGCTATGTGCAGGATCATGTGTACTGTGTGAGTAAGGGAAGTCTCACACACCCACTCATACATACATCCCTCCCTTGCCTCCTCATGACAAGTCACAAGTACATTTTGGAGTTATTCCTAATTATTTGTATTAACCTCAAAATGTATAAACAACATTTTTTAAGTATGTGTATTATTAATCTTCTTCTTAAGCTTTTTATTGTTATTATTTCTTCTGCCAAATTAAAAAGCCTGGATGGGGATGCATACTTTGGCTTCCTTGCTATGGGGGCCTGAAGACCTTGTCCTGACATGGGGTATGGTGGACTGAGAGACTGGTAACGTTACTATCCCAGTCAGTCCTACAAGCTTCTCCATGCCTGGAAGTACCAGGTGGTGTTTCTGGCTGGTAAATTGAAAGGAGCAGTGTGGAATAGGTAGTGTGACAAGTTAGGGATTTTTTTGTTCAATGGTAGTGCCAAACAGTGAGTTTATTCCACACCAAAAGTATGTTTTTAAGGGCTTTTTCTGACCACTTTTTTAAAACAAAGCAAAAAGTTCACACTTGAATAGTTTCCCATGGAGGGGGTTCTTATCATCAATGCAACAAAACATAGAATTCAGCCTCATGGCTCTCCTTGACGCTTCACTGCTCAGGCCTCATGTCTTGGTCCTCCGGACGATAAAACACACAGTCCCAGTGCTCGTGGACAAAATGCTGTACCTTCGTCAGCTTTACTGTTTCTGCTGCAGCTCCCCACTGCTACATCCTCACAGGCTCAGGCTTTTGTCTGTCCTGACCTGGACAGTACGGTGCACATGGGGTCGACCCGCCACAGTAGTGAATACAAGAGGTCTATCAAATACCTGGTAGCAGAGCCTGATATGGTGAGGAAGTCCTCTCTTACACCTCTGACCGGGGCCCCTGATAGAATAGACAGGAGGTACAGAAGTACAGAGTGGAACGAGTGCCTGCAAGTCTTGCAGTTGGGAAGATGTCCGTGCTAGGCAGGAGAAGTCATCAGATGGCTCCAGTAAGCAGATGAGCAGGTGGGCAGCTGATACTGGAAACAGCAGACAGAGTAGCAAAGTCAGGCAGGCTGGGTCATACACAGGCAGGATGGATCAGGTACAGGGCACAGACAGAAGTGTGGTCAGGGTACAAGCCAGGTCTGGAATGATCAGTTAAGAAGCAGCCAATGATGCAGACAGAATCAGAGGTCAGGAGACAAGCTGAAGTCGGTGCAGGCAGAGTTCAGAGAGTGGTCAAGACAAGCCGGGTCAGCAACTGGAATCAGGATACAGAGCAGGTTGAAGACTAAGCAGCATTGATCCTGAGCACTGGCCGAGTTTAAACAGACTGTTTGGTGCCAACATCTGTCACAGGTGCACGTGAGCGCCAGCACACACGAGAATGCGTGAGGGCTCTTGTGCGAGCAAGAGTATGCGCATGCATTAGCCAGTGCCCAATTCTTGCAAGCATGAAAGTGAACATGTTTTAGCATGTGCATAGAAGTCTGTCCAGGGGGGTGATTTTGTCTATTGGCAAGCTTTTCCTTATAGGGTCTGGGGCCCCTTACATAGACAATGTTATTTTGCTCTTCAACGGCAAAATGAGAGTCTCTTCAATCTCTTCAAGTCAGGAGGGTAGTTCTGTTAAAACTTTTCTATAATTTTTTTTGTAAGAATAAGCAGGGTTTTCAGCATTGAGCTAGGTAAGCCTACAGCCTCTTTTTATCTATTAGGCACAAGGCAACAAATTTAGTGATTGCAGTTTAATGGTGCCAAAAGTTTCAGGAGCATGTTGACAATTTTAAACTCAGTTCTGCACTATTGCAGAATAAGCAACAGAAGAATTAACAAAAGCAAGTAACAGTATCTATTAATGTATGTATATCAGGGCACTTTGTGCACCGGATCTGTGCTGGGATGACAAAGAGCGCCAAGCAGGTAATGTGTGTCTTCTATTTCAGTGTAAATTCCTATTTGACTGCAGTGTACATTTACTGTATTCAGGCTTTCACTAGATTGCACCTCTATATAATAGGGACATACAGTACAATCATATAACAAGCGTGTACATTGTCATACCCTGCAGAAACTCCTGAAATAGGATACACCTGTGCTCAAATCCCAATAGCTTGTACATGTATATAATCCGCTAGGTGCCAAAGGGGTGTGACTATATCTTAATACTATAAATTCAGTATGAACCCTCTGCACACTGCTATACACCGTTTCTAGCAAACTTTGCAATAAAAAACAGTGATTTTTAGTCCACACAATTATTAAAACATGTTTAAGCTAGCCAACTGCATCAAAGTAATCCCTCAATGGGCAGTCTCTAACCTGCTCTGCAAAATGCAAATGCTACTGTGGACACAATGCCAACATGGGGCAAACAGACACCCAGTTGGCTAGCTTAAACATGTTTTGCAATATATGTGAACTAAAATTACCTGTTTTTTCATTGCAAAGTTTGCTAGAAAGGGTATATAGCAGTGCGCAGAGGGTTCATTCAAAATTTAGATTGCAGAGACTCCTGTCAATTACCATTAAGAGAAAAAAAAATAATATTAGTAAAACATTAAAATTGGGTGATCATCTTTGGAGATATCAGTAGGAGTTTTAAGGATTTCTGGTCAATGCTGATTTGTCAATATTAGGGAAATCAGAGATTACATTGGCAGAAGTATTTTTACTTAATAAAATTCCATTTTGCATCTGAGTTGCACAGACTGGATTCCTGTATTCCAAATTGCAGCTTCTCATATAGAAACAAGTAAATATTTTCCACATTAGGTATATGGTAGAAAATTAGGCCCATTTCGCCTTTCTACAGTCATATTTATCCCTTCATCAAGGCATTGGTGTATTTGCTGTGATTTTCCTTGTCCAACAAGTGCTGAGAAAGATTGTCATCATACATGTCGTGATCTCACTGTTGTCATGAAATGTGAGTCTGATTCATTGAGAGGCAAGTCTTTCATCCTTCATGATTAAAGCCTTTGCTACCACACACACCCTTTGTTCACTATTCCTTTAACAGTGATTATAGACCACTTTATCTGTGATTCACATGAATCATATCTGCATTTTTAAATGATATGGAGCATATATGCAGGCTCTGATGTCTAATAATGTTAAGCAGTAGTGGCATTTTTATTTAAGGTATTCTCAAGATTGTAGGTGCCCATACAGTAAAACTGCGATCTTTCCATCAATGGTAAATGTACTTTCATACAGCATGCACATCTACTAGATAAAGCGTGACAAGTAAATTCTACAAAGCTTCAGCTTACGTCAACTTTACCAGCCAAAAAAATATATAACAATTGCCTTGTGATTTTCTCAGTCTGCCCACAAAATATCTCCATAGTTGGATTTTATCCGTTGCTATTTTTTTAGCTTACTTACATACAGTGCTACAGAGCTGCAAAAATGTGTTTTATGTAACATTTTGGTGGATAAAAAAGTTCTGTATCCATATCAATGGAAATGTAAAGTGGCTTTGTACAAAATATCCTTATTTATTTATATAGTCAGCATTAACAAAAACATGTGAAATATTTTTTCCTTCAGTTTCGAGTAAATAAATATTAAGTCATCAAAGCAGTAATTTATCCCTTATCATACAGCTCAGTAGGAGGTTTTATTCAGAAAAAGGCTACTGTACAGCAAGTTTCTGTGATGTGCTTTCTCATGTGCTTTTTCATATTAGAACACAGATACAGTATAAAACAAGATATAAACAAGTTAAATCAAATTTATTACACACTATTATACTCTGTCTTTCAAATGTATATTAAGCTACTTATAGATAAACATGTGTCGTGCTTCACCATCAACATAAAATATGTAAATCCAAATGTATGCAAATATCCGTAAAATGGGAGATCACAGTTCAGAGGATGGGGCGGAGTGTCGCTACGTAGGAGCGCTCCGTAGGAAGCCTGGCGCCACCGCCCCCCCCGCATATCCGCTCAAACAACGAGGAGGAAGCTGGGAAGCCACAAAGACGCCGGCGCAGAGAGATGACACCGATACGGAGCGGAGTGGGAGAAGAGAGAGACAGCTGCTAACCACTACCACTGCCGCCGCCACTGCTGAGATAAGCCCTCGACGCCGCAACCAACGGTATCTGGAGCGGGAGCTCTGAAGCAGCGGAGGGGGGAGAGAACCCTGGGAGTTGGAGCTGCTAAACAAACAATAAGGTAACGCCGCAGCTGGAGGGGGGTAGCCTGCAGGGAGACACACGGGAAGAGGAGCAGAGTGAAGCGAGAGCCGAGGAGAGGCCCCGGGTAAGCTGATATCCCCTTGTGTGTCTCCCCGGCCCCCCCCCTGTGAAGTTTCTAGAGAAGCAGCTGGAAAACAGGGTAAGAAATCAAACGTTACTCTTTATTTACTCTGCATTACTCTGCGTTAATCTGTATTTATATTCTCCGGATAAGAAATCAAACGTTACTCTGCATTTACTCTGCATTACTCTGCGTTAGCCTGCATTTATACTCTCCGGCAATTAACCCTTCTTGTCACTGTTTGAACTACCGGGATCTAGGACTTTCAGCAAGGGTTGAGGGAAATATCCCCAGAACAGCAGTAAGTAGCAGAGAGGTGTCTGGGATGTATTTATTTACATACAGGTATCCGGGACAGATGAACTGATTACCTACTACCCGATCTGCATACTACCTGTTTTTCCTACCTGTCTAATGTGAACACCTGTGCGTCCTTACGCTCATCCATTTTTGTGTCATTATAAACCTTAAAAAGAACTGAGGTGTCTCCATACCTGGAGGAGTAGTCTGAATGAAAGAAATAAGGATCTTAACTTTAAGTGACATTTTTTATATCAGCGCTAACTGTGTTAACCCTCTAGGACGCATATAGTAGAGGACAGATGATCTAAAATAGCAGGCCTGACTGCCTTAGCCCCTCTTTCCTATTTCTAAACGTGGGGACCACCCTCTTGATCCCCTCTTTGTGGACCCAGCATAGGAGTAAAGGTGTGAGCGGGTGTGGGTGTTTGGCCCACTTATATTTGAGGGCCAGGAAAGGGAACCGAGGTAGTTGGCTTCGGGTCCCGCAAAGGAGCAACCTGGGTACAGCTAACTACATCCGGGCTCGCACTAATTTTAGGAGGCAGGGCGGAGTACTCTGAGGCCCGGGGAGATGAGGGGGAAGGCAAATAAGGGCAGCAAAGGAACTATAACTGCTCCCAGCCCAGGTGGGATTCAGCGATATATGTCAACTGAGGCCAGCATGTTGGAAGAACCCCAGGGGAGCCCCAGATTAGGAGCACCCTCACGCCCAGGGATAAACAAACAGAAATGGGCAACAGAAGAGAATAGAAGTAAAAGCGCAAGAGCAAGGATCAGTGGAAGCCAACAGACTCACGGCTTCGAGATACAGGAAGGCCCTCATGGGAGATATGAGGAGGAGGATCTCACTGGGGGGAACAAACCATCACCCCAACTCATTCAGGAAGAGGCCCCACAGATCAGAGAAATGCTCACTGAATTACTAATGAAACTGGAGACCTCCCTCAAAAAAGAGATCGCGACCGTAAGGGTAGATATTGGGCATGTGTTGAAAAGGGTGGAAGAGACGGAAGACAGACTGGAAGAACATGAGCGGAGGCTGGAAAGTATGAACACACAAATAAAGGAGCTGCAAAGAGCGAATAGAAGCCTCCTCTATAAATTAGAAGATCAGGAGAATCGCAGCCGACGCAAAAATCTGCGATTCAAAGGCCTCCCAGAGAAAGCCGGGAAGGAAGAGCTGGTTCCGGTATTACAAAAATTGCTAAACCCATTGCTAGATAAAGAAGTGACGGCCCCCTTGAAAATTGACAGAGCCCATAGGGTTGCACGATACCTCAGAAATACATCGGAGAACCCAAGAGACGTGATAGTGAAGTTTCACTATGAGGAGGAAAAAGTCAAAATCCTGGGAAAGCTGCGACATCAACAAGGCTTAAGCTTTGAAGGGGCAGAGATACAGGTATATCCAGACCTTTCTGCAGAGACCCTCACAAGAAGGAGGCTACTAAAACCACTGACAAGCATGCTGAAAATGACAGAAATACCATACCAATGGGGGTTCCCGGCTTGCTTAATTGGAAAAAAGAATGGACGAACAGCAGTACTCAGATTCCCAGAAGACCTCGAGGACTTTTGCTGCAAGTTAGATATTGCCCCTCCAGATATCCCGGGCTGGGGTATGGGGGAGACTGCAACCCCAGCGCAAGATAAAGCATGGCGGAGGGAGGGTAGGGGCATGATGGTTAATGCAAGTTAGTATCCAAGAGGCATAGCTAAGGGGAAAAGGGCAATGCCGAGATGAGCGATGCGGGGGGGAGGGGGGAGGGTGCTGGGGTGACACGGGGAACCCTCGCGACATGAGCCCTATGGGGAAGATGGATGCGGGAGGGCATCCGATTGAGGATGACCACCTGACCCATGCATTGAACAGAGGAATCTGCCCCGCCAGAATAGGCGACCTGTTCCAGAGGGAGGGTGGGGGGAGGTGGGAATGGAAGGTGGGGGTGGGGGGAGGGGGGTGGGTGGTTGTTTGGGTGGGTTTTTTCTTTTTTTTCTCTTCCCTTTTTTTTTTTTTTTTTTTTGGGTCCTCTCTCCCTCTCTCTCTCCCCTGCTATGCCGCAGGGGATTGGCCAGACGCTCCTTCCAGTAGTATAAAATGGGAGTAATAAACCTTGTTACCTACAATGTAAGGGGAATGAATACGGAAAAAAAAAGGTATAAAATCAATCAAGAATTGCACCTTTTAGGTGCAAATGTGGTGTTCCTACAAGAGACCTATGTAACACACTCAAGTAGGGGACTCGCATCTTATTGGTTCCCAGAATGGCGCTATGGGGACGCTAGCTCAGTACACTCAGGGGGAGTGGCCATTGGGTTCGACAGAACAGTAAGGTTTGAAGAAGAGGAGCGACTGGCCGACCCTAGGGGCAGGTTTTTGTTTGTGAAAGGGAAGATGTTTGAGTCATGGATCACATTGGCAAATATCTATGCTCCCAATAGAAACCCGGAGAGCTTCCTAAAGAGAGTCTTGGTGAGATTAGAATCTTTTAAAAAAGGGAGGCTAATAGTCGCAGGAGATTTGAACATGTGTATGGACCCTGAGGTGGATGCATCAAGGAGTGAGTTAAGATCGGGCACACAGGGAGGGACACTTAAGAAAATGTTAAAGCGTATGCAATTGATAGATGCATGGAGGATAAGCCACTTAAAAGATCGAGACTACACATTTTTTTCCCAGGTACACAAATCATTCTCGAGACTCGACTATATTTTAATAGAACATCAGCTGGTCCCTTTCTTGAAGGTAGCAGAAATAAAGGCTATTACCCTATCCGATCATGCACCAGTGAAAATCCAAGTGGAGATCGCCGATGCAGATCGGTCTAGGATAAACCGGAAACTTAATGATTCCCTGATGCAGTACCCAGATGTAGTAGAGAAAATTGAACAGGAACTAAAAAGTTACTTTAAGATCAACGATACAGAAGAGATATCTAGACCCACTCTCTGGGAAGCACATAAAATCTACATAAGAGGGATTTGGATCGCTATGGGAACAAGGAAAAAAAAAGAGAGAGGGGAAAACCTGACACGATTATATAGAGAGATTCAGGAAATGGAACAGAGTACAAGACCTAGGGGGCTACCCGAAAAGCGTGAATTAATTAAGAAAAGAAGAGACCTGAATGAGTTGCTGGAGAAGGAAAGGAAGTGTGCTTTCGACACGATAAATAGAGACGTTTATAGAGAAGGGAACAAACCTGGAAAGTGGATGGCTAGAAGGGTCAGGGAAAAAAAGAATAGGACTTTTATACCTAAAATAAGAGACGAAGAGGGGAACCTAGAATTCTCTACGCCAAAAATTGCTAAGATATTCCACTCTTACTACAGCGCCCTCTACGATGTAGGCCAGAGAGAGAGGGGGAGGGACAAGAGGAAGGAAAGAATAAGGGAGTACCTTCGGGGACTAGACCTCCCCAGGGCAGAGAAGGATATGGTTGAACGTTTGGATGCTCCCATATCCCAAGAGGAAGTAGAAAAGGCAATAAAAAACACTGCCCTGGGGAAGAGCCCGGGCCCCGACGGATTCTCCGTAGCTTATTATAAAAAATTTTCTGAAATACTCGCACCCAAACTATGTGAATATTTGAATGCACTCGGAGAGAATGAAGAGTCCCGAGAAGAATCTCTACTAGCGCACATCACCCTAATCCTGAAAGAGGGAAAGGACCCATCCTCCCCTGGAAGCTACAGACCAATTTCACTTTTAAATGTAGATACAAAAATCTTTTCTAGAATACTCGCAGACAGGATGAAAATGGGCTTAAAACAATGGATACACAATGACCAGGTAGGATTTATCCCGGGCAGGGAGGGGAGAGACAATTCCTTAAAAACACTTCTCCTCATGCAGGAAGTAATCAGGAGCAATACCCCAGCAGCCCTGCTATCTATCGATGCCGAAAAGGCATTCGATAGAGTGGATTGGGGATTTATGATGGAAACCTTGAAACACCTAGGACTAGGAGAGAGGATGTTGAAATGGATACTCTCATTATATAGACATCCCAAGGCAAGGATTAGAGTAAACGGAACCCTGTCTTGTCCCCTTGAATTGTTTAATGGGACAAGACAGGGTTGCCCCCTCTCCCCAATTTTGTTTGTTTTATCCCTAGAGCCACTCCTGGCGGCTTTTCGTGGGAATGGGGATATTCAGGGAATCAGGGTTGGATTGAGGGAATACAAGATAGCAGCATTTGCTGATGACCTGTTATGCTTTATTACTTGCCCTAGAACAACAATCCCCATGGTGTTAAAGGAATTTGAGCGGTATGGAGACCTGACAAACTTCAAAATAAACATGAATAAGTCAGAGCTCCTAAATATAACAATCCCAAAGCGAGAGCAGAGAGCACTGCAAACTGGGCTCCCATTTACATGGTGTGAGAAGGAACTGGCATATCTAGGCATAAAAATACCACCGTCACCAAGGGATCTATTTGTCGCTAACTATATACCACTACTTAACAAAGTTAAAGACCTATTAGGCAGGATGAGATACAAAGCCCTGTCATGGATCGGCAGGATAAACTCGATCAAAATGTTTGTGTTACCCATGTTACTTTATACCTTCCAAATGGTCCCAATAGAAATCCCCCCTAATTTTTTTGTCAAACTACAATCCTTAATAGTGAGATTTATATGGGCACGTAGACACCCTAGGATAGCATATGGCACTTTAACGAGGGATAAAGAAATGGGAGGGCTAGGTGCACCGGATTTAAAAAAATACTACCAGTCGGTGGTGATGGCTAGGATAATTGACTGGTTACACAATAATCAGGAGAAAAGTTGGGTGAATATTGAAGTAACACTGAGTGGGGCGGATATAGAAAAATTAATATGGAACCCACCACAACATAGAGATTTGGGTGATAGAGCCAATTTTTTGACTAGAAACACTTTTAGAATATGGGATTATTTTTTACCGGGGAAGGAGGAACATTTATATTTCATGAGATGGGCAAAAAAAGATACAATACAACTTAAAGATGTAATGAGAGGAAATAAACTATACACCTACACTGAAATCACACAGGCCTGGGGGAACAAACCACTAGACAAATGGAGGTACGCCCAGATACAGCACTTTACACGCTCACTACCACAACCACTGAGAGGAAAAGATCAGCTAAGGCCCATAGAAAAATTATTAAGCTCCCCAATGTGCGTGAAAGGAAGTATTTCAAAACTATACAACATCATAAGAGGGGAAGCGAGTGAAGGATATCCCACCTTTCTGGAGAAGTGGGAAAAGGAAATGGGGGGGCTAGAAGGTGTAGATCACAGAAACAAGATCCTAAAGATGGTGTACTTAACGGCAAAAGACTCGCGGACATATGAAATGGCCTATAAAATGATAGCAAGATGGCATAGGACGCCCCAAAAGATACACAAATACGATAAGGAGACCCCTCAAACCTGCTGGAAGGGATGTGGAAAAGTTGGTACTCTTGCCCACTTATGGTGGGAATGCCCTAAAATCCAGAAATACTGGGGAGAAGTCTTAGATGAAATACAGCAGATAACAGGGGAGCAGGTTAATAATAACCCCTGGGCGTGCATGTTCCACGACACGGAAAGAGAGATCCCCCAATACACAAAGTCAGTAATTCCATTCCTCTTAAACGCAGCCAAAGCACTGATCCCGTGTCATTGGAAGGATATAGAAATCCCAAGGATGAAGGATTGGATAACAAGAGTAGAATGGGTCAGAGGAATGGAAGAAGCAAGACACTCGATGGAAGGGCGACGAGATAAATATATTAAGATGTGGGCAAGATGGCATGAGTATAGGGATACAGAAAGATATGTGACATTTATGGATGCTTGAGGGGGAGAGAGAGAGGGAAGAGAAGAGGGAGGACAGATATAAATTTTGTGCTCCCCCCCTTTCCTTTTTTTTTTTTTTTTTTTTGGGGGAGGGGGGATGAGGGGAGAAAAATATAGATAAGTAAATATTGGTATTCTTAGTGGATGGAAGGGAAAGAGAAAATGTACCTTAAAAGTTTTGTATAAAAATTAGTATATCGCTTTATAAGCCACAATGATGCGAAAAAGAGAGGGGGCGCAGCGTAAATGACGCAGCTGACTTAAAAACTCTCTAAAAGATTGCTGATGTGGAAAAGAAAAAAAAAAAAAAAAAATATCCGTAAAATATCCAAAAATATTCTCTATAAAATGATAAACCAAAATAGTGAATATTCAATATAAACTCAAGTCCATATACAAAGTCCATACATGTGTTTATAATAAAAATGAATTTAAAAAAATTAAAAATAAATATAGAAAAGAATATAAAAATATATATAAGTGTCTCCTTATCTGTGTCATTAATGGCTCCCGCAAGCAGTGCTCACAAACAAATCCGTCCCTCCACCAGATGTGCTCTCACCTGTGGGGATATGACCACACTTTTACATACAGTTGTGCTCAAAAGTTTGCATACCCTGGCAGAAATTGTGAAATTGAGGCATTAATATTGAAAATATGACTGATCATGCCAAAAAAACTGTCTTTTATTTAAGGATAGCAATCACATGAAGCCATTTATTATCACATTTTTTGGATCCTTTTTAAATCATAATGATAACAGAAATCACCCAAATGGCCCTGATAAAAAGTGTACATACCCTGTGAATGTTTGACCTTGGTACAGACACAGAAGGTGGCACACACAGGTTAAAATGGCAATTAAAGGATAATTTCCCACATTTGTGGCTTTTTAAATCACAATTAGTGTCTGTGTATAAATAGTCAATGAGTTTGTTAGCTCTCACATGGAAGCACCAAGCAGGCTAGACACTGAGCCATGAGGAGGTAGAAAAGAACTGTCAAAAGACCTGCGTAACAAGGTAATCAAACTTTACAAAGATGGAAAAGGATATAAAAAGATATCCAAAGCCTTGAATATGCCAATCAGTATTGTTTAATCACTTATTAAGAAGTGGAACATTTTTTGACATGATCAGTCATATTTTCACTATTAATGACAACATTTCACAATTTCTGCCAGGGTATGCAAACTTTTGAGCAGGACTGTATAGTCTATGTAGGCTTGTGTCCCTCTCAGAGGACTAAACACGCTCCAAAGCATAAGATTTCACACAAAATGTCTCCCTTCATCCGTACATGACGAAAGGAAAACCGCCAAACATAGTGCTTTATCCTTAATATTAATTTATTTAGCCTAAAATACAAACTTACATAGATGTACACTCACTTGTTTAAGGTGCTACCACCACACCAAACTGTGTCTCGCATGCAATGTATATAAATGAAACAAGATTGGCAGTAAACACCCCCAGGTGAGAGCACATCTGGTGGAGGGAGCACAAGTCACGGATTTGTTTGTGAGCACTGCTTGCGGGAGCCTTTAAGGGGTCACTTAAAGAGACATATATATATTTTGATATACAGTATCTCACAAAAGTGAGTACACCCCTTACATTTTTGTAAATATTTTATTATAGCTTTTCATGTGACAACACTGAAGAAATTACACTTTGCTACAATGTAAAGTAGTGAGTGTGCAGCTTGCAGAACAGTGTAAATTAGCTGTCCCCTCAAAATAACTCAACACACAGCCATTATTGTCTAAACTGCTGGCAACAAAAGTGAGTACACCCTGATAGGGTTGAAATAATGACTTAGAGTTCCATTTAAATTGTTTGTGCTTTTTTCTCTTCTGTGTACGTATCAATTGTTCTATTTAAATTGTTTGTGCTTTTTTCTCTTCTGTGTATGTATCAATCGGTATCTAGATAGAATTTGGAACTGCTGAATAATCATTACATGTTCGCTGATAAGAAACTCTTTGTACCTTAACCTCATTTGGTAATGCCGATAAGATTACTGCTTGTAGAGCTGCCTATAAAAGGCCTTTGAAAGAAGTAAAGGGTGCAGTCCTCTTTTGCCTCGGACTGTGGCACAGACATATGTGACTCCGTGTCATCATTCTTATAGAAGCAATAATTTGACAAAGAAATATAAACTTAAAGCAACTTGTTTAAGAGTTGCCCCTAACAACCCCTAAGTGAAAATGTCCAAACTGGGCCCAAAGTATCAATATTTAGAGTGGCCACCATTATTTTCCAGCACTGCCTTAACCCTCTTGGGCATGGAGTTCACCAGAGCTTCACAGGTTGCCACTGGAGTCCTCTTCCACTCCTCTATGACAAGATCACGAAGCTGGTGGATGTTAGAGACTGTGCGCTCCTTCACTTTCCCCTTGAGGATGCCCCACAGATTCTCAATGGGGTTTAGATCTGGAGACATGCTTGGTCAGTCCATCTCCTTTACTCTCAGCTATTTTAGCAAGGCAGTGGTCATCTTGGAGGTGTGCTTGGGGTCATTATCATGTTGGAATATTGCCCTGCGTCTCATTCTCCGAAGACAGGGGATCAAGCTCTGCTTCAGTATGTCACATTACATGTTGGCATTCGTGGTTCCCTCAATGAACTGTAGCTCCCCAGTGCCGGCAGCACTCATGCAGCTGCAGACCATGACACTCCCACCACCATGCTTGACTGTAGGCAAGACACAATTGTCTTTGTGCTCCTCACCTGGTTGCCGCCATAAACGCTTGACACCATCTGAACCAAATAAGTTTATCTTGGTACCATCAGACCACAGGACATGGTTCCAGTAATCCATGCCCTTAGTCTGCTTGTCTTCAGAAATCTGTTTGCTGGCTTTCTTGTGCATCAAGGCTTCTTTCTGGGACAGCAATGCAGACCAATTTGATGCCGCGTGTGACGTATGGTCTGAGCACTGACAGGCTGACCCCCCCACCCCTTCAACCTCTGCAGCAATGCTGGCAGCACTCATACAGGCATACCCCACTTTTAAGTACACAATGGGGTTTATTTACTAAAGTTAGAAAGTGCAAAATCAGGCTCACATCTGCATAGAAACCAATGAGCTTCCAGGTTTTATTACCCAAGCCTAATTGAACAAGCTGAGGTTAGAAGCTCATTGGTTTGTATGCAGAAGTGAGCCTGATTTTGCACTTTCCAGCTTTAGTAAATAAACCCCATTGCGTACTCAAAAGTGGGGTATGCCTGTACGTCTATTTCCCAAAGAAAACCTCTGGATATGACGCTGAGCACGTGCACTCAACTTCTTTGGTCGACCATGGCGAGGCCTGTTCTAAGTGGAAACTGTCCTGTTAAACCACCGTATGGTTTTGGCCACCGTGCTGCAGCTCAGTTTCAGGGTCTTGGCAATCTTCTTATAGCCTAAGCCATCTTTATGTAAAGCAACAATTCTTTTTTTCAGATCCTCAGAGAGTTCTTTGCTATGAGGTGTCATGCTTAACTTCCAGTGACCAGTATGAGAGAGTGAGAGCGATAACACCAAATTTAACAAACCTGCTCCCCATTCACACCTGAAACCTTGTAACACTAACGAGTCACATGACAGCGGGGAGGGAAAATGGCTAATTGGGCCCAATTTGGACATTTTGACTTAGGGGTGTACTCACTTTTGCCAGCAGTTTAGACATTAATGGCTGTGTATAGATTTATTTTGAGGGGACAGCAAATTTACACTGTTATACAAGCTGTACACTCAGTACATTACATTGTAGCAAAGTGTTATTTCTTCAGTGTTGTCACGTGAAAAGATATAATAAAATATTTGTAAAAATGTGAGGGGTGTACTCACTTTTGTGAGATACTGTATTATTTATATAATTTTCTATTTTTCTATTTATTATTATTTTTTTAGTCATTTTTATTCTTAACACATGTATGGACTTTGCATATGGACTTGAGTTTATATTGAATATTCACTGTTTTGGTTTATAATTTTATAGAGAATATTTTTGGATATCTTAGGGATATTTTCATACATTTGGACTTACATATTTTATGTGGATGGTGAGGAGCTGCATGTATGTATCTTTATAATTGTACATATAGAAAGGAGAGAGGTGTCATCCCAATAGGCACTGTATATTTCTAGAGGTGGGCCCCCATCCCAATTTCTTGCCAAACACAAGCACCCCCTATCGGAGTGCAATTCCTCTAACGGGACTTTTTAGCGGGGTCACCTCTGATAAAGTAGAAAATAGTAGAAAATTTAGGTTTCTGTATAAAAGTATTGCAGTTTATTGGTTTAACATTTAAAAATCATTACACATGACCTAACCGTATATACAATAAAATGGATGCATACAATGGGAAAAAACAATTGTATAGGAAAAGTGACCAATTGCAATGATACAGGTAAATAAAGACCCAGTGATCATAGAAACCCAACGTTTCGAGGTATGCAAAAGGGTTGACCTCTTCTTCAGGGGTAACGATAATTGGTCAGAGTGGGTGTTTCATCCCTTGAAAATCATGTAAACACTTTCCCAAGGACATTTCCAGCATCCGGTGCGACTCAAATAGATTGCCGTCCGTCACGGCCACACAGGAATCACAGAACCAAGGTTCAAGAAGATAGAGAAAAGACCAAGTAGACCACAGGAGTGAAAGCCAGGGTGGGCTGAGGTTGCTTCACAAAGGATATCCCCCATAAAGAGGAACAGACACAGTCCTCCCCTTTTCCCCCTATGAGGGCTTGAAGAACAGCCTGCTTGATGGAGTATGGAAGGTGGGGGGTAATAGCCCGCTAAGAAAATGGAGGTGAGTGGAATCAGGTCACAGATCCCAATATTGAGCCCCAAGGAGATATTTAAATAAACCTCAGATTAAAGTGGGCCAAGGTCCAAGAGGGTGTGCAGGTTCCCTGGTTAGGTATAAGCCCGCATAGGTCTGCTTGTCTTAGCTTCCTCCAACAGCTGTTTCCTATACCACACAGACGTGCTTGGAGGAAGCTAAGACAAGCAGACCTATGCGGGCTTATACCTAACCAGGGAACCTGCACACCCTCTTGGACCTTGGCCCACTTTAATCTGAGGTTTATTTAAATATCTCCTTGGGGCTCAATATTGGGATCTGTGACCTGATTCCACTCACCTCCATTTTCTTAGCGGGCTATTACCCCCCACCTTCCATACTCCATCAAGCAGGCTGTTCTTCAAGCCCTCATAGGGGGAAAAGGGGAGGACTGTGTCTGTTCCTCTTTATGGGGGATATCCTTTGTGAAGCAACCTCAGCCCACCCTGGCTTTCACTCCTGTGGTCTACTTGGTCTTTTCTCTATCTTCTTGAACCTTGGTTCTGTGATTCCTGTGTGGCCGTGACGGACGGCAATCTGTTTGAGTCGCACCGGATGCTGGAAATGTCCTTGGGAAAGTGTTTACATAATTTTAAGGGATGAAACACCCACTCTGACCAATTATCGTTACCCCTGAAGAAGAGGTCAACCCTTTTGCATACCTCGAAACGTTGGGTTTCTATGATCACTGGGTCTTTATTTACCTGTATCATTGCAATTGGTCACTTTTCCTATACAATTGTTTTTTCCCATTGTATGCATCCATTTTATTGTATATACGGTTAGGTCATGTGTAATGATTTTTAAATGTTAAACCAATAAACTGCAATACTTTTATACAGAAACCTAAATTTTCTACTATTTTCTACTTTATCAGAGGTAACCCCGCTAAAAAGTCCCGTTAGAGGAATTGCACTCCGATAGGGGGTGCTTGTGTTTGGCTATAATTGTACATAGCACATATATATAAGATGTGGGGTGCGAGCGATATTTAATTAACCAACTGGATATTTTTGATATATTCACCATAGCTGCTCACAAGGATTTATTCCACTTTGTATTTAGCTACTTGCCTGGAGTTTAAAGTTAATCAGTCACAAATGTATTTATACAGGTTTATTATACCTCAATCATAAAGCAAATCTATAGCCAGCATTATTATTTTGAAAAGCATAGGGTATGGTAAAACCCTCCAAGCTTGATTCTTCTGTATATACAGTATAACTGGCGTATGTAGTAAAGTGGTTTTCTGTTCTATATTCTTCCTATTTAAATATTTTAGAATGTTGGCTAAGACAAGGGAAATTCAGATGCAGTAAACAGAGAAACTCAAACATGGGGGGGTCTGATTTTTTGAGTAACATTTAATATTGTATATGGTCAATTAACAATAAAAACCCAGCAGTAGTTTTCACCATTCATTGCTTTAGCTTAACATACTCTGTCTCAGGATGAATTTAAATTTGAGATGAGAGGTTAATCTTACAGTTGCTGCTCTGCAAATTGCTCATTACACAGTCTGCCTATTGAGTGTGTGTGACAGCATCACATACCACAGCTCTGTATTTACTGTAGGTGGAAGGCCACAAATTAGAGTGCTCTCTGTTGATACTGTTACGGTATGGGGTTGATTTAAAGGCATATACGCTGTTAAATTTGTAAGGGAATTATCACTTTGCAAAGGTTTTTAAATTAATGAATGTGGTGAAAATTTGCTTCACAATAAATTATAAATCCTGGGCAGAGGAAATAAACAGGAATTTTACTTCCACAGGATTGCATGATGGAAGTCATTAGAGCTTCATCTCACATTGCAAGAGAATAAAGGACTATTCTCTTGAAATGTGAACAGCCTATTTGCCTTTAGTAAATCTACCCCAGTAAATCAATTGTATATCATAGAGTAAGCACCATACGGTTGGTAGCTATAGGAGGACCCAGATGGATGCAGTAGTCCAAGTATGGCCTTCACAAGAATGAACATTTTTTGGTGATAAGCTTGAAGTGTGTACTAGTGATTTTATGGAGATTCTTTTATCGTTATTGCATTATAATGTGATTGTTTTGTATATGAATAAGTTAACTTAGGATTATGTTTGCTTCAGAAGTTCAGTAGACAGCAGCAATCCTTGGAGTTTGGAGCCATGGAATCTTACAAGCTATGTAGATTGTAGCAGTAAATATATTTTGAAAGTGATGACATATTTTAGTTTAAGATAGTTAAGCTGGCCATAGATGAATTTTTTTTCTTTTTTTTTTATCAGCCAGTCAGCTGATCAAAAAATAAATAAATAAACAGAATAGATTTCCCCATCCACTCAATCAAGGTGGATGGAGGAATCCTCCCCACTGCACTATACATTCTGACGGTGGGACTCAGAATACACTGATCAGTGCTGCAGAGCTGATAGAACAAGAATTTCAAGATTCCTATTCAAGAGAAGCTGAGATTGACTATGACCTCCTGCTGAACCAACCAAATTTTGATCCATCTGTGTCCAGCTTTAATATTTGGTGACGATCATCCCGGTGAAGGAAAGGTGTGTATACAAATAAGGGGTTTACATTAGAAGATTTAGTGTGAGAGTTATTGGGTACAAAGTTATGGGGTGTATTAAAGTTAGGGTTAGAATTACAAGGTAGGTTTGGAGATAAATGCACTATTTGGTGGAGGCTTAGGGTACTACCACCTAGGCATCCCCCAGCTGGCCCAAGAATCATCAGAAAGCAAATTGTATCTGAAAAATATTATCCATTTCCTGGAGATTAGGCTGGTTCCACTCATGTCAGTGCAAAAACATGCACACTTATCAATAATATTTATGCTAGTTTCAGTCAAGATCAGTCCACTGAACTCTGACACAATAGTTATATATTCAGACAAGCATTATGAGGATTTTTCTAGATTCCTGAGAGGTTTAATTTAGTACTGGTATGGATATAGAGCATTATTTACACCATAATTGCCAATTGACACAAATTTTTTAATTGTTTTCTAGTATATACAATATTACAAAGACTTATTGCATGATCATATAAAAGTATAATCCTTTGTAGGTTGTAAAGATCTAAGTTGCTCCACAGTATTGTAGTGTTAAAAGTAAACACCAGTCTGATTGTAAAAAAGGATAATAAAATAATTCTGAGAAACACACATTCTAGTCAATAGTCAAATAACATACAAATATTATTACCACTTTCAACCAGTAATGTGACAGTTTATATATAAGACTCAACAGAAAATTCTTGAGGTTTTGGGCTTTTCCTGCTATTCCCTGCTAACACTACAGAGAAAAGGCTGTGGTATGGTTTGAGGCCTGCAGAGAATTTATTTAACATGCTTTGAAATGTATATGCATGTCAGCTGATGACCATGGGGTATTTTGATTAAAATTATTTTTCTTGAGTATTTTAATTTGATAGTTTTAGGTGGAGGACTGGAATGCAATGAACATTTGTATAACCAATAATTTTATATTATCCTAACAATATAATATTTTTCATCATATAATTAATTATACCTGGACCTTGTTTTTGTCTTCAGGGTATTCCATCAAGCTCCTACTTCCATGGGATTTTGTTTTATCTTGTCTTACTTTGTATGGCATTCTATCTTTTTTCATTGTGTACATTGTTCAGTGTTCCTAGAATTCTCAATAACTGTAGTCACTATACATGCTTTCATGTGACTTAGATTAATTAGGGATGACGTTGTGTCTTCTTATCTTTTTACCCATCCAATATCAGATTACATTGTGATATTGTATGACTTCACCGGGATACTATTGAATAGATTATCCCTGGCGGGTACTGCCAAAGCCTTCCATTTATTAGATGCTGAATATAAATGTGAGGTCATGATCTGGCCTGACTGAGGTCACAAACCACTAGATGACAACATATCCTTTTAACTGCATTACACGTAAAGGAAAAAGGTTTCTCATACTGTATGCTTTGAAGTATGTATGACAAACAACATTTGAAATCGTGATAGTGTTTATCAGGGTGCTTAATTATGACAAGTATGAGATAATAATTCTTCTCTTAACACTTAGTTCATCAGTCTTATCCCAGTAAGTATCTATGGAGAAAAACACTTTCCCAGTTTATCCCATCGGCTGAGCCATAGATAAGATTATATTTCCTCACTTCAGCAATGAGATCAAGGACATAAACTCTTCTTATAATAAATTATACAAACCTGTAGTTAGAAAACATCTCTGCATTTAATAAAAAAAAAAAAAAGGAGTATGGCCAGATTTATGTGTTTACATACAGTGGGGACGGAAAGTATTCAGATCCCCTTAAATGTTTCACTCGTTGTTATATTGCAGCCATTTGCTAAAATCATTTAAGTTCATTTTTTTCCTCATTAATGTACACACAGCACCCCATATTGACAGAGAAACACAGAATTGTTGACATTTTTGCAGATTTATTCAAAAAGAAAAACTGAAATATCACATGGTCCTAAGTATTCAGACCCTTTGCTCCGTATTTAGTAGAAGCACCCTTTTGATCTAATACAACCATGAGTCTTTTTGGGAAAGATGCAACATGTTTTTCACACCTGGATTTGGGGATCCTCTGCCATTCCTCCTTGCAGATCCTCTCCAGTTCTGTCAGGTTGGATGGTAAACATTGATGGACAGCCATTTTTAGGTCTCTCCAGAGATGCTCAATTGGGTTTAAGTATGGGCTCTGGCTGGGCCACGTAAGAACAGTCACGGAGTTGTTGTGAAGCCACTCCTTCATTATTTTAGCTGTGTGCTTAGGGTCATTGTCTTGTTGGAAGGTAAACTTTCAGCCCAGTCTGAGGTCCTGAGCACTCTGGAGAAGGTTTTCATCCAGGATATCCCTGTACTTGGCCGCATTCATCTTTCCCTCGATTGCAACCAGTCGTCCTGTCCCTGCAGCTGAAAAACACCCCCACAGCATGATGCTGCTTCACTGTTGGTACTGTATTGGACAGGTGATGAGCAGTGCCTAGTTTTCTCCACACATACCGCTTAGAATTAAGGCCAAAAAGTTCTATCTTGGTCTCATCAGACCAGAGAATCTTATTTCTCACCATCTTGGAGTCCTTCAGGTGTTTTTTAGCAAACTCCATGCAGGCTTTCATGTGTCTTGCACTGCAGTGATGGTTGACTTTCTACAACTTTCTCCCATCTCCCGACTGCATCTCTGGAGCTCAGCCACAGTGATCTTTGGGTTCTTCTTTACCTCTCTCACCAAGGCTCTTCTCCCCCGATAGCTCAGTTTGGCCGGCAGGGTTTGTCTCAAACGTCTTCCATTTAAGGATTATGGAAGCCACCGTGCTCTTAGGAACCTTAAGTGCAGCAGAAATTTTTTTGTAACTGTTAGGGGGCTAACGATCTTCTTCTAGGAGCAAGTGAACCTCTTCTCTAGCATATCTGCCTAGAGTGTTCTTTCAAACCCAAATCAGGCCTGGAGACCATTCCAGTGAGAAAATAATGACACAACAGTCAAATGTCTGGAATGTTCTGCTTTTTACTTCCGTAGACAATCACTTATATAGTCAAAACGACATCACAAAAAAAGTTCAACCCTTTCATTAATATACAGACATTACGTATACATCAGATAATTAAAAACCACCTAAAAATGAGACATGATTTCTTCATACAGGAACTATAAACAAGCGAAAACCTTCATGCGTCATTTCGGGGAAATCATGTTATTTACAAGGATTTGAAACTAACTTTTGATAGATGTCACATATACATATTATTCTAAGATGGATACATATTCTTATAGCTAAAATGGTGGACAGCAAGCTAAAATATCCTTACAATCCCCTCTTTGATTACACATGTATATATATATATGTATGATCTCACTTCCTTATCATGGCGATATTCTCAGCTTGCTTCTGATGATACATACTGAGATAAGTTTTATTGGGAGATGAGGGATCTGAAATGCGAGTGGCTCTATTAATAAGGCACATATTAAGCTTGTACACAAGATAAAGGAAAAGGAAAAAGAACACGACAATAATTAAAATTATGGCAATATCCCTTATCCAAGAGAATATCCCTCCAAATCCAAAATCAACATTTCCAAAAGGACTCCAGGTCTGGGCTATGTTGCGAGCCTCTTGTTGCAGCTTGGCCACCTCTTTTCTATCATAATAATCTGGTACCTCTATACTGGTATTGTGTACCCAAGTACAACATTCATAATCCTCAGTCATTTCACATAATCCTGTAAGGGCTGAACTCATGCTCTCAATGGCTAAGTCATGTAATTCTAGTTGTTTTCTAATAGCCCTAGTTTCAACATTAAGTTTAGAAATGTCATCAGAATTCTTTTCCATCATCTCATCAATAATTCCTGAATAATTATTTAACCTTTTCATCAAATCTATTCCCCATCCTGTCCAGGAAGGGAACCATGCCCAGGCCATATCCTTCTCAAGGAATAACTCTCTCTTGTTACGATGTTTCAATGGATACCTTGGGTGTATACTAGCTTCAAGCAAATGACTACCATCACTATCACCTATCTTCCCCATAATGGGCACCAGTGAGGCCAGATAACACCAGCCTTGGACCTCTTGTGGAATCCAGGGATAACAAGTCTTTCCACAACAAACATAAGTGTGGTTACCAAACGAGAAGGGCGTATTCACAGCAGTCTCTTGATCTACTGCTGTAACTGCTGCTAAAACCTGAAATAAATGCTGTACAGATTTACTACTTTCATCTTCAGAGGCAAGAATCTTTTCAAAATCAGCCCGTACTCTGACCTCATCGTGGTGTGTTTGATATAGAGAACAAAACTTCCCACTAGGGGCATAGCAATTAGAAATGTTCAAAACCGATTGACTACAGATATGAGCATTTCTAGTAGAATTCCCCAAATTAAAACACCAGGTAGGATTATGACTTCTATTGATGATGTGAAAGGAAATATTGTCATTAGTTCTTCTGCTAACATTCAGAAGGTCAAGGAGAATCTCTTCTCTCAATAGGGGAGTAATATTTAAAGGTATAGCCATTAGGGGTATCCTAACAGTGCTAGGGTGCAGTTTACTACAGATCCAACATTTTTGAAATCCTGATTTCCGAGCATAAGCATATTTAAATTTTAACAAAAGCATTTTATCAGCAAAATTATCTTCAATGTCTCTCTTATTTCTAACTTGTATCACTGTAATGTTCTTCTGTGTCAATGTGTTACCACAGATACTTTTAATCGCACCCAAATCTTCAGGGTGGTAGATACAGTTAGTGATGATCCAAATGGGCGGGAACACCATCAGGGTGATCAGGAACAGGAGGCAGAATGCCTTGCCAGAAGTCTGTGGTGGAATAAGCAAGGTCATCTTCTCTGGCCGGACCTGCTTTTCCAGGAACTTCTCCTTCATCTGCTTGGACTTCTGCTTGAGGGCCTCCTGTATTTAAGATCTCCTTCCTGCTCTTGGGGCTTTGGACAACCTTTTTCACTCGGCTGGCATGGATCCAGGATTGGCAATTCTCCACCAAGATAGCTGTTCTGGTCACTGCAATCACAGTAGTAGGAGGTCCAAAAGGATATTCCTGTTTCTTGCTTCTATTCAACTGTTGGACCACAACCGTGTCTCCTAATTTAAAAGGGTGGGTAGGTTCCTGTGAAGAAAAAGGAGAGGTGCGAGCAACATTTCTCTCAACTGTATCCAAAGTTTTAATTAGTTTCCTCACATACTCTGACTGTACTAGATCCAAATCCCCCTGCTCTATCATAAGAGGTGCTCTGGCCCAGGGAGTAGGAAAGGGACGACCCATCAACACTTCAAAAGGAGAGTAGCCTGTAGTTTTGGAGGGAGTACTTCTTATCTCTGCCAAAAGCGCTGGGAGAACCCTCTTCCAATGGACAAAGGTTCCTCCTGTGACCTTCCTTATTTTATCTTTCACGGTCCTATTTACCCTTTCCACTATCCTTGAACTTTGGGGATGATATGGGATGTGAAACTTCCATTCTATTTGGAGTGAATGTACCAAGTCCTGACATACTTTTGAGGTGAATGCAGGACCTCTGTCTGAGTTTATCTGAAGTGGACATCCCCATCGAGGAATAATTTCCTGTGTGAGAATTTTCACTACTGTTTGTGCGTCTTCCTTTGTAGTTACAAAAATTTCAACCCATCTCGAAAACATGTCCAAGACCACCAAAAAATATTCCTGTCTTTTCCCTAACTTGGGCATGTGTGTGAAATCAACTTGTAGGTGGGTGAAAGGTGTACTGGGATATATCAAATGTTCGTGTTTCGCTTTGTTTGGGTTATTTGGGTTGTTCCTAATGCAAGTAATGCACCTGGACACGTAATCCCTTGTCAACAAAGGAAGATCTGAAATGTAAAAATCCTTGCCTAGTAACTCACAAGTTGCCTTCCAGCCTCTGTGACCTATTCCATGATACTGGGCAATAAAAAGTGATGCACTTGCCATTGGAATACATACCTTCCCCTCTTTGCACAAAAGTCCTGTTTTTGGATCTATTTGTGCACCTACTTTTTCCCAATCTCTCATGTCAGCCTCTGAGGCATAATCTTGTAGGTCAGACAGTACATGGTCAAAACAAGATAGTTCAGGCTGTAACATTGGCATTTGGATTTGAGCTGGTTGAGAGATAGCTGCTTTTCTGGCTGCTGAATCAGCTAGAGCATTTCCTCGAGCTACTTCTGTTTGTTGGCCTGTATGTGCTCTGCAATGTACTATGGCAAGAGTTCTGGGCAACTGAATAGCTTTTAACAATGACTCTACTAGAGAGGAATGAGAGATGCTTTTTCCATCAGCTGCAATAAAGCCACGCCTACTCCATATGATGCCGAAATCATATACCACGCCATACCCATATTTGGAGTCAGTGTAAATGTTTACATCTTGACCCTCAAACATTTGGCATGCCCTGGTGAGAGCAATCAATTCCGCAGCTTGGGCTGATTGATATGGGATAGGTTTGGCCTCAAGTATAACATCTGGAAGTTGCACAACCGCATATCCTGCATGATATGTGTGATCATTTGGCCTAGAACAAGATCCATCCACATACACATTTTGCACATTTGGCAAAGCAGTAGGGGACAAGTCAGGTCTGGGAGATGTGTCTTGGTGGATGAGGTTGGTGCAGTCATGTTGTGGCACAACTTCATTCTGCTCTCCTTTTAATCCTAGCAGTGCATTTAAAATTGGAGCTGGGCCTGCATTAGGGGAAGCATATTTAATATGCAGTTTTGGATTTGACAACAGTATCACCTCATAGCCGCTCAACCTTTGGGCGGACATATGTTGCGTATGTATATTTCTCAGTAATGTGGACACATTATGAGTAGTATACAAAGTAGTATCATGGCCCAAAGTGAAAGTTGCAGCCATGTCAACCAACATAGCACAAGACGCTAAAGCTCTGAAACATGCGGGCATGCCCTGAACTGGTACTGGTACCACCTTTGAAAAAAAAGCAACAGGGCGAAGCTTGCCTCCATGCTCCTGAGCGAGGACAATAGAATAGACAACAGGTGAGTCTATATAGCCCTGGGGCAATCTGCACCAGGTCAGTGTCCGATTTTTAAATCGGAAGGCAAAGAGTGGCTGTGTTTCCTCGTCCACAGGAATTGAAAAAAACGCATTTGAGAGGTCAATTACAGAAAAATACTCAGCATCGGATGGTATGGAGGTGAGCAATGATGGCACATCAGGCACTATTGGGGCAATTGGTACCACTAAGTTGTTTATGGCTCTAAGGTCCTGTACAAACCTGTAACTGCCATCCGGCTTTTTAACAGGATTGATAGGAGTGTTATAAGGAGAAATGATTTCTCTCAAAATACCTTTCTTCAAGAAATCTTCCACAATGGGCTCTATACCCTCTTCTTTTTCTCTGGATATGGGGTACTGTTTATGATACACAGGTAAAGCTCCTGGTTTCAAAGTGGCTTTATAGGGCGTACAGGAAATGAACCCTACATCAAGAGGATGCACTGCCCATACTCCCTCCTCACTCAATTTGACATCTTCCTCTTCTGGATGTGAGAGCGATGTAAAAAGGTGAACCCTGTCAGATTTTACATATAATCCTCCTTTTGCAGTAATTTTCATTGTAATGCCCAATTTTCCCAGCAAGTCCCTACCCAAGAGACTCACGGGACAACCAGGAATAATTCTAAAGCAATGTTGCAGATTACAATCAGCACCACTATGGGTGCTTAGTGAAAGCGGGGGTGTTTTAAAAGTTTTGGTGAGTATCCCATTTATTCCCATTGAAGGCTCAGCCTCCACAATCTCTCCCCTATAAAAATCCTTGCTAATGGTACTGCATGTCGCCCCTGAATCAGGCACAAATGGTACCTCATGCCCGTCTACAAGCAATGAAATTATAGGCTGTTCATGATAAGAATGAGAGACAAGTGGAAATGCCAGGATACTACCTTCCGGGCAGCTTCATTGTGACTGCTGTTGTTTCCAAGAAATGGGGTACTTAACACCATGCTGCTGCTGTACTGAGGGTGGTGCCTGAGGGGGAGTAGGTGCAGCCGGTGGCCCTGAATTTGTACACTCTCGGTCATACCAGGAGCATTGAGCTTTCCAATGTCCGGGGTCCCCACAATTAAAACACCCTGGTTTAGGTTGTCTCTGCTGGAAGTCCCCTCTTTGTGGCTGTCGCTGTCCTTTTCCCCTATATCCACCTCTATAACCCCCTCTATCCTGTCCCCTTTTCTTATAAAAGTTTCCCCTTTGATTTCCTGGGAAATTATCCTGGTAATGTATCGGTGCTGGTGTCTGCTTGGAAATGTCAAAACACCCCGCTGCGTCTTTTTCAGTCAATTTTTTTTGAAAGTCAGTCATACTCCTTGTCGCCCAATCTGAAATCTGCTGTCTCACAACAAGGGCATATTTAGGGGCCAGGTTGCTAAGATAAGTCTGTATTAAAAGACTGTGCATTCCATCCTGAGTATTGAGTCCGGCATCTTGTGTCCAGACCTCCTGAAATCTTTTCCAAAATTCCAAAACTGACTCTGATGATTTCTGTTTGCAAGCTACTGCAGTAGGGAGTTACGACTTGTTAATGAAAACTCTTTTCATTTCCCTCTCTAGCTCTTCCCACATAAGGCTCCTTCCTTCAACAGTGTTTAGTGAATAAGCCTCTGCTTTGGTAGTGGGTGCCTCTAGGACATCTATGGTGGGCACTTTAGTCCAATCCCATGGGGAGGTAGTTCCCACCAAACTATCTATAATAATCCTTATATCTTCCTGTGTATAATTTCTACCCTTACAAGCTTTCTTTAAATAAGCTATTGCCCCCAAAGCTGATGTGGAAGGTTTGGGGCAATGTTTGACAATACGATTGATATCTTCAATATCGATACATTTTATCACCATTATGTCACCAACAGTCAGAAAAGAAAAGCTTTGCATTGCTAGCTGCGTAGCTACTTCCTCTTTCTTTCTGTCAGCTGTTTGTTTTGAAACTGCGTGTTGTGCAATCTCACTCTCTGCAGCTTGTTTTAATTTCTGAGTTGTACTCCTGGTCTGAGCCGGATCCTCCCTAAAAGGTCCACGGGGCATCTTTATTTTATGTTCCCCCGCAGGTGTCTTTTCAGGTAACTCCTCATCCATTGTGGAGGAGGCAGCACCCATCGGCTGTTGCATTTGTGAAACTACAGGCAGTGGCTGATCAGGCAGGTGACACTCTATTCTCGAATGGACGAACTGCTGCAATTGCAGCCAAAAACTCAATGTCCTCTTTTGAGAACGAGGGGTATATTTGTTTTGGTGCTCCCTTATTTGGCTGCAGTATATAAGATGGAGGTGATGGAACAACTGGGGGATCAACTGAGGGAGCTACTGGGAGAGCTGATGCACATGGAACTAAGGACGGGAAACCTAATTTAAGTCTCTTCTCACAAGCATGTAACCCCGGAGCTTCCTTGTCCCTTGGATTTGGACTTCTCTTTCTTATTTTCTTATCCGCTCTCTCTCATACCAGTAGGGGGCATACAATAACCAATTTTCCCCACCTTTCCTCATATATTCCTTATCCCATTGGGGGTCTCCCGTATAATATGGGAAAGCTTCCCTATCCCCTAAACAAAGTCCCTTGACCATGTCCATATGAAAAATGTCATTCTGACCCTGTCGGGGAAACGGGTCACTACTCCTCATGCCTTCAGTCCATCCCGCCAGATTATCTACCCAAGGGTTAATATACACATAATCAGTTCCACATATTCTGGCTACATAACATTTACATGTCTCTCCTACATCTGGAAGGGGAATTTTCTTCCCTGATGATTGACCCATAACAATGCAGTGGTGGACGCCACCTCACCTTGCAGCGTCCGACAAAATCCACACAATACACGTACAGATTATCTTATCTTACTTTATATATATATATAAAAAATCTAAGCGATTAGCGATAGATAAGGTAAGCAAAGAGGTTTGGGTTTTTCCGGGACACTCTATCAGATATCTTTATAAAACTTCTTACAGTACAGAACCCCATATAAAGAAACGGTCTTTTAAACTAAAGTCACGGTGAAAGAAATAATAATAATTAAATCAGACTCACCGGACTTTAGAAACTTGGATGATGATCTTGGATGATGATCATCTCATGAACAATGACCGCCCCACACGCTGCCACCAAAACTCTGTTAGGGGGCTAACGATCTTCTTCTAGGAGCAAGTGAACCTCTTCTCTAGCATATCTGCCTAGAGTGTTCTTTCAAACCCAAATCAGGCCCGGAGACCATTCCAGTGAGAAAATAATGACACAACAGTCAAATGTCTGGAATGTTCTGCTTTTTACTTCCGTAGACAATCACTTATATAATCAAAACGACATCACAAAAAAAGTTCAAACCTTTCATTAATATACAGACATTACGTATACATCAGATGATTAAAAACCACCTAAAAATGAGACATGATTTCTTCATACAGAAACTATAAACAAGCGAAAACCTTCATGCGTCATTTCGGGGAAATCATGTTATTTACAAGGATTTGAAACTAACTTTAGATAGATGTCACATATACATATTATTCTAAGATGGATACATATTCTTATAGCTAAAATGGTGGACAGCAAGCTAAAATATCCTTACAGTAACCTTGGCCAAATCTGTGCCTTGCCATAATTCTGTCTCTGAGCTCTTCAGGCAGTTCCTTTGACCTCATGATTCTCATTTGCTCTCAGGACAGCACCTGAGTTAAATATATGAGTGTCACAGCAAAGGGTCTGAATACTTAGGACCATGTGATATTTCAGTTTTTCTTTTTTAATAAATTTGCAAAAATGTCAACAATTCTGTGTTTTTCTGTCAATATGGGGTGCTTTGTGGATATTAATGAGGAAAAAAATGCACTTAAATGATTTTAGCAAATGGCTGCAATATAACAAAGAGTGAAAAATGTAAGGGGGTCTGAATACTTTCCGTCCGAAGGCTTTCCACAAGGTTTAGGAGTGTGTCTATGGGAATGATTGACCTTTCTTCCAGAAGCGCATGTGTGAGGTCAGACACTGACGAGAAGGCCTGGCTTGCAGTTTCTGCTCTAATTCATCCCAAAGGTGTTCTATTAGGTTGAGGTCAAGATTCTGTGCGGGCCAGTCAAGGTCCTCCACCCCAAACTCACTTATCCATGTCTTTATGGACCTTGTTTGTGCACTGGTGCGCAGTCATGTTGGAACAGGAAGGGGCCATCCCCAAACTGTTCCCACAAAGTTGAGAACATGAAATTGACCAAAATGTCTTGGTATGCTGATGCCTTTAGAGTTCCCTTCACTGGAACTAAAGGGCCAAGCCCAATCTCTGAAAAACAACCCCACACCATAATCCCCCTACACCAAATGATTTGGACCAGTGCACAAAGCAAAGTCCATAAAAGACATGGATGAGCGAGTTTGGAGTGGAGGAACTTTACTGGCCTGCACCTCAATCTGATAGAACACCTTTGGGATGAATTAGAGCAGAGACTGCGAGCCAAGCCTTCTCGTCTAACATTAGTGCCCGACCTCACAAATGCACTTCTGGAAGAATGGTCAAACATTCCCATAGACACACTCCTAAACCTTGTGGACAGCCTTCACAGAAGTGTTTAAGCTGTTAAAGCTGCAAAGGGTGGGCCAACTCAATATTAAACCCTACAAACTAAGACTGGGATGCCATTAAAGTTCTTGTGTGTGTAAAGGCAGGTGTCGCAATACTTTTGGTAAAATAGTGTACCGTATATACTCGAGTATAAGTCAATCCGAGTACAAGTCGAGGCCCTAATTTACCACAAAAAAATGGGAAAAACTTAGTGACCCGAGTATAAGACGAGGGTGAGAAATGTACAGCTACTGTAAGTGGAAAAGAGGGTAAACAATGCCCATTTGCAGCCTCACTGTGCCCATTTGCATGCCTTACTGTGCCCATTTGCAGCCATAGGTCCCCCGAACTTCAAACTCGGTAGTTAAGGGTTCCTAGATGCCCCCTAGCTGCAGCCAAAATTTGGGGTCGCTGAACCCAAATGGTCCCGAAATGACATTGCTGCAGATGGACACAGTTGACTGAATTTGGGGCCCCGTATCTCGGGGCCACTTAGTGCTAGGAACCCCAAATTTGGTGTGCAAACCCAGTGGAACTAGCACCATAACATATCCAAAGCTGGGGCCCCAAAAATCGGTTCAGAAAATGTCAAGCACTTTTCCGCAGCAGAGATTGACATTTTCCAAACCGATTTTGGGGCCCCATATCTCGGGGCCACTTGGTGCTAGGAACCCCAGCTTTGGATATGTTGTGGCACCAGTTCCACTGGGTTTTCACACTAAATTTGGGGTTCCTAGCACAAGGTGGCCCTGAGATACGGGGTCCCAAAATCGGTTCAGAAAATGTCAAGCACTTTTCTGCAGCAGAGAATGACATTTTCTGAACCGATTTTGGGGCCCCGTATGTCGGGGCCACTTGGTGCTAGGAACCCCAGCTTTGGATATGTTGTGGTTCAACTGGGTTTGCACACCAAGTGTGGGGTTCCTAGCACAAAGTGGCCCTGAGATACGGAGCCCCAAAGTCGGTTCGGAAAATGAAATTTTTTGCTGCAGAAAAGTGCTTGATTCCAGTATAAGTCCTCATGCACATGGACGTTTTTACAGCCGCGTTTTTTAGTGTTTTTTACAGCTTAAAAACGCCTGTCTATGTTAGTCTATGGATTCATGCCCACCTAGACGTTTTTGAGCTGCAAATAGCCTAGGCGTTTTTAAGCTGTAAAAAAAACCCAGGACCAGTGCGTTCCGAGGAGCGGCGCTAGAGCTGTAAAAACGCAAAACGCGGAAAAACGCGCAAAAACGCGACCGCGGCATTTTTTCGCGTTTTTTTAACTCCGGCGTTTTTTGGTTAGAGATGATTGGACACTGTAATCTCTGTAAAAACAGGAATTTCCTGTCTGGACATTAGATTACCCAAGAGTCCTTTGCACAGCCGTGTGACTGTGGTGATATTGGCACCAAGATGGCTAGTGCTAGTGCAGTCTCTCAGGTTGCATTAATCAATGCGGTACAGGCCCATCCAGAATTGTGGGATGTGGCACATCCACTTCCTTGAATGCATGATCTGTTTGTGTGTAATGTAAATGAAGATTGCATATTTAACCCTTTGTTTTCCATGTTATTTTAGGTAAAATTATGCAGCGGCGCTGGAAGTCCCTACGTGACCGTGTCAGGAGGGACCTCACGGACGAAGACAAGGCGGCACGTAGCGGAGCACCAGCGCCAACCAAAAAAAAGCACGTTTACCACACCAATCTCCAATTCCTCAGGCAAAATATGCAGAGCCATACCAGACCGTAAGTTAGGGTTAGGGGTTAGGGTTAGGAGTTAGGGTTAGGGGTTAGGGTTAGGGGTTAGGGTTAGGGTTAGGGGTTAGGGGGTTAGGGGTTAGGGTTAGGGGTTAGGGTTATGAGTTAGGGTTAGGGGTTAGGAGTTAGGGTTAGGGGTTAGGGTTAGGGGTTAGGAGTTAGGGTTAGGGGTTAGGGGTTAGGGTTAGGAGTTAGGGTTAGGGGTTAGGGTTAGGAGTTAGGAGTTAGGGTTAGGGGTTAGGGTTAGGGTTAGGAGTTAGGCGTTAGGGTTAGGAGTTAGGGTTAGGGTTAGGGGTTAGGGGGTTAGGGGTTAGGGTTTAGGGTTAGGAGTTAGGGTTAGGGGTTAGGGTTAGGGGTTAGGGTTAGGAGTTAGGGTTAGGGGGTTAGGGGTTAGTGTTAGGAGTTAGGGTTAGGGGTTAGGGTTAGGAGTTAGGGTTAGGGGTTAGGGTTAGGAGTTAGGGTTAGGAGTTAGGGTTAGGGGTTAGGGTTAGGGGTAGGAGTTAGGGTTAGGGGTTAGGGGGTTAGGGGTTAGGGTTAGGGGTTAGGGTTAGGGGTCAGGGTTAGGAGTTAGGGTTAGGGGTTAGGGTTAGGGGTTAGGGTTAGGGTTAGGGGTTAGGGGGTTAGGGGTTAGGGTTAGGGGTTAGGGTTATGAGTTAGGGTTAGGGGTTAGAAGTTAGGGTTAGGGGTTAGGGTTAGGGGTTAGGAGTTAGGGTTAGGGGTTAGGGGTTAGGGTTAGGAGTTAGGGTTAGGGGTTAGGGTTAGGAGTTAGGAGTTAGGGTTAGGGGTTAGGGTTAGGAGTTAGGGTTAGGGGTTAGGGGTTAGGGGGTTAGGGGTTAGGGTTTAGGGTTAGGAGTTAGGGTTAGGGGTTAGGGTTAGGGGTTAGGGTTAGGAGTTAGGGTTAGGGGGTTAGGGGTTAGTGTTAGGAGTTAGGGTTAGGGGTTAGGGTTAGGAGTTAGGGTTAGGGGTTAGGGTTAGGAGTTAGGGTTAGGAGTTAGGGTTAGGGGTTAGGGTTAGGGGTAGGAGTTAGGGTTAGGGGTTAGGGGGTTAGGGGTTAGGGTTAGGGGTTAGGGTTAGGAGTTAGGGTTAGGGGTTAGGCTTAGGAGTTAGGGTTAGGGGTTAGGGTTAGGAGTTAGGGTTAGGGGTTAGGGTTAGGGGTAGGGGTTAGGGGTTAGGGGGTTAGGGGTTAGGGTTAGGGTTAGGGTTAGGGGTTAGGGTTAGGAGTTAGGGTTAGGGGTTAGGGTTAGGAGTTAGGGTTAGGGGTTAGGGTTAGGAGTTAGGGGTAGGAGTTAGGGTTAGGGGTTAGGGGGTTAGGGGTTAGGGTTAGGAGTTAGGGTTAGGGGTTAGGGTTAGGAGTTAGGGTAAGGGGTTAGGGTTAGGAGTTAGGGTTAAGTTTAGGGTTAGGGGTTAGGGTTAGGAGTTAGGGGTTAGGGTTAGGAGTTAGGGTTAGGGGTAATCGCAGTAATCGTTTATACAATTTGTATTGTTTGCAGGACAACTTCAAATTTTAGACTTGGAGAGGTGGATGAGGAAGATACAGAGCTTCAGAGACCAAACAGTCCAATGACCACCTCTGGATCTCCACGACCGATCAGCGAGGGAGTTGTTGAGGGCACAGATGAGGTAACTGCTTCGGTCTGCCTTTCTATCTCATTGTCTGTCTGTCCATGTACATGTCAATGTAAACATTTTTGTTCTTTTGCAGGAATCGAGGGCTGTGGAAACACCATCTCCGGCCAGTTTACAAAGTGGAGAGCAGCGCGGTCGTGGCGGTGTTCGTGGCCGTGGGCGTGGACGTCAGGCGAGGGGCGGCTATAATCCCGAGGCTGATGACAGGGTGCTAGCACTGCTGCAGGAAGTGCGGCAGGAGAGGCGCAGTATTGATGTCTTTTTAGACACCAATAACCCACGCGCCTGCTTCTGCCGCAGCCTTTACCACATCCTGGAGGACATTGGGGGAGACCAAGAGAAACTTTGTATGGATCGCATGTACGGTATTGCAATGCAATACAGACATGCAAAATTGAGTGGCGGGTCACCTCCATGCGATCCATATAATGTTTCTCATGATCCCCCAATGGCCCCTGGGACCTCAGCAGTGCTAGCACCCCACTCTCACTATCAGCCCCCTCCTCCACGCCAACCACCACCTATGCCGTCCCAGACCACATACCATAGCCTGCAAGCGTATGCTGATTGTCCACCTTCCACCTCCCATTTTCAGCCCTCATACCCTCTACCCCGCTACCAGCAAGATTTTGGGAGTGATCGCCAGGCCCAACCGTTACCCCGTCCCCAATCCCCACATCCCCAATGCAATCAACCATCCACCACCACCTATCACCAGTTGTAATCACAAAATAAAATCTTTTTTTTCTTGAAATACCACTTGTGTTTCCAATCCTTTATTTTATTTTTTATTTTTTTTTAAAAGTCTTTTACATGATGCACAACAGCACTCCTTTGCACTCTGCTTGCCCTGAAGGCAGAGTGCAAAGGACTCTATCGTACTCTGCCTTCGGACAAGCGTAAGCTTGCTCTTTTTTGGGCTTAGCCTAGGCTTACCCCAAAGGCAGAGTCAAATTCACTTGAACAATCGTTGACAAATGGACCAAAAAATTAACAAACTTCAATTTTGAAATGCTTTATTTCAAAAAACACAAGACAGCAAAGGTAGATGTAATGCAAATATTTTTTAGACATAATCATTCTGCCATGATACCTCTCCATCAGGTGTTTCAAAAAATTCTGCAAATTGGTTTCGAATGCTCATGACACGTGCAGTTGAACGCAAGTCCATAAATTGAACCCTCTGAAGTTGTCTAATGGGCTCCTGTTCAACATTATTTCTGTCACTGTCCCGCAGAAAATTGTGCAGAACGCAGCATGCCAGGACGACTTGAATGGCGTTGTCAACATCCAATTGCATACTTGTCAGCAAAACTCGCCATTTGGCCGTGCACACCCCGAATGCACATTCAACAACACGGCGTGCACGGCTGAGCCGATAATTGAAAATTTTTTGTTGTCGGCTGAGACCAGTGCCACTGTATGGCCTCATTAGATTTTCAGCCAGTCCAAAGGCCTCATCTGCCACCATGACTAATGGCAAGCTGGGTTCTTCAGTGCAGGGTAGAGGCCTGCTTTCAGGAATATTGAGTCGTCCCTCATGTAGACGACGTCCGAAGGCCGACTCGCGGAATATGCGGGCATCACCTTGGCTTCCATATGCTCCCACATCTACAAACAGAATTTTGAGGTGTGCATCGGACAATGCCAGGAGGACCACCGAAAAATATTTTTTGTAATTAAAATATGAAGATCCAGAGTGGGGAGGCTTCTTCACCCTGATGTGTTTCCCATCAAGGGCTCCTATACAATTTGGGAACTGAGTTTTTTCCCAAAAAGTGTCCACAACTGATTCCCAGATGTCTTCGGTTGGCTCTGGCATTACAACGTTATGCAATTCCTCCCATATTGCCACACATGTTTCCTTTATTATTTTTGAGACCGTTGAGAGGCCAAGGAGGAAGTAGTGATGCAAGGAGGCATAACTTTGTCCCGTGGCAAGGAACCTAAGATAACATAATAAATTTAGTTATTGAAAGAGTAAAGCATAAACATAAGTCCTAACCCTACCCTTAAACCTAACCCTATCTCCTAACCCTAACCCCTAATCCTAACCCTAACCCTAACCCCTAACCCTAACTCCTAACCCTAACCCCTAACCCTAACTCCTAACCCTAACTCCTAACCCCTAACCCTAACTCCTAACCCTAACCCCTAACCCTAACTCCTAACTCCTAACCCTAACCCCTAACCCCTAACCCTAACCCCTAACCCTAACCCTAACCCCTAACCCTAACCCCTAACCCTAACTCCTAACCCTAACCCCTAACCCTAACTCCTAACCCTAACCCTAACCCCTAACCCTAACCCCTAACCCTAACCCTAACCCCTAACCCTAACTCCTAACTCCTAACCCTAACCCTAACCCCTAACCCTAACCCCTAACCCTAACTCCTAACCGTAAACCTAACCCTAACTCCTAACCCTAACCCCTAACCCTAACTCCTAACCCTAACCCCTAACCCTAACTCCTAACCCTAACTCCTAACCCCTAACCCTAACTCCTAACCCTAACCCCTAACCCTAACTCCTAACTCCTAACCCTAACCCCTAACCCCTAACCCTAACCCCTAACCCTAACCCTAACCCCTAACCCTAACCCCTAACCCTAACTCCTAACCCTAACCCCTAACCCTAACTCCTAACTCCTAACCCTAACCCTAACCCCTAACCCCTAACCCTAACCCTAACCCCTAACCCTAACTCCTAACTCCTAACCCTAACCCCTAACCCTAACCCCTAACCCTAACCCTAACCCCTAACCCCTAACCCTAACTCCTAACCCTAAACCTAACCCTAACTCCTAACCCTAACCCCTAACCCTAACTCCTAACCCTAACCCCTAACCCTAACTCCTAACCCTAACCCCTAACCCTAACTCCTAACCCTAACCCCTAACCCTAAACCCTAACCCCTAACCCTAACCCCTAACCCTAACCCCTAACCCTAACTCCTAACTCCTAACCCTAACCCCTAACCCTAACCCCTAACCCTAACCCTAACCCCTAACCCCTAACCCTAACTCCTAACCCTAAACCTAACCCTAACTCCTAACCCTAACCCCTAACCCTAACTCCTAACCCTAACTCCTAACCCTAACCCCTAACCCTAACTCCTAACCCTAACCCCTAACCCTAAACCCTAACCCCTAACCCCTAACTCCTAACCCTAACCCCTAACCCCTAACCCTAACCCCTAACCCTAACTCCTAACCCCTAACCCCTAACCCCCTAACCCCTAACCGTAACCCTAGCCCCTCCTCCCATATGTGTATTCACTTACCTGAGTGTCACTAGCATCCGTTCCTCCGGTGACACAGAGCTACGCATCACAGTGTCCATCCTTGTGAGCCTTGGCCTGAGCCTCTCCAACAGGTCATCAAAGAGCGGCACTGACATCCTTGTAAAGTTGAAGAACTTTGGATATGAGCGCAGTTGGGAATAAATATTGCCAAAGTACCCCGTAGAAAAACGATTGGATACCATTGGATGCACCCAAAATCGACGTCTGCTGCTTCTCTCCTCCTCCTGTCTCATTCTCCTCTGCCTCCGCAACACAATCAGAAGGATTGCCTCATCGATCTTTTGCATGACAGGATCCATATTTCTCAGAAAAATACTGAAAAATACTGAAATATACTGAAAACTCTGAAACACTCTGAAACACTCTCTCCTCTCTCTCTCCTACCAAAATGGCACCGACACATGCTCATTAACATATTTTCTTTGGTTTCTGTGGCATTGTGGGAAATTTGGGAGTGTATATAGCTGAGAGATGTGTTTTTCATTGAAAAACGCTACTTAGCGCTAACGCGGAAAAACGCGCAAAAACGCGCAAAAACGCTAATGCAAAACGCGGTAAAAATCGCGTTTTTAACGTCGGTTTTTCCAGGCGTCGAACCTAGCTTTACAGCTCGTTTTTTAAAACGTCCATGTGCATGAGGACTAAGTCGAGGGGGACACTTTCAGCACAAAAAAATGTGCTGAAAAACTCGACTTTTACTCGAGTATATACGGTATATAGCCAGATGTAAAAGGAGAGCTCTATAACCTAGTTATATTACTTTTTGCTGTCTATGTCTCTATGTTGTGAGATTCCCCTTCACTTCCTGTCCTGGTGTTAGTATAAAGTGAGAGGATTTTTTTTTAATCTTTGGATTTTTCACCATTTCCTGTCTCAGCTGCATTGATCACCAAGGTGAAAAGTTGAATCACTTAGAGGGCACTCAGGTAGCAACTTGGCAGGGGTTTATATCCTTCTATACTCTATCCAAAATGGGAAAAAAATTAAATTTACATATTTTACTTTTAGTGTGTGCAATATTGACAAAAGAAATAAGCTTGTTTACTTTCTTTTGCATTTTGAGACATGATTTTTTACTTTATCTTGATAGGTGTATCAACATATATGCAACAAAATGAACCTGGTATGTGATAACAACATTTATTTCAATATTTTTACCTGTTATATACTGTATGATATAAAGTTATATGAAAAAGTAAGTACACCTGATAGAAATTGTTGACTTTGTTAGCATATTTGAACAAACAGTCAATGTTTATTCAAACAGTGTCTACAGATTAAGATGATATACTTGAACAAAAGACACATGAAAGCAATGCAGTGTGTTTATTCTCATAATCTAATACAAAGAAAATGCATTTTTTTTACTCTGAAAAAATAAGTACACCCTTACATTTACCACCACTTTAAACCCATAAATTTAGAATCAGGTGTTCCAGACTATGTACCATTAATTAGAACCCCCCTAAGGAATATGAAGGCCAAACCCATATTATTTAAAACTCAGATATCCAGGTTCTCATATTCTTGTTGGTATTGACCTAATGATGTGTATGGTGTCATCATGTCAAGATGAAAAGAACTATCTAAGGCCCTCCGAAAGCAGGACTTGGATGCTTATAAGTCTGGCAAGGGATTTTAAAAAATCCAAAGATTTTTTTGTTTTGTTTTAAATAATCATTTCACAGTAAGGCAAATAATCTACAAGTGGCATAGATTTCAGATGATTTATTTTTACAGCACTAGCCTGCCCAGCATATTCAGGCTAAGAGCTAATCATGTGATGCTAAAAGAAGTCTCCAAAAAACTCAGAATTTAATTGTGAGATCTGCAGGTGACGCTTGCAACAGTTTATGTCCAATCGCATGTAGAAATGAGTCAATCTGCCCTGGGGTTTTGAGCAGGGTTTGGCGAACTTCAATGAAGTTTGGATGATGAAACCAAACCCAATTGAAATCAGTGGGAAACAAATATGTCAAATTAACAATGCCACATTTTCTGGATTAATAGGCAAGCGGTGTAAAGAATAGGATGGGGGATGGGGTAGGCACTGCCCTGGGGAACATATGCCAATGCAAAAAAAAATGTAAAGCTCTGATATTTACAAAGGAAAAAAGAGTTTTAGGTTGCCAGCAAATGACACCTCCCTCCTGGCTCCTTTTTTTTAAAAGAAAAAAAATGACACACAGTCCATAAAGTTCCCCACATAAGGGGCACTTCACACACAAAAATATATCCCAGTCAAAGTCTTCTAAGATGAAACGCGTAGGGTTGCTATGCTCGCTGAGCCACAATTTTATTGCGCTTTTTATCTGTTATAATACCATTTTTTATTATAACGCCCCTGCTGTTTGTGTGTTAAAATTTATTTTTAAATAAATGTTTCCTACTATATTTGGATTCACACTATGTGGAGGCATTCTCTTTTTTCCATTCTATAGCATCATTACCACCATGGAGAGGATTAAAGATGATGACCGGTGCTTGAAACCACGTCGATGGTTGAAATGAAGGAGAGTTCCACCCATGTCCATTACACTCTGGTGGTGAGTAAGAGTCTGTGATTAAACATCGACCATCTGAGGATAAGTTTGTCCATCACATCCCTCTGGACCTCATCTATATCATCTTTATTCCGTTTTTTCCGGTACAAGCTCGTTTCACTCACCGCCAATGGCCTGTGAGTCCACCAGTTCTGGTAAGAGTACCATATCTGTTCTCATTTATTCCTGGATGTTGATCATATCATTTGGGGTTCCAGTTCGATCGCAGTATATATTGAAATATACGAATACAGCATATATACAGTACCTACCAGTCTGCCTTCACCCACATGAACTATATGTTTTTACCACACCAGTACATACTTTCAATCGTCCCGAACCTAGGATGGTTTATTTATATTCTATTCAACACTAGTGGGGAATTCAGATACTGGTGTGTGTCATACCATTATTGACAACCCATTGTACTGACCCCACTGGTCATTTGAACCACACATTAATATACAACCTGGTTTGGGCTTACAGGATAATTGAATATTGTGTTACCACATTTATTCATTGTTTTGTGCCATAGTTGCCATCTATTGTATGTGACATATAGCCCTTGCAAGTTATATTCTCGTTTATGCGGCTTTATGCGACGTTCAGGTTGCCCATATTTTTATGCCTTAATTAGATTCATCACCTGAATCACCTTGTTTACATTTCTAATTTATACATGTTGAACATGTGTCACTTTATACCACTTCATAGTTGGGTTTAGATTCACATATTATCACATATTGTTTACATTTTTTCTTGCACTGTATATGGTTTAAGTTCACCTATATAGTTGTTTACACTAATCGTCACCATAATTGGATGATCATTAGATTTTATAATACCTACACACTCAATAGGCAGAGTGTATATTATTGTATATGCAGCACATTTTGCTCCCAGATTTGTATTCTGGTTAAGCATATGTGTAGCATATACATCACTAGCACTGCACTATTACTACACATCCTTTAAAAAAAAAAATGACACACAGTCCAAAAAGTTTCCCAAAATGCATAGCAGACACATATGGGGCACTCCACACACACAAAAATAAATAAATGTGTGCAGTCCCAACAAAATGTTTTACCAGACCCCTAATCCAAATATGCAGCCTAGCTGACAAGGAAAGGGGGAGACAAGCATATACCCCCTCCTAAATCATACTAGGCCACATGCCTAGAGAGGTGCCTAGCACCTTGTCCCCATGTTGATAAGGGCAAGGGCCTCTTCCCACAACCCTAGCTGGTGGGGGGGTAGTCTGTGGGAGGGAGCTTATCAGAATCTGGAAGACTGATTTAATAATATGAAGGGGCCCCAGATACGACCCCCCAAAGTGAATGATAGCCCCCGGGCTCCCCAAAGTGTCATCAGCTATATAAAGAGAGGGACAGGAGATATTTGGCCACAGTAACACAGTAGACATCTTTGGTGCAACAACATTCCAGGCGATGGACCTCATACCAACTGGATGGTATGAGGCATGGTGGTAGAAATGAGGGAGAAAGTATTGGGTGTCGGTGCCAAAATACAAAATTGATTATGTACCAATGCTGCACCTAAAATTAGTGGAAAACTAATAACAAAGCAAAAATGTATATATAAAGGGCGCAAAGGAAAGAATATAAAAATCAAATATCAAATTATTAATATACACTGTGTATCTGATTAATAAAGTGCACAATTCAGGCAGCACAGTTGTGTAGTGGGTAGCACTCTCGCCTAGTAGTAAAAAGGGTCGCTGGTTCCAACCACAACTACCTGCCTGGAGTTTGCATGTTCTATAGACAAAAACTCACCCAAGCTCATCGCATATTTATAAGATGATGAGCTGAATAATGGTGCTCAGGCCATTGTGCCCGATACATCAAAATTCCAAAAAAGGTTGCATGTTCTCCCTGTGCCTGTGTGGGTTTCCTCCCACACTCCAAAGACATGCTGGTAGGTTAATTGGCTTCTATCTAAATTGGCCCTAGTATATGAATGTACCACAATACACTTTGCAGGTATACAAATGTAGACACAAGTTTCTGCTTCCCCCTGAGCGGATTGTTTGTGATTTCATGCTGGACTATGTAAGTGCTCTTTTTAAACAATAAAACATAAAGCTGTATTACACTATATTCTGCCTTCTGTGGCTCTTTGTTGTGGAGCTATTTGACAGACCTACTTGATGCAAGTTAATATATGCAGTGGAGAGATGTTTTAAGATGAAGATATCTACATTTGTATACCTGCAAAGTGGATTGGGATCCAGCTTCCTCCATATACAGTATGATTGCTTGATTGGAACGGGATGCATAAAGGAGCTACAGCATTGAACCAAGGAGTCCTTTCCATTAGTCATGCAGACTCTAACAGGTTTTCTTCTAAGATCGTCCTGTATTAGGCTCCATCCATCTTTCCATCCACTCTGCACAGCTTCCCTGTCCCTGCTGAAGAAAACCATCCCCGCAACATGATGCTGCCACCACTATGTTTCACGGTGGGGATGGTGCGTTCAGGATGATGTGCAGTGTTAGTTTTCCACCACACATAGCGTTTTTCTTTTAGGCCAAAATGTTCAATTTTGGTCTCATCTGACCAGACCACCTTCTTCCACATGTTTGCTGTGTCCCCCACATGGCTTCTCTCAAACTGCAAAGGCACATTAATGGCTTTCTTTCAACAATTGCTTTCTTCTTTGCCACTCTTCCATAAAGCCCAGATTTGTGGAGTGCAGGACTAATAGTTGTCCTGTGGACAGATTCTCCCACCTGAGCTGTGGATCTCTGCAGCTCCTCCAGAGTTACCATGGGCCTCTTAGCTGCTTCTCTGATTAATGTTCTCCTTTCCTGGCCTGTCAGTTTAGATGGACGGCCATGCCTTGGTAGGTTCGCAGTTGTGCCATACTCTTTCCATTTTAGGATGATGGATTGAACAGTGCTCAATGAGATGTTCAAAGCTTGGAATATTTTTTTAAACCCTAGCCCTGCTTTAAAGTTCTCCACGATTTTATCCCTGACCTGTCTGGTGTGTTCCTTGGCCTTCATGTTGCTGCTTGTTCATTAAGGTTCTCCAACAAACCTCTGAGGGCTTCACAGAACATATGTATTCATACTGAGATTAAATTACACACAGGTGGACTCTATTTACTAATTAGGTGACTTCTGAAGGAAATTGGTTCCACTAGATTTTAGTTAGGGTTATCAGAGTAAAGGGAGCTGAATACAAATGCACGCCACACTTTTCACATATTTATTTGTAAACAATTTTGAAAACCATTTATCATTTTCCTTCCACTTCACAATTATGTGCCACTTTCTGTTGGTCTATCACATAAAATCCCAATAAAATACATTTACGTTTTTGGTTGTAACATGACAAAATGTGAATAATTTCAAGGGGTATTAATACTTTTTCAAGGCACTGTATCTGTAGGCAATGTGTGAATACAGATTTATTGTTTATTTGTTCAAATATATTGAAAAGGTCTCCTGTTTCTTTGGTACATAAAGATTAAACAACCAGAACCATTTTTCAGAGAATATGAATGACAACACAAAAACATTTCTTTCACTCATGGTTAGTGTTTGGCTGAAGCCATTTATTATCAATCAACCGTGTTTACTCTTTTTAAATAATAATGGCAACAGAAACTACCCAAGTGACCCTGATCAAAAGTTGACATACCTTGGTGATTTTGGCCTGATAACATGCACACAAGTTGACACAAAGGGGTTTGAATGGCTAATAAAGGTAACCATCCACACCTGTGATCTGTTTGCTTGTATTTAGTGTGTGTGTATAAAAGGTCAATGCGTTTCTGGACTCCTGATAGTCCCTTGCATCTTTCATCCAGTGCTGCACTGACGTTTCTGGATTCTGAGACATTGGGAAAGCAAAAGAATTGTCAAAGGATCTGAGGAAAAAGGTAGTTGAACTGTATAAAACAGGAAAGGGATATAAAAAGATATCCACGGAATTGAGAATGCCAATCAGCAGGGTTCTGTTGAAACCAATTCACGGTCAGGTAGACCAACTCAAATTTCAGCCACAACTGTCAGGAAAATTGTTCGGGATGCAAAGAAAAACCCACAAATAACTTCAGGTGAAATACAGGACTCTCTGAAAACATATGGTGTGGCTGTTTCAAGATGCACAATAAGGAGGCACTTGAAGGCAAACTCCTGGCATACTTGGTGCGGCCGGAATATGTTCCGGTGTGTATTAGGTCGGTGTATGATAACTGCAGGCTGGAAGCCTGCGATTCGGCTGCTATTTTAAAAACTTTTGCTCATTTCTATGAAGAACTATATAAGTCTTGTGCTCCTCTGGGGATGGAAGCAATGGGGACTTACATGACCGACATTGATCTACCTAAGTTGACGGAAGATGACAGTGCTGCTTTGGAATCCGGTATTACGGTGGAGGAGGTGGAGGAGGCGATTGTCTCTTTTCCCCCTAGGAAGTCTCCTGGTTTAGATGGCCTCCCCTCGGAGTGGTATTGGCCTTTTCGGTATGGGCTGGCTCCTCGCTTGCTTAACGTGTTCAATGCAGCTAGGTCGGACAGTAGGTTACCTCCCTCTATGAGGGAAGCCTTGGTTGTCCTGATCCCTAAGGGGGGGAAGGACCCCAAGAGTTTGACTCCAATCGTCTGATCTCGCTGATGAACGTTGATACAAAAATCCTGGCCAAAATACTTGCAGGTAGGTTACAAACAGTCATCCCAAAATTGGGAGATGCGGATCAAATGGGATTTATTCAGGGAAGGTGAGCACAGATGAACATCAGGAGACTCTTTGTGAATCTCCAGACTGCCCATGACAACTCCGGGACTAGAATAGTAGCCTCCTTAGATACAAAGAAGGCCTTTGACTCAGTGGAGTGGCCATATTTGTTCAACCTATTGGAGTCCTACAGCTTTGGCCCTGTTTTCATTTCCTGGGTACGGCTCTTGTACACAGATCCACTTATCAGACTGAGGGTCAATGGTATTATTTCAGATCCCTTACCTATATTCCGGGGTACCAGGCAGGGGTGCCCACTTTCCCCCCTCAATAAAGCCCTTAGCAGTCAAACTAAGCTCTACTCCAAACTTGACTGGTCTGAGACTTGGGGAATTTGAGGAGCGAGTCTCACTCTATGCAGATGACATGTTGTTATATTTGCAGGACCCGGGACCCTCGCTCTCAGAAGCTATCCGATTGATTCAGGAATTTGGAGACTACTCCGGATTTCGTATACATTGGAAAAAATCCTCCCTCTTCCCTATTGACGATGCGGTGAGAATTCCACCAGATTGCCCCACTCCCTTGTCCACCTCTCTCAGGTATTTGGGGATTGAGATTCAGCTTCCCATCTCTAGGTTCCTGAAGACCAATTTGTCACCGATTGTTGGAAATTTTCAAAAGAAGGTACAGAGATGGCAGAATTTACTGATCACCTTGATGGGACAGATAAATCTGTTTAAGATTATCTTCCTTCCTAAGTTTCTCTATATCCTCTCAAACGCCCCGGTTTTTGTGACATTATGGGTCTTCAGGCACATTGACTCCATTATTGTAGGATTTTTGTGGGGTTTCAAAGCACCCAGGGTATCTTTAGTGATATTAAAGCTACCAGTTACAATGGGAGGGATGGCCCTTCCTTATTTGCGCTCCTATTTTATGGCCTCACAGCTATCCTTTCTGCACTGGCGACTTCCACAGATACCCAATGCCACTACCTTGTTGGAGGCAGCAGTTGCCACCTCACAAGAAACCCTTCAGAATATGCTCTATAGGAAGGGGATCCTAGGGAGGAAGGTGGGTTCAGTCACGGCACTACCTGGGAAAGTATTTCACTTGTGTTCCCAACGGCATAAAGACAAACCCTTGTGGCTATCTCCAAATAGTCCTCTATGGTGTAATCGATCTCTGGGGGAGTTTCTAAAACTATCTGATGGGCAAAAGACCTTGGCAAAATATGGCATTAAATACTTACACCACAACCAGGATGATCATCTCTGTACTTTTGCCCAATTAAGAGAACAATTTGGAGTACCTAAGACTTTGGCTTTTTCGATATGTGCAGCTGTGGCATGCAGCAATTGTCCAGTTTGGGGGGGCTGAAATTCGGGTACAGAATATGGACTTATGCCATGTGCACACGGGCGGACTTTTCACCATCAAAGGTCCGACAGTCTTTCCGACTGACTTTTGACAGACTTTTGACGGACTTCCAACGGACTTTCTAACAATCACACCAAAGTCATGGTGACGTACACCAGGTCTGATGAGACCATAAAAAAAAAGTGTAATAGCTCGTGCGCCACCCTTTGGGCTCCTTCTGCTAATTTTGTGTTACCTCATGTTAGTAGAAGTTTGGTGAGAGACGATTCGCGCTTTTCAGACTCGTGTTTTTCAGATCGTGGGCTTGGTGTTGGGGTTCATTCTTAAGACCAAGACCAGTCCATGAACAGGGTGGGGAGGAGTTCATGGACGAATAATTGGTTGCTCCAGCGTGACCAATTCTCTCACATGCCTTTGCTTCATGAGATCCGTGAGAATAATCCTGACGATTTCAGGAACATTCTCAGGATGACGGACCCCATTTTTCACTGTTTGTTTGCTTTGCTGACCCCTTATATCCTCAGGCAGGATGCCTGCCTGAGGCAAGCCATCACTCCGGAGCAGAGGCTAGTCGCCACGTTGCGGTACTTGGCGACTGGGAGAAGCCTGCAGGACCTCAAGTTCTCGACAGGCATCTCCCCCAGGCTCTGGGGATCATTATCCCAGAGACCTGTTCTACTATCATTCAGGTCCTGCAGAAGGACTATATTAAGGTAAGATTTATCCTTTAACATCACATTTTATTGTATTTAATGTTTGCTAATGTATTGTATTTATTTCTTCAATCCCTAATTACCACAATTGCAATATGCTGTGAATGTCCCCTTTGTCCTCATGCATGCTGGAAGCTTTTAATGCTCCTTTTTGTCCTTCATGCATATTTGCCTTCACTAACCTCCCCAGCATGCTATGCTGGGCCCATATCCACCTAGTCTAGTCACTTAACAATGTATTTTGTCAGCTCCATTGTAGTGCTTTAGCCTAAACACCCCCCTAAAATGTGTCCAAATGGTCTGTGTGTCCTTAAATTAATTTCTAAGCACCCCCCCCCTAAAATGTGTCCAAATGGTCTGTGTGTCCTTAAATTAATTCTAAGCCCCCCTCCCCCTAAAATGTGTCCAAATGGTCTGTGTGTCCTTAAATTAATTTCTAACCCCCCCCTAAAATTTGTCCAAATGGCATGTGTGTTGTTAAATTATTTATAACCCCCCCTTAAAATGTATCAATGGGCCATCAGAGGGGGTGAGAAATCTGTTATGTGCAAAAGTACTTTTTTTTTTTTCTTGTTTGACTTCCCGGTTTCCTTCAATGCCAAAGGAATGGCAGACTGTGGCATCCTATTTTTCCAACCGTTGGGACTTTACCAACTGTGGAGGGGCTATAGATGGGAAGCACGTCCACATTGTGCCACCACCCTATTCGGGGTCATACTATTTTAATTATAAGGGGTTTCATAGTATTGTGTTAATGGCAGTGGTGTCGGCACAATATGCATTTCTGTATGTGGACGTGGGGAAGAATGGCCGGATGTCGGATGGAGGAGTCTTCACCCAGATGGAGTTCTACCAGCATCTCCAGAGTGGTGGCCTGGGATTGCCACCTGATGCGGATAACGTGGAAGGACTCCCCTTTGCCTTCATTGCAGATGAAGCCTTCGGTCTGGGCGAGCACCTGATGAGGCCATTCCCCCAAAGGACCCTCACCCCAGAGAGGAGGGTTTTTAACTACCGGCTGGCCAGAGTGAGAAGAGTTGTGGAGAATGCTTTCGGGATAATGGCCAACCGGTTCCGCCTGTTTCAGACAGCAATCCACATGGTGGACTACAAACTTAATCATGTTGTCCTAGCATGCTGCATCCTGCACAATTTTTTACGCAAAAATTCAAGAAATTATCTTGCATCACTTGAGTCTGGGGCCGGACTTACAGAGAATCCTCTGATGGGCCTGGATACTGGCCGTACTGGCTTGGCCCCCCAAAGCGCCTGTGAAATTCAGGATAAATATGTTAATTTTTTACGGGTGGGGGGGCCATTGCAATGCCAGACAATGTCTAATTTTTATGAATAAAAAATAATGATCAGAGAAAATCTAGAAATGTATTTATTGCTTGCCTTTCTTTTTGGCTGTCTCCTAGGTTCTCCTAGTGCACTTGTAGTGCCAAGTGTATTTTCCTTTAGTAAATAAGCCCCATTGTCACTGTAAACACCAAATAACTTACAAAACTGGTATTGAGCATTGAAAGAAGAAGCCACATATTGTTGATTTGCAAAATTTTTATTCTGTGCACATTCACTTTTTTTTATAAAAAATTTTTTAGAAAATATATATATTTTTTTTAACAATATTTTTTTTTGGCGTTGTTTTTTGTCTGTCAGACCGGCATACAGACGAGCGGATTTCTGAATAGGAACTGGGTCCGGCGGAAAGATTTGAAACATGTTCCAAATCTAAAGTCTGTCTGATTTTCGACTGAAAAAGTCAGCTGCAGGTCCGATGAAGCCCACACATGGTCGGATTGTCCAAAGGATTTGTCCTGTCAGACCAGTCCAGTCGAAAAGTCAGCCCGTGTGTACATGGCATTAGAGAAGGTTCTGATTGACCCAGATAGATCTAAGCAGATTTCTAGATACTATGGGGCAGTGGGTTTGGGGGTAATGACCTTAACTTCTAGGGCCAGGGCACGCTGGGAGACAATTGTCCCGGAGTTGTCGGAAGAACTGTGGCAGGAGGAACTGGACACATATTTGCTGTCTGTTATCTCCTCTACGGATAAAATGATTCAGTTTTGTTACCTTCACCAGCAGTATTATACACCAGCTAGACTTTACCGAATGCATAGGAGGGAATCTGCTATCTGCCATAAATGCATGGGGGAGGAAGGCACTTTTCTACATATGGTGTGGGAGTGCAAAAAGGGGAGACCACTATGGTCGCAGGTGACTGAATTTATCTCAGATAAGTTTGCTTTGCCTAACATTTGCTGTCCCCTACGTTGCTTACTCTGGGTTTTTAATCAAGAGGAGATCAATGCACACACTAAATTGTTTCTTAGGATCCTATACTTTGGAGTGAGGAAACTCATTGCCAGACGTTGGATACATGATGACCAGCTGACTCTAGGGATGGGGATAAAAATAGTAAATGCAAATGTGATGATGTATAAGATGGCCAATGAAGCTAGAAGAGCTCCCAAGAAGTTTAGGAAGGTATGGTTCTGGTGGGTGGACTATACACTGGAGAATACACTGGAGGAGGAGGGGTCATAAACCTTTAGATAGGTAAGACTCGTTGCTGTTATGTAATTCATGGTGAGGGGGAAAATAGCCGGCCTGCTCCTTCTACTGGAGACAGGCTAAGTTTCTTATGTCTTATAAAACATAACACTGAATGTTGACATCCCGGGGGGGGGGGGGTGTTCCTTTGGTTGTGTGTATTTCTTGGATGCTTAATAAAGGGAAAAAAAAGAAAAAAAGCACATATACTGCATTATAGGGTAGCGTAGGTGACCAGAACAGCACAATAAGTGTAAAGTGATATCTGCAATGCTCTAATCGTTGATGTAACCCCTATCTAACGTACTGTATGATTATGTTTTATGTGCACAATAAAACTTTTTTCAAAAAAAAAAAAGAGGCACTTGAAGAAATATGGGCTGCATGGTCGAGTCGCCAGAAGAAAGCCATTACTACGCAAATGCCACAAAGTATCCCGCATACAATACGCCAAACAGCACAGAGACAAGCTTCAAACCTTCTGGCACAAAGTCATTTGGAGTGATGAGACCAAAATTTAGCTTTTTGGCCACAAGCATAAATGCTACATTTGGAGAGGAGTTAACAAGGCCTATGATGAAAGGTACGAAGGTGGATCGTTGATGTTTTGGGGATGTGTGAGCTACAAAGGCACATGAAATTTGGTCAAAATTGATGGCAAGAAGTGGGAAGAGGAGCTGGGGATGGAGATCCCCAGGAAGGAATGGGAAAAAGCCTTAGCAGTCACGCACAAACTCTCTGTGTCAACTAAACATCAAGAAAGAAACTATAAGATTTTAGCTAGATGGTATAAGTGCCCCGTAGACCTTTACAGGATAAGCCCTACGAATAAAGAAATATGTTGGAGGTGTCAGGAAAGACGTGGTACAATGTCCCATATTTGGTACTATTGCTCTAAAATCCTTCCATTTTGGCAGAAAATTTTCGAAATTTTTAGGGCCATGACAGCGAGGGAAATATATCCAGATATACAAATGGCAGTATTATCCATGATCCCCGGGTCATTGAAAAGTATAAAGAAAGGCCCATTAAAATATTTCCTAACGGCTGCCCGTACGTGTATAGCCAGAAAATGGAAATGTATAGATGCACCCTCTATGGTAGAGTGGGAGTGTGAGATGACGGAGATGCGGACCCTGGAAGAAAGAAAGGTGAGAGAGGAAGGATCCAACAAACAGATTAAACGGACAACGGATATTTGGAAGGGGTGGGTAACATATAGCGCCTCGGCAGAACTACTATGTGATCCGCAGGAGGTTAGGTACCCTTAGGGATATCGGAATATATGCCTCTCCTTTTCCTTTTTTTTTTTTTTTTTTTGTGGGTTAGGTATGAATGACATAGCATGATTAAATGGATGGGATCGACTGTTAGGATGTATGATGTTCGAGCATAGGTGATCAGTGATGGATTAGAGCATAGAAAATAATCATTATCTATGGTGTATATGTGTTCCTAGTATGATTGTTTCTATTATTGTAGGTGTTGTAATGTTAAAAATGAAAACTGTTTGAATAAATAAAGATATTGAAAAAAAAAAATTGATGGCAAGATGAATGCAGTATGTTTTAAAAAAAAATTGGAGGAACATTTGCATTCATCAGCCAGGAAGCTGCGCATGGGACGTACTTGGACATTCCAACATGACAATGATCCAAAACACAAGGCCAAGTCAACCTGTCATTGGCTACAGCAGAATTAAGTGAAGGTTTTGGAGTGGTCATCTCCCTGTCCTGACCTCAATATAATAGAGCCACCCTGGGATACATGCAAGACAGCCCAAGAATTTACAGGAACTGGAGGCTTTTTGCCAAGAGGAATGGGCAGCTTTACCATCTGAGAAGATAAAGAGCATCATCCACAAATACCACAAAAGACTTCAAGCTGCCATTGATGTTAAAGGGGGGAAAATACTTGGTATTAAGAACTGGGGTATGTAAACTTTTGATCAGGGTAATTTGGGTAGTTTCTGTTGCCATTATGATTTAAAAAGAGTAAACACAGTTGATTGATAATAAATGGCTTCAGCCAAACACTAACCATGAGTAAAAGAAACATTTTTGTGTTATCATTCATATTCTCTGAAAAATGGCCAAGAAATCATAAATTCTTAAAATTTTATTTATTATATTATAATTTATGATTTCATGTTTCAAACTTTATCATACCCGGGCTGTCTACTAGACTCTTGTTTGGTCAGATTTAAGTGAGTTATTCCTAAGAATTACAGGCCTACAATATAAAACGCCAAATTTCCATGCAAAAGAATTGTACTGCTTTCAGCATCAAAAATCTAAAATAATCATACCGCCATGGGAGGTCCATGACTATCTGCCAACTACTTTATAAGAAACTTATAAACATGGACCAGATTACAAAAAAAACAGTAAACTAATATTTTTGCTGTAGTAAAAGCATAAATTAAATATTTTATGAGTATATCTGCATTGTTAGGCCTCGTTCACATGGGGTGTAACAATGTGTACACCCATGCAATGGCCAACTTTAGCCAAACAGGATGCACAGGTGTTTTGTGCATCCCTGTGGTTTGCGTCCCTGAATGCAGACAGTGGCATTCAGGGATATGCACCTGCACCTACATGGATGTCAGATTGGGACTAGTGGCAGTGCCCTTGCAGTTTCTGCGTCCCAGTTAACATGAATGGGACTGCTTGCATGGAACACCTGTGCATCACATGCAGGCAATATCCCCCTGCATGGGTGTACGCATTGATTTGTCCCATATGAATGAGGCTTTAAAAAAAAACTAACAGTGTAAAACTGATAGAAGCCAATGATAATGTATTCTTTAGTGTTTTGGTTACCATGACCTGGGGTCTTAATCACTACTTACTATTATACTTTGCATATCATCATTCTAGTTTGCTATGGCTAATAATTTAAGGCAGGTCTGTATATTGGTAATTTATTCTTTTACCATTACTGTTGTTTTTAAAACTAAACCTAGATGTTTTTGAGTTCGATTATAAGAATTTCATAAATTTTAGAGCTTTCTTGGCTACAGAATGATGTTACAATTACAGAGGCTCTGAAAGAATTATAACTTTTATAAATGTGTATCAATGTGAGATTATTTGCAATTCTGTAAAAAATAAGACCAGTGTTTGCTTTTATTGTATCCCTTGCTTAAACAGTTTGTACATACTGGCATCAACATATTTATTTTAGCACCTTTTTCATCAATGAAAACTGATATAATGGACAAAATAACCAGTGCCCCAGTGGAGAAGATTTTGTTTTTAATTAGTTCTACAGCATATGGCTAGGCTGAGTGTTCCTTCTTGGAATATGGTTTTTATAATAAATGTTCATTATCAGCAATACATTGCAGTTGTAAAGTGGCAGATGGGTAGATTTTTCCCACCTGGGCATGCATTATAGCTATATGTTTAGCAGCCCTAAATGTTTGTTTACTTCAGTCTAAAACCAGGTGAGCTGGCTGTTTCATGTAGATCCCAAAAGCTGAGCTCAGGAAGAGAATTTTCCAATCCTATTCCTGGTTTTACTGTGATTACTACCTCGTTGATCATTCATTCTTATCTTGGATAACAATTGGATATCTGGTTTTATGATGACCACCTACAAGGGATAATGTGGTGATATAATTTGAAGGTATGACATTAGTTTTGAGTATGTAATATTTGTATATTATATGACAAAGAGCTGTCAGGGCTGGGCTCCTGCTATTTACGAGGAGCTCTTTTCTTTCAGTGCACAGAGGCTGCTCAGCTGTCGGTAAATTACCAGCCACTCGTTGTTTTTCCAAGCTGACTCACCTGGTTAGTCCAGCCTACAGCCAGCCCCTTTTGGCTATTTATACATCTTTGTTCATTCTCTTCGTGCCCTTGTGTGGCCTATGATCTCCAGTGTGTTCCTGTGTATGACTTGGCTTGCCTGACTTTTCTTCCGATATCTGTTCCTGTTTTGGCTCCTTACTACGCTAACTTCTGGCTTCCTGACCCCGGATCATCTTATTACCCACTTTGGCATCCAAACCTTGTCTTCAGTTCTTGACTACGGTCCTGAATTGTGTTGTTTTTTGCTATTTTATAAGAGGTGTGATTTTAACTGCATTTTCTGTCTCTGCCTGGTTTATGGTTCCTGACATTACACAAGGGCTATAAATTCAGAAGGTTCAGGCAATCCACCTAGTTGTAATATTGTCTCCAGATTGGACGAGCAGGACCACCGCATGGATCAGTTTACCATAGTGTTACAAATGCTCCTGATTCTAACTGCTCATCTGAATCCTCCTACTTTGGCTGCTCCGGTGTTGCAAGCCATCCCTGCTGCTGCTGCTCCTATCTCTGTTCAAGCAGCCACCTCTAAAACTACCAATGTAACAAGTATGACTGGTTCTGGTCAGCTTCCCCAGCATTTTGGGGGGGCAATTCAGCTCACTGCAGAGGGTTTCTCAACAAGGTTGGAATATGGACAGAAGGAAAGTAGGTTTCATTATTTCTTTGCTTTCTGACAAAGCCTTGGCTTGGGCAAACCCTATATTGGGAAACACAAAAACCTGTTGTCCAGAATTACCCTGAGTTTGTTGCCTCCTTTAAAAGGGTATTTTATATTCCTGCTTGCTCCACCTCTGCTGCCAAATGCCTCATGTCTATTAAACAGAGTATGTGAACTGCTGCCGACTACGCTATTGAATTCCATACTCTGGCAACAGAGCTTGGTTGGAACAATGAGGTTCTTGTAGCTGCTTTTCCCATGGCCTCTCTGATAACAATAAAGATGAGATTGCAGCTCGAGATATACCTAGGAATCTTAAGGAGTTGATCTTGTTTGCCATCCTAATTGATTCCAGACTCCGAGAGAGACCTTCCGTTAAGGAGCACTTGCGAAAGTCTCTTGTACGTTTGGCTCTGAGCTTTGCATTTCCACCCATGCCTCCCTCACTTTCCATGCCTCCTGGGTCCAAGTCCTCCACTAATGTAAAACCCATGCAGCTGGGCTTCACACGTCTCTCTGCCGAAAAGAGGGCCTTTAGGAGGAGGGAGAGATTATGCCTTTAGTGTGGCCAGGCAGGTCACTTTTTGAAGTCTTGTACTACCAGTCTGGAAAACACCAGCACCTGAGGTCCTGTAGGGGACAGCTCTTAGGTGGCATCTATGCCTTCCCAGCTAAAGAATAAACCTCTAGTTCCGGTTACCGTTTCCTGGTCTGTGTTTTTCATTAATACCCAGGCACTAATCAATTTGGGGTCTGCAGGCTTGTTTATAGATAGTGCTTTCGTGTTAAAGCACTCAATACCACTGCAGCCTCATGCCTCCCCACTTGCCATTGAAGCTGTTGATGGGAGACCTCTACAGCCTACCCATGTGATCCATGAAACTAATCCATTGACCATGACTGTAGGGGCTCTTTACCATGAGCTAATCCAATTCAAAGTCCTTTCCTCCCCTCATCACCCAGTTGTCATTGGTTATCTTTGGTTACAGAAGCACAATCCCTCATTTGATTTGCATAGTACTGAGGTTTTCTTATGGTCACCACAATGCACTATTACATGTTTTCAGAAAGTGATTAGGGTCATGTGCACATCTTCATTCTCTTCATTGTGCCAAAAGAGTATTGTGAATTCAGTGAATTCAGTGAATTCAGTGATGTCTGACAAAGGTTAAGCTGGTATTTTGCCACCACATAGGCCTTATGACTGCACAATTGACCTTGTGTCATTCCTCCTTGTGACCGGGTTTATCCTCTGTCTGCCTCAGAGGATAAGGCTATGGAGAAGTATATTGTGGATTCACTGTCCCGGGGGTTCAATCCTTATCACCCACCGCTGCTGGCTTTTTCTTTGTGAAAAAGAAGAGTGGTGAACTGAGACCCGATTGAGACCCCCTATATCAATTATAGGGGTCTCAGTTGCATTACTGTTAAGAATGCTTATCTGATTCCATTGATAATGGAATTATTTGACCAACTCAAGGGAGCAACGGTCTTCACTGAGATTGATTTGAGAGGGGCATACAATCTCATGAGGATTAAAGAGGGCCACAGAACAGGCCAACCAATCCTTTGAGCAGTTCCTACATTGCTATATTTCTGACCATCATAACAACTGGTCGGACCTGTTACCTTGAGCAGAGTTTGCTTACAATACTGCCATCAATTATCTCAGTTTATGGCAAACTATGGGTTCTAGCCATACATTGTGCTTGATACATTTATTCTTCAGGGAATTTCTGCATCAGAGAAACATCTTTGGGAACTCCATTCCACTTGGGTGCAGGTCCAAGAATTATTGCAACGCCCCATAGAGAGTTACAGACTCCATGCTTACCGGTGACGCCTACCTGTACCCTCCTACTAAATTGGGGAGAGGGTCTGGCTGTCTTCTCGTAACCTTGGACTCCATGTTCCCTCACTAAAACAGGCACCTTGATATATTGGGCCTTTCCGCTTACTCCATGAGGTTAACCCAGTGGCCTACGCATTAGCTCTTCCTTCCAACATGTGTATTTCCAACGTATACCATGTTTCCTTATTAAAACCTTTGGTGTACAACCGCTATATCACCTCGGTACCACGCCGTCACCCGGTTCAGGTTGACAACCATGAGGAGTATGAGATACGATCTATCACTGACTCCCTTAGGTTTCATGGATACATACAATATCTTGTTCACTGGAGGGGTTACGGTCCAGAGGAACGCTCTTGGGTCTCATCCTCAGATGTACATGCTCCTGTCCTCCTCTGTGCATTCTATAGATGTTTTCCCCTCAAGCCTAGTGCCCTACTGAGTGGGAGGGGTCATTGGGGAAGGGGTACTGTCAGGGCTGGGCTCCTGCTATTTACAAGCAGCTCCTTTCTTTTAGTGCACAGAGGCTGCTCAGCTGTCGGTTGATTACTCATTGTTTCCAAAGTGACTCACCTGGTTACCATTTGCTGCCTCATTAGTCCAGCCTACAGCCATCCCCTTTTGGCTTTTTAAACAGCTTTGCTCGTTCCCTTCGTGCCCTTGCATGGCCTATGATCCCCAATGTGTTCCTGTGTATGACTTGGACTGGCTGATTTCTCTTCCGATAACTGTTTTTGCTCTTCGCCATGCTGACTTCTGGCTTCCTGACCCCGGCTCATCTGATTACCTGCTCTGGCATTCAAACCCTGGCTTCAGTTTTTGATTACATTCCTGAACTGTGTTATTTTTTTCCTGTTTTATTAGAAGTGTGATTTTAACTGCATCTTCTGTCTCTGCCTGGTTTATGGTTCCTGACAGGAGAAAGTTAGATGGAATGAACCACATGCATATGATAAAAACATACACTTGCAGACCTGTAAGGAAATTTCAGTTGTTTCAACACACCTAAACTCTCAGCCTTGTCCATTAATTTGGAAACCTGAAACCCATTATGATAGGTAGGGATTGGAGTGAAAAATTAACAGTAAAACCAAAACCTGGTCCAAAAAAAGTCCTTCACACAGATTAGAATAGCATACATTAAATGGTAGTTACCAGCCCAATAAAGTTATTAAGAAGAGTGTTAAGGTCAAAATCTAGTCACATATACTAAAGAGTAAAAATATACAATGCTTAGGTACTAAATGTTTAGTGTCTAAATATCGCTTGGAAATATTATTTGCACATTTTTTGTATGTCTTTAATTTGCAACCAAGAAACGAGTATTGGCAAATATAAAAAGTCTACTTATAACTTGTGTCATAAGTATATACTATGGTGACTATATAACATACTCCTAAGTTTCTTATTCCTATTTTATAATACAGAGATAAGAATTAACTTCAGCTTCTTAAATTATAAATGTGAATCTCATTTAATTAGTACTTTACAGCCCTTTTTTGAAATACCTTCTGCCATACAAGAATTTTAGGGTAATTATTTGCTAACATATGATTAAGCTAAATTACCTTGACAGACTTCAATGACTCCTGAAAAATGAAAGCTTTTATATGTGTATGTTTAAATCCTTGGATCTGAAAAGCAATTATATGCACCTCAAAAGTACAATCTAATGAATAGTATAGCATAGTGATTAACTGATTTCTGTGTTTTGTCATTTGTGTACTTGATAGAGATGTAGGTGGCCTATGGCTATTTTGGAGAAGGTAATGCAACCCCCATTTTATTACAGTGTGTCCAGTGGTCCTCACATCCAAAAAGTCAATGTTTTACTTACTACTTCCAGGTGCAAATGCTTCTTGGAAGCTGTTGGTGTAAGTTGCCTAGTTCTTCTCATCAGAGGGAAACCAGACTGTTCTCCAGCATACCATATCTGTTACCTATCAATACAAAAGTGCTACCACTGCAGGTGTGATCTAGAGCTCCTAATCAGTAGAGTGTTTCAAAATTCAAGCATAGGGTTCTGGGAGATGCAGTTGGTGGAAAACAGGAATGCTGCTGTTTCCAAGTAAGTGAAATCAAGACCTTTAGGCCTAATGATGTTATCCACAGCAAGGGGCAGGTCTTACTTTGCAAAACAAAGTGGACAAAGTGAGCAAAACAAGACAGCATTGCAGTCATATAATATCTGTCTAAATTTATACATAACTATCTTGGAATAGTAATGTAGCGGTGTACCTATTTATTTATACTCATATGTAGGTGCAGGTTCCTTTAACTTCCTTTTCCTCCTTTTCCTGAACATGTTCAGAGAAGATAAGTTTCCGAGTCCCCTCCCTCAGCAGCTCAGAGAGGCCACACCTAATGAGGCAGTGGTAGCTGGGCAGATGATCTGCCCCCAGGTTACAGGACCTCCACTATAAAAAGCAGTGTGCAGGCAACCAGGTCAGAGCCTGGTTTATAGCTTTTACAAAAGAACCATCTATTTTGAGGAGCCCCTCTCTTATTGCTTCCAGAGTACTCCAGTTCAAGTGGGGTGACACTTCTGGGCTTTGTATCCCTCTAGCCTTTCACCTGTGATACCAGAGCTATTCTTGACTTCACTGTGAGGCATACTGTCTATGAAGATATACACAAGTAGTTGCATTCTGTAGTGTTTTACTAGTAGTGATTATCAGCCTGACTCTCTGTTGTTATTAGTCTTAGGGCACTTTCAAACTGGGGCGGGGGGGTCGGCAGTAAAGCACCGCTATTTTTAGTGGCACTTTACCGTCTCTTTAGCAGCACTTTTTGGCCACTAGCGGGGCACTTTTAAACCCCGCTAGCAGCCGAAAAAGGGTTAAAAGCGCTTTTTCAATGTCAGGGGCCTTTAGGAGCGGTGTATTTACCGCTCCCGCAACACCCCAAAGATGCTGCTTGCAGGACTTTTTTTCCCGTCCTGCAAGCGCATCGCACCAGTGTGAAAGCGCTCGGGCTTTCACACAGGGGAGGCGTTTTTCAGGCGCTTTACATGCACTATTTTTAGCCCTTTAGCACCTGAAAAACGCCTCAGTGTGAAAGTAGCCTTATAGAGGCTATGCTATGCAGCTACATTTTACTCTGAATGAGTCACAGAAATATTGATGTAAAGAGTCCCTGCATATGCAGCTTTCACTATTCTGCAGCATTTACATGTTTTTGCCATCCTGAACATGTTTTTTTATTATAAAGTCATGCTATTCACCTGTTAAGAAAATTGCAAATTATAGGTACTGTACATATGTCTGACCATTTCCAAATTACTCATCCTATTAAAGCAAAACTGAAGCCTTAAATATTGGCATCTGCAAGGTTCCTCAATGTCATCTTCTCTGCAGCTTCTTCTGGGTTCTGGGTCTTTGGCCATCTTAATTGGCCTGCATGGAATGCACAGAGGTTCATTTATCCAAGCACATAGACATTGTGTGGAAAATGTACACTGAGCTGGGCAAGAGCAACAAGAGTCTATTTTACAGAAGACTGTTAGCAAGAATGTAAGTTAATTTTATTGCAGAAGGGGCATAGCATGTCTCTTCTGTAATAAATAGCTTGCCTACTCACATTTTAATTTTTTTTACACTTTCGATCCACTTTAAAGCACTATACAGTAGTGGCACTTATTGTGTACAGGTATTGAAGATCAGGATTGTGGTTCAGTATTGTTTGTTCATGTGTGTTTTTGAATGCCTGAAGTTTTTGCTGTTCTTCAAGCAAACACAGCTTCAAATCTAAATTGGTATTTTATTTTTTAGCTCAATGTTATTTAGAATTTAATATTTTATTCTATGCTTTTTAATGGGTTTTTAAATGTAAACTACAGTTTTCTGTGTAGTTTTTAAAACTGTCAGAAACCATGAATCAGACTGAGACAGAAGTGCTGTAAAAATCACACTTTAATAAAATGGTAAAATGGTGCAAACAGTGCAAACATAGTTACATAGCCATGTAACCAGAGCAGGTAGTCAGAACAAGCCAGTAAAACAGGAATCCAGATATCAGCGTAGTCAGAGGCAGCAAACAGGATCAGGAACCAGAAGGGAAGCGAGCCCGGCAAAAGTCTTTAACAGGAAAACACAGCAGAGAGTATCTGGATATGTTGACCAAGGCGAAGGGACAGGCGATCTGTTGCAAACAGCTTAAATAGCCAGCAGGCTGATTGATGAGCAGGATATGGTCATCAGGTGAGTCATTGTGGAATGAAGAGTATTGGCAATTAACCAACAGCTGAGCAGCCTGAGCTCTGAAATGGGAGGGCTGAGCCTAGCCCTGACAAAAACATAATATTTGACCAATTCTTACAGAAGTTTAATGTGATAAACACATTCTTGTGCATACAGTATACTGTGTAATGTGAATATTAGAAAACTTTTAAATCTGAAATGTACCTGTAATACCTGTAATATCTGTTTTGTTGATGTGTGATAAACATAAAGACTGGCCTAATTACCTTATATATAAGTAAGCAGGCTTGCAATTATGCTTCATACCTGCCTCTTCAGTCTCACATAGTGAGCTGAAGCTGACCTCTTCCTCTTCTCTTCCTGCATCCTTTTTGAGGCAGATAAACTGCTCCACTTTTGTGGAATGACCCAGTGCATTGGATGGGTACTGCAAAAATTCATTATACCAATAGTTGCATCTAAGCTTGCTTGTGCTTTGGGCCAAAGAATGCTGGGAAATCTCTAGTCAATGTCACTCTTACCCCTAACACAGGTAGTCAGAGACTATAGCTACCTTCTGTGTTCTTCACCTATAGCAGCCCCTTTTCTGATAAGGCAAGCAGGCCTACTAGTACTCGGCTGCCCCCAAGACTTTTACACAATACTATAGTGCCTGGCCATCAGGGCAGCGTGAACAGAGCAAAGCAGACAGGTACTTGAAGTTGGCAGACAGGCAGAGTGGTTCAATGACAATCCAGGTACAAGGCAGGTAAGGTTCAGAATAGTCAGGGTCAAATCCGTAGTCATAAGGCAGGCAGAGTTCAGAGAGTAGTCAATATCCAATTTGAGGTTCTCAGCGAGGGAATCCAAACAACAGAGCAGGACAGACAAACAGAAAGTTTGGAACACACATTACATACACAATATCACAAGCATAAAACTGCAGGCTCAGCTGGCTTAAATCAGGTTTAGTCTCCACCCAGACTGGCCACATCAATCACCTTGCAGGTGGACAGACAGACAGGCATGCATCATAGCCAAAACCAGGATGCTGGAATGAGACCAACAGCTGTCAAAGAACGTATATATGCTCCTGACAGTCAAAAATTTGTGTTTTACTAAAATAGTCAAGGGATTTTGCATGCTCTATAATAGAAGAATGCAATGCAATGTAAAGAGGATTTTACTGTATAAGAATTCCAGTTGGCAATCCTTGAGTTCAAGACTGACAGACAGTTAAGTAAGAGAAGGCATACATTTAGTAATCAGGATTTCCAGGAAAAGTTTTAAAGCTCATGGACCAGTAGCAACTTTGTGCTCAAGTACTGACACAAATTGAACTTGCCACCTATTAACCACTGCCATTGATTTCATCAGGTACCAGAGACACGTACCCCAGATCTTTCCCCTGGTGCCCCAGGTCTGCAACACCCAGCATTGCCTTTCGGAGTGTGAGAAAAGAATGTCTTGGTGCTAGCAGAATAATATACTGCACGTATAATAATTTAAAATAGATGTTAAAAAATAAATACTTAATACCCAGTAGACAGCAAAGCAGCAGCTTCCAACACAGCTGCCAAAAAGATAGGTGTATTTCCTCTTCTTATATGGGGTGTACAATGTTTCAAAGTGACCCTGTGGTGGCATGAGTCTTACTTTATCTGGGATTTATGGGACAGTTTTCATTACACTTACACTAATTCAAGTATTTATCTTCTTCTCACTGACACCAATGTATGGGTCAACCTTCGCCATCCCCGACACAAATTTAAGTTTTTCTCCCTCCGACACCAATGTTAGGGTTAATATATTACATGCTTTTGATTTGTGCATTCTTTTAGCTTTAGCTGTACTTTACATACCTATGACACCTGCACTGTTTATGCTAAGTTTTGCACTACAAAATTATGGCTGCTCCATTTCATACGCTATGTTTTACATTACATAAACCAGAATGCTGCGCTTTGTAAGCCGTGCTCTATGGGACATGTTCCTGTCCAAAAAAATAATTTTCTCAACAGTTGCTTGAGGCTGAGTAGTCTCCAGTTGCTGATGTCAGGGTTCCCCACTGCTACACAGCCATTCACACAGCATTTCCTTCCTGCATCAGACACAGAAATCAGTCCTTTGACTTATTTTTGTTGTTTTTATAGGGGATGATAACTTGGATGGCGTACAGGATTATGGGATGCCCAACTTTCAAATGTCCATTAAACAGAACCAGGGACAACTACCTCCCTATTTACATATTCACCTTCTTCCTTCCTCCTCCACAAACTTGGTTCCCTTTTTGTACAGAGTCTGCTGGTTCACTCTTGGAGGAACTAACCGTCTCTTATTAGCTCAGCAACAGCCCATAAAGTAGCACATGTGGAGTGATCAATATCTCTCAACACCTTCTGCCTCTTCATAGACACTGACCCCAGTTCTACTGCTTGAAGAAATGCTAGCCCGCCTGGCTGCCACGACCCACCTGGCTGATTTCTCTTCCCAGTCCTCCTGACTGACAAACACATGGAAACTCCCCATGGGAAGGTTGGTTGAAGATCTGACACACCTCTGTGTTCAAGAGACCTGCTACAGCTGTCAGTCTCTCCCCTTGTCTGTCCCTGCACTATGCTGATCTACTCACTGTGTCTCCGTGTTCTTTCTTCTGCCTCTCTGGTTAGGGTCACTCCAACTGCCTCCTGTTGTAGGATCCTTTCAGGCCAGCCTCCCGAGTTCCAGCCAGAGGTAAAGTCCCTCAAGGGCCACCAACAGACTCCCTTAGCACTGCTTCTCCATCTTCCACCCCACTGCCCAGGGCAAGGTTTATGTCTATTTAAGGGCTCCTTAGTTCCCTGTCAGGCCCCCAACCTGGGGATTGGCTAAGGGCCCAAAAATATTTAATAGGGACCCCTTCTAGCTTCCGCCCACTATCTTCCAGAACAATCTCGAACATTCTAGAAACAGGGGGAGGCACCAGAGAGCTGCCAGGATGAGTCATCCAGACCTGGCCTCTAATAACCCTGACCCAGATTCAGTGACTCAGGTTTATCCCGGGGCCAGACTATAGTTTGCCTACTCTAATACTAGTAGGCACACAGTAGAGCGTGCTACACATAAGTAATGTAAGTGGTTTATTAAAAAAAAATCTTGTCTGTGAGACTGTCACATATCTTCTGTTTACAAAGATTCCATTAAATGTGTGCAGTGTACACAGTTAATATGTATACATTATATTTTACAAACCTTGTTTATGCCACTTCCACGGTGTAGTGCAATTCTGCTAAGCCCTCTGTTCACACTGCAGAATTTATGTTCCTGTGTCTGTGAGTACCCCAGGTATTTAGCAAACCAAGCAAAATCCCTGCTGTTAACAATACAGACTCCTACCATCCCTGTTTAGGCCAGCAGATGGCAAAGTAGCTTAAGATCAGCATGCTTGACATGAAAGGAAGATAATGGTATGAACACCAGTGACTGAAGGAAAAGACCAAAGGTTACCCAGGAAGGATAAATGGGATTAACTGGTTTCTTAAAACTATCAGCACAGTAGGCGAAATTGCCCTGTCTTTCTAAATGGCTTGATTAGGTTAAACTGAAGAAAAATCAAAAAAATGAAAGCCCATGGGGAGTTTATTCTATGACAGTGGTTCTCAACTCCTGTCCTCAGTACCCACTAAGGCTGGCCATAAATTATACAATTTTCTTGTTCAATTCCCTTTAGATTTACTTTCAACTATGTAGTGCAAGGGCCCTAATGACTACATACAGATTGAAAGTGTTTGGGTTTGACCTCATATTAGATGGTTTTGGTAAATCCATAGGAAAATTGTACCAGAAAGTTGTATAATGTATGGCCAGCCTAACAGGCCAGGATTGCAAGATAACTGAAATACATCACAGGTGATATCATTTGCTGCAGTATTCTAGTCTGCATCTCCCCAAGATAACACTTAAAATCTGGCCTTAGTGGGTCCTGAGGACAATAGTTGAGAACCACTGTTCTATGACCTGAGAAAATATCAATCAAACATTTACAAATTATCTGGCTACATTTTCATAACAGATGTACCTGTACCCTGCTATCAGGCATACCTGTGTGCATTACTTAGTCTCTGTGTGCATTGCTAGCCTGGTGGTACAACAATTAATTGGCTGTTCTGGGCTTATTACTAGAGGTCCTTATCACTGTCCTATCTTGATGAAAGGAGCAAGATTGTAAAGTGATGTTTTAAAGCCCAATGGTACCTTAAAAATCTTTTGGTGCTTCAACAACAAAAACAAGAAATGCATCTTTGTATATTGGTTTTACAACTATTGACCTGAAAATTTGACAGGTATTTAACACTTCTTTTTACCACAGGTGATCATTAGCTGACAGAGTATAACTTGTAAACCTTTAACATTTAGAACAAGTAACTACATTGTTGAAACCCATAAATGATTTACAGACTGATAAAAGTATATGCCGCTTCAAAGAAACAGTATAATTTTATCAGTCCTTGAAGATCTGTTGGTATTTTAGTGCTTTAATTTGAGATCATCCTTCTCTGAGTAGTGAAACACGCATTGCATTACCCTACAAAGGTCATTGCTTTTCACAGACCGTATCAGTGACACATAATGAAAAACCTCCTGGGTGTTATCTTACCATTCTCATTCTGCTTTTTTGTGATAGCCAAGTGTTTAAGAAAATAGTCAATGATTAAGTTAAAGGGTCTCAATCAAAACAGGTGAATCAGTAACCTGTGCAAATGTTGACTCTTGGTCTTCCTTTACCTCGTGAAATGACTATTTGTTAATGTCTGTAGTGTCTCCCAATGAGGTTAGATGACTAAGTGGTAATAAGATAAGGCCCTGTGTACAGTTCACTGTTGTCTTCAGCCTACATGGAACACTGTGCAAAAATGAGTCATTGCTTTACTGACAATATAGCAAATCTGAGGCAGCAGATTGTTATCTAAAAGAACAGAACCTTTATTTGTTTCTTTTTAGTTACCGAAGAGCTGTTTCAATAAACACTTAAGGAGCCTCTATATCTAACGGGCAGCTTGCATTACACATTTATGTTAAAGTAGATGTAAACCTTAACTGAATTCCATTTAGATTGCTAAATCACTGTGTATTTAAAACAACTGGCATAGAGTTTTCTTTTTAATAAAATGCTAATATTCACCTTTAATCATATGTTGTTGCATCTCAGTGTTGTTTCCTGATTTCCTGCAGTTTCTTGCACCCAGTTCCTTTCTACAACCATGTTCTCCATCTATGGCTATGTAATGGGGCTTGTGATTGGCTGATTGTTGGCACCAAAGAGCTCAAGTTCCCACTTTGCATCTTCTTGGATAGAACGTATCCATATTGTGTTAAACTCCTGCCATTAGGCCACTCACAACATAGAATAAAGGAATGTCCACACAAGTAATACATTGTCCATACTTTACTGTAGCTTTACTGTAGATGGCCTTGACTTTTAACATCACATTGACAGACAGACATAACTCTTCAGTTTCAGTGCAGAGGATCAGGAGCAGGAGCACACATTCTGTTGTTGTCATTTGGGCAAGGAATGCCAGTGCATAATTTTGTAAGCCATTGTTCCTTTTCATCTCCTTTCTCATTGGGACCACTTCCCTCTGTTATACTAAGTCCACAGCTTTCAGCTTCTGTCACTGAGTCTAATCAAAATGCTTTTCTTTAGTATACCAGTCTCTCACTTCAAGTCACATTCTATAGCTCTGCCCAGCCTGGCACAATTCTTTTTTTACACACTCATACCCAGGTGTACTAGTACTCACTTCAGAGGACACTTAGCCTGTCCTAAAAGGCCATTTGCATTCTTCTCACAGTCAATGTCAGACCGTAAATGGGTCAGGGTGACTACAGCTGGTCCTTCTGGGTGTTGAACTACCTCACATTGAGTTTTGGCCCTGTTAAGGGTTCTTGGCAGTAGCTGAATACATCCAAATAGTTCTGGGGTGCTTGGCTCCCATGCACCAACTCACTAAGGCTCTTCCCATTCTGGCAGTTATATGAGCACTATTCCCACAATACATCAATTGAGGCAGGTTTGCTCTCAAAAGGGCCCTAACACCCAAATACATTGTTCCCTTTTACCATACTAGTTTAGGACAGAGCCACCTAGTGGCAGACTAGGTGGTTCTGCCCCTGCTAACAGTTATATGGCTTCTTAGGGTGAGTATCCTGATATCCTGATAGTATCCGGACCATAACTGAATAATGTGTGTTTAAATGGCCACTTTCAGTCTCCACCAGATGCCTGTGTGACCTAACAATGTAGCAGCACAATTAGCACATGTAGGAGACAGGGACACTTCATGGGTACAGACAAGTAGTAAAAACAAGATTATCATAGCTGTATTAGCTTATATTGGTCACTAAGGTATAAAAGAAGAAAGCTGTAGCAAGTAAACAGAAAATGTGTATCAGATGGATTATTTTCATATTCAACTAAAGCTAGCTATACACTGTATGGAGCTGGGTTGGTTCCTGATGAACTGGCAAAAATGTGATCAGTTGGTGACCCTGTTGCCACTCTTCTGCCCAAAAACCTTCAAAAAATAGAAGGAGCGGGGCAGACATTTGTGAACCAAGCACAGTGGCTGTATCCCATCAGTTGCTGTGTTAGGATCAAGTTCACCTGCTGGTGGCACTGTGGTGCTCTGGGCCAAATGCTGCAGTTCCAGTTTCAACCAGCAGGTGTCTCCCAGCAGTAAGCAGCTTCCAGCAATCAGCTCCACCTGGCCACACCTGCTGGGAGGGTACTTAAATTCCACTTCTGCTATGGCTCCTTGTCTCAGTGTTTTGGCTGCTCCTGCCTTGTTCCCTGTTTGCTGTGTTGCTGCCATACTCTGTTGCCATTTACTCTTGATCTTGCCCTGTATCCAGTACCCTGTTGCCTTGTTCTTTTCTCAGTCTTGTTTCCCTTCCAATCAGCTCCTCCAGTTTTTTCCCTGCCGTGTATATTTACTGTTATATATTCAGACATCCCAACCTGCAAAATCTAATTTCAGGGAGGTGGCAAACTCATCTCAGGGAGGTTGCACTCCATGCCTGCAACCCCCACCCCATGGCAAAAAAACTTTTAAATCACCTTTTCAATATTTTTTCACAGTGCTTCTGGGGAAGGGGGTGGGGGGTATGTGGCAGTGTGCCCAATTCCTGACAGATTCCCCCCCACAGCCGGCGGGAGAGCAGGAGAGCTGGCTGTGGGGGATGAGGGGGAGCGGAGGAGGAGAACAGGAGGGGCAGAGGAGAACACAGGGGGTGGAGAAGGACAAGGAGGGGGCTGGGGGAGGAGCACACAGAGCAGGGGGGAATGATCGGTGTGGAGGGAGGAACAGCTGTGAACACAGATCTCCCTGTATAGCTTTTTAGCTTGAGGGTGTTCGGGAGCCACCGCGGAAATGCAGGAGACTCCCACACCTTGTGGGGGTCTTGGCATGTCAGATATATTTGTATATTAAATTAGTTGTTAGGTTTCTGCATTTTGGTTGTTCAGTTTTGATTTTCATGCATTCTCATGTTAATTGCTGTTGGTGTGTGGTTATTATATGAGTATGGCCATCTTTAGAGTTCCAGTAGCTATGATACCTCTTAGAACTATTTTAGAGGGAATTCTAATATCTCATTACAGTGAATCCAAATAGGCTGTTGCTTATATCATTTGATGGGATTAATAATGGGATTAATAATGGCTTTAGCCAGGACCAAAATTACCACCAAGGATTTTTGGGCACATGCCTATAAGCAGCAGAGACAAAGTGGCAGCATTTCTCTGTATCCTTAGTTCTCATACATGTAGTATTTTTTCCTGTCATTGGTAGACATATTAATCTCAGGTGTGGCTAACCATGTACGTAAAGATTTCTGCATTTTTCTCTTTCACCCCATAGGATACAGTCAGTACTTGGCCAACAATTTTCCTCCTGGCTTCTTCAACAAATGGATTAAGAAATCAACTTTTGTTGAGCTGGGTGGTGCAGGCAGTGGGAATCATCCAAAATTCAAGGCGTGAATGGCAGGCCTAAAAAGTATTTCCACTTTTGCAGCCAATTTGAGATAACACTTACTTTATATTTGTTACATGTCTCCATTCACATAACATAACTAAAAAAAAAAAAAAAAAATGGCAGCTTACCTTTTTTAGATGTTCTATTTTGTACCCACCATAAAGGAAAAATCACATTTAATTCTCTTTGTTTATGAAGGAACAGGGCAGTTGTGTTTTCTATAATTAACCTTGGATGTACTGTGCAGATAGATCTTCATTATCAGTTGGAACTAGATTGCAACACTGTCTGTCCTAACAAAGGGTTAAATGTTTAAGAGAGAGTCTTGGCTGCCCTGGACTCTCCCTTTTCATTGGCTGAGACAGCATCGTGGCTGCACAGAGCAGGAAAGTATAACATATTTGTTATTTTTAAAGAAAAAAAAACGGAGACTTTATTATCATTTTTAGTTTATTATTGTTATCATGAAAAAATGTTCTGTGTTATCGAGGCTTCAGTAATGGAAAATTGGCCCTGGTTTTCTCCATAAATATCTAAATACAGATTTTTAAAATGTAATTTCAAATAAACAAGAAATGGTGACATAATAATATAAATTGCAATATATATAGTGAGTAGAGCTGCCCCTTTTTCAAGTGAATAATCACCTACCAAACAATTAAATTATATATAAAAAGGATTTGGCGCTAACTCAAATAACCTGTAAAAACATTTCAGTGCATAGTAAATAACCACAACATGAAATACCAATCATAACAAATTGTCAGAAAGTCCTTAAAAAAGAAGAAAATCTAAGCACCAAAATTAAAAACTGTGTAGTGACAGGTCATTTTATAATTGTCCGTGGTCCACCCTCACTTGAGGGTGGAGCACCAGATGTAGACTCACCAGATGACTAGAGATGTAGACTCACCAGAGATGTAGACTCACCAGATGACTAGGTGTAAGAGAATTTGTTTACTCAGATCATTTAGAAGGTATAATGCATCAGGGAGAAATGATCTATCACTTGGACACCAACCCTTGATGTATCCTTATACTCGTGTGGCAGTACCGCTCGGAAAAAGCAAAGTGAATCACATAGTGCAATATGCTTTTGTATATTCAGATGTCGATAATAGTAAAATGAACACTTACATTCTGAGGTGCTAATTAGCTAGCACCAAGATTTTTAAAACACTGTACTATGTACATGATACTAATTTTATGGATCATTATATTATTACAATATTTGTAAGAAAACCTTTCATAATTTTTTCAATTCACATTTCCCGGCACCAGCAGTGAATGTTTCTGGTTTCCCCTGTGTGGTCAAAGCAGCAGCAGCTATTTTGCCAAGTATCAAACAAAGGTTAGCTGGATGTGCATTTAATAATGAGCTCTTAGCCTTTATCAAAGCATGCCTGTGCTTCTAATTCCACCTACGGTAGCTTTTAAGATATGTGACAGGTCACGGTCTTATAATAGATAGTTTAACCCAAGATGCTGCCACAAAACTCATATAAAGAGAGAAAATGCAAACGATTGTTTATTTATTTATTTATTTGTTGCTAGGCTTCAACAGCTCAGATCGCCAGTCACCTTCTCGCATATTTCAGTCAGTAGCTGATAAATAATAAATGCACTTGCGACTCTCCAGAAGTGATTAAACATGGGTAATTCAAGGACAGACTTTGTCAGGTGTCTGCTGGAAAAAAATGTCCTTATTTTTTGTATTTATATTATACAACCAGCATCATCCTTGCTTGCTGTAGCACATCAAATCTGCTTCCAGCTTGCAGACAATGTTTGCAATGTTTTTGTACTGAATAACTGCTTGCCAGACACTATAAAAGCTTACCTCTTAAGTTCCACATAACCAGGAAATGTATTACAACCTTCCTCTACAAGTAACACAAATCAATAATAATTGACATTGGTTTACAAAACTGCACTTACATCCTTTGTAACCAATTACCCTATTGCCAAGAAAAAGGGCAAAACACTGCAATCGGTAGGATTTATTAAACCAATTAAATCCCCTTGCCTCTCCTGCTTGTTTTATTCTTTCTGTAGATCAGAGGCACTGATGCAGAGTCTTCTGAAAGGACAAAAGACTTTAAATCCCCAAGCCCCAATTAAATGGCTCTTTTTCCCCCCTTTCTGTTTTGCAAAGAAAGTTTTGTGAAGAAATTATTTCCAGCATTTTTTTAACATGCAGTGAGAAGCTACATACAGTAATGATTGTTATATTTGGAAAGACTGATTGAATAGAAGGTGGGGAGAGAACAATTGCATTATTGTGGAATTTTTTAATCTTAACTCTGGGAATTCCATGGACAAACATGCAAATACTTTGTACATGCTACTAATTTTATGAATAATTTTGTTATTGCATATAATATAATCTATTGTAATATTACTTTGTTTTTATTCCTTTAATGATTTCCATATTTTTAGCAAAAATATGCTTATTACTGTATCAATTGTTATATTCTGTTCTTAGCTATGATTAGGGATCAGCACACCAAATTATGGGGGTCAGGGTTCACTGAGGTCCGGGCTGTATTGCTGGAGGTAGATGCTAGAAGTTAATGAGTGACCTGCACCACTGTTGTTTGTGACCCTTCATTGACATTGTTTCCTTACTTACCAACTGTTCCAGATTTACTAGGACAGGCAGGGCTGGATTTCCCAATGGGCACTGTAGGCATTCGACTACAGGCGCCCTTCCTAGAGGGGTGCCCATCTGTACATGGCTGGATCTAGGGGGGTGCTGGGGTGGGCTGTGCCCCCCAGATTTCAGTTGGACCCCCAGGCTGGCCCCCCATGAACATTGTACCCATGCCCACTGCAAGTCCAGACAGGAGAATTGTAAGTAAGAAACGAGCTGGGAGGAGGTGTAGGCTTTCTATGCTCTCCCCACTCTTGTCAGTGAAGCGCTCCTCACTACTTCTGTAAGATAGGAGGGGGCGTCTGTTTGTGCTGGGAAGGGAAGGGTAATGGGGGAATTTGTGCTAGAAGGAGGAATGGGAGATAAATGTATGTATTAGGGGCAGAATTGGGTAAGATGTGTGCTAGGAAGGGGGGTGTTGAGGGGGGGGCAGGGATTTGTGCTGGAAAGGGTACTTCGGAGGGGGTTGTGCCAGAAGGAAGGATTTATGCTGGGAGGGGAATTCGTGGGGAGAAGATTTGTACTGGGAGGGGTGACTTGAGGGGAGGATTTATACTAGAAAGGGGGATTTGGGGGGAGTGGATTTGTGCTGGGAGGGGGGATTTGGCAGAAAGAATTTGTACTAGGAAGAGGGATTTGGGAGAGAGGATTTGTGCTGGGAGGGGGAATTGGGGGGATTGTGCTAAGAGGGGGGTTTGGAAAAGAGGATTTCTGCTACTAGGGGGGAATGGGGGAGATTTTTACTAGGAGGGGGGCTTGGGAGAGAGGATTTATGCTAGAAGAGGGGATTTGGGGGGAGGGTTTACGCTTGGAGTGGGGATTTGGGGGGGAGGATTTAAGCTAGGAGGGGGTATTTGGGGAAAAGGATTTGTGCTGGGGAGGGGGATTTGAGGGAGAGGATTTGTGCTAGGAGGGGGTATTTGGGGGAGAGGATTTGTACTAGAAGGGGGGATTGGGGACCGGATTTGTACTAGGAGGGGGGATTTGGGGGGAGAACTTACACTAGGAGGGGGAATTTGGGGGGAGAATATGGAATTTGGGAGGAGGATATACGCTAGGAGTGGGGATTTGGGGAAAGAGGTTTATGCTAGGAGTGGGGATTTGGGGGAGGATTCACACTAGGAGTGGGAATTTGGAGGGAGGATTTAAGCTAGAAGGGGGTATTCGGGGAGAGGATTTGTGTTAGCTGTGGAGATTTGTGGGAGAGGATTTGTGCTAGAAGGGGGGGATTTGGGGGGAGGAGTTATGCTAGGAATTGGAAGCAGTGGTGGCTTGTGGTATATATTTTAGGGGGGCGGTAAACAATCCACCCACCGCCTCCCCCCGGTTGGGTCACAGGCACCCCCTGGTCGTTCGGTCACCAGCCCCACACTTACCCCATCTTACCCCATCTAGGTTGCGGGCAGGACTTCCCTCAGGCAGTGGCTTCACCCTGTATCTCCTCCTCCTGAGCTTCATGGCAACTTCCCCTGCGTCTCCTCCCTCCTCCTCCTCCTCGGCGACCAATAGGATCGCTTCTTCTCTCGGCCAGTCGGATGATGGGCCGCTTCCTGATTGGCCAGGAGGTGAATCAGAAAGACAATAGCAAATATTAATTCACTAATAATGAAATAAAAAAAAAAAAAACACTGGAATCCATGTAGAAAAGTTCCACCTTCAGGATTCCTACAATCCCAATTTTCTGATCTCTATATGATCCCCAGTCCCCTTCTGTAAAAGACTGTAGAATCTCTAGGCAAGACCCTTAATCTGAGCATGCAGCCTGGCTGGTCTTGGTACCCCAACCCTCGAACCATATCAGGCCACATGCCCTCAACATGTGGAAGGTGCCTTGCCAGGGGGGACTTTGTACTTTTTTTTCCCCTACAGAAGCTTGTAAAGAAATGTCATTTGCTGGCAATTTAAATTGTATCATTATTTTGCTTTGCTTTTGCTGTAGCACATTGTACAGCAGGAATGAAAAAAATATATATATCCTTTTTGTATCCCTTGAGACCCAGTGGAGTTGATTTACTAAAACTGGAGTGGTCAAATTCTGGTGCAGCTGTGCAAAACCAATCAGCTTCCAGGGTTTTTTGTTGCAGCTTAATTGAACAAGCTGAAGTGAGAGCCCAACGTTCACACTAAAGGCCGGTTTGAAATCGCTCAATTTCAGTCCGACTTCATGAGCGATTTGAAAGACATCTGTGCGGGTTCATGTACAGATGTCTATTCAAATCACCCCTGAAGTCGCCAAAAGTAGTGCAGGAACTATCATTACATATACACACCTTTTTTAAAGGCCCCAGAGGCTTCAACACCTAAGCAAGAGGCACCACTAACCAAAGACTGCCATGAAGACAAAGGAACTCTCCAAACAAGTAAGGGACAATGTTGTTAAGAATTACAAGTCAGGGTTAGGTTATAAAAAAAAATCCAAATCTTTGATGATCCCTAGGAGTACCATCAAATCTATCATAACCAAATGGAATGAACATGGCACAACAGCAAACCTGCCAAGAGACGGTCGCACACCAAAACTCACGGACCAGGCAAGGAGGGCATTAATCAGAGAGGCAGCACAGAGACCTAAGGTAACCCTGGAGGAGCTGCAGAGTTCCACAGCAGAGACTGGAGTATCTGTACATAGGACGACAATAAGCCGTACGCTCCATAGAGTTGGGCTTTATGGCAGAGTGGCCAGAAGAAAGCCATTACTTTCAGCAAAAAACAGAATGGCACATTTTGAGTTTGCGAAAAGACATGTGGGAGACTCCACAAATGTATAAAGGAAGGTGCCCTGGTCTGATGAGACTAAAATTTTACTTTTTGGCCATCAAGCAAAACGCTATGTCTGGCACAAACCCAACACATCACATCACTCAAAGAACACCATCCCCACAGTGAAACATGGTGGTGGCAGCATCATGCTGTTGTGATGTTTTTCAGCAGTCAGGCCTGGGAAATTGGTCAGAGTTGAGGGAAAGATGGATGGTGCTAAATACAGGGATATTATTGAGAAAAACCTTTACTACTCTGTGTGTGATTTGAGGCTAGGATGGAGGTTCACCTTCCAGCAGGACAATGACCCCAAACACACTGCTAAAGCAACACTTGAGTGATTTAGGAGGAAACATGTAAATGTATTGGAATGGCCTAGTCAAAGCCCAGACCTCAATCCAATAGAAAATCTGTGGTCAGACTTAAAGATTACTGTTCACAAGCGCAAACCATCCAACTTGAAGGAGCTGGAGCAGTTTTGCAAGGAGGAAGGGGCAAAAATCCCAATGGTTAGATGTGGCAAGCTCATAGAAACTTATCCAAAGTGACTTGGAGCTGTGACAGCTGAAAATGGTGGCTCTACAAAGTATTGACTTTAGGGGGGTGAATAGTTATGCACATTGACTTTTGCTGTTATTTGTTCTATTTGTTGCTTGCTTCACAATAAAAAAAAAAATTCTTCAAAGTTGTGGGCATGTTCTGTAAATTAAATGATGCAAATTCTCAAACAATTCATGTTAATTCCAGGTTGTGAGGCAACAAAACACGAAAAATGCCAAGGGGGGTGAATACTTTTGCAAGACACTGAATATACAGCTTAGGTTTAGGGTAAGGCTGCCATTCTTCCATATTGCAAAAATTTAAAATAGGGAAAATCGTTTTACAAGGATCTAAAAAAAACAGCAGCTAGCAATACCAATTAGACAAAAATTGTATATGCAGATTCAGTTAATAAAACTGCTGCGCTAATCATAAAAGTTCCAAGATGATAAATGTGAAAGTTGTAATTAGGGATAGTGACTTTACATCATCCGTCCCAAACACCAATGTTGTGCCACCATCTTAGGTAAAAAAGAGACTCTTACCAGAGTGAATAGACTCTTATGCCGCGTACACACGGTCTGACTTTTCGTCTACAAAAGTCCGACGGACGCCAACGGACTAAAGCTGCCTGACAATCCGATCGTGTGTGGGCTTCCCCGGACTTTCAGCAGACTTTTCCAGCCTCAAATTTGACGGACTTTAGATTTGAAACATGCTTCAAATCTTTACGTCGTAACTACGCCGGACCCAGAAATCCGCTCGTCTGTGTGCTAGTCCGACGGACAAAAACCCACGCTAGGGCAGCTATTGGCTACTGGCTATCAACTTCCTTATTTTAGTCCGGTGTACGTCATCATGCACGAATCCGTCGGACTTTTGTGTGATCGTATGTAGGAAAGTCCGTTCGTAAGAAAGTCTGCCGCAAGTCCGCCAAAAGTCCGACAAATGTCTGACAAAAGTCCGTCGAAAGTCTGTTGGACAGGCTGTCGGACTTTTGTAGCCGAAAAGTCCGACCGTGTGTACGCGGCATTAGTCACATGCGCTTATATTACAAGGTGTATACATTCATCTGATGACTGTCCTCAAGCTGCAGATCCACATGGTTACTCATACTAGTGTCTCTTCCAACCAGAGAGGACATCCCATAGCTGCACAGAAAAAGAGCCAAGGAAAAACACATAGTGTAAAACACTATTTATTAAAAGTGCTAACCACTCACATAAAAAGATAAAGCACTTATCGTAAGAAAAACTCCAGTCCCGGGATGCGGTCCAAGCTCTTCCTAGTCAAGAAGAGTGTGCTGATGTCATAAGTGATGACTCCGTCCTACGAGTTTCATCAGAACGTCATCAGGGGCATGGAAAGTTTTTCTTATGATAAGCGCTTTATATTTTTATTCATGTGAGTGGTTATCGCTTTTAACCACTGTCCGTAGGACATCCATGGACGTCCTTGGTTTGCAGTGGTTATACCGGGATGATGCCTGCATCTGCAAGCATCATCCTGGTATGAAATTCAGCCAGTGATTCCCTGTACTACAGAAGGGATTCAAGTGGCTGAACAGCCAACCAATCACTTCTGCGGGTGGTGGAAGGGGATCCCCCCTCCCACCACCGCCACCTTTCCCAGGCTCTGCCATCCAATCGTGGAGCCCCAGAATAATGCAACCAACCGAGGTAACTGCACAGCATAGAAAGAGAGGAACTGATATTGTGCCTCCCTCTCTGTGACCTTGGAAACTGCAATCGATGAGCATGTTGTCACTTCCGGTTTCGCCTCTCTGTTTACCTGGCCTTTTTATTGTCGTGAATGTCAGAGTGAGTGCAATCATTCTAGCACCAGACCTTCTGTGTATCTCTAAACTGTTAACCTGTAAAGGCATTTAAAGCGTCGTCTATGGAGCATTTTAGGTACCATAGTTTGCTGTCATTCCATGGGCGTACGCAATTTTAAAGTATGGCATGTTCGGTATCTATTTACTCAGCGTAACATCATCTTTTATATTTTACCAAAAAAAAAATAGGTATTATATTGTGTTTGTGTGCAATAAAATTAATTGCAATTTATTTTTTTCCAAAAATATTGCGTTTAAAAAATTGACCCGGTTGGCGAGTGGTTAACCACTTAAGGACCGCCTCACGCCGATGTACGTCGGCAAGGCGGCACGGGCAGGCGAAATCACGTACATGTACGTGATTTGCCTCCCGCGGGTGGGGGGTCCAATTGGACCCCCCCCCCCCGGTGCCCGAGGCGGTCCCGTTTTGTCCCCCGGCGATCGGAGGTGAGGGGGAGGCCATCCGTTCGTGGCCCCCCCCTCGCGATCGCCGCCGGCCAATCAGATCACTTCCTTTGCTGCTGTATGCTAAACAACAGCAAAGGAAATGATGTCATCTCTCCTCGGCTCGGTATTCCGTTGCAGCGCCGAGGAGAGAAGACTTCACTGTGAGTGCACCAACACTACACAACACAGTAGAACATGCCAGGCACACAAAACACCCCGATCGCCCCCCGATCCCCCCCCAATCACCCCCCCCCCCTCCCTGTCACAAACTGACACCAGCAGTTTTTTTTTTTTTCTGATTACTGCATTGGTGTCAGTTTGTGACAGTTACAGTGTTGGGACAGTGAGTATTACCCCCCTTTAGGTCTAGGATACCCCCCTAACCTCCCCTAATAAAGTTTTAACCCCTTGATCACCCCCTGTCACCAGTGTCACTAAGCGATCATTTTTCTGATCTCTGTATTAGTGTCGCTGGTGACGCTAGTTAGTGAGGTAAATATTTAGGTTCGCCGTCAGCGTTTTATAGCGACAGGGACCCCCATATACTACCTAACCCCTTGATTGCCCCCTAGTTAACCCTTTCACCACTGATCACCGTATAACTGTTACGGGTGACGCTGGTTAGTTTGTTTATTCTTTATAGTGTCAGGGCACCCGCCGTTTATTACCGAATAAAGGTTTAGCCCCCCGATCGCCCGGCGGTGATATGCGTCGCCCCAGGCAGCGTCAGATTAGCGCTAGTACCGCTAACACCCACGCACGCGGCATACGCCTCCCTTAGTGGTATAGTATCTGAACGGATCAATATCTGATCTATACTAGCGTCCCCAGCAGTTTAGGGTTCCCAAAAACGCAGTGTTAGCGGGATCAGCCCAGATACCTGCTAGCACCTGCGTTTTGTCCCTCCGCCCGGCCCAGCCCAAGTGCAGTATCGATCGATCACTGTCACTTACAAGGCACTAAACGCATAACTGCAGCGTTCGCAGAGTCAGTGTCAGGGTCCTTACCTCGTCAGGGTGCGTCGGCGCGCGTCGGCGCGCGTCGGCGCGCGCGCTCCTGCGGACCTCGCCGTGAGGAGCTCCTCACGGCGCCGGTGTGTGTGTCCAGGATCGTTCCACTGTGCACGCCGGTGTGCGGGGGCGCGTGCGCGGGCGTTGGCGGGCGCGCGTGCCTGTGTGTGCCGGGGCGCGCGCGTGCACGTCGTTTGGCGCCAAAAGCCCCATTTAAGCCAGTGAGTTCTTGTGACCAGTGCTGCCTAATCAACAGCTAGTCGTTCCAGAGCCTGTCCGTGTACCTTGTCTGTTCCTGCTATACCTGTTGACACGGCCTTGTCCCCCGACCTCTCTCTGAACTCTGCCTGCACCGACCTTTGCTTGTCTGACCATCCGCTTGCCTGTTCCACTGTACCTCTGCCGTCTGCCTGTTGCCAAACCCGGCCTGCCTCCTGACCATCCATCTGCCTGCTCCCTGGGATCCTATCAGCCTGTCTGCAGACTCCCTGCCTGTTGTCCACACTAGCCTGCTCAGCTCAGTGAAGGTGCTCCAGCCTACTCCAGTCTTTCCAGCTATTAACCCTGTGACACCCGGACTGCAATACCAGGACTGCCATACAGGCCTTCATACCACTCCGTACTGTCGCACCCCCTGTTTGCTCTACCAGGGGACCGATAGTCGGAGGGTAAGGGAGCCTACCCTCTGCCCGACAGGACTCGCCGGTCTGGTAAGTAGGAGCCTGATAGTATTAGGCAGCCATGACCGAGTCCGGGCAGGGGGCCTCCCCCATGGATGAACTTTGCCGACATCTGGCGGGTCTAACCCAGGCTGTGAAAAGCCTACAAGAGGGATATTCCAGCTTGGAAGAACGTGTACAGGCCTTGTCCGCACCTTCCGGTCCACCAGGGTCCGCAGCAGCCACCTCAACACCTTCTGTGGTCATGTTACCTCCTGAGCCAAAAGTACCAGTACCCGAAAGATTTCTCGGAGACCGAAGTAGGTATCGTTCCTTCCGGAATGCTTGCAACCTTTACTTCGCCCTACAGCCAAGCACGTTCTCCCTGGAAGCCACTAAGGTGGGCTTTGTTATTTCCTTACTTTCTGGTGAACCACAGACATGGGCCCACCGACTCTTGGAGCAAAAATCAGTCGCCTTGGATAGTCTGGAGGCCTTCTTTGGAGCCATGTCCCAACTATACGAAGACCCCCAGCTCACTGCCACCGCGGAAGCCACCTTACAGGCCCTTCGTCAAGGCCGTCGAGCAGCTGAAGACTATGCCGTCGAGTTCAGACGCTGGAGTTCTGACACGGCATGGAATGACGCTGCGTTGCGCCATCAGTTCAGGATGGGGTTGTCAGAACCCCTCAAAGACGAGTTGGCACGAGTAGGGGTACCACAGACCCTGGAAGAGCTTATCAATCTGTCCATCCAAATAGACCGAAGACTGCGAGAACGACGTACTGAAAGAACCACCAGTACCTTTCGTCCCACCTGGATGATTCCACAAGTACCCTGTCCTCCCAGCAGATCTCCCGCTCCACCACCTGCCTCGACCTATGATGCACCTGAACCAATGCAGCTTGGTCTATTCCGTCCTTCTTTGACCCCAGAGGAGAAGACACGTAGGCGGGCACACAACCTCTGCCTCTACTGCGGGGAATCGGGGCACTACGCCAGCGGTTGCCCCAACAAGATGCGTAAGTGTCGTTCTGATGTTCGTACCTGTGCTACTATAGTACCCACTATGGGCACGCACCTAACCATTTCTGTCACTTTACAGCTTCCCGGAAAGGCCATCCAAGTCCCAGCTATCATTGATTCTGGAGCCTGCAGCTGTTTTATCGACGGACCTTTGCCTCTCAACATGCCATTCCTCTCCAAACCAAAACTCAAAGCCGTTCATCTTGCTGGGTTCTGCTCTCCGCTCCGGCCCGGTCACTCAGGAGACCGTCCCCTTAGAAGCCATCATGGGCCAGCAACACCGTGAATATCTCTGTCTGGACGCCATCTCGTCCCCCCTCTTTCCAGTCATTCTGGTAATACCTTGGCTACAGGTGCACAACCCCCAAATCAACTGGGCTTCTGGTAATGTCGAGTTCCTCTCTGGATATTGTCTTCAACACTGCATGCAAGGGACAGGCCGTGAGGTTTCCCAACTCCTCTGTCTACATCCAGATGTTGATCTGCTTCAAGCTATCCCTGAGCCGTACCGAGACTTTGCGGATGTGTTTAGCAAAAAGGGGGCAGAATTGCTACCTCCACACAGGCCCTACGACTGCCCAATTGAATTGCTTCCTGGAACAGAGGTACCTTTTGGCCGGATCTTCCCCCTGACTGAGCAGGAGCTGGACACCCTGAAGCAGTACTCAGATGAAAATCTGAAAAAGAAATTTATCCGCCCGTCCACCTCCCCGGCCGGTGCGGGCTTATTCTTTGTGGAAAAGAAGGATCATTCCCTGCGGCCATGTATCGATTACCGCGAATTGAATAAGATAACGATTAAAAATCGCTACCCGCTCCCTCTGGTACCTGAGTTATTCCAAAGGCTGGGCACTGCCAGAATCTTTACTAAATTAGATCTCCGGGGTGCTTACAACTTATTCCGCATCCGAGAGGGTGACGAGTGGAAGACTGCGTTTCGCACTCGTTTCGGGCATTTCGAGTACCAGGTCATGCCCTTCGGTCTTTGTAATGCCCCAGCTACGTTCCAGCACTTTGTGAACGACATCTTTAGAGATATCCTGGACCTCTACGTCATCGTTTATTTGGACGACATACTCATCTTCTCCTCTTCTTTGGCGGATCATCGCAGGCACGTCAAGAATTTTCTCGTTCGGCTCAGGCAACATGGCTTATACGCTAAACTGGATAAATGTGAGTTCGAACGTCAGAGTATCCAGTTCTTGGGACTCATTATTTCTGTTGAAGGAATCAAAATGGACCCACAAAAAGTATCGGTCATCCTGGACTGGCCTGCTCCTACAGACAAGAAAGGGGTCCAACGTTTCGTAGGATTTTCCAACTTCTACAGGAAATTTATTAAAGACTTCTCTAAGATCATTGCACCAATAACGGAACTTACTAGACAGGGGGCACGATTCTGTTGGTCGTCCCGAGCACAGGCAGCGTTCGAGAAATTAAAGGGACTGTTTACTTCTGCTTCTATTCTCAAGCACCCGGACCCTGCGTTACCGTTTGTGCTGGAAGTGGATGCTTCTGAGATCGCAGTGGGGGCAGTACTTTCTCAACGCCAGGGCCCCAAGGCCCTCTTGTTTCCTGTAGCATTCTTTTCCCGTAAACTCTCGTCATCCGAGAAAAATTATGATGTAGGAGACCGGGAACTGTTGGCCATCAAAGCGGCCTTGGAAGAATGGCGCTATCTATTAGAGGGTGCGGTACATCCGGTTCTCATCTTTACCGACCACAAGAACTTGGAATACCTAAGAGCAGCCAAGCGACTCAGACCACGACAGGCTAGATGGGCACTTTTTTTTTCCCGCTTCTCCTTTCATATCACGTACAGGCCCGGATCCAAGAATGGAAAACCTGATGCCCTATCACGAATGTTTCACGACTCCAAGGAAAGTACTCCTCCTGATACTATTTTGCCTGCAGGTAGTTTCTTACTTCTCCAGGGAGATTTAATTTCCAGGATTAAACAGGCCTCCTCTGAAATTCCTCTACCTACTGGAACCAGTTTAAGCGATGGGTTGCTCTGGCATGAAGGCAAGATTTTTGTACCTGAAAGATGTAGGGTACTGGTACTGGAACTATGTCATGACCACAAGCTGGCGGGTCACTTCGGAGCCCGGAAAACCTCGGAGTTGGTGCTACGCACCTTTTGGTGGCCATGTCTCCTGGAGGACTGTAAGAGGTATGTGGGTTCTTGCCACACTTGTGCCCGGAATAAATGCAACCGCTCAAAGGCCTGGGGTTTATTGAGGCCCTTACCGATTCCTGACAGACCTTGGAGAATGCTATCAATGGATTTCATTGTGGAGTTACCCCCCTCTGAAGGTTTCTCAACCATCTTTGTGGTGATCGATAGGCTATCCAAGATGGCACATTTCATCCCTATGAAGGGTACTCCCACAGCCGTAGAAACGGCGAAGATATTCGTCAAGGAAGTAGTAAGGTTACATGGGGTGCCCGCGAATATTGTATCCGACCGAGGTGTTCAATTTACCTCCCGGTTTTGGAGAGCACTGTGTGCCGCTTTGGAAATTGAGTTGGCGTTCTCCTCGGCCTACCACCCTCAGACGAACGGCCAGACAGAAAGAACTAACCAGACGCTGGAGCAATACCTCCGTTGTTTTTCTGTATTTACGCAAGACAATTGGGTGTCCTTGTTACCAGTCGCTGAATTCTCGTATAATAACTCCCTACACTCTGCCATCAACCAGACTCCCTTCTTTGCGAATTATGGATTCAACCCTTCTTTCCTTCCCAGTTCTATCCTGGAATGTTCTCTACCCGCAATAACGGAAACAATGGAGTTCTTTTCTACTAACTGTAAGATCTTGCAGGAAACCATGGCCCAATCCCAGGCTTCCTTCAAGAGGATGTTCGACAAGAAAAGGCGAGGAGAACTCGTCCTTGAGCCTGGCAACCAAGTGTGGCTCTCTACAACTAACCTAAGGTTGGCTTGTCCCTCCAGGAAGTTGGGACCTAAGTTCCTGGGCCCGTTTCGGGTGGAAAGAAAGGTGAATGATGTTGCCTTTGAACTTAGTCTGCCAGAGTCCCTTAGAATCCACCCGGTCTTCCACGTTTCGTTACTGAAACCAGTTATCCACGATCCTTTTCCTGACCGTAAGGCCAAGCCACCGGAGGCTGTTTTGGTCAACAATGAGGAGGAGTTCGAAGTCGAGGCAATCCTGGATTGTAGGAAGAGGCAGAATCAGCTCCAGTACCTCATTAAGTGGAAGGGGTATGGACCCGAGGATAATTCTTGGGAACCCGAAGGTAACCTCCATGCCAACGAATTGCTACGAGCCTTCAAGAACTCCCATGCACCCAGGCTGGCCCAGCTGGGCATCCGGAGGCTGCCCTTGAGGGGGGGGCACTGTCAGGGTCCTTACCTCGGCAGGCGGGGCGCCCGGGGTGGTGTGCGTCAGGGTGCGTCGGCGCGCGTTGGCGCGCGCGTTCCTGCGGACCTCGCCGTGCGGGCTCCTCGCGGCGCCGGTGTGTGTGTCCAGGATCGTTCCACTGTGCACGCCGGTGTGCGGGGGCGCGCGCGCGGGCGTTGGTGGGCGCACGTGCCTGTGTGTGCCTGGGCGCACGCGTGCACGTCGTTTGGCGCCAAAAGCCCCATTTAAGCCAGTGAGTTCTTGTGACCAGTGCTGCCTAATCAACAGCTAGTCGTTCCAGAGCCTGTCCGTGTACCTTGTCTGTTCTTGCTATACCTGTTGACACGGCCTTGTCCCCCGACCTCTCTCTGAACTCTGCCTGCACCGACCTTTGCTTGTCTGACCATCCGCTTGCCTGTTCCACTGTACCTCTGCCGTCTGCCTGTTGCCAAACCCGGCCTGCCTCCTGACCATCCATCTGCCTGCTCCCTGGGATCCTATCAGCCTGTCTGCAGACTCCCTGCCTGTTGTCCACACTAGCCTGCTCAGCTCAGTGAAGGTGCTCCAGCCTACTCCAGTCTTTCCAGCTATTAACCCTGTGACACCCGGACTGCAATACCAGGACTGCCATACAGGCCTTCATACCACTCCGTACTGTCGCACCCCCTGTTTGCTCTACCAGGGGACCGATAGTCGGAGGGTAAGGGAGCCTACCCTCTGCCCGACAGGACTCGCCGGTCTGGTAAGTAGGAGCCTGATAGTCAGGCCTGATCCCTGCGATCGCTAACAGTTTTTTTTGGTAGCATTTTGGTGAGCTGGCAAGCACCAGCCCCAGGCAGCGTCAGGTTAGCGCCAGTACCGCTAACACCCACGCACGCACCGTACACGTCCCTTAGTGGTATAGTATCTGAACGGATCAATATCTGGTCCGATCAGATCTATACTAGCGTCCCCAGCAGTTTAGGGTTCCCAAAAATGCAGTGTTAGCGGGATCAGCCCAGATACCTGCTAGCACCTGCGTTTTGCCCCAGCCCAGCCCACCCAAGTGCAGTATCGATCGATCACTGTCACTTACAAGGCACTAAACACATAACTGCAGCGTTCGCAGAGTCAGGCCTGATCCCTGCGATCGCTAACATTTTTTTTGGTAGTATTTTGGTGAACTGGCAAGCCCCGGCCCCAGGCAGCGTCAGGTTAGCGCCAGTACCACTAACACCCACGCACGCAGCATACACCTCCCTTAGTGGTATAGTATCTGAACGGATCAATATCTGATCCGATCAGATCTATACTAGCGTCCCCAGCAGTTTAGGGTTCCCAAAAACGCAGTGTTAGCGGGATCAGCCCAGATACCTGCTAGCACCTGCGTTTTGCCCCTCCACCCTGCCCAGCCCAGCCCACCCAAGTAAAGTATCGATCGATCACTGTCACTTACAAAACACTAAACGCATAACTACAGCGTTCGCAGAGTCAGGCCTGATCCCTGCGATCGCTAACAGTTTTTTTGGAAGCTTTTTATTGAACTGGCAAGCACCAGCGGCCTAGCACACCCCGGTCGTAGTCAAACCAGCACTGCAGTAACACGTGGTGACGTTGCGAGTCCCATAAGTGCAGTTCAAGCTGGTGAGGTGGCAAGCACAAGTAGTGTCCCGCTGCCACCAAAAAGACAAACACAGGCCCGTCATGCCCATAGTGCCCTTCCTGCTGCATTCGCCAATCCTAATTGGGAACACACCGCTTCTGCGGCGCCCGTACTTCCCCCATTCACATCCCCAACCAAATGCAGTCGGCTGCATGAGAGGCATTTTTATGTCCTTGCATTGGTGAATGTTTTGAACGCTACCATGCACTAGTTGAGTATTAGCGTAGGGTACAGCATTCCACAGACTAGGTACACATTCACAGAGTCTCCCAAGATGCCATCGCATTTTGAGAGACCCGAACCTGGAACCGGTTACAGTTATAAAAGTTAGTTACAAAAAAAGTGTAAAAAAAATATATATATAAAATTTAAAAAAATAGTTGTCGTTTTATTGTTCTCTCTCTCTCTCTCTCTATTCTCTCTCTCTATTGTTCTGCTCTTTTTTTACTGTATTCTATTCTGCAATGTTTTGTTATTGTTATTGTTATTATGTTTTATCATGTTTGTTTTTCAGGTATGTAATTATTTATACTTTACTGTTTACTGTGCTTTATTGTTAACCATTGTTAAACATTTTTTTGTCTTAGGGTACGCCATTCACGACTTTGAGTGGTTATACCAGAATGATGCCTGCAGGTTTAGGTATCATCTTGGTATCATTCTTTTCAGCCAGCGGTCGGCTTTCATGTAAAAGCAATCCTAGCGGCTAATTAGCCTCTAGACTGCCTTTACAAGCCGTGGGAGGGAATGCCCCCCCCACCGTCTTCCATGTTTTTCTCTGGCTCTCCTGTCTCAACAGGGAACCTGAGAATGCAGCCGGTGATTCAGCCAGCTGACCATAGAGCTGATCAGAGACAAGAGTGGCTCCAAACATCTCTATGGCCTAAGAAACCGGAAGCTACGAGCATTTTATGACTTAGATTTCGCCGGATGTAAATAGCGCCATTGGGAAATTGGGGAAGCATTTTATCACACCGATCTTGGTGTGGTCAGATGCTTTGAGGGCAGAGGAGAGATCTAGGGTCTAATAGACCCCAATTTTTTCAAAAAAGAGTACCTGTCACTACCTATTGCTATCATAAGGGATATTTACATTCCCCGAGATAACAATAAAAATGATTTAAAAAAAAAAATGAAAGGAACAGTTTAAAAATAAGATAAAAAAGCAAAAAAATAATAAAGAATAAAAAAAAAAGCACCCCTGTCGCCCCCTGCTCTTGCGCTAAGGCGAACGCAAGTGGCGGTCTGTCGTCAAACGTAAACAGCAATTGCACCATGCATGTGAGGTATCACCGCGAAGGTCAGATTGAGGGCAGTAATTTTAGCAGTAGACCTCCTCTGCAAATCTAAAGTGGTAACCTGTAAAGGCTTTTAAAGGCTTTTAAAAATGTATTTATTTTGTTGCCACTGCACGTTTGTGCGCAATTGTAAAGCATGTCATGTTTGGTATCCATGTACTCGGCCAAAGATCATCTTTTTTATTTCATCAAACATTTGGGCAATATAGTGTGTTTTAGTGCATTAAAATTTAAAAAAGTGTGTTTTTTCCCCAAAAAATGCATTTGAAAAATCGCTGCGCAAATACTGTGTGAAAAAAAAATGAAACACCCACCATTTTAATCTGTAGGGCATTTGCTTTAAAAAAATATATAATGTTTGGGGGTTCAAAGTAATTTTCTTGCAAAAAAAAATAACTTTTTCATGTAAACAATAAGTGTCAGAAAGGGTTTTGTCTTCAAGTGGTTAGAAGAGTGGGTGATGTGTGACATAAGCTTCTAAATGTTGTGCATAAAATGCCAGGACAGTTCAAAACCCCCCCCCAAATGACCCCATTTTGGAAAGTAGACACCCCAAGCTATTTGCTGAGAGGCATGTCGAGTCCATGGAATATTTTATATTGCGACACAAGTTGCGGGAAACAGACAAATTTTTTTTTTTTTTTGCACAAAGTTGTCACTAAATGATATATTGCTCAAACATGCCATGGGAATATGTGAAATTACACCCCAAAATACATTCTGCTGCTTCTCCTGAGTATGGGGATACCACATGTGTGAGACTTTTTGGGAGCCTAGCCGCGTACGGGACCCCGAAAACCAAGCACCGCCTTCAGGCTTTCTAAGGGCGTGAATTTTTGATTTCACTCTTCACTGTCTATCACAGTTTCGGAGGCCATGGAATGCCCAGGTGGCACAAAACCCCCCCCAAATGACCCCATTTTGGAAAGTAGACACCCCAAGCTATTTGCTGAGAGGTATAGTGAGTATTTTGCAGACCTCACTTTTTGTCACAAAGTTTTGAAATTTGAAAAAAGAAAAAAAAAAAGTTTTTTCTTGTCTTTCTTCATTTTTAAAAACAAATGAGAGCTGCAAAATACTCACCATGCCTCTCAGCAAATAGCTTGGGGTGTCTACTTTCCAAAATGGGGTCATTTGGGGGGGTTTTGTGCCACCTGGGCATTCCATGGCCTCCGAAACGGTGATAGGCAGTGAAGAGTAAAATCAAAAATTCACGCCCTTAAAAACGCTGAAGGCGGTGATTGGTTTTCGGGGCCCCGTACGCGGCTAGGCTCCCAAAAAGTCCCACACATGTGGTATCCCCATACTCAGGAGAAGCAGCTAAATGTATTTTGGGGTGCAATTCCACATATGCCCATGGCCTGTGTGAGCAATATATCATTTAGTGACAACTTTGTGCAAAAAAAAAAAAAAAGTGTCACTTTCCCGCAACTTGTGTCAAAATATAAAATATTCCATGGACTCAATATGCCTCTCAGCAAATAGCTTGGGGTGTCTACTTTCCAAAATGGGGTCATTTGGGGGGGGGGTTTTGTGCCACCTGGGCATTCCATGGCCTCCGAAACTGTGATAGGCAGTGAAGAGTGAAATCAAAAATTTACACCCTTAGAAATCCTGAAGGCGGTGATTGGTTTTCGGGGTCCCGTACGCGGCTAGGCTCCCAAAAAGTCCCACACATGTGGTATCCCCGTACTCAGGAGTATCTGAATGTATTTTGGGGTGCAATTCCACATAGGCCCATGGCCTGTGTGAGCAATATATCATTTAGTGACAACTTTTTGTAAATATTTTTTTTTTGTCATTATTCAATCACTTGGGACAAAAAAATAAATATTCAATGGGTTCAACATGCCTATCAGCAATTTCCTTGGGGTGTCTACTTTCCAAAATGGGGTCATTTGGGGGGGTTTTGTACTGCCCTGCCATTTTAGCACCTCAAGAAATGACATAGGCAGTCATAAACTAAAAGCTGTGTAAATTACAGAAAATGTACCCTAGTTTGTAGACGCTATAACTTTTGCGCAAACCAATAAATATACGCTTATTGACATTTTTTTTACCAAAGACATGTGGCCGAATACATTTTGGCCTAAATGTATGACTAAAATTGAGTTTATTGGATTTTTTTTATAACAAAAAGTAGAAAATATCATTTTTTTTCAAAATTTTCGGTCTTTTTCCGTTTATAGCGCAAAAAATAAAAACTGCAGAGGTGATCAAATACCATCAAAAGAAAGCTCTATTTGTGGGAAGAAAAGGACGCAAATTTCGTTTGGGTACAGCATTGCATGACCACGCAATTAGCAGTTAAGGCGACGCAGTGCCAAATTGGAAAAAGACCTCTGGTCCTTAGGCAGCATAATGGTCCGGGGCTCAAGTTGTTAATACATAGTGTTTTAAACGGTTTTACACTATGCGGTTGCTCTTGGATCTTTTTCTATGTACCTATGGTATGTTCTCTCTGATCAGATGAGAAACAATGTGGATCTGCAGCTTTTGGACAGTCACCACATGAATGTAGACACCTTGTAATACAAGCACATGTGACTCTTTTATTAATAAGAGTCCATTCACTCTGGTAAGAGTCTCTTTTTTACCTGATTTGGTGGTACAACACTGGGGTTTGGAATGGATGATGTAAAGTCACTATCCATAATTACAACTTCCACATTGATCACCTTGGGACTTTTATGTTTTTTTTTCATTACTTGAACTGCTCTTAATCACTGCTCTTTGCACTGCCCATCAAATAGTTTTAGTTATCCTAAGTATTATGAATGCAGTCTTGTAAAATTCTCAAACACAAAAAAAATACAATACAATAAATATTATACTACATATAGGCAATAATATTGAATATTTATTTAAACCAAGCTAATACAGCAAGGCAGGTATAGAGTTGGCAACTGTGGTCTGTCTTTGAGAATTTAATTTTAATATTTTCCAAATAACAATGATGAGTCTTATACAATTCAGATAATAAAAATAATTGTTAATACAAATACAAAAATACAAATAAATGAAGTGCATACAAATAAGAAAGCACAGGTTAAGTGTAAAAACAATACATGATAGATGTGCTGAAAATGTTCATATAATAGGTCTGCCAAAAGAAAATGCAGCAGTATTGTAAAATAATGAAATAATACAATGAATATTATATTTCAAATGACTGCGATGTTGCATGCCTAATTATATATATAGAAGTAAGATTTCATTTATTAAAAAACTGCTTGAAAAGAATCTTGCTTTGGAATAAAATAATTTACTAATTGTTATTCTGAACATGGAGAGAGATTTTGGTATGACCAAAAACAAATCTTTTTAAGAGGAGGTGATTATCAGTGCATAGTTTCTCAGACAATCCGCTACTTACCTATTCCTAATGAATATTGGCTGCCATCCAGTCTATGTTCTTAATCCCACCATGTCAACTACAGCTCAGCTTCACTAAATCTCTCAAGAATTCTGTATCTAACATCCATCAGGAAAAGCAAGTTTCATTTGGTACATCCATCCTTTCCACATATACAATACAAGACATTGCAATAAGCTGCACGTATGTAGGATGAAAAAAGAGACATCTCAATGCCTTCTGCAAAAACAAACAATGGACATTTTACAGGGGGAAATGAGTCCCCATGCTATATGGTTACTAATTGTAAATTGGGTCATTGTTCTCTGCTATTTAAGGAACAGCCCCGATAAATGTAAACTGCATTGGTTACATAACACTCATCTTATTGTAGATATATTTGTAACAAAAGATGGAGGGCAACAAGGCTCCAAGCCTCCATATCCAAGCTGACACCACCTTTAGTGTGTGATAAGATTCTACAGTGTTAGGAGAAAACTTCACAATGGCATGATAATAGCTCATCCTAGAAGACCCTGTTCCTTTGCAGAGTATCCAATGGGAGCAACTGGTACACTATATTGAGTAAACCGATTCTTGAGACACACAGGGGGTTATTTACCAAAGGCAAATCCACTTTGCACTACAGGTGCACTGAAAGTACACTTGGAAGTTCAGTCGCTGTAGATTTAAGGGGGACATGCAAGGTAAATTAAAAAACAGCATTTTAGCTTGCACATGATTGGATGATAAAATCAGCAGAGCTTCCCCTCATATCTACAGCGACTGCACTTCCAAGTGCACTTTCAGTGCACTTGTAGTGCAAAGTGGATTTGCCTTTCTTAAATAACCCCCACAGTTCAAAACAGCAAAATGCCCATTATTGGAAAAAGCATTAGAAGTATACACAGTGTACTTCACAAACTTGGTTGGATAATTGTTTAAAATCTCCCTCTACATGACAAAACAACTTTCACAAATAATCACAAATTGTAACAATTATTAAGAACTAACAGAAATGAAGACAGAGGAATTGATTTACTAAAACTGTAGAGTGCAAAATATGGAGCAGCTCTGCATCAAACCAATTAGCTTCCAGGTTTTATTGACAAAGCTTAATTGAACAAGCTGCAGTTAGAAGCTGATTGGTTTCTATGTACAGCTGCATCAGATTTTGCACTCTCCAGTTTTAGTAAGTCAACCCCAGTGTTCACTTACATTGGTGGTTAATAGAGATATGCTTTTTTACTTTAATGGTCAGCGTAACGTCCCCTTACATTGGTTCTCATTAGGAAAGTGACCCCTTGCATTGGTGGTTAGTGTAGCAGTCTTCCTTTGCATTAGTGGTTAGCGAAGAAGTGTACCATAACAATGGTGGTCAATTGAGAAGTTCTCCTCTCCCCTACATTGGTGGTCAGGGGTGAAATATATACAGTGGGGCAAAAAAGTATTTAGTCAGCCACCAATTGTGCAAGTTCTCCCACTTAAAAAGATGAGAGAGGCCTGTAATTGTCATCATAGGTATACCTCAACTATAAGAGACAAAATGTGGAAACAAATCCAGACAATCACATTGTCTGATTTTTTAAAGAATTTATTTGCAAATTATGGTGGAAAATAAGTATTTGGTCACCTACAAACAAGCAAAATTTCTGGCTCTCACAGACCTGTATCTTCTTCTTTAAGAGGATCCTCTGTCCTCCACTCATTACCTGTATTAATGGCACCTGTTTGAACTTGTTATCAGTATAAAAGACACCTGTCCACAACCTCAAACAATCACACTCCAAACTCCACTATGGTGAAGACCAAAGAGCTGTTGAAGGACACCAAAAACAAAATTGTAGACCTGCACCAGGCTGGGAAGACTGAATCTGCAATAGGCAACTTGGTGTGAAGAAATCAACTGTGGGAGCAATAATTAGAAAATGGAAGACATACAAGACCACTGATAATCTCCCTCGATCTGGGGCTCCATGCAAGATCTCACCCCGTGGGGACAAAATGATCACAAGAACGGTGAGAAAAAATCCCAGAACCAAATGGGGGGACCTAGTGAATGACCTGCAGAGAGCTGGGACCAACGTAACAAATGCTACCATCAGTAACACACTACGCCGCCAGGGACTCAGATCCTGCAGTGCCAGACGTGTCCCCCTGCCTAAGCCAGTACATGTCTGGGCCCATCTGAGGTTTGCTAGAGAGCATTTGGATGATCCAGAAGAGGATTGGGAGAATGTCATATGGTCAGATGAAACCAAAATAGAACTGTTTGGTAGAAACACAACTCGTTGTGTTTGGAGGAGAGAGAATGCTGAGTTGCAACCAAAGAACACCATACCTACTGTAAAGTATGGGGTGGCAACATCATGCTTTGGGGCTGTTTCTCTGCAAAGGTAACAGGACGACTGATCCATGTACATGAAAGAATGAATGGGGCCATGTATCGTGAGATTTTGAGTGCAAACCTCCTCCCGTCAGCAAGGGCATTGAAGATGAAACATGGCTGGGTCTTTCGGCATGACAATGATCCCAAACACACCACCCGGGCAATGAAGGAGTGGCTTCGTAAGAAGCATTTCAAGGTCCTGGAGTGGCCTAGCCAGTCTCCAGATCTCAACCCCATAGAAAACCTTTGAAGGGAGTTGAAAGTCCGTGTTGCCCAGCGACAGCCCCTAAACATCACTGCTCTAGAGGAGATCTGCATGGAGGAATGGGCCAACATACCAGCAACAGTGTGTGACAACCTTGTGAAGACTTACAGAAAACGTTTGACCTCTGTCATTGCCAACAAAGGATATATAACATAATATTGAGATGAACTTTTGATATTGACCAAATACTTATTTTCCACCATAATTTGCAAATAAATTCTTTAAAAAAATCAGACAATGTGATTGTCTGTATTTGTTCCCACATTTTGTCTCTCAACTATACCTATGATGACAATTACAGGCCTCTCTCATCTTTTTAAGTGGGAGAACATGCACAATTGGTGGCTGACTAAATACTTTTTTGCCCCACTGTGTATATATATATATATATATATATATACACACACACACACACAGTATCTCACAAATGTGAGTACACCCCGCACATTTTTGTAAATATTTTATTATATCTTTTCATGTGACAACACTGAAGAAATGACACTTTGCTACAATGTGCAGTAGTGAGTGTACAGCTTGTATAACAGTGTAAATTTGCTGTCCCCTCAAAATAAGTCAACACTCAGCCATTAGGGATGAGCCCGATGTTCAAGTCGAACTTAAGTTCGACTCGAACATCGGGTGCTCGCCTGTTCGCTAAATAACAAACATTATGCGGTGTTCGTGACAAATTCGAAAGCCGCGGAACACCTTTAAAGTCTATGGGACATTAACATGAAAAACCAAAAGTGCTCATTCTAAAGGCTTATATGCAATTTATTCCCATAAAAAGTGTTTGGGGATCTGGGTCCTGCCCCAGGGGACATGTATCAATGCAAAAAAAGTTTTAAAAACTGCAGTTTTTTCGGGAGCAGTGATTTTAATAATGCTTAAAGTGAAACAATAAAAATGAAATATTCCTTTAAATATCGTGCCTGGGGGTTGTCTATAGTATGCCTGTAAAGTGGCGCAGTTTTCCAGTGTTTAGAACAGTACCACAGCAAAATGACATTTCTAAAGGAAAAAAAGTAATTTAAAACTGATCGTGGCTGTAATGAATTGTCGGGTCTCGGCAATATAGATAAAAATCATTGACCCCTCAGGTCTGGCATGGATTTTAAGGTGAACCCTGTGCCAAATTTATTTTAAAAATGGCGTAGGGGTCCCCCAAAATACATATCAGACCCTTATCTGAGCACGCAACCTGGCAGGCAATGCACTGATTCCTGTGTAAATGACACTGGCAGTGAAGAGGTTAACCACTAGGGGGCGGGGAGGGGTTAAGTCAGTACTAGGGAGTGTTTTCTAACTGTAGGGGGGATGGGATAGCTGTGACACGTCACTGATCTCTGCTCTCGTTGACAGGGAGCAGAGATTAGTGACACTGTCACTAGACAGAACGGGGAGAGGCTTGTTTACATCAGCATCTCCAAGTTCGTCCTCTCCGTGAGGCGATCGCGGGTATCCCCAGAGTGATCGAGTCCGCCGGACCCGCGACCTGACTCACGAAGCTTTCGGCCGGCGGGGAATTCAATGGGACTTACAGGTACTCCTACTTGCCCAGCCGTGACATTCTGCTGAAATACATAGGCGTGCGCCGGTCGGGAAGTGGTTAATAAAGGACTTGTCCCAAAGTGTCTCCTGTCTTTTTTACTATTTTTGTAAAAATGGCTTTATAAATGCCCGTTGGCAAGAGCCCCTGAAAGCCACACACAAGGGGCACAAATCTGTCCCTCCTCCTTACCCACTTCAGTCTGCCCCTGCGATACCGAGTCATTACCTCTCAGCAGCCTCCACTGACAGGGATGATGGTACTGCACAGGGTGTCCCAGGTCCTAGCAGCACATCTGCCAGAAGCAAACCACCAGCTGTAGACTGTAGCTGACAAATTTCTCTGCCCCATCTGCTGCAGTGGAAAAAAAATACAGTCCCTGCCACCCACATGCCCAGCATCTGAATGCAAGCTTGTCAAAGCTGTTGGCTCTCCAACTTCTGCCTTTCAGCCTGGTGGATTCTGCCCCCTTCTGTGAATTTGCACAATGTGCTGTACCACAATGGCAGGTTCCCAGTCACTACTACTTTTCACTTAAGGCCATTCGATCTCTCTACCATCACGTGGAAGGGAATGTTCTGTCATCGTTGGGCAAGGCAGTCAGCCGTAAAATCCACCTTACTGCTGACACGTGGTCCAGCAAGCATGGGCAGGGACGATGTATTTAATTCACAGCACACTGAATAACGATGCTTGCAACTCGAAAGGATGCAGGACAGGGCTCGGTACTGCAGCTTGTTGTGCCCCCATGTCTCCATACAGCTGGTGGGGATGATGCCAGACCTATAAGCTCTAACCCCCTCCTCCTCCTCCACCTCCATGCCCTCCTCTGCAGATTTGTCCTATGAACATCAGGTACCCCCTAAGCGTTCAAAGGGTTATTCCCAGAGTCAGGCTAAAAGATGCCATGCAGTGCTTCAGCTGGTGTGTTTAGGGGATAGGAACCACACCGGAGCAGAGATTCTTGCAGCTCTGCAGGGATAGGCCCAAGGTGGTTCACACCACGCCAGCTGGAGCCAGGAATGCTGTTGCTGAGCAAAATAAAGGCAGCTTGCGGGGAAAATTTTATTTTTTTTTGGCTTTATAAATGCAATTGTTGCTGCAGCAGATTCTAGACATGGTACAGATGTGCCACTTTACAGGTAGACTAAGGGGACCCCCAGGCACTATATTAGAAGGAATTTTTCATTTTTAAGCTTTCACTTTAAAAATCAAAAAACCACTGCTCATTTAAAAATGAAGTTTTTCACATTTAAAAAAAAAAAAATGTTATCACTTTTTTTTTATTGATACATGTCCCCCTGGGCAGGACCCAGACCACTATAACCATTGTATGCACAATTACTTGCATAAAAGCCTTCAACATAGGCACTTTCGATTTTTGACGCTCGGGTCCCATTGACTTTAATGGGGTTCGTTATTCGGGTTCGAACTTTCGCAGTGTTCGAAAGTTCTGGTGCCAACCGAACAGGGGTCCATTCAGTATATATATATATATATATATATATATATATATATATATGTATATATATATATATACACAGTGGGGACAGAAAGTATTCAGACCCCTTAAATTTTTCACTCTTTGTTATATTGCAGCCATTTGCTAAAATCATTTAAGTTAATTTTTTTCCTCATTAATGTACACACAGCACCCCATATTGACAGAAAAACACAGAATTGTTGACATTTTTTGCAGATTTATTAAAAAAGAAGAACTGAAATATCACATGGTCCTAAGTATTCAGACCCTTTGCTGTGACCCTCATATATTTAACTCAGGTGCTGTCCATTTCTTCTGATCATCCTTGAGATGGTTCTACACCTTCATTTGAGTCCAGCTGTGTTTGATCATACTGATTGGACTTGATTAGGAAAGCCACACACCTGTCTATATAAGACCTTACAGCTCACAGTGGATGTCAGAGCAAATGAGAATCATAAGGTCAAAGGAACTGCCTGAAGAGCTCAGAGACAGAATTGTGGCAAGGCACCGGATCTCGCCAAGGTTACAAAAAAATTTCTGCTACACTTAGGGTTCCTAAGAGCACAATGGCCTCCATAATACTTAAATGGAAGACGTTTGGGATGACCAGAACCCTTCCTAGAGCTGGCCATCTGGCCAAACTGAGCTATTGGGGGAGAAGAGCCTTGGTGAGAGAGGTAAAGAAGAACCCAAAGATCACTGTGGCTGAGCTCCAGAAATTTAGTCGGGAGATGGGAGAAGGTTGTAGAAAGTCAACCATCACTGCAGCCCTCCACCAGTCAGGGCTTTATGGCAGAGTGGCCCGACGGAAGCCTCTCCTCAGTGCAAGACACATGAAAGCCCACATTGAGTTTGCTAAAAAACACCTAAAAGACTCCAAGATGGTGAGAAATAAGATTCTTTGGTCTGATGAGACCAAGATAGAACTTTTTTGCATTAATTCTAAGCGGTATGTGTGGAGAAAAGCAGGCACTGCTCATCACCTGTCCAATACAGTCCCAACAGTGAAGCATGGTGGTGGCAGCATCATGCTGTGGGGGTGTTTTTCAGCTGCAGGGACAGGATGATTGGTTGCAATCGAGATAAAGATGAATGCGGCCAAGTACAGGGATATCCTGGACGAAAACCTTCTCCAGAGTGCTCAGGACCTCAGACTGGGCCGAAGGTTTACCTTCCAACAAGACAATGACCCTAAGCACACAGCTAAAATAACAAAGGAGTGGCTTCACAACAACTCTGTGACTGTTTTTGAATGGCCCAGCCAGAGCCCTGACTTAAACCCAATTGAGCATCTCTGGAGAGACCTAAAAATGGCTGTCCACCAACGTTTACCATCCAACCTGACAGAACTGGAGAGAATCTGCAAGGAGGAATGGCAGAGGATCCCCAAATCCAGGTGTGAAAAACTTGTTGCATCTTTCCCAAAAAGACTCATGGCTGTATTAGATCAAAAGGGTGCTTCTACTAAATACAAAGCAAAGGGTCTGAATACTTAGGACCATGTGATATTTCAGTTTTTCTTTTTTAATAAATCTACAAAAATGTCAACAATTCTGTGTTCTTCTGTCAATATGGGGTGCTGTGTGCACATTAATGAGGACAAAATGATTTTAACAAATGGCTGCAATATAACAAAGAGTGAAAAATTTAAGGGGGTCTGAATACTTTCCGAAAGAAGACCAAATTTTTTTACTTTCTGCTGTAAAACATATCCCATAAAAAATAAAAATCAAATCTCTTAATACATTTTGGCAAAACCCCAATAAGTGTATATTGTTAGATTTGTGTGAAAGTTATAGCATATACAAACTATGGGATATACTTTATGTTGGAATTTGCATTTATTTATTTTTATACTAGTAATGGTGGCGATCAGCAACACTGTGACAGTCAGTCTGACACTAACTGACGCTGGGAGGACTTAGCTCACAGCCACTGACATCACCAGTGCCAATATTACAGTGATCAGTGCTAATAATTTGCACTGTCACTGTACTAATGACACTGAGTAGGAAGGGGTTAACATCTAGGGCGATCTAGGAGTTAAATATGTGACCAACAAGTGTTTATGTATGTACTGTGTGCTGCTTTTACTGGCGATCTAGTTGTTATCATTTCCTGCTTAGTAGGGAATGAAAAAACAACTAGATCCCCTGTCACCGAACACAGCTTTGTGCTGTTCACACTCACAAAGCTGTGTTCCATAAGGCTCAGAGCCGATCGCCGGGTGCTGGCGGGCAATCATTGGTTGGCACCCAGTGATCCGCATGTGTAATGACAAAGCACAGCCCGGCGCACGTGCCCCTTACCCAGAGATGCAGAATCACACATATATATATATACACATGATTCTTCACAGAGAGGCCGCACTGTAGCAGTGACGCTACAATGGGCCGGTCACTAAGAGGATATATATTAAAATAAATAAAACACTAGTTTAAACACTTGTTTTAACATTTTTAAAAACTATACAGTGAACATTTTACTGACCAAAAACAATTATAGTTTCCCATTGAATGGCTGCATTACTTGTTTTAAAATCAATCTCATGATTTAAGCTTAGAAACAAGTTATTTCTTTAATATATATTGGATCACTGACGCACTGTGATGCGCAGTATGGATTCAGCCTGCTGTATAACCCCCCCCCCCCGTTCATAAGCATTGCAGGGAGTTATGGTGGTATGCAATTAGAAACAGACTAGCCCATTATATGTATTATAATTTGACAGGAGTTCTTCTTTGGGAAAATATTGCTTTATAGGCTTCACCAAAAGCTTTCAATTTAACCACTTGACGACCGCCTCACGCCGATGTACGTCGGCAAAGTGGCACGGACAGGCAAAATCACGTACAGGGTACGTGATTTGCCTTCCGCGGGTGGGGGGTCCGATCGGACCCCCCCCCCGGTGCCCGAGGCGGTCGTCGTTTGTCCAGCGGCGATCGGTGATGAGGGGGAGACCATCCGTTCGTGGCCCCCCCCTCGCGATCGCCGCCGGCCAATGAGAACACTCCTTTGCTGCTGTATGCTAAACAGCAGCAAAGGAAGTGATGTCATCTCCCCTCGGGTCGGTATTTTCCGTTCCGGCCCGAGGAGAGACGACAAGTATGTGAGTGCACAAACACTACACACACAGTAGAACATGCCAGGCACACAAATCACCCCGATCCCCCCCCCCGATCGCCCCCCGATCCCCCCCCAATCACCCCCCCCCCCCCTGTCACAAACTGACACCAGCAGTTTTTTTTTTTTTTTTTTTTTTTTTTTTCTGATTACTGCTAGTTGTCAGTTTGTGACAGTTACTGTGTTGGGACAGTGTATATTACCCCCCTTTAGGTCTAGGGTACCCCCCTAACCCCCCCTAATAAAGTTTTAACCCCTTGATCACCCCCCCTCACCAGTGTCACTAAGCGATCATTTTTCTGATCGCTGTATTAGTGTCGCTGGTGACGCTAGTTAGTGAGGTAAATATTTAGGTTCGCCGTCAGCGTTTTATAGCGTCAGGGACCCCCATATACTACCTAATAAATGTTTTAACCCCTTGATTGCCCCCTAGTTAACCCTTTCACCACTGATCACCGTATAACCGTTACAGTTGACGCTGGTTAGTTTGTTTATTTTTTATAGTGTCAGGGCACCCGCCGTTTATTACCGAATAAAGGTTTAGCCCCCCGATCGCCCGGCGGTGATATGCGTCGCCCCAGGCAGCGTCAAATTAGCGCCAGTACCGCTAACACCCACGCACGCAGCATGCGCCTCCCTTAGTGGTATAGTATCTGAACGGATCAATATCTGATCCGATCAGATTTGTACTAGCGTCCCCAGCAGTTTAGGGTTCCCAAAAACGCAGTGTTAGCGGGATCAGCCCAGATACCTGCTAGCACCTGCGTTTTGTGCCTCCGCCCAGCCCACCCAAGTGCAGTATCGATCGATCACTGTCACTTACAAGGCACTAAACGCATAACTGCAGCGTTCGCAGAGTCAGGCCTGATCCCTGCGATCGCTAACAGTTTTTTTGGTAGCATTTTGGTGAGCTGGCAAGCACCAGCCCCAGGCGTCAGGTTAGCGCCAGTACCGCTAACACCCACGCACGCACCGTACACCTCCCTTAGTGGTATAGTATCTGAACGGATCAATATCTGATCCGATCAGATCTATACTAGCGTCACCAGCAGTTTAGGGTTCCCAAAAACGCAGTGTTAGCGGAATCAGCCCAGATACCTGCTAGCACCTGCGTTTTGCCCCTCCGCCCGGCCCAGCCCAGCCCACCCAAGTGCAGTATCGATCGATCACTGACACTTACAAAACACTAAACGCATAACTGCAGCGTTCGCAGAGTCAGGCCTGATCCCTGCGATCGCTAACAGTTTTTTTTTTGTAGCGTTTTGGTGAACTGGCAAGCACCAGCCCCAGGCAGCGTCAGATTAGCGCCAGTACCGCTAACACCCACGCACGCACTGTACACCTCCCTTAGTGGTATAGTATCTGATCGCATCAATATCTGATCCGATCAGATCTATACTAGCGTCCCCAGCAGTTTAGGGTTCCCAAAAACGCAGTGTTAGCGGGATCAGCCCAGATACCTGCTAGCACCTGCGTTTTGCCCCTCCGCCCGGCCCAGCCCAGCCCACCCAAGTGCGGTATCGATCGATCACTGTCACTTACAAAACACTAAACGCATAACTGCAGCGTTCGCAGAGTCAGGCCTGATCCCTGCGATCGCTAACAGTTTTTTTGGTAGCGTTTTGGTGAACTGGCAAGCACCAGTGGCCTAGTACACCCCGGTCGTAGTCAAACCAGCACTGCAGTAACACTTGGTGACGTGGCGAGTCCCATAAGTGCAGTTCAAGCTGGTGAGGTGGCAAGCACAAGTAGTGTCCCGCTACCACCAAAAAGACAAACACAGGCCCGTCGTGCCCATAATGCCCTTCCTGCTGCATTCGCCAATCCTAATTGGGAACCCACCACTTCTGCAGCGCCCATACTTCCCCCATTCACATCCCCAACCAAATGCAGTCGGCTGCATGAGAGGCATTTTTATGTCCTCCCGAGTACCCCTACCCAACGAACCCCCCAAAAAAGATGTCGTGTCTGCAGCAAGCGAGGATAAAGGCGTGACACCCGCTATTATTGTCCCTCCTGTCCTGACAATCCTGGTCTTTGCATTGGTGAATGTTTTGAACGCTACCATTCACTAGTTGAGTATTAGCGTAGGGTACAGCATTGCACAGACTAGGCACACTTTCACAGGGTCTCCCAAGATGCCATCGCATTTTGAGAGACCCGAACCTGGAACCGGTTACCGTTATAAAAGTTAGTTACAAAAAAAGTGTAAAAAAAAAAAAAAATATGAAATAAAAAAAAATAGTTGTTGTTTTATTGTTCTCTCTCTCTCTATTCTCTCTCTCTATTGTTCTGCTCTTTTTTACTGTATTCTATTCTGCAATGTTTTATTGTTATTGTTATTGTTATTGTTATTGTTATTGTTATTATGTTTTATCATGTTTGTTTTTCAGGTGTGTAATTATTTACACTTTACTGTGCTTTATTGTTAACCATTGTTAACCATTTTTTTGTCTTCAGGTACGCCATTCACGACTTTGAGTGGTTATACCAGAATGATGCCTGCAGGTTTAGGTATCATCTTGGTATCATTCTTTTCAGCCAGCGGTCGGCTTTCATGTAAAAGCAATCCTAGCGGCTAATTAGCCTCTAGACTGCTTTTACAAGCCGTGGGAGGGAATGCCCCCCCCCCCCCCACCGTCTTCCGTGTTTTTCTCTGGCTCTCCTGTCTCAACAGGGAACCTGAGAATGCAGCCGGTGATTCAGCCAGCTGACCATAGAGCTGATCAGAGACCAGAGTGGCTCCAAACATCTCTATGGCCTAAGAAACCGGAAGCTACGAGTATTTCATGACTTAGATTTCGCCGGATGTAAATAGCGCCATTGGGAAATTGGGGAAGCATTTTATCACACCGATCTTGGTGTGGTCATTTGCTTTGAGGGCAGAGGAGAGATCTAGGGTCTAATAGACCACAATTTTTTCAAAAAAGAGTACCTGTCACTACCTATTGCTATCATAGGGGATATTTACATTCCCCGAGATAACAATAAAAATGATTAAAAAAAAAAATATGAAAGGAACAGTTTAAAAGTAAGATTAAAAAAGCAAAAAAATAATAAAGAAAAAAAAACAAAAAAAAAAAACACCCCTGTCGCCCCCTGCTCTCGCGCTAAGGCGAACGCAAGCGGCGGTCTGTCGTCAAACGTAAACAGCAATTGCACCATGCATGTGAGGTATCACCGCGAAGGCCAGATCGAGTGCAGTAATTTTTCCAGTAGACCTCCTCTGTAAATCTAAAGTGGTAACCTGTAAAGGCTTTTGAAGGCTTTTAAACATGTATTTATTTTGTTGCCACTGCACGTTTGTGCGCAATTTTAAAGCATGTCATGTTTGGTATCCATGTACTCGGCCTGAGATCATCTTTTTTATTTCATCAAACATTTGGGCAATATAGCATGTTTTAGTGCATTAAAATTAAAAAAAGTGTGTTTTTTCCCCAAAAAATGCGTTTGAAAAATCGCTGCGCAATTACTGTGTGAAAAAAAAAAATGAAACACCCACCATTTTAATCTGTAGGGCATTTGCTTTAAAAAAATATATAATGTTTGGGGGTTCAAAGTAATTTTTTTGCAAAAAAAAAAAACTTTTTCATGTAAACAATAAGTGTCAGAAAGGGCTTTGTCTTCAAGTGGTTAGAAGAGTGGGTGATGTGTGACATAAGCTTCTAAATGTTGTGCATAAAATGCCAGGACAGTTCAAAACCCCCCAAATGACCCCATTTTGGAAAGTAGACACCCCAAGCTATTTGCTGAGAGGCATGTCGAGTCCATGGAATATTTTATATTGCGACACAAGTTGCGGGAAAAAGACAATTTTTTTTTTTTTTTTTTTTTTTTTTGCACAAAGTTGTCACTAAATGATATATTGCTCAAACATGCCATGGAAATATATGAAATTACACCCCAAAATACATTCTGCTGCTTCTCCTGAGTACGGGGATACCACATGTGTGAGACTTTTTGGGAGCCTAGCCGCGTACGGGACCCCGAAAACCAAGCACCGCCTTCAGGCTTTCTAAGGGCGTGAATTTTTGATTTCACTCTTCACTGCCTATCACAGTTTCGGAGGCCATGGAATGCCCAGGTGGCACAAAACCCCCCCAAATGACCCCATTTTGGAAAGTAGACACCCCAAGCTATTTGCTGAGAGGTATAGAGAGTATTTTGCAGACCTCACTTTTTGTCACAAAGTTTTGAAAATTGAAAAAAGAAAAAAAAAAATGTTTTTTCTTGTCTTTCTTCATTTTCAAAAACAAATGAGAGCTGCAAAATACTCACCATGCCTTTCAGCAAATAGCTTGGGGTGTCTACTTTCCAAAATGGGGTCATTTGGGGGGGTTTTGTGCCACCTGGGCATTCCATGGCCTCCGAAACTGTGATAGGCAGTAAAGAGTGAAATCAAAAATTTTCACCCTTAGAAATCCTGAAGGCAGTGATTGGTTTTTGGGGTCCAGTACGCGGCTAGGCTCCCAAAAAGTCCCACACATGTGGTATCCCCATACTCAGGAGAAGCAGCTAAATGTATTTTGGGGTGCAATTCCACATATGCCCATGGCCTGTGTGAGCAATATATCATTTAGTGACAACTTTATGAAAAAAAAAAAAAAAAGTGTCACTTTCCCGCAACTTGTGTCAAAATATAAAATATTCCATGGACTCAATATGCCTCTCAGCAAATAGCTTGGGGTGTCTACTTTCCAAAATGGGGTCATTTTGGGGGGTTTTGTGCCACCTGGGCATTCCATGGCCTCCGAAACTGTGATAGGCAGTGAAGAGTGAAAGCAAAAATTTACACCCTTAGAAATCCTGAAGGCGGTGATTGGTTTTCGGGGCCCCGTACGCGGCTAGGCTCCCAAAAAGTCCCACACATGTGGTATCCCCATACTCAGGAGAAGCAGCTAAATGTATTTTGGGGTGCAATTCCACATAGGCCCATGGCCTGTGTGAGCAATATATCATTTAGTGACGACTTTTTGTAAATATTTTTTTTTTTTTTTTTTTTTGTCATTTTTCAATCACTTGGGACAAAAAAAATAAATATTCAATGGGTTCAACATGCCTCTCAGCAATTTCCTTGGGGTGTCTACTTTCCAAAATGGGGTCATTTGGGGGGGTTTTGTACTGCCCTGCCATTTTAGCACCTCAAGAAATGACATAGGCAGTCATAAACTAAAAGCTGTGTAAATTCCAGAAAATGTACCCTAGTTTGTAGACGCTATAACTTTTGCGCAAACCAATAAATATACGCTTATTGACATTTTTTTTACCAAAGACATGTGGCCGAATACATTTTGGCCTAAATGTATGACTAAAATTTAGTTTATTGGATTTTTTTTATAACAAAAAGTAGAAAATATCATTTTTTTTCAAAATTTTCGGTCTTTTTCCGTTTATAGCGCAAAAAATAAAAACCGCAGAGGTGATCAAATACCATCAAAAGAAAGCTCTATTTGTGGGAAGAAAAGGACGCAAATTTTGTTTGGGTACAGCATTGCATGACTGCGCAATTAGCAGTTAAAGCGACGCAGTGCCAAATTGGAAAAAGACCTCTGGTCCTTAGGCAGCATAATGGTCCGGGGCTCAAGTGGTTAAGTGAAAACTGACTCTGCTCACATGCTCAATTGTTTTGATTTAAGGTATGTTTTTATTTTAAAGAAAAGCATCTAGCATAGTATGGAATACATTATTGATTTGAGACCATGCTGTTGCTGACATTTGTTAATTCTTAAACAAGTGAAGAGAATTGATGTTGAAACGAGTCAGATCTCATTTTAAACCAAACAAAAACATATAATTTGGAGTGCTGCAGCTTATCACTTGTGGTGCTTTGCTGTTAAAGAGTAATGCCACCTATTCTGCTTTCCCAAGAACTACAGTGACAAGATACCCCCACCCCAAGCTACAAATCCAAATATTAGTGTTACACTAATGAAAGATTCATAAAAGAAAAGTAAAATCTTAAACTTTTTTTTTTTAACCTCTTGCCTACTGGGCACTTTTACCCCTTCCTGCCACACTTTGAATGACAATTGCGCGGCCATGCCCATATGGCATTTTTCTCATTTTTTTCACACAAATAGAGCTTTCTTTTGGTGGTATATAATCACCACTGGGTTTTTTTATTTTTTGCTAAACAAATGAAAAAAGACTGAACATTTTGAAAAAAATCTTTTTTCATAGTTTGTTTAAAAATTTTGCAAACAGGTAATTTTTCTCCTGCACTGATGCGCGCTGATGAGGCTGCACTGATGGGCACTGATAGGCTGCACTGATGGGCACTGATACGTGGCACTGATGGGCACTGATACGTGGCACTGATGGGCGCTGATTAGACATGTGCACAGCCAAAAAAATTTGTTCGTTTTCGTTTCATTAGTTTATTATTTTTTTCGTTTTTCGGGTCATTCGTTATGATCGCGATTCATAAATTCGTCCATTCGTAAATTCGTAAATGCATTCATTCGTACATTCGTAATTCGAACATTCGTTAATTTGTACATTCGTTCATTCGTACATTCGGAAAATCGTACATTTGTAAATTAGAAAATTTGGAAATTTGTAAATTCGAAGTTTGAAAATCCAAAAACCCGAAAATTCAAAAATCTGAAATAGTAACTAACTATTAAATTATAGGTATTGTAATTTCCTTTCAAATTTGACTGTCAGTGAATGTAACAAATACAAATTTAACCGAAGTTACGAATTATCCAAAACGAATGCTGCATCTAAACAAATGGAACGGAACAATTAATAATAAATAATAATAATAAAACATTGTTATTATTATTATTATTATTATTGTTATTTATTATTATTAATTCATTATGTTCCATTCCGTTTTTTCGGATCATTCATAACTTTGGATAAATTTGTATGTGTTACGTTCACTAACAGCCAAATTTAAAAGGAAATTACTATACCTATAAATTAAAAGTTACTAGTAATTACTAATAGTTAAGTTATTATTAATTAACTATTATTTCAGATTTCCGAATTTTCGAATTTACAAATTTACGAATTCACTAATTTACTAATGTACGAATGCACGAATGTACGAATGTACAAATGTAAATTGCGAATGTACGAATGCCTGAATTTACGAATGTCCAATTTTATCGAATTTACGAATATTCGGAAAAAATTCGTTAAACGGGTTTTCCTTAATTCGGATATTCCCGAATTAACGAATTTGGCGAAATTCGTTAAAAAACGAATTCGGAACAAAAGGAATTGCACATGCCTAGCGCTGATAGGAGCACTGAAGAGCACTGATAGGTGGCTCTGATAGGCAGCACTGATAGGTGGCACTTATGGGCACTGATAGGTGGCCCTGATGGGCACTGATAGGCGGCACTGATGGACACTGATAGGCAGCACTGATGGGCACCGGTAGGCATCACTGATAGGTGGCACTGATGGGCACTGATTGGCAGCACAGATGGGCACTGATTGGCAGCACTGGTGGGTACTGATTGGCAGCACTGCTGGGCACTGTTGGGACTGCACTGATCAGTGCTTTGATTATCAGTGTCGATGTCCCTTTAACACAAGCTGGTCATCGGCTCTCTTCAAAGAAAAAATGATAACCGGCTTGTGTTTACATCCGTGATCAGCTGTCATTGGACACAGATGATCAAGTGGCAAAGAGCCGCTGTGATTGGCCCTTCTCCCCGATCTGTGATCAGCTGAGTCCGAAGGACTTGGCGAACATTAAGAGCACCGCCTGCGCACCACAGGGGGCATGTGGGCAGCACAATCATGGGAGGACCTCAATGTACGCCCTCCCAAGTAAGCCCACACTGTAGCTGTCAGCTATAGCACGGGTGAGAAGGGGTTAATTTAGGATAGTGTGAGAAAGAGATAAAATTTCTGTCAGGTTTTTATTTTTAATCTGTGACCACACTGGAGAGAATTTATTTCACATATTGTCCCTGTCAAATGGGGGAAGCCGTCATCATATGGATAGTAAATCACAGACAGCAAAATAAAAACAGTGTTCTAACCCTTCCTCGCTGTGCTTTCAGAACACTTCAATGGCAACATGGGAAACACACAAATACTTTAATTTACATGGTTATATATGCTCCAACTCCAAGGACCATACATTACAGAGGGACCTTGAAAAGGAAGTGTGGCTTCCACATATTTTCAAATGTGCAACTAAAACCTTTTTAATGCAAACTGTGTATTTTTTTTTATTATTTGCTGTCTAGCTGGTAAGTGTGCTGTAAAAAAAATATGTTTTTGTGCTGCACAAAACCCTTCCATGTACATCATCCTTTAACCCTTCGCTACCAGAGAAATTTTTTTTTTTTTTTGCACACGCTTAATCAATTTAGGCCTGAAGATTACATAAAACCCCCAAAACATGACACATTTTCTGAAAGCAGACACTCTAGCGAATAAAATTGCAAGAGTTTTTTATGTCAGGCAATATTAGCACATTGATAAAACACAACATTTCAGTAAAAAAATACACTATAGTTACTTTTAGGGCACACAAAGTCAATACATTACCAAATTTTTGGTATAATATAAAAGACGAGGTTGGCGCCAAGTAAATAGATACCCAACATGTCATACCTTAAAATTGAATGCATCCGTGAGACAGCAACAAACTTCGGTGCCCAATATTTTCCATAGACAGTGCTTTAAAATCCCCTACAGGTGATCAGTTTAGAGTTGACGGTGAGTGATTTGTAACATGTTTAGAAAAATCGACTAACCCCCAATGCGCATTTAGCTTGTATGTGCATGTATGTGGGGTGGTCAAAATCTTTTTTGGGCGGGGATTTTAAGTGCTTAGGTGTAACTTTTAAATTTTACACTTTTTTACCTTTTTTAATAATTTTTTCTAAAATTAAGGGGAAAACTGTTGTGATAATTTTTTTGTGAAGATTCTCTTTAGTGGGACATCAGGAGTCTGAAAATACCCCTGATGTGTCAACTGCTCTCAAATGAATTGGAGGGCAGGACATCAGGATCCAGGAGTGATGTTTTAAACAATGATTCTGAGTCAGTAACAAGAAGGGTAGATAAGAAAATAGATGTTTGCTGATCTTTTTACCCTCTACCTTAGGGCACCCACCATGTTGGTGCCGGGTCCGCCAATTGGCAAGCAGAGCCCAGGAAACAAGCTAACAGGAACGCACAGGGGTGGAACAAGCAGTAAATGTGATGTGTGGAAGTGATGACTTCCATCGGACAGCCAACAGTCGGCCTGTCAGACTTACACAAACTCCTGGCAGCTGCAGCCACTGGGAGTGTGAGTAAAACCCCCAAAGCCATTGCTTCTAGTGTATACCTGTGCATTAAGGAGGAAAAGGTTGCCTCCAGGCATACCTGCTCTTAATTTATCCATTGCTATATACTGTATGCTGCAATATTAGGACTCTCAAAATTTAGAGTTGGGATTGTGCTATACAGAGGAGCTTTGTTGTGTTATTGAGGCTTCCACGTATATTTGCAAATGCTGTGCAACTAAAAGCTCTGTTTTTAATGCAAACTGTTATACAGTGTAACTTGTTTTTTCCTGTCTAGCTGGTAAGTGTGCTGGGAAAACTTAGCTTGCCAGAATTGGTGTGAGGACACATTAGATGCCATAAGCTGTTATTTTGCTTTGCTGACCTTCTTATGTGTTCCTGCCCCTTCTCGAAGAAATGGGTTGTCTCCATGTATACCTGCCCTTAATTTATCCGTTTCTATATACGCTCCAATAGAGTGTCTCAAAGATTAGAGTTAGGGATCCTTATGAGACAGTGCGGCTTCCGCATATATTTGTAAATGTTGTTTAGCTAAAACCTCTGTTTTTAATGTAAATTATTAGACAGTGTAATTTGTTTTTGTATTTTCTTTTTTTTTTTTGCTGGCTAGATGGTAAGAATGCTGGGAAAAGTTTTGTTTTGTTTAAACAATGATAACCAACAACAATGACCACCAGCACTTGTCAGGGCCAGCAATGATGGCCTTCAGCAATATTCCCTAGTATGTGTCAGGACCAACACCGATAACCCCTGGAATGTGTCACGAGCAAAAAAATGATAAGCCCCAGTGGGCGGGTGAAACATATCAGGGGCGTTGTCAGTAGAGCAGCACTGGCTTAGGCCATCACATAAGTCTACATTGATCAGGCTGGACAAGACGGGTCTCATACATCTATTACCCAGTGAGTGTAAGGAGCAGCAAAGATAATACCCAGCAATAACTAACAGCAAATGTCAGGGCCAGCAATGATAACTCCCAGCAATAACCACCAGCAGGTGTTGCCAGCAACGATTCCTCCAGTATGCGTCAGGGCCAGCAATAAAAATCTTTAGAAGTAACCGCCCGCATGTGTCAAGGCCAACATGGATAACCACATGAAGGTGTCAGAACCGTCCAGCAATAATAACATCTAGTAGGTGTCAGGGTCAGCATTGATAAACCACAGCAAATGTCAGGGTCAGCAATGATAATCCCCTGCAATAACCACCAGCAAGTGTTAGTGCTGGCAGGGATCATCTCTAACATGTGTCTCAATTCTTTGTCATTGCGACATGCCACTGCTCTGATCTCTTTAGATTGTCCTCATTCCAAAGAACTGCAGTCCACTGAGTGTTCCCAACAGGTTGATCACAATCTACCCAACACATACCTGCAATTGACCTTTTGCCAACCCCTGAGATAAATTATGCACTATTGTCAGTGTGCCCTCCAAATAATGCTTCTATTTTGTGGTCAGTGGCGAGCTCTAGCAACAACTTCTTTTGGTGGTCAGTGAGCACCAAAGATGATCCAAATGAGCAGGCATACTTCAGCTCTGTAGCAGATCAAGCAGTGAAGCATCATCAAGTGAGAGGAAAGGCAGAGCTTACATAACATAAAGATGGAGGTCCAGTGCAGGGCTGCTATCTGCCAGATAATCACTGAGCACCACCAGAGAAAGCACTGTCAGATGAAGACATTCAGCAAAATCATAGCAGTGTCGCAAGGTAAAATAATCAACAAAAAATAACTTCCGTTTCTCACTATCTGTTCTGATATGTAATGTGTCCCCACTGTTCTACTGCTTGCAACCACCCCAGCTGTTTGTATGCAAAGTCACATACAAGTCCCTGGGAGGGACATGAAAAGAGGATCATGAAGACCGGCATGGCAGAACAGGTAGAAATCTTTTGCTATCACTTCTCCAGCTGATCTGCATTTGAAGATGGCCACCATTTACCTTCACATGCTGTCTCTGTTTGAATGATCTCACCAGGAAGTAGGGAAAAGAAAAAAACAACAACAGCAACAGACATAGCTAAATTGTTTACAATAGGGAAGGCTATATCCTCTTTTTGTAGCACCCTTTACCTTAGGTAGGTAGGTGCTAGAGTATTGTTTATGTTTTTACTGCCAGTGCAGGTAAATTTAGGCAAGCCTAGCTTTGAGCAAGGCCTGTTTGTTTTTGATCTAGGGGCAGTGGAGTGGTTTAGTGTAGCAGCAGGTGATTGACATGTGCCTCAGCTCTTTGGAGCCTCCTCTGTTTCAGTGGGAAGGTTCTGGAAAAGAGGCAGGGCAGAGTGCTGGAGTGACATGGGGTGTATTTGGGAGCCCTGACCAATCCCCAACTAGGATTGGCATGGTCAGCCTGTTGTGGGAGGAGTTGTCGGGTGGAAGAACTGGAATGATGGCATGTAGGCTGTGGTGGCCCTTGAGGGACCCCCTTTCTGGGGGGTGTACTTCGGGCCTAGAGCTTGGGATCTGGGAGGGAGCCTCTCTTTACACTGTCATTGAGAGGTGTCCTGGAACAGGAGCAGGAGGAAGACAGCGGGGAACACAGCCATGAAAGTCATTTAGGAGGGATCCATGCTGGGGTCGGTGAGTGAGAAGCACAGTGAGAAGCGAGGATGTGAGGCTTGGATGTAAACCAGAGGGAGAGACTGTGGTGTTAAAGTTGAGTCGCTGCAGCCAGAAGGGTTGGCAGGAGTTGCATCGGACTTGCTGTGAGCAGTAGTCCACCAAGTATCAGTTAGCACAATTATTCTTTTCATCTAAAATGGTTGCTACCAAAGAGGGGACTGCCACCTACAAAAGGCTTCTAGGAAAATGTTTGGACTTATTCAGAGTGAGGCCTAGCCATGTGCTAACGGTGACAGGAATCTAGAATTGGAAAGTGAAGTAAAGCAAGTAGTGTGCTGGAGGAGATGTGCAGTAGAAGAGATTGTCAGTTTGGATTCAAATACCTTTATTTCAACTAAGAAGTATTAATCATTTGGGCATTCCATGTCCCTTTTCCCCATTCAAGTTTAATCCCCTAATAAAAACAACAAAAAACAAGTAAGAGACTGTTCATTGTCTGGAGAAAGTGTGCCTAAAATGGAAGTCTGACAAGCAGAGTGATGTGTGGATGTTGAAACATGCAGCGACCCCACGGGGGCACTGCTACATTTTCATAGTTTGTCCTCAGGGCAGTACAAGGGGGGTGGGCGGAAGGGGGGATGCCCTGGGCGGAGCCATTTACTGTAGGAAGGGGGGCACAGATGAAGTGCTGCTAAAAACTTTCTGGGCAACTACCGCCGGCCGTGCCATAATACTGCAGAGCCGTTGAGTAATCTCCGCTGGCGCTTCCGAGTCCTGGCGAGGCGTTACATCACCAAAGATGCCAGCCAGGAGGCCGCGGTGTGTGCAACCTAGAGGAGGAACCAATCAGGCAGTGCATATAAAGTAAGCACATGAACATCTACAGATGAATTGGCTAACTTGGGGAGGGGTGAGATTAATAATTACCAATGTTATTTGTAATATGCAGCATCAAGGGGGTTAATGTATTGCCACTGGTCACTAATGCATTAGTGACCAGTGTCAGTTAATTCACCCCTTTGTGTTGCATTAGTATCAGTGTTCATCAACCCCTTTATGCTGCAGCATGAAGGGGTTTAAAAACACTGACACCACTGCCACTAATGCAGCACAGAGGGGTTTAATAACTGACACGGGTCACTAATGCATTAGTGACCAGTGGCAATACATTAACCCCCTTGATGCTGCATATTACAAATAACATTGGTAATTATCCATTTGCCGACACGCCGCAGTACATATACTGCAACGGGGTTGCAGCTACAGGCATCGCAGCGTACCCATACATCGCTGCCTGTTTTGGGTGCATGCCCTCACCCATCAACTCCCCTGTCATTTGACACAGCAAGAATCTGTCAGCAGGTCCCAGTCAATGATTCACAGCCTGGACCTGCTGATCAGCTGTGTCCAATCACAGTTCAGAGAGGGCTCTGTACAGAGGGAATGATTGCTTTGTTTCTTCTCCCCACAAAGCAGGGACAATAAACAAATTAATCTGTTTTAAAAATCAGCACACTGTACACACATTGCACATGTTAGGTATACAATTAATCCCTTTGATCACCCCTAGATGTTACCCTTGCCAAGCCCATGTCGATAGTACAGTGACAGTGTAAAGTATTAGCACTAATCACTGTATTAGTGTTACTGGTGATGTCAGTGACAGTTAGTCAGTTCCCACAAAGTGTCAGTTATGCCGCGTACACACGGTCGGACTTTGCAGCTACAAAAGTCGGACAGTCTGTCCGACATACTTCCGGCGTACCTTCGGCGGACTTGGGGCAGACTTTCTTACGAACGGACTTGCCCACACACGACCACACAAAAGTACGCCAGTTTAGTACGCTGTGACGTACACCAAGTCCGACGAGACTATAAAACGGAAGTTCAATAGCCCGTACGACACCCTTTGGGCTCCTTCTGCTAATCTCGTGTTTATCTCGTGTTAGTAGAAGTTTGGTGAGAGACGATTCGCGCTTGTGAGACTCGTATTTTTCAGTTCGTTTTAACTGTTGTTCAGTCTGTGCTTGTGAGGTTTGTATCTGCTTTTCAGTGCGTTTGGTCAGTTGGCATTGAGAAATCTTTGTTTTATTGGCCGCTCGTTCCTGATTTTCAGGTCGTTCTTCACAGGCCTTGCTGTTCTTCAGTGCGTTCTGTTTAGTGCGTTCTGACCAGCCGACCGTTTTGAAGCCATGTTACCTGTACGTACTCGTCGTAGAGCTCGTGCATTGTATGTGCTTGGTGCTGTAGTTTATTCTTCAGCCCAAGACCAGTCCATGAACAGGGCGAGGAGGAGTTCATGGACCAAGAATTGGTTGCTTCAGCGTGACCAGTTCTGTCACATGCCTTTGCTCCGTGAGATCCGTGAGAATAATCCTGAGGATTTCAGGAACTTTCTCCGGATGACGGACCCCGTTTTTGATCGTTTGGTGGCTTTGCTGACCCCCTATATCAGCAGGCAGGATACCTGCATGAGGCAAGCCATCACTCCGGAGCAGAGGCTGGTCGCTACCTTGCGGTATTTGGCCACAGGGAGAAGCCTGCAGGACCTTAAGTTCTCGACAGGCATCTCCCCCCAGGCTCTGGGGATCATTATCCCAGAGACCTGTTCTGCCATCATACAGGTCCTGCAGAAGGACTATATTAAGGTAAGATATTTTTCTTTTATTAGCATCACATGTTCTTTTATGTAATCTTTGATAAAGTAATGTATTTCTTGCTTCAAACACTACTTCCCATCATTGCAATATAGTGTGAATGTCCCCTTTTTATCCTCACACATGCTGGGATTTTTTCCTGTTATTTTTTGGCATGCATGTATAGTTTCCTTCAATAACCTTCCCAGCATGAAGTGATGGGAACATATCCACCTAGTCTACTCATTTTGAATGTATTTTGTTGGAGTGTATTTAGTGTGCTTAGAATTAGCAATTAGCTAGATTTCACAACCCCCCCCCCCCACCTGAACTCACTCCAAATAGTGTGCTGCTAATTAGCAATTAGCTAGATTTCACAACCCCCCCCCCCACCTGAACTCACTCCAAATAGTGTGCTGCTAATTAGCAATTAGCTAGATTTCACAACCCCCCCCCCCCCACCTGAACTCACTCCAAATAGTGTGCTGCTAATTAGCAATTAGCTAGATTTCACAACCCCCCCACCCCCACCCTCGTTAAAATTTGCTTGAATGTTCTGTGGTGTTGATTTGTCTAAAGCAAATCTATGTTGCACTTTGCAAAATGCATGTGCACTCTACAAGTGCATTTGTTCCAGTGCTTTAGTAAATGAGCAGAAGCTCTGCTGATTTCCATCATCAAATCATATGCAAGCCTCAAAGTGTTTTCATTAATTGCCCTTGCATGTGATTGTGTACTGTTAGCAACATGAATGCCTTTTGACATTACCTCATTTACTGTAAGCTGGTTTGCAACTGCACCTGCAGAGTGCGACAACTGCAGTCTTGTAGCCTTTGTTATCCCTAAATTCCTGCGTGTTGTTAAAGTAATTTTTTTTGGGGATTTCACAACCCCCTAAAATGTAATCAATGTTCTATCAGAGGGGGTGAGCAATCTGATAAGTGTGCCTTTTTCCATATTAGTTATTCCAGAAGAATTAAATTATTGAATGTTATACTGATGCTGGGGAATAATGTTTTTAATTGTCTAATTTTCTTGCAATGTTAGCTTCCAAATTAATTGATTTTTGTTTTCTTGTTTGATTCCCCAGTTTCCTTCAACGCCACAGGAATGGCAGACTGTGGCATCCCATTTTGCAAGCCGTTGGGACTTTCCCAATTGTGGAGGGGCTATAGATGGGAAACATGTCCACATTGTGCCACCACCCCATTCGGGGTCATATTATTTTAATTATAAGGGGTTCCACAGTATTGTTTTAATGGCGGTGGTGTCGGCACACTATGATTTTTTATATGTGGACGTGGGGAAGAATGGCCGGATGTCGGATGGAGGAGTATTTGCCCAGACGGAGTTCTGCCAGCGTCTCCAGAGTGGTGGCCTGGGATTGCCACCTGATGAGGATAACGTGGAAGGACTCCCCTTTGTCTTCATTGCCGATGAAGCCTTCGCTCTGAGCAAGCACCTCATGAGGCCATTCCCCCAAAGAACCCTCACCCCGGAGAGGAGGGTTTTTAATTACCGGCTGGCCAGAGCTAGAAGAGTGGTTGAGAATGCGTTTGGAATTCTGGCCAGCCGGTTCCGCCTGTTTCAAACAGCCATTAATTTGGCGGAATACAAACTTAATTTTATAATTTTATCATGCTGCATTCTGCACAACTTTTTAAATAAGCATTCAGCCAATTATATAGGCACAGTTGGGCCTGAGGCCGGACAAATAGAAGCCAACCTTACAGGCCTGGATACTGTCCGTACTGGCTTGGCCCCCCAAAGTTCCCGTCAGGTTAGACAGCAATATGTTGATTATTTTATGGGTAGGGGGGCCATTGCAATGGGCCAGGATATATAATTTTTTTTACAATAAAAAAAATATTGCTGAAATCTGGCATTATATTTATTGCTTGCCTTTCTTTTGGGCTGTCTCCTAGGTTATGGTCGAGCAGTTGTAGTGCCAACTGTATTTGAATTTTAAAAATGTATAAATAAGCTCCATTGCCACTGTAAACAACTTTTTGACAATTATAACCAAACTGATACTGAGCCTTGAAATAACAAACCACACATTTGTTAAAATCCTATAAAAGGAGATGTTTTTATTAATGGTTGGTATGCATTCAGTTCTGCATTTAGTATAAAATGTTCCGAGACAAAAATATAATGGTATCTTAATGATGTAGCAAAATATAATTATATTGAAATATTTCTACCTAATCCACAAAAAAATATTTTGGGCTTTTGGATTTTCAAAAACAGGCTTTGTTTTTGG